>CM053785.1:350918452-351530952 GCA_028749045.1 Cupressus sempervirens
ACACACCATACACATGCAAGTATGGGGTAAGTATCCATAATAAAACACATAAGATAATCAACCATCTAACTAATCATCAGTAGTAACTGAAAACAATATAATGATCATCATATACACATGAAATGTGAAGTCTAAATGATCTCATCATATAATAACTGAATCCATAACATAATGTCTGATAGTGTCAAAACAATACCACTAATCCATCTACATAAAACTAGTCAATCAAAGTCTGATAACAATAGCAATAATATGTCCAGAGAAGATGTGAACGAGGGTAGGCACTACATCCACCGCCCCTTGGGTTAGGCTTACTACTGGAAGCCTACAAACAAATAGGGATATAACTCCCTCAATCTAGTTGCATCCTCCCAAGTAGCTGAAGTATCATCAGTAGGGTCCCATTGGACCCTTACCTGCTCGATGGTTCGACCCCTAAGGGTCAACCCCCACTGCTCCAGAATACGAACCGGCTCCAAAGCTAGCTGCCCATCCTCTACCTGCAACGCATTCTAATCAAGAACACGCACAATATCAGGAATAAACTGCCTAAGCACTGAAACATGGAAAACATCATGAATGCGAGCTAGGCTAGGTGGTAGAGCAAGGCGGTAAGCAATCGGGCCAATCCTCTCCAAAATCTCGAATGGTCCCACAAAACGAGGTGCTAGCTTAGAACCCTTTCCATATCGGATCGGACTCTTTCGCGTTTGCACTCTCAAAAAAACCTTATCTTTCACTACAAACTACTTATCCGTCCTATGAGCATCAGCATACTTCTTCTATCTATCCTGTGCCGTAGTTAAATGCTCGCGGATACGCACTACCTATTGCTCCATATCACGAAGCATCTTAGGACCCAATAGAATGCAATCCTCAAGGTTGTCCCAACTCAAGGGTGTACGACAAGGACGACCATATAATGCCTGAAAAGGTGCCATGCCAATAGAACTATGATATCCATTGTTGTAAGCAAACTCCACTAGATAGAGGTAGTCCTCCCACTGTGTCTGCCTATCCATCACATACATCCGTAACATATCCTCCAAAACCTGATTCACTCTCTCCATCTGACCATCAATTTTTGGATGATATGCCAAGCTGAAGTTTAACTGCATTCCAAGCTCATGTTGCAACGATGTCCAGAATGTAGATGTGAATACAGGATCCCTATCAGAAATGATCTTTTTAGGAATACCATGTAATCTCACAATATCACGCATGAAGACATTAGCTACAGAAGCTGCTGTGTAAGAAGACCTAATAGCTGAAAAATGTGCCACCTTAGTCAATCGATCAACCGTGACCATGATAGCATCATGACGACGATCTGTCATAGGTAATCCTACAATGAAATCCATGGAAATAATATCCCACTTCCAAGAAGGAATGAGATTTGGCTGCAAAAGTCTAGCCGAGTGCTGATGTTCTGCCTTGACTCTCTGACACTCAAGACACCTAGCCACAAAATCAGCAATATCTCGCTTCATTCTGGACCAAAAGAACAAATATCTCAAATCAGCATGCATCTTTTTAACACCTGGGTGTGCTGAGTATGGTGTACAATGGGCTTTTGCTAGAATCCAGTTGCGAAGCTCATCCATTAAAGGCACATAAATCCTCCCCAAATGTCTCAAAAGACCATCTGATTCTCGAACATAGCCTGCAAACTTTCCTTCCAAGGGTCTTCTTGAATCTATCTCTCTGCACACTTCCTAATACCATGAATCCGTGGGAAGTACCTGAAGAATCTGACCCCTCGAATCAACACTAAGAGTCATAGATGATACCACATGTCTCCTGCGACTCAAAGCATCTGCCGCCACATTCTCCTTACCTTGAATGTACTTAACCTAAAAATTGTACTCGCATAAAAACTCCATCCATCGTCTCTGGCGAGCATTCAAATTAGGCTGAGTAAAAATATACTGAAGACTGCGATGATCACTGTGTAGCTCAAATTTGTGCCCCAACAAGAAGTGTCTCCATCTTGTCAAAGCATGAACTACTGCTGCTAACTCAAGATCATGCGTAGGATAATTTAACTCATGATCCTTGAGCTTGCGTGATTCGTACGCTATCACCCGTCCATTCTGCATCAACACTGCCCCAATACCTTCAAGAGAAGCATCTGTACACACCATGAAATCTCCCTCTGGATCAGGTACTGCTAAAATGGGTACACTAGTTAAAAGTTCCTTGAGCTTCTGAAACGCTTCCTCACATTCCTCTGTCCACACAAACTTCTTTCCTTTCCTCTGAAGAGAAGTGATAGGATGTGCTATCCTAGAGAAGTTCTGGACAAATCTACAATAATAACCAGCTAAACCCATGAAACTACGAATCTCTAACACGTTAGTTGGTGTTGGCCAATCTATTATCGCCTGAATCTTTGCAAGATCCATTGATATACCATCACTTGAGATAACATGCCCTAAATATTGAATCTCTGATTTGAAGAATTCGCACTTGGCTGCATTACCATAAAGCTGGTTATCTCTCAAACACTGCAATACCAACCGCAAGTGTTCCTCATGCTCCTTTTGATTCTTGGAATATATCAATATATCATCAAGAAACACAAGTACGAATCTGTCCATATATGATCAAAAAACACCATTCATCAAACTCATGAATACTGATGGAGCGTTAGTCAACCCAAAAGGTACCACTGTGAACTCATAATGTCCATAGCAAGTTCAAAAAGCGATCTTGTGAATGTCAGCTTCCTTAATGTGAAGCTAGTGGTATCCTGACTTAAGGTCAATCTTGGAGAAAACTGTAGCCCCCTTGATCTGATCGAATAGGTCATCAATCCTAGGCAAATGATACCTGTTCTTAATAGTCACCTTGTTCAACTGTCTGTAATCGATACAAAGGTGCAAAGAATCATCTTTCTTCTTCACAAAGAGCACTGGAGCTCCCCATGGTGATACACTAGGCCGAATGCTCCCTTTGGCCAGAAGTTCCTCTAACTGAAGACGTAACTCTCCCAGTTCCTATGTAGTCATTCAGTAAGGAGCTTTAGAAATAGGTTCTGCTCTAGGAACTAGATCAATGCTAAAGTCGATATCCCTCTTTGGAGGCATGCCTGGGATCTCACTTGGAAAAACATCTGCGTACTCTTGCAAAATTGGGTGATCTAAAGTCTTCCTCATATCATCTTCTTCTTCAAGATCATTTACCATAACAACAAATATTTGACATCCTTTACGAAAACTTCACTTCATTTGCATAGAAGAAATCATCCGCAGAGATATAGGCCTTGGTATCCCAACTATCCTTACATCATTCCCTTGGTCATCTTGGCACATAATTATCTTCTTCCTACAATCTATACTGGCTTTATGAGTTCTAAGCCAATCCATGCCTAAAACCACATCATAGGAACCAAGGGGTATGAATCAAAGATCCACTACCAAAACAAAGCTTCCTAAGCTAAGCCCACACTTATGAACTACAGAATTCGTGGAGACCTTGATACCTGAGGCTAGTTCCACTTGCCAACCATGATCTTGCTTCATCGCATCCAGCTTACACTTAGAAACTATAGATGGTAAAATAAATGAATCTGTAGCTCCTGAATCAAATAATACTGAAAGAGATATACCTCAAATAGCACCTGTGGTCTCAATCACTATACCCTGATGATCCACCTAACGGTGATCAACTGTTGGAAACACTCTATGAGCTCTACCTGCATCACCTACTGTAGGCTCTGAGGCTGTAGGCCTAGGTCCAAAAAATTGAGGTGCTCGCTGTGGACACTGAGCTGCATAATGACCAATCTGTCCACATGAAAAACATTCTGTATTCCTACCAGACCCTCTACCCATAGGTGGTACATTTGATTACTGTTAGCTATTCCTGCTAACAAACGACTGACTACTCTGAGCTGGCTGATTGGGTTGATTTTGTTTATTGCATTGAGCATTGCAATTGTTCTTAAAGTTAGAACCTTTTCCACCACCTTGAGCCTAAGAATTAAATCCCTTCTGTTGTTGCGTCTGCCGAGACTTCTAGTGAAACTATTTTCCCTTAGAAGAGAAAGGCTTCTTATTGCCATATGAATTAAAGTTGCTTTTAGGTCCTGACGCTACTGGCGCTCCTACAAAACCACCTTGACCAAGGTTGATGCTTTTCTCAACAAGAATTGCTCGATGTACCGCATCCTTGAGGGTTTTTGGCTCAAATACTTTGACACCCCCAATAATACGGTTGTTCAAACCCCTAATAAAATGTTGTGTCAACTGAGCTGAATTTTCACTGAATCCTGAAAAAGACATGAGCTCATAAAACTTACGCTCATACTCAGTCACTGACATAGTGCACTGCTTGAGATTATGAAATTCATCTGCCCTTTGCTGTTTCCATTCCTCTGGTAGGAATCGTTCTCGAAAACTCTCCAAAAATAGTTCCCAAGTGACACTGCTCATATCAATCCCTAGTTTCTTCTCCTCAATTGTCCACCAAGTGGCTCCAAAGTTCTCTAAATTGGTGATCGCAAATCTTGCCTTAACATTGCTGTCAAAGTCTTGCATAGCGAAAATCCCGTCGAGAGAAATAAGCCACTGCTCGGCCACATAACCAGACCCTTGCCCGTTGAAAGGCTTAACCTTGGATCTTGAAAGATCCTTCATCTGAGTGGACTTCATCTGAGTGGACACAATGGACCTCTGACGATCCTTCTAAGGGCTTCTAGATCTAGGTCTATGCTCTTGTTCTGTCTAATGCACTTTAGGCTATTCTTGAATAGGAGGTAGACATTCTAGAATAGTCTGCATTAACTATCTCAGATCAACCTCTTCAGACTCAGCTTGGTCCTCTCTTTGGCTCTCTTCCTGCTGCCTATTAGAGTGCTCTTCCCTACTCTCTATACGGACCGATCCCTCATGGGCAGACTCATGGGCGCTGATGGTTCTGCCACGACCACGACCTCTTCCATGGCCCCTACCTCGGCCTCTAACAAAAGACCTAGTCCCAGATACCATCCTGCAATAGTACAGAGTACTATTACAATTAAGAGACACATGTTACAATAGACTAAGTTCAGTTCTATGTTTAGGTCTAAGTAAATTTTCTGTTTTGACAACTAAGTGTTAAAGTATGAGAAACATACAAGTACCGTTCAAGTTCTGTTTTCAGTTTACCTAGTTCAAGTTGAAGAGATACACCTAATAGTTCAAGTTCTAGTTGTTCTGAAATACCCAGAGTTCCCAATGTAGAAACTCGGGCTTTGATACCAAATGTAATGCCCCGTCAAGGGATCCAAAGAATTAACCTAGTATTTCACTAAGTTTGGTAGCATTTTTTTTTTTTTTTTTGAAAGTAATTACCACATACAACTTATGCACGATAACGAAAGCAATAGCAATGACCATCTAAAGAGTAAACTTAACATATACAATAGATTACATTCTTTAAGATCCCCTTAACGTGAATTACTTTCATGAATCCATCTAGTACAACATCCACATGAAATAATATGATAAGTCCAATGTTCAATTATTACATATCCAACTGCTCATTCATCCACTGTAAATGTCACAGGGTATGAAGGCTTAAAAGAATATACATATGTAGAATAAAGTACATCATCCTATTCTAATCCATGATACATCAAAGTAAAGATAATCACATGATACTCATGATACATCATCATAAAAGTCATTTACATCTATCAGAAAGATCAAATAAATAAACTAAGTGCACGGTTCCTCCCAACCGTTAATAGCATCATTAGACCATCGTGGATACTAGCCATCCCTCCGTGCGTAACATTCCAAGCACCGAAGAGATCATCGATATTATCATAGTAGGAATGTCACTCCTAAACATCCTACTAACATAAAAAGTAAAGCATAAGATATCATCATCTAACATATGCTAATCATCAATGAAAGGATACATATCCACCATCACGAAGGACACATTAACCACAAAGTCTCAATGGATCTCAAATGATAAGAGTGGAAAATACACTACCACCCGACCGCGTGGTACCTAAGTGGTCCACTCCCACCGTGCTGAGGAGATAATCTCAAGTCCCAAAAAAGTTATCAAAACCACATAGCACACGACTCTAAAGTCTAGGAATCCTAAAAGTATACTAACTCAAAGGTTCCAATCACAAAACAAACATCTACTTTCCCAGAGGCACACAATGACATGTAGGAACCTACTATGCAAGCGGGAAAGTGTCATCGCATTTATCTCGTACAAGTTACCCTGACAGTTAGCTAAACTCCACGGGTCCATACAGATCTCATGCAGCCACTAGTATCTTTTCATACTGACAAGGCATACTATGGAATGCAAGGTCGCAACCATGCGTTCTCTCTACTCCCATCCTAGCCTAAGCAAGCACTCAAGGCATGGGCGAGAACCAAAAAATCTTATCTTTTTAGGTTCATTCAGTTAGTATTAAGTGTGTGAATGTTATCACTTATTAACCAACTTACAATGAGTTACCCTGACAGCCTCTTAGGGCCCCGACCCCCATTGCAAGCCACTTCCCGATACTACATGCAGATATCCTACCCTAATGCTCATGGTATCATAAACATAAAGAAAGTCCACAAAATCACCATAATAAGGATCAAAAAATATCCATGATTAAAAATCATTAAATATGCATAAAAGCATCAAATCACCATGAGCAACATCCATAGAAAATCATGAACACAACAGCTCTCTATTGGCAACTGAAGTATCACTGATAATCAAAATATCCATTGGTTCTCAATAACCAAAATATATCTCAAAATCATACTGATCGAAGACTCCAAAATGGTTGAGTCAAACATGTCAGATCATGACATCATCAATAATAAATCCACATATTAGTCCCATCATGGTGACTAGAATATATCCAAGGATAACTGATCGATGACCAAAATAATGGTTAAGTCAAGGGTTCCAGACATAAGAAATCTCAACTATAACAATCAGTATTCACAACCAATTCATAGAGCATTCCATCACATAATCACGGTTGGGTTTATAAAGATCGAATTAAAACATCATCAAGACATCACATTCACATAACCCCCAAGCCTCTGGTAGACGTCCTATACTAGTCAACACTAGTCAACCCAAAACCCAAAACATTAGCATAATGAATACACAATGTAAACACATGTTTTGGTTTTGCTAAGTTTTCAAATTTGAATTCATATGCAAAATCTCAGTTTCTGTATCCCAAGTTTAGAGAAAGAACATTTTCCTACGTTTTTCCATGTATTAATTTTTTGGATGGATTAAAAATCCCCTCTAAACTTCAATTTCCAATTATAACATTTAAAAGACATTTCCACTAACTTAATTTTCATATGCTTCATATATCTTATAATCTTAAACTATTAATTCATAATAGTTAAAACTATAAAATTACAAAACTAATCATCACTAAAAAGAGATGAATTTATAAATATTTTATTATCAACTTTAAATATATATATATATATATATATATATTACATATATACATATATATATTTATATTTAAACATATACATACGTACATATATAATATAATATTTTTTTTTTTGCATTTTATAAAAAAAATGGAACCGAATTTTATTAATTTCGATTCATAAAGGAAATCAAATAACAAAGTTTCCTTAGAACAAAGCCGAATCGATTATGCCGTCGGCTGTCACTGTGGTGACAATTGCCGCAGGTACCCTATGACCAATACAGTCGCGGGTACTCTGCGCAGCAGGTACCGCGTGCCCCTCTAAACACAGGTATGGGGTGCGATTCCGCCCCCACCCAACATGCATTAGTATTTTTTTAATCAAACAATCGCTGCGCGATTTAATAAGTTGCGATTCCGCCATAATAAGGTTGTGATTATATAAATATATATTATATATATATATGTATGTATATATATATATGTATATATATATATGTATATATATATGTATATATATATGTATATATATATGTATATATATATACATACATATATATGTATATATATATATGTATATATATATGTATATATATGTTTATATATATATATATGTATATATACATATATGTATATATGTATATATGTATGTATATATATATATATACATATATATATATATATATATATATATATATATATATATATATATATATATAAAACAAGGTTTATGTATATATATATATATATATATGTATATATATATAATATACATAATCTCAAATTGTTTATAAAAATACAAGCTTTCATTTTCAGAACCTCTCTATGAAACTTGTTCTTTTAAGAATTTCTCTGATGACTAATTCTAATGGGTTTGTCCATGAATTGCAACTCTAGTCCATATTATTTTCAGATCTAAACATATAGAATCCTTAAATAAAACTTAATTGCCCAAATTGAAAATGCACAATGAAGACATATGGAAAATACGAAGAAGACAGGGGAAAGCAAGATGCAGAAGTATCATAATGAAATCACAAGAATCTACCCGAATTCTGATGCTAACTCGCTTATCCTCAGACAACCCGCAGAGCAAGCTCCCCTTCTTCAGAATTTTCCCGAATCCTCCAATGCTTCAACTATTCTCCACGCTAACCATACTATCCACGCTATGTCCCAGCTCTATATCCAAGCTATTAAGGAATGCCCGAATATAAAGAGCTTTCGGATAACCCTAGAATGCTTCTAGAATCAGCTGGAAGATATCACCAACTAAGCATGGACCTATTTCCAACCTTTTTGATAAGCCCTAGGGTTGTAGACACCATGTGCTTAATTGATGCACTAACCCCCGTGTTGTTGACACAAGAAAAATAGGGAACTGCATTATTTCCTATGCAAACTTATAACTCCAATAACTTTTAAATTAATTTTCATTTAAATATTTATAACTCCCACTTTAATCTTCATAACTTTTATTTTAATTTTTATAACTTTTATTATTAATATTTTTTTATTAATTAATTAATATTTTATAATTACTATTTATTTTAATTTCTAATTTTCTTTTAATTTAATTCTTTTATTTCTCGATTAATTCTTCTTGAATTAATTATAATCAAAATATCAAAATCATGATATTTAATCTTCTCAAATAATTAATTTATTAATTAAATCTATTTGTTAAGACTTAATTTATGGAAAATTCACCATAGACCTTCATGATAAAATATGAAAACCCATCATAGGACAATTCATACGAAATCAGTCTAAAAGATTAAAAATCACAAAATATGTCATCCGACACATTCAGTGGGTACTCAACTCAGATACTTGTCCTAACTCACTAGGACAAATGGTTTTAGGGTTTGGGATTTGGACTTGAGAATTTATCTCCCCTCTCTTATCATTGAGATAGTATAATAGGGTACGCTCATCCCGGCAATTCAGGGAAGTCGATACCCGGTACCTGCAACCTGCAGAAAAGCCATGCATGTACATACAAAATATATAGTGCTAAGCTAAACAGGCAATGGCAGGAAGTGGTGCATCGTGTAGATCTCGACTAGGCAGGTGACTACGACTCCCTTCCTTAACCACATCAGAAATGCCATACAATAACAAAACATGCACACCATACACATGCAAGTATGGGGTAAGTATCCATAATAAAACACATAAGATAATCAACCATCTAACTAATCATTAGCAGTAACTAAAAACAATATAATGATCATCATATACACATGAAATGTGAAGTCTAAATGATCTCATCATATAATAATTGAATCCATAACATAATGTCTGATAGTGTCAAAACAATACCACTAATCCATCTACATAAAACTAGTCCATCAAAGTCTTATAACAATAGCAATAATATGTCCAGAGAAGATGTCAACGAGGGTAGGCACTACAAAAGGTAGGGAATGGATCAAATGGAATGAAAAAGGAAAAGAGCTCTATAAGACGACCTGATTTAAAGGCTATTAGTAAGATGCTTATGACAAATGAATTTCTTTTCTAACAAAGCGACAAGGTCATATCCTTGGTGTCAATGTTGGTCATCATTTTTTTTACACTATGAGATGATTGCTATTGGCTTTCATAGTCATTGGCTAAATGGGATAGATTATATGGGAAAAAGCTTTGAAAGAATGGAAGAGTACAAAGGTTATAGGTTTCCACTTTTTGTTGCGATAGTACTCTCAAGGAAATATGAAGATGATGTTGATAATGCTGAGAGTGTGGTTTATACGGGTCAAGTTGGCCACTAAAAAAATATCAAATAAAAGACCAAGAGATGACATGTGGTAATTTGGCATTAAAGAGTTGTATATACCAAAAAACTCCAATTCACATAATTCGTGGGCATGATTCAAAAAAAAAAAGCTATACGGAGAAGGTCTACACATATGATGGTTTGTACCAGGTTGTTAAGTACTGGGATGAGAAAGGATTGTCTGGTTTTAACAAAGGACAACCAATATTAACAACAAATCAAATGTCTATTACTCATTTTGTAACCTTGGGTTAGACAATAGGTTCAATGTAGGAATTTCTTGTGAAGGTCACTAGTTCCATGCTACTGGAATGCCCACTGAAGCAACTCTGAAGGATTTTTTTTGCACTTGGGAATGTCATAAGTGCACTTGGAGATATAAAAAAAACATGCATAAGAAGGAAGAATTGTTAATGGCAAGAGGAGAGCACATCTTGAAGAAGGAGGTGCCAAGGAAAAATGAAGCCCATAGTCAGGCAAGGCAGATGAATCATGTCAGTTATAATGGCAAGTTATATGTAGGTGCCACTTTGGACTTGTCAAGGGGAGTTGTATACCACTCTGGATTATGAAACCATCAACTTCTTTCCCTTTGCACATTACAATCTCCACCAATTGTATTGCCCGCCTCTTGTAATTTTAATATCTCTCCCCAACACTCTCTTTTATCTATATTTATATTCCTCCCCTACTCTACTCATCTCCATTAACATTACACCAAGTCTCTCTTGATTTCTCATCACTGAAAACAAAATGAGTATTTTAAAGGCATTTGTAGTTGTGAGTATTGCTTCCATTCATGGATTTAGAGATCGAGCGATTCATTTCAAACATCTCAACAATTTGATGGCTGCTACAACTACTTCCTCCTCTCTTTTAACCCTTTTCCATTCTCATGTAGGGAAGAAGAAACAACAATTAGATAGTGAGGAGTCGTTAAGGCGAGTGATGTATCTAAGCCATTGGTCTCCTTCATAAGAAACATGTTTGAGATAAGATTTTAATCCCATATTGGGGATATGATAAATTTTATAATGTTTAAATACTATCTCACACAATATGAAGAATGTCTTAAAGACACGAGCTTTTTAGAAGCGATAGGTTGTGTGGTGGGGCCCATAGTCAGCCAGAAAGAAGTAAAATTTTGATCCAATACGTGCCAAGAAAAGGGATGACGTTAGCATGATTAGCCTACCAAAAAACTTGAAAAATCTAGCAAGGCGCTATGTTGCCACTGAAAAATGGCAAGGTTTTCTGGTAGCGACATAGTGACCTACCAGAAAACCATGGAAATCCAGCAAGAAGGTCATGGGTCTTGCTTAGTTGCAGACGAAAAATTAGATAATGACAAGTGGTAGTCGGGCAGTGTGTGCAGTAACGAGATGATGATGTGGTGATGATTGGACCAACCACAAGGTGCCATGTGGCACAAATTTCAAGGAAGGCTATGATGTGGTGGGTAGATCTCGTAGATGAACCAAATGGTGACACGTGGTGCATCCGATAGCTGTTGCCATGTTGCTAAAGCGAAGTTGCATGCTAGTTAACATAGTGACATGGCGACCCAATAAGATGTTGAGACATGGTGCTCACATGGCAGTGAGGTGGATGAGTCTAACAGTGACATGTGGTAGAGGTTTTTGATGTGGCATGCTTCTTGAGGTGCTAACATGGCAGAAAATGACACGTGTCACAAGGTTGCTATGTCGCTAATAATGTGGCAAAATGCTGACTCAAATAGTGACATAGCAACCAGTGACATGACACGATGACATGACATGTTGACATGGAAAAATAGAAGATGAATCAAGTGATGCCATGTGCAATCCAGGTGGTAGGGGTTTGATGATGAAGCAACAACAAGCCAATCTAGTGTTGACACGTGTCACTAGGGTGGTCAACAAGGTTTGACCTAGATGAAAAATAAAGGGGAATTAAATATTGCATAAAATTTATTTTTAAAGCTTTTCTCTAAAGTCACATGCTCTCAAACTTTTAAATAAAGTTTGAATTATTGCATAGTTTTAAACTATAGAAGAAATTATTTTTTTGCAATAATAAAGTGCTAAGTACAGCCATGAGAAGGAGCATGAACTTCAAAGAGGCATAACAGGGGCATTTTTTCACCAAAATGGGCACTCCAATATACCGTTGGAACTAGGAAGAGATAAGCTATCCGTTTCTGAGGTCATTTTTTGCACAGGTGCTTAGTGGTTCGAGTTATAAGTGAATTTGTGATCTTTAGGGCATTCTCAATGGAATGGGCAGATTTCATCATGGAGCATGCAAATTGATTAAAAGGTAGATATGAAGATTTATTAAAGCCTGAATGTGGAAAAAACAATTTTGAAAAGATTATATTGCATTCTAGAGGCCATTTAGCTGATTTTTCACTTTTTCCTTGAGTTCAAATTGGGCATCAAAATTCGTTATGATTTTCAATCAAGTATCTCAGACATTTCTTGCTTTTTGAGGCCAAAATGATAAGGATTTGATATGCAGTTACAGAGAGAAGGTAGAGAGAGGGTTTTTCAACTTCTTGGGAAAGAATTTTGAGGGGATACTTGTCATTTTTTGATCAAATTCAGGATTTCTTTTCTCTTATATCATTTTTTCTTCTTCTCTTTTGTGGGGGTTGGCAATTTTTTCTAGGGATTGTGAGACCAAGTTGTTGCTAGTTTTACTTCCTGTCTAATTGAGCAAAGCTCTAGCAGTGAAGGCCACACATTCGCTCTTGTGTAGATCATTTCATATTCATGTGTTGTTATTATGAGATATTGGGAATTGATGATAGATTATGTGACATGTCTAGAGTTTCATTTAGTTTTACCAATTTATGTATTCAGTCATTCCAAGGATGAATATTAAAGGAGATTTACAATGAATTATCTGGGTTTTCTTATTCTGTCTCTTGATTTCTTCATATGCTATTGACTTTGTAATTGAATGAATAAGGTTCATTTTATTTAAGGCAGCTTGGATGAGTTGTATGTCAGATATGTTGTTGCTTTTGATTCAAGGAGTCAAGTAAATACTTCAATGTTCTGATAGGGTTTCTGGGTGTATAGAGGGGATATTTCGTAAGAATGGAATTTGGGGATTTTAGTTGACAAACTTAATTATAGGGCAAATAAGTTAGGTAATCCTACTAGTAATGACTCTATGTCCTAATGGATAAGGCATTGATCATTGAATCAGATGCAAGCTGATATGAAGGTTATTTGCACAAATCTTTTAATCAAATCAATTCAATTTTTCACATTTTGTAATGGGCTACAAAGAATTAACCATCACTTAGCTTATGAGTTCATAGGTTATGATTTGTAGCTATTTCATTCCTATGTCATTGCATAAGTATCAGAAGATAAATGGGGTTTCATCTACTATTATTAGGTTTAGATTTATGTTTAAATTCCACTGGTACCATATCTCAGAACCTCAAGGTTAACCTACCTAGGTGTTGTAGAGATTGAAGTGAAGAAGGAGTTATGCCTTATAGTTGGCCCAAGACTATAGTCGAGTGTATCTATCATAGGAATTTGCTAGCCTTAGATGTATTGGTCTAGTTTCTTGGTTATTTTCAAAACTGTTAAATCAGGAGCCAACACATGTCTTGTGATATTAATATCTTTGGTGCATGATTTAGAACCCAATTTTTCATATGCACTCATTAGATTCTTTACAATGCATTTTTTGTTTGAATCATCCATCATTCTTAGCCCAAGAATCTTCATGATGGGCATAAATTTCAAATTCCTCATCATTTTAAAATATAATTGGCATTGACTTGTAATAGTTAATTCTTCAAAGATTAATTTCCACAAATGATTAACTTTTCTTTGATAAGTACACTTGCTAATCTTGTTAGACATTGATTTCAAAATGTTATTATCAATATCAATAAAATATTTTGGTCTTCTAAAATGAATTCTAGGTGTTATAATCTATTCCATTCCCTCAACATTTTTAACATCAACATAACGTTGAGTGTTGTGTGTACCTTGAACCAATGATGATGTGCCTTGGTAATAAGATGCAAAAGATGGAATATCACCTACTTGATATGTTGATGTTGTGCCTTCAACATGACATGGTGGAGTGTGTACATTGTCAGATGTAGAAATTAGCATCTCTTCAACATGACATGATGATATGACTCCAACATTAGCTTCATAATTCAATTGCCTTCTTGAGCATAAGAGTCTCATTCAATCTCTTTATATTTCCAATTCTTCCTCTTTGAAAGATAATTCATTATTGCATTGCAATTTTCTTTGTTCATGTAGTAGTTTCATTTTATCTCTTTTAATTTCCAAATCTCTCTCCCTCTCTTCTATTGTTGAGTTTTTGGTTTCTTCCTTGGCATGATGATGATTTCTATATGTAAAATTATTCAAACATCTAAATTAATTACAATTTGTAAATAAAAAATCATTCAAATTCATATACAAATTACAATTATTTCAATTAATACACAATATATATTAAACAACTTGTCAAATTTCTAACCATTTTCAAATAACAATTCATTCAAACATACAAATTTCAATGAATTCGATATATATTAAACAACTTGTCAAATTATAATGAAATTTGTCTCTATAGTACTAAAGAATATTTAAAAAGGACTGCACTAACCTTTTCTATAGAAAGAATGTTCAAAAAGCCTTCAAATAATGTATCCAATGATTGAATTTGGTGTTTTCTAGCTTCCAATAGCATGAAACACATGTTTTCAGTCAGAAAAATAGAACAAACAATAGACAAAAAAGTGAACATTAGTCAGTAGAGACCCAAACTTTCCTTATAACCATTGTTTGGTGTTTTCATATAGTATATATGCACTATGTGAAAAATCTCTCTCCCTATCCCACCCTATCCTATCCCCTACTCTCTCTCTCTCTCTCTCCCCCCCCTATCCCACGCTCTCCCATCCCATTCCTTCTCTCTCTCTCTCTCCCACCCTTGCTCTCTCTCTCTCTCTCTCTCTCTCTCTCCTATTCTCTCTCTCCTCCCTCTCTCTCTCTCTCACACACACATGCACACACACAAACACACACACACCCTCTCTCTATTCTACCTTCCCCCATCCCCTACTCTCTCCCTCCCCCACCCTCTCTCTCTCCCACCCTCTCCCATCCCCACCTCTATCTCTCTCACCCTCTCCCATCCTCTACTCTCTCTCCCTCTCCCACCCCCTAATCTCTCATCCCCCCCCTCTCTCTCCCCCTCTCTCCATATCCCACATTCTCCCATCCCCTAGTATCTTTCTCTCTCCATTTCTCCCTTCCTCTCTCTCTCTCTCTATCCCACCCTCTACCATCCCCTAATTTCTCTCTCTACCCTACCCCACCCTCTATATTTCTCCCTCCATCTCTCACTATGTCACCATCTCCCATGCCCTTCTCTCTCTCTCTCTCTCTCTCTCTCTCTACTCTCCCATCCCCTACTCTCTCTCTCTCTATGATATCCCCATTTTGGCATATAATTATTATATATAAAGTAATATTAATAATGATATTAAAATAATAATATTTTATAAGTAATATTATATTATAATCATATAATAATATCATATTATAATATAATGAATGAAGTAATAACAATCTAATATAATGATATTATGAGTAAGATATATTTTGATGTAGCAATACTATATTAATAAAGTAGTATAATAATATATATAGTTGATATAATATTAAATTAATATATGTTATAGTATAATTATTAATATCTAATCTTATTAATATAATTAATATTAATATGAAAGGATATCATATGAATTAAAAGATAAATAAATAATGTCTTGAAAGGGGACATTACAAGTGGTATCAGAGCCTCAATCCTACCATCCTATTGGGGATAATTAGAAGTGTATCAAGCATGCTCCTCCTAATGTGAAAATAAATAAATTATAGTGAGATCTGAAGACTATGTGGAAGACCACAATAAAAGAAAGCAAGATGATGGGTGTCATCACTTCGAGTCATAAGAGAATACCTTAGAAAACCATAATATGATGTGAATCAATGTTCTATCTCAACGAACAAAGAATAATGGAATATCATAGCATAATAATAAGATGTCAATACATTTATTTCCTCCAACATAATAAGATTTGTAGAATGTAGTATGTATATCCTCCAATACATATATAGGCAGCTGATTTGAATTCAAACACCAAAATCTTTCCCACATTGTCTAAACAACACACATAAGGAAATTCCTTGTTTGCGCAATAGTGATAATTGAGATATCTATTAGAATATGTTAAAAAGCTTATTTTAAACATTATAATTGAAAATATCCTTGAAAGGCACTAATCAAAATCAATGAAGAAATATGACAATCCATATAAGGAGAATACAATTGCCAAGATCAAAATATGAAACAATAAAATTTGCTACTTGGAAGGTTTGTTTGGTGCTCTTAGAAGACTCAGAGATAGTAATCATTGATAACCATTGATTATAAGCTGGCAATGATAAACCATTTTTTAGATATATACAAAATTTGTATTTAAGAAAATGAATTCTAAAAGAAAACATAGTGTTGGACATCAATAATAAGAGTAACACCATCATCGACATTCACATCAACAAGTACAAAGGATTGTGCATCAACTTTTAAGGTAGCACAAACACCAATGGTTACATCGACAATTAGCAATAAAGTATGTGGAACAAAGACCAAAGGAGTGTATTGAATAATATTCATACCATCTATTACATAAAACCTCAAACAAGATAATGATGAAGTATTAAACACTTTTGGAAAAAGAAAAGCAACCCTAAACCTAAATACATTTTGCTAAGTTGAGGAGATAAGTTAAGATGGCATTTGATGATGTGAAACATCGCCAAATTGATGAGGTACATCTTTGGGCCCCCTAAAATAACAAAAAAAAGTTGGGTAAAGGTAAGTAAGAATATTAAATGGACTATTACCAAAGGAAACTATGAATGAACTGTTGGAATATTCAAATATGGAAAGAGTACTTATGAGAGGGGGGGGGGGGGGGGTAAATCATAAGTATTATATTTTAGCCAATAAAACTCTTAATTGAAAGTAAATTGCATGCATGTAAATACATCAAATAAACATGTAACAAAACACATGCATCAATAACACTTAACATTGGAATTTGGTAACCCAAAAATCCGCCAGGAATAAGAAGGTAAAACTGGGGTGGGGATGATACCCACAAAAATTACTGCAGCAATATTGTTCAACCACTTTTGATGGTTTTCCCTGTTAAAGGCCTGCCCTGTTAAAGGCTTTAGACTATGTCAATAGTGACTTGGTTAGAGGCTTTCAAACACTTAACATGAAGTGTTACCCTGTAAAAGGATTTCATCACCTAGTTAAAGGATTTATCAAAATAGCTCTTAAGCTAACCTATCACCATAGGATTTTTCATTCTAATACAATTGCTAGAGAGTATTAGGTACAATAAACCTGACTGATTACAATCCTTGATTCCTGATTGCAGGCACTTGTTCTGCTTTCTCTAATCTGGATCCTTTTGTGATCTGATAATCCTCACTTCTAAAAATAGAATTACTTGTGAACCCTTGTATGTCTTCTCATACCTCTCATCTCTTTTTTACAATGAAGTTTCATCTTCCTTATAAAGACATTTGAAGATTTAGGGTTAGGTGTGGATCTACGATCCATATTCAATCTTCATTTTCTACTCAATACTTATCTTTTGCTGATTGGTTGCATGCCTTTAGCATTTTTCTTATTGGCTGCATGCAAATTGCATAGGAAAAATAAAAGATTCGATATCATCATTAAATCCTTCGAGATTTACCTTATGTCGGCTGCAAAAACTGTTTGCATCATAGTTTGTGCAATTACAAACTCTTACGCTGATCTACTGAGTTACTCGGCTCCTGAAGTATTGTTGATGCTCGACACATGCTGTTTCCTGGATAGCTCGACACCTTAACAAAATTATATTACTCGGCACCTTATGTTACTCGACACTTGTTAACACTCGGTATCTGATCTTCACTCGACATTTGAAAATTACTTGGCACATGAAGATCACTCGACATGCATGATGTACTCAGTATCCAATGTGGAATATGATTAAGTGTGTTGGCACTCAAGTGTCAAAAATATTATGATGTTAACAATATCCCCCTTTGAAATGAGTGACAAAAACACTTAACTGACCTTATAAGTACATTTACTTAATCTGATTGGTATGTACATATTGAGAACTTTGATCAAAATTTGTGACTTACAATCTTACAATATATACCTCAAAAATTTTGTAACTCCCCCTGAGTTGATTGTGCCTTATCTGTATATCAATGCTCCTCCTTTGTATCTGTTCTCCCCTATTAATTCATTTCATAATATCTATATCTCCTCCTTATTAATTTGTTTCTCCCCCTTTTTGACACTTATGTCAAAGAATGTTTAAGGGTTAAGACCATATTTAGCCAAAAATGTGCTATTTACCTCCATAATCATTCTGAGAGCTGCATCCCAATTGTTCAAAGCAATTTCTAGTGACTTGCTAGATAGCAGTCTCGGCAACAAGATGAATAAGTCCATCTAATGTAGAAATATTTGGATCTTTCTTGAGTACATTTTCAGCATATACTTGCTCTTTATGGAGTATCTCTAAATGTGGGGTAATGGAGGACTGGAGCTGTATTAATTTGGCCTTAATATTAGCCTCATCTACTGTTAAGACAACTATTTCTTTGTGAGTGTGAAGCGATTGAGCAAAATGCTTCTCACTTTGAGCTGGATCACTTGGTAGCTGCATGCTTGAAATGTTTAAATTTCTTTCCAAGCTCAGTATCTTTTGGCTTGTTTCTTGTGTGAAGTATGAAAAATCACACAACTTTTTGTACAGTGAGAATATATTCTCAAGTACCTTCTTCACCTTATCAATAATCTTTTCCAATTCTACTTGTGAAAGCATGATTTGTCTTGATATTTTCTCATTCACTTTCCCTTGAAATTTTCTTTCTGACCATTCCATAAGTTTTGCATTGGTTTCTAGGTCTTCATTTGTCACTTGGTCAACAATATCTGTTAGTTGCTCTATGATATGTTTTGACTCATCCGGTGATTGCAAACTGAAGGCATCCATAAAGATGTACTTGATCTCATAAAGTGTTTGCTTATTTTTATACTCTTTCCTGAGTATTTCCTGTCTTTTCCTTCTATTTAGTGCATCCTGCACCTCATTGATTTGATCAATGGTTATTGATTTTGAGTCATAGCTCGGTATGACTATCTCTTCATCTAATTTAGGGTCTCCATAATGAAGTACCCTTGCAACTTTGGTAGTACTAGATGATGGTACTAAAATATGCAATGGCTGGTGTGAAGGAGTTCCCGAGGTAGGCAAATTTATTAATGTTTGAATTGCCTCCTGTTCTTTAGGGGTTTTTACTATTTCCTCCTCCTTCTATCTACCATGATCAATTATTGTTATTTGTGGAAGTGCACCTTGTGTTTGTGCTGTAGGATCAGATGTAATAGTCTGTCTTGTTTGTTCTATACCTTTTTCTGCAGCTGCACTTTGCTTTTGTCTTGCAGTATCAGTTATACTTGTTGGTATTTCAAATTGACTACTAGTATTTGTGATAGAAGGTGGTTCTTGTGTATTCAAATTATCTTTAACTGTACTTTCTACTAGTTTTTGTAACTCATCTATACTAACCAATACTGGATCTGTACATAATATTGCTTGTTGTGTTGATTGGTCAAGAATTCTTTTCAAATCTTCTGTAGTTAGTGGATTGATATTCTGACCAGAAGCATCAGGAACATCAGTAATTGTTATAGTATCTGCAAGTGGGATGGATGCTTGTGGAGGGCTAGGAGGTGGCAATCGTGTGTCTTGCACACTCTGATCTGGTTGCTCTTCTAGCTCAACTGTTGCCATTGTATCCTATTTTTGTGCCTCTTCCTCCTCTTCATCTTTCTTTTCTTCTTCTTTCTTCTCTTATTCTCTTTTCTTTTTCTCTTCTCTTCTATTGGTATAACTGCTTCTTCCTTGTATTCTTCCTCAAGAAAATCGTCAATCTTTTTGTACAAGTTCTTCCACGATTTCATTGTTCTTTGAACAATCTCTTCCATTCTATTTTGAAGTATAAAGAATGCCCTGTATTTGGGTGTAAACTTGTTATTATGCCTTTTGACTGCTTTGCTAATTTTTTCCCTAGTCAAATCCGGCAATACACTGGCTAGGGTTGATTCCCTCATCTCCTTCTCCATTTTTAAGCAAAAATGCCATCTGTCTTCTATAATTTTTGACAACTCCTTTGGCAATTGACCATCTAGTTCAAGTGGAGTGTACTTGAATTGTGCCATCATTCCATACAATGTTTCTTCTATCTTATTTTGTTCTTCTTTTATAAATTTACTAAAATCAACTTTATTCAAATTATTCAAGTCACCACTTGCAATCTTTTTACATAGGGTATCAACCGATGAATTGCTTACCTCTTCTGTTTGCTCTTCTTCATCAGTGTCAGGTTGAGCCACATACCTTCTTCTTTTCCTCATCTCTTCTTGTGATTCCTTGACTTGTTTCTTCTTGGTAAGTTCCTCTTTAGCCTTTTGAGTAGAGGCTCTTGTTGATGCTCGTGTTGTTGGCTTTTGAGGTGATGGAGTGGCAGCTTTCTTTGATCTGGGCTTGGCTGAAGGCTGTTCTGTTGCCTTTCTCTTCTTTGGCTCATCTTTAGTTGGTGCTTCCTTGGCTTCTTCTTCCTCTGCACCTTCCTCCTTGTCTTCTCCAAGACCTTGAGTTAGTTCCATTGGCCCTTGTTCTTGCTCATCTTCATCCTCATTGTCATCTTCTTCTTCTTCTGCCTCAGCCTCAATTTCTTTGCCAAACTTCTTCTTGATCTTCTTGATTAATTTATCTTTCTTCTTCAATGTAGAAGTAGTTTTTAATTCCATGTTTATTTTTGATCTTACCACATCATAAGTGCCAAAATGTGGTGCATTTTTATCTGCTTCCTCTGCCAATAATGCAGTTATTGTTTCTGATGCCTCATCAATATTAATTTCATATCCAAATGGCCTTAGCCATCTTACCCTTGGAATTACTACTTGAATGTAAGTAAAATCTATGTCAACTAAGAAACATATGTCATTTGTATGCTTTTCTACTAAGGAAGCTGGTATCCTTGATCTTTGCTTCATGGATTTCTTGAAATCCTCAAAATAGCTTGTCATCAAGGTATCAAAATTTTCTCCCATTTGCTCTATATATTCATTAATTTGTGCAATGATGGTTTTGTCCTTCCTCTATACTACTTTACCAAAAGAAGGAAATTCATTCTGTACATAAAAGAATATGCAAACTAGAATTGCTCCAAATTTGCATTGTGTGCCCTTTGTTTTTCTTATGGCAACTAGGTTTTCATTGATCTGTTGCAATTGTAGTTCTGCAAGATCATAAGTATGATCCTTTTTCACCAATTTGTAACCTACATCTACTGCAATGCATGGTACACTGTTGAGTCTACTGGATTGATAGAATTTGTGAGCAATGACTCTAACAGCAAATTCTACTAGTGGATCCTGTATGGTATGAATTGTCATTCCTCTTTTGTTCCATTGTGCACCAGTATTGCTTTCAATGACCTCCTTCGATTCACTTCTTAGGGTTTTGTACCGATCTAGGGTTGGGTACCCTATTACTCTATGTATAATTTCCTTTGTCAATTTGATGGGCATATCTTCTAACCACAAGTTTCCACCATGGATTCTGCTCAATACAAGTCTAATCCATTCAGTTTTGAATATGGTGGGAAAACTTAAAACTCGGGTCAAACCCTTCCTTTCAATGATTTTAAATTTGTCTTTTAGTACTCCATCTACACATAGTTTATCATAAGCTTGTCTAATTTCCATGTCTCCTAAAGCTCCTATCTTGCAATTGTAACATTTCCTCACATCTTGAACCATTACAACTTTTGGGGGAATGTGGGAGAGAGCTCCGGCTAGGTCATTTTTGTAGGCAACTTCAGGAATAGGGCAGAAATCAGGTTGCTTTACTTCATTTGAAACTAACTAGACTTCAAATGACTCTTTTTCTTGGGTTTTCTTTGAACTTGACGCCATTTTTGCGAATGAGGGTTTATACAACAAATGGGTATGAAACTACGTAGCTTGACACAAATGAAAATATCTTTAGATCGATGAAAAACATGTTGAATGAGGTTGCAATCTGCTTGAAATACTAGATTCTTGCTATGAAGTCGCTCAGCTCTCTTTCTTCTCCTTTGCTTCTTGATCGCGATGCGAAAAACTGATTGAAATCGTGATAATATACCCTAATTTCATCGCATTGAATGCTCAACTACCAACTCAGCTTCTAAAGAAATTTTGACCTAACTTGGCTTCCATTATTTCCATTTTACTTGGCTTCCATTGGAGTTATCCAACTCGGCATCAATTTTTAGCTCGGTCGCTGTTGGGAGCTCAGCATCTGTTTTAACTCGGCATCCAAAGGCAGCTCGGCATCAATATTTAGTTTTTGTCTTGACATCTTGTTTCATGTAGGTTTATACTTTTCTTAGCTTATTTGTCTTGGGACTGATGTGTGATATGGCTTTATATATCAGTCCTGTGTACTTCTCATGCTTAGTTTGATGGAGTGTGATCACTTGACCCATTGGGTGAAGTGATCCCTCCACTTGATGTGATGCACTCATCTTTCTTTTTCCAAGTCTTGTTCATTTGCCTCCTTATCTTTTCAATGTCAATCTTTTGTTTTCCTTTATTATCTTCAATCTTGGGTACCTTTGATCTTGTAGGACAGTTTCTGCTGATATGACCAGTTTTCAAACAACTGAAACATGTAGTTTGATTCAACCATCTTCTATAGTTTCCTTTGAAATGTGTTCTTATACAGTTCTGTGGTATATGTCCATATTCTTGACAATAGTGACAACTGTACCTGGTGTTGTAATCCCAATGATAATGACTTCCATTCCCTTCTATTTTTGTTGGTTGATTTGATGTCCACATAGGTTTTGATCTGCATTCAAATGCCCTATGTCCATACTTTTTGCAATTATAACAATGTCCATCAAATCTTTGAGTCCTTGTGACATTGGATCTGCAATTTTGTGTCATATGTCCTTGCATGTTACACTTGTGACAGAAACTTTTGGGTATGTTTGATTGATTGAATCTTCTGCTCCTACACACATTAGCTGTATGTCCCTTCTTATTACAATAATGACAAGTGGGTTTTGAATTCTTACCTTTGTCACTTCTTTGTTCAAATTTTTTTGATGATTCTCCAACTTTAGTGCTATTGTATCCTAGTCCTGATGTATCATGGGAAGATTTGGTGATTTCAACAACTATTCAAAATACTTGATGGCTCCACTTGATTTATTGAGATTCTCTGCTACCTCTTTTTCTCTGTTCAATTCATTCTGCATTTGTTCATTTTGCATCTTCAAGGTGGAGATCTCAATATCTTTACCATTGAGTTCATGATGAAGGTTTATCATTTGGGCAAGTGTATCCATCTGCATGTTTGAGATCCTTGTCAGTTCAGTACATTTTTCTTCAAGTCTGTTTGAAAGATTTCTTTTATCATTTTCCAACATCACTTTATCTTCAACTACTCTTTTCTTGTGTTCAGTAATTTCACATATCATTATGGCCTATGATTCATGTTCCATCTTGAGAGATATTATCTCCTCTACTTGAATTTTGTTTTTCTCCATCAGTTTTGCTATTGCTGCATCAAACTCTTTAGTGTCTCCACTGAAAAATATGTTGGTGGTATCAATCTCCTTGTAGTGTATATCATTTTCAGCTATGGCTAGATCCTTCCTCTTTTTTAATGAGTTTCTCAACTTGTTTCTGAATTCCTCCAAGCTATGCAAAGCAAGTTGCACATCTATCACCTGATTTTCAATGATCTTTCCAAGTTTGAAAGCTTCCATCTTTAGATCTTTTCCTCCAAGCTGTTAGGCTTTTCCTTAAGAGAACCTAGATTAAGCTCTGATACCAATTGTTGGAATATTCAAATATGGAAAGAGTACTTATGAGAAAGGGGTGCGGGGGGGGGGGGGGGGGGGGGGGGGGTGGTGAATATAAGTATCATATTTTAGCCAATAAAACTCTTAACTGAAAGTAAATTGCATGCATGTAAATACATCAAATAAACATGTAACAAAACACATGCATCAATAACACTTAACACTGAAATTTGGTAACCCAAAAAACCTCCAAGAATAAGAAGGTAAAACTAGGGTGGGGATGATACCCACAAAAATTACTGCAGCAATATTGTTCAACCACTTCTGATGGTTTGCCTTGTTAAAGGCTTGCTCTGTTAAAGGCTTTACACTGTGTCAATAGTGACCTAGTTAGAGGCTCTCAAACACTTAACATGAATTGTTACCCTGTAAAAGGATTTCATCACCTAGTTAAAGGATTTATCGAAATAGCTGTTAAGCTAACCTATCACCATAGGATTTTTCATTCTAATACAATTTCTAGAGAGTATTACGTACAATAAACCTGACTGATTACAATCCTTGATTGCTGATTGCAAGCACTTGTTCTGCTTTCTCTGATCTGGATCATTTTGTGATCTGATAATCCTCACTTCTGAAAATAGAATTCCTTGCAAACCCTTGTATGTCTTCTCATACCTCTCATCTCTTTTTTACAATGAAGTTTCATCTTCCTTATAAAGACATTTGAAGATTTAGGGTTAGGTATGGATCTACGATCCATATTCAATCTTCATTTTCCACTCAATACTTATCTTTTGCTGATTGGTTGCATGCCTTTAGCATTTTTCTTATTGGCTGCATGCAAATTGCATAGGAAAAATAAAAGATTTGATCTCATCATTAAATCCTTTGAGATTTACCTTATGTCGTCTGTAAAAATTGTTTGCATCATAGTTTGTGCAATTACAAACTCTTATGCTGATCTATTGAGTTACTCGGCTCCTGAAGTATTGCTGATGCTTGGCACATGCTGTTTCCTGGATAGCTCGACACCTTAACAAAATTATATTACTCGGCACCTTATGTTACTCGGCACTTGTTAACACTCGGTATCTGATCTTCACTCGGCATCTAAAAATTACTCGGCACATGAAGATCACTCAGCATGCATGATGTACTCGACATCCAATGTGGAATATGATTAAGTGTGTTGGCACTCAAGTGTCAAAAATATTATGATGTTAACATGAACGAAAGTAAAAGCATGAGGAACATCATCTAATCATTATGAATAGAGATAATCCTAGTGGCATCAATGATGGAAAAAGGTACGTGAGGTACATGACCACAGGTAAATATTTGTGTCACACTTATTTGTTTCTATAGAAAAGCATTAGATGGAATGATATAATTGCATAAATGTATAGTATTCAATATCTTATTACAATTAACAATCAATAATACTTTTTCTATTATTGAGTTCTACAACTTTGATATTAAATCTTAACTAAAATTAGTTTCCAAATCATTTTTGCCAATAACTATTATGTCAAAATTTACTCATAAGTGGGAAACAAGGATTATTTATTTTGATGAATATTGAATATTTGAATATCTATTATCAATACTTATAATTGATTAGTTATAACAGAGTGATTGAATCCCTAAGATGATACAATTATAATTAAATTATTATCAAATAAGATGATTACAATTAAGTAATGATTAATTATAATTAAGTTTCCAAATTCTGATATTGAATTCTAAGTGAGATTAGTCTTCAATCGTTATCACAAATATTGTTGTTAAGTAAAACTAACTAAATTATTTAAGATCATCATCTTCCAAGATAAGATAACGCCGACGGTGGAATGTGCTAGGTGAGACCATTTAGAGGTACTAGGTAAGGCCTGCAGTGAGATGGGCATTGGGTTGCATTATCTAAGGGTAATAAGTAAGGCCTATAGTGGAGCAAATACCCCGAGGTACATCATACAAAGGCACTATCTTGGAAATGATGATCGGAGAGAGATAAAAATAATGAGGGAGAATGGTGAGGCCCATGATTGGGTAACAAGGCACCCTATTATAGTTTCTCTTCCCATACTCAAGAAATGATGAGTTTATTTAATGAACTATACTTTTGATTGATAAATCACTATAAATTTCTATGTATTCTCTAATTGAAACTATAAATACGTTGTCAAGAGATTAATATAGAGAAATCCTAAAAGGGGAAACTTATATATAAATGTGTACTAATGATTTTTTTGTTTCAGGTTCACAATCAAGAAATCACATAACGTGTGTTTTGTGTGTTTACACTATGTTTACTTTGTGTCTTCAACTGTTTGCATTGTGTATACTTTGTGTCTTCAATTGTCTGCATCATGTATACTTCATATCTTCAACTGTCTGCATTGTGTGTTCATGCATTCATGTGTCTACTAAGTTGTGTTTTCATACATTAATATGTGTTGCATAAATCATGTAGGTGTTATTATATCCAAGTATAAGATTTGTATGTTGAGTCTCTAAGAAATGTTATATATGAATAAATCTTTACTTGAGGACAAGCAAATTTGGGAGGGGAGGACTGTGATATCCCCATTTTGGCATATAATTATTATATATAAAGTAATATTAATAATGATATTAAAATAATAATATTTTATAAGTAATATTATATTATAATCATATAATAATATCATATTATAAAATAATGAATGAAATAATAATAATCTAATATAATGATATTATGATTAAGATATATCTTAATGTAGCAATACTATATTAATAAAGTATTATAATAATACATATAGTTGATATATCATTAAATTAATATATGTTATAATATAATTATTAATATTTTATATTTTATTATATTAATTAATGTAACTAAGCTTATTAAAATAAATAAACAATTAATATAATATAATTAATATATAACATAATTACCTTATTAATATAATTAATATTAATACGAAAGGACACGACTCTATGAATACACTTATATATATAATATCATCGCATTGAAAAGGATATCATAGGGAATATTATAAAACTCATATGAATTAAAAGATAAATAAATAATGTCACCACTCTCCCTCTCCCACCCCTACTCTCCCATCTCCTACTCTCTCTCTCTCTCCCCCTATCCCACCCTCTCCCATCCCCTAGTCTCTCTCTTTCCATTTCTCCCTCCATCTCTCTCTATCCCACCCTCTCCCATCCCACACCCTCTTTCATCCCATAGTCTCTCTCTCCCCTATCCCACCCTCTCCATTTCTCCCTCTATCTCTCACTATCCCACCCTCTCCCATCCCCTACTCTCTCTCCCTCCCACCCTCTCCCACCCCCCCCTCTCTCTCCCTCACTCTCTCTCCCTCTCCCTCTCCCTCTCTTGCCCCCTACTCTCTCTCCCCCTATCACACCCTCTCCCATCCCTTGGTCTCTCTCTCTCTCTCTCTCTCTCTCTCTCTCTCCATATATATATCCCACCATGATCCCCCATCCCTACTCTCCCTCTCCCACTCTCTCCCATCTCCCACTCTCTTCCCATCCTCTACTCTCTCTCACCCTCTACCCTCTCTCCTTCTCTCCATCCCTCTCTATTGAAATTCAAGCTTAGAAAGAGCGTACACACTATAGTGGGTATGTTCTATGTAAGCTTGAATTTAAAGATTTGGATTCTACCAAGCCTAGGACTTGGATTTGCCTTAGGGATCCAACCCAAAGGTTTGGAATCTCTAAATTGGTTGGAGACATGTTTTGCAACAAGCATACAAAAAATGATTGATTTTTCTTGTGTGCTCTTCTTAAAGTTTCCTCATGGTTGAGCATAAAATTAGGTTACATGATGTTGTAGATCTCTGTGTTAACTATACAACCATATAATTTATTTCAAATTTAAACTATTTCAAGCATTTCAACTATATTTTTTTTTGAATGCATGTCCATTTTCTCTCAAAAACCAACATGTACTAATTGGGGTGTAGATTTTGGCTTGTTCATTGAATTTTGCAACAACTTAGTTTTTTATAAGCTAGACTCCATTCTACACACTTTGAAAAAAAGAACTTTTGATTTTAGATTAGTTTTCAATCATTTCTATTGGGAGCACACATATATTTCATGTTTTTGGGATATATCCAATTACAAAATTCATAAAAAAATATACATTATTAAATTACCCAAAAATTTTGGGATAGACTAAATGGTGTTAGGTAAATTTTGACCAAAGTGATTAAAGAATTTCAAAAAATAAGTTCAAATTTTAGGGGGGCCACACTTTGCAGTATGTTATGTTTTTTCTAAAAAAATGGTACTACTTTTTGTGGCCCCCTTTTTTGAGGACCTAAAACTAAACCTTTTTGAAGTTTTTTTAGTAGATTAGAAACTAGATTCAAATGACTACTGCATTTATTATTGTCATATCTTAAAATTTTGAGCATAACTATCTTCAAATTCTTGTTGAACTTCAGAAATTGTTGATTTCAGAAAAAAAAAAAAAAAAAAGTGGCCACTTATACCTCCCTTTTGGCACCATAGCTTGTGCACTTACCTTGTATGTAACCTTTAACAATGTAGTCTCTTAACAAAGATCACTTTAGAAGAGTTAAATTTTTGGGTTGTCAGTCTTAGGTGTTTTTTTCTCTTAATAGAATTTCTACATTAAAAATCTTGCTATAAAAATTATTTGAATGTTACTTGTGTTGCAAGTTGTTTTACATATTTTCACAATTTACTGCAACTTGATAATAACATCACAAGGTAATAACTAAAAATTTACTGGAAATCATTAATGCAAGGAACAATTTGGTAATAGTTTGGAAAGATGTGGATGCATGAGTTAAGTTTTAGGTTGGATGAGTCCACCGAGTGATTGGATAAATTGATGTTATTATTGTTGATGTTTATGATGCTTTGGTAGTATTGAAAAGTTTGAAGGGGTTATAAGATAATTGTACATAACTGATTCACCCCCCTCTTAGTTATCTAAAAAAATTCACCAAACAATAGATTAACTTAAGGTGCTTTGTCTACTATCCTAGAGATAACTGAGAACTTGCTATGCTTACAAGGAGCATACATCTCTAGAAAGAGCCACTGGTGAAACTCTAAATTTTTGGCAATTCTAGAGTTCTAGTCCATGTCTAGGAAGAAAATTCATTCATATAATCAAGATTGAAAGTCTGTTTGTTCATCTCCAATCCTCACAAGGTGCGCAATCAATCTCTAGGTATGTATGTGCTCCAAATGCAAAATAACTCTAGGTACGCATGTTTGAACCCTAATTTCTTTAACCCTGAGTATCCTAAATCAATATGATCATTTCAAGTTTTCAAACTTCTATGATAATATTTAATATTTTACAAAGTTATTCCATATATATAGAACATTACTAATACAATCGTATTTGAAAGCCAATTTCCTCCTTCATAAAGTCATTGTACATGAAAAATCATTTATGAGAACCTCACATTTGGGCACCACATCAGTAAGTAGCTTATTTTTTCCTAGGTGTAAACATATTTTAAGTTGCATTATTTTGATATTGTCCTAATATTAAAAAGAGGAAAGTCATCTATGTATTTATGAGCATAAATTAAACACTTTCCTAAATATGCAACTCATATTTAATGTTCTTACATTGGATCAAAAGAAATTGAATAGAGGTAAAACATTTTCTCACAAAAAATCTTGATATATCTCTATTATTTAAATCATCTTTAAAAGAGAAATACATTTGTAGAGCAAATAAGACGCTAATTTTAATTAATTTCTGAAATGACAATTTTTTTTTACCAAGCAACATTCTAGTAGTGTTTGGATTCTAATTTCTCTTGGATCTTAAAAGATTGGATTAAAAGGTAATATATATTTGAATAATTTAGAGGAGGATATATTTGTGAATGCACATTCAATTTCCAATACAGTGAGGAAATATATTCCCTAAAACTTGCAGGCACTACTCTTCGAATATGATTTAAAATACTATTATAAGGGAGTATCATTTGTAGCTCTATCTTGTGATACATATTATCCTTGATTATGAACCCTAGCACTCATTAGGTCTAGTTGCTCATAGGTTGGTGTAGGACAAGCACTGAACTGGGTAGAAAATGCGCACAAGACCTTTTCCCACTAGATTCTTTGTATTGTATTGTATTCAATGCAAAGCCATAAACATAAGTTGCAGCAACATTTAGTTGAGCAAGTTTTAGAATAATGATATCAAAAACGATGATTTGAAGTGTCTACAAAATCAATTTTACACCATGAATTAAAGAATAGAAATGGTATAATGCTCATTGGGCACCAACACCGTTGGCCAAATTATACAAGTTGTGTACAACATTCATAGATTGGAGACCGGTTGATAATTGTAAACCGCTTGAATATTAAGTGTTGCATAGATGACACTGCAAATAAGTAAGACAAAATTCATATCTATGGTTCATGTTTCATTTATAAGCGCCTATGTTTGTTCCTAAAGCCAACTTTAAACTTCTTTAAACTTGTTTTGAACTCATCTAGTGCTTTCGCATGCTTTGAAGAGTGCTTGCAACCATTACCCGAAAGATGTGAATCAATTGGGAGTATTTATAGAAGCATGTGATTGTTACAGGAACCATTTCATATGGTTATGAAGAGTACTTGAGCCATATTTTCTCAGTAGTTTTTTCTTGAAATCAATTATGTTTACAATATTTGGATATTCATATTCGAATGTTTCTAGAAAGCTGCTTGAAGAAATTATTGAATATACAGTTCTATGATTCAAATCAAGTGGCATCATTCGAATTATAGACAGTTCAAATATTTTTGAATCTTGTTTCATGATAGAAACCCTTTAAACTTAATTTCACAAAATTAGAGACCATATGAAAGAGGGGTCCCAAAAATGCTAAATCTTTCTTCTTTGTATGGTAAGTTTGACATCCCTTCCAAAAACACGACAAGGTAATATTGCGGTAAGTAATGTTTTAATTTGATGTTTATATCTTATCTTTTCAATAGAAAATATTTAAATATTGATGATACATTTAATATATTAATTGATATTTTATATCTTTTAAATCATTTATATATTCCCAATGATCTATCGCCAAATCCAGAGGTCTTTGTTGGAAAAAGGAAAATAATTTTAATATGGACATGGATGAGCACATGTTGGAAGAATTTAAGAGTGATCAAGGGTATAAACATTTAATTTGGATGGAATAAAGTATATCACAATAGCATTATGATTCATAGTTAATTATCAAATATTTGATTATAATCTTAAATCAAAATGTGTGATATTTTATGAAGATGACATCGCACGTTTCTAGATTAATTATTTTATTTTCAACTTTGCTTTGTAATGTATTGTGTTAAGTTGCATCTAGTTATCAGTTAGAAATAGACATGATGATTTGAAGCTTGTATTCATTCTTTGATTTTTTAAAAGGATACCAGGATCATTCACAATAGAATACAGCAATTAAAATAAATCATTTTAAAGATAATGAGATAGTGGTTAGATGATTTTTTGAATCAATAAAAGATACTTTTTTTGTCTCAATTTGGATGGTTGGGTTTTCAATAATTGCATACTATATTGTCCTCTTGAATCCCAAACTACTATCAGATAGATCAAATTTGATATGCACTCTTGATTATCAAATATTATAGGCAATGTGATGTTTGTCTAAATTGGTCTCTTTTAATTGGACTTAAATTCATTTAGACTAGGGTTCATAATTTAAGTTCCCTATCTGGTGGTTGATGGTTGGTTCACATTGTCTCCATAGAAGTTAGATGAAAAGTTCTTGCATGGTTGAATTCATTTGCCCAATTGAACTAAGGATTGGTCTTTTCTGATTCATTTGAGCTGATATACAATTGCACTTTGTGTGGTTCTTCTCCTAATTTATATGTATGCCATTTATCCACTCTCATTCATATTTTCAATCATCCATAAAATCATTCTAAGCATTCAATTTTATACTTGTGATTTCTCCTTGAGAATTGCTTATTGTTTCAAGAGCATCATCTGGAAAACCTGCATTCATTCAGTCATTATGAATAGTTGTTGTGAAGGTGTACCTGCCTAGGTATTGCAAGGCCTAAAGAGAAAGGGTAATTTATTCTCAAGGGATCAAACCCTTTTGTTGGCCAAATTGTGTTGGATTTCATAGGATTGAGTGGGCAAGACTTATAGTGTAGTGCCTGCCCTTGGATTGCATTTTGTTATCATTGCTGAACTCTTTTAGAGCCAGTTTTATGTTGTTGGTTAGCAGCATTGTTTTGAGATTATCAGATATTGTGCTATGGATTCAGTTTATTATGTGATGAGATTACTTAGACTCTACATTTCATGTATGTATGATGATTAGTAAGATGATTTATTATTATATGTGTTTCCTTATGGATACTTACCCCATACTTGCATGTGTATGGTGTGCGTGTTTGCTTTGCGTGTTTGCTTTTGTATGGCATGTCTGATATGGTTAAGAAAGGGAGTCGTAGTCACCTGCTAGTCAAGATCTACACGATGCACCACTTCCTGCCATTGCCTATTTAGTTTAGTATATATTGTGCTTGTACATTCATGATTTTTATGCAGGTTGCAGGTACCGGGTATCGACTTCCCTAAATTGCTAGGATGAGCGTACCCTATCACATCATCTCAATGATAAGAGAGGGGAGATAAATTCTCAAGTCCAAATCCCAACCCTTTAAGCCATTTGTTCTAATTGGAAAATTAGGACAAGTATCTGAGTTGAGTACCCTCCGAATGCGTCAGATGATGTAATTCGTGATATTAACCCTTGGTTTGATTTTGTATGTATTTTGGCTATGATGGATTTTCATATTTTATTCTTGTGAGTCTTTAGTGTATTTTTTTTTTTTAAGCCTAATTAAAAGATTTAATTAATGGTTTAATTAAATGAAAAATTAATATGGTATTTAATATTTATTTTATTTTATTAATTGGAAAATTAATTAAATAAAATAATTAAATTTGAAAATAAAAGTTAAAAGTTCAAATTTGGAATGTGACAATATTTATTTTAATAATAATATATTTGGAGCTCATTTTTAAACAAATGCCTAAATAATAATATTATTAAAGCTAATAAATATTTTAGCAATTAAGTTTTGAAAATGAAATTTAAAAGTGAAAAATATATTAAAATTATTAAAAGATTCGAGATTTCATGTGCTTAAAATATAAATATATTAAGATTGAAAAGTGAAATTATTAAAGTAAGTGCATGAGATTTAATAAATAAATAAATTAAATTGGAAAGAGTAAAAGTAAATATTATATTAATTAATGTGCATTATTTTAATATTTTTTCACATAGGAGTTGGCAAATTCTCGAGAGTTGTCATATAGACAACACTGGAGTTTGCACTCTAAGAATGCACTAGTTGTCTACACTTAGAAGTTAGCATTTTTATTTGAGCACATGGTGTCTACAACCTTAAGACTCATCTAGAAGGTTGGAGAAGGCTCATGCTTGGTTGTCATGCTTATTTTCTAGTTGTTTCTAGAGACACTCTAGATGCATCTTAGAGGCCTTTAAATAGAGGCTCTCCTAGTGTGTTTGGACAAGCTTAATGGGAGCTACAAGCTTCAAGCTAAAATGGAAGCTTCAAAGCTTACATGAATTTGAGAAGCTCATATGCTTCTACATGCTCATACATTTCCACATATTCTTATGCTTCTTCTAGCACTTCTAGTCACTTGGAGGATTCGGTTGGCTTGGATCTTGGAGGAATCGTGAATGATGGAGAAGGAAGAGATTTTCTATAGACTTCTGAGGCACAACAAATTAGCATCGGTGTCCAAGTGCACTCGTGATATTTGCATATTCTCTTTGCACTCTTTCTCTTCCTGTCTTCATCATGTCTGATATATGTGTTTGAATACTCCTTGTGATTATTAGAAATCAGAATCTAGATATGTATTTAGTTGGTTGAGAAGAAAACATTAAGAAACCCTAGTTTTAGCAATGAAAGAAATTAGATCTAAACGGGTTTGGGTTCGAATTAGGAGCAAATTGAGAATGATGATTTCAAATTTATAGTTAATCCTATTGGATGGTTTAATAGATATGTTTAGAAAATAATTATTTAAAAAAAAAAATTCTTGTTTAGAAAAGCCTTTTAAATCTAAGTATATATTCTCTTTTGTAAATCTGTATATATATATATATATATACATATATATATATATATATATATATATATATATATATATATACTTTAAATATAGTAATAATTGATAACTAATTATATATATATGTATATGTATATGTATACATATATATATGTATGTATATGTATATGTATACACACACACACACACACATATATATATACGTATGTATATATATATATATGTATATGTATATGTATATGTATATGTATATATACATACATATGTATATGTATACATATACATATACATATACATATACATATACATATACATATACATATACATATACATATATATATACATATATATATACATATATACATATATGTATATATTTGTGTAAGTCGAAATGAGAAACTTTATTTATCAAATTCGAATCGCATAATAGAAAACATTAATTGCAAATGTTTATAAAATGAAAATTATATACATTAAACATTCGAGGTGGGCGAGGTTTATTCTCACCGCACCTCCATTTCCTTATTCTCCACGACAACGTATTCAACTCTGTCGTGTGAATGTAGAGTACAGGGTACCTGCAGCTGCCTGTACATTGTAGGGTACCCACCTGCGACCATTGCCAAAATGTGTGGCTGAGCGCGATTTTTAACTCTATACTTTTTCCCCCCCACCGATCACCTTCATCGCCTATCTTATTCGACGACAGTATTTATCGACGGGTCTGAATTTCGACCAAGAGTCAAGGTGGCCACACGACTAGTGCGATGAGGCTGCGGCTTTAAAGCTCGTGTCGTCCTTTAAGTCACAGAGCATTGGTTTATAAATACACCATTTTTGTTATATGAAGTATAAGCAATTCAGTTATAAATAATATTTTGAATAATTATTATATTGAAACATTTTTTGAAAGTTTATTAATATGTGTGTGTGTGTGTGTATTTCCAGTGTTAGAATTTAACATCGTTATTTTATAAGTGTTTATGATAATAATTGTTATATATGAGTATTAGCGAGTTGGAGTCTAATGGTTGACTTTTAATATTGATTTTATTTAATGTATATTAAATACTATTTAATATATATTAAATAATTGTGAGATGATAATTTATATTGGATTAAGATTGAATCATTATGTTATTGGTTAATATGCCTATTGATACACCTTAATGATGTTAAGGGTTAGTCAAATATTAACTAATGAAGTCATGTAAAGATTCTTTAGATTGAATAATAACAGTTTTGATGAGTTTATTATTTATTAATGTTTGTTGGGTCTAACAAACTATTAATAAATAATGGTTTTCAATAAATTCGGTTAGATTTAATCTAGTGAAGATTATTTATTGATTAAAGTTTTGTAAGGATATTATGAAGTATAATTGGTTTTTAATTTATTGATATTCATTGAGTTGATATTATAACTATGATATTAATAATTAAGTTGTGCGATAGAGTCTTATTTGAAAATTGATGATAATACGAATTAATCAAGAGAATGTTAGTATTTTTTGAAAGATAACGAATGTGGTCATACAAAATTATTATTCACAAGTTATTATTATTGAATTATTAATAGGATCATTTGAGTATTGAATTATAGTTGATTTTTAACTTACAGAATTCTAGTTAGTTATTAGTCAACTGATGTTAATTGGAACATTTCTATAGTTATGCGATTATTAATTAAATCAATTAATGAGAGTTAATTAGATTTAATTAATAATTAAGTTATGTAATAGAGATTTAATTGATATAATTCTTTTAATGAGATTGTGGAAATATTGATATCAAGTTGATAGGTCTTATTCTTATGACTTGAATAACAACTTTAGATATTTTAATGGTGAAGACTTAGTAATATATAATTGAGAATTATTAGAATGATAAAAGGTCAAGGATTAAGAACCGATATTAATTGATCATTCTAATGAAGTTATGATCTCTTATTCGAAGAATGATAATTGGTCCTCTTATAATATAACGAATAATGATCCTAGAAAAGTTGAAAGGTTAATCAATTAGAATATGGATCATGGTTAAATATAGAGGACAATCTAATTAAAGGTCAATGATGATCAATTTAGTGAATATTTATCCTTAATTTATTCTTAGAATGTAATTCTTAATAATGGAAGGATAATGCTATCGGAGAAACAAATGGGTTGACTTGTAGGTCAAATGATGAAATTTAAAACACTTGAAAGTATACTTGCAAATAGAAAACTAGAAACCCCTACACATTATTCAACTATGTGAATTTAGTAAACCAAAACATGTGTTTGCATCATATATTTTATATGCTTCTTATTTTGAGTTTTGGGTTGACTAGTGTTGACCAGTCCTAAGTTGTTACTAGAGGCTCGGGGGTTATGAGATATGATGACATGTTGATCTTATTTGGTCTCAATCTTTATAAGCCCAACCATGGTAATGTGATCATATGCTCTATGAAATGTTTGTATTTACTGAATTTGATTGTTCATCAGTTTTCATGTGTGAGGCTGAGATGTATGTGTATGAGACACTTGAGCTAATCAATTTTGAGTCATCGATCAGTTATCCTTGGATTACTTTCTAGTCGCCATGATGGGACTGAAATGTGGATTTATTTATTGATGATGTCATGTTGTGACATGTTTGACTCAACCATTTTGGAGTCTTCGATCAGTATGATTTTGAGATAATCTTGGTTGCTTGTTGAGAACCAATGGATATGATGATTTATTTTGAGACATATTTTGGTTATTGAGAACCAATGGATATTTTTGATTATCAGTGATGCCTTCAGTTGCCAATAGAGAACTGTTGTGGTCATGATTTTCTATGGATGCTTTTCAGATGCTCATCGAGATTTGATGATTCTTATGTTGGAGATTGATGATTCTTATTGTGGATATTTGATGTTTTTATCATGGATATTTGATGATTCTTTTTATGGATTTTTTTTACAGTCGCTTGTACAAGACTGTAGTGATTTATGATTCTATGAGGTTAGGGTAGGTAATCTACTTGTAGTGTCGGGAAGTGGCTTGCAATGGAGGCCGGGGCCCTAAGTGGCTACCAGGGTAACTCATTATAAGTTTGGTTAATAAGTGATAACATTTACACACTAAATGGGGATTAAATGAACCTAAAAAAATAATTGTTTTGATGTTCTCGCCCATGCCTTGAGTGCTTGTACAGGCTAGGATGGGAGTAGTGAGAACGCATGGTTGCGACCTTGCATTCCGTAGTATGTCTTGTCAGTATGAGAGGATACTAGTGGCCGCATGAGGTCAGCATGGACCCGTGGAGTTTAGCTAATTGCCAGGGTAACTTGTACGTGATAAATGCGATGACACTTTCTCGCTTGCAGAGTAGATTTCCTGCATGTCATTGTGTGCCTCTGAGAATTAGATGTCAATTTTGTGTGATGGAACCCTTGAGTAGTATACTTATAGGATTCCTGGACTTATAGAGATTTGTGCTATGTGTTTTGGATAGCCTGTTTGGGACTTGAGATTATCTCCTCAGCACGGTGGGAGTGGACCACTTAGGTTCCATGCGGTCGGGTGGTAGTGTATTTTCCACTCTTATCATTTGAGATCCATTAAGACACTATGGCTGGAGCATTCTTGGTTGGTATTTATCTTCATTATGTTCTTGGAACATTATGATAGATGATGTACCTTATGATGGATGTAGTTACTGGTATGTTTCTTATATTGATGATTTGCATATGTTAGATGATGTTATCTTATGCTTTACTTTACATGTTAGTAGGATGTTTTAGGAGTGACATTCCTACTATGATATTACCGATGATCTCTTTGGTGCTTTGGAATGTTATGCATGGAGGGATGGCTAGGATCCACGATGGTCTAATGATGCTATTTATGGTTGGGAGGAACCGTGCACTTAGTTATTTATGTTTGTGATATATGGTCATATTTTATGATGGATGTTTATATCTTTATGATGATGATGTATCATGTATGATATGTGGTTTCATTTACTTTAATTGCATCATGGCTTAATATTGGATGATGATGTACTTTATTTACATAGATGTATATTCTTTTAAGCTTTTCATACCCTGTGATATGTATGGTGGATGATTGAGCAATCTGAAAATGTAATTTATGAACATTAGATGTATCATTGTTATTACATAAGGATGTGATGTTAGATGAATAGTTAATTTAGATGTGATACAATGTTAAGGGATCTTTAAATAATGTAATCTGTTATGTTATGTTATGTGTACTTTAATTCAAATTATTTTTATTGCTTCAGCAAGTGTTGTGAGTGGTTTATCTCTCATATTTAAAAAAAAAAAAATTGTTTGGTAAACTTAGTGAAATTCTTTGGATCCCTTGGCAGGGCATTACATTTGGTATCAGAGCCTGAGTTTCAACATTGGGAGCTCTGGGTATATATTGGAATGCCACTAGTTGTTAACTAGTTGAACAAAATGAAAAGTTTGAACTATCATGTGTATCTCTTTCAAATTGAAACTTGAAACTAGGTGAACTGAAACTGTTACTTGCATATTTTTCATACTTCAACACTTAGTTTCCAAAGCTGAAAATTCTACTTAAACCTAAACATGGGCAAAACTGAAAATTGAAACTCATTCTAGTTACAAAACATGTATATTTTATCTACATTGTAAAAGTAGTAAACCTTTGTTTATCTTTGCAAGTATTAAGTTGCTCTTGTTTAGAATGTATTAAGGGATCTATTTTAGTAGTTGTTAAAAGAGTGAATGTTGGATCGATATGGTTTTTGGTTTACCATTAAACCAGAATCATATTGCTCTAAGGGTGTTGTAATATCCTCAGTGGAATCATATTTCCCTACCAGAGGAAAAAGGGTTCAATGGAAGCCGCATAGTGAGTATCTTGATTTTGTCATTCTTGTAGGCTTCCAAGAGTAAGCCTAATCTCAGGAGGGGTGAATGTAGTGCCTGCCTCTGGATTGGATTTTGTTATCATTTCTGAACTCTTTTAGAGCTAGTTTTATGTTGTTGGTTAGCAGCATTGTTTTGAGATTATCAGATATTGTACTATGGATTCAGTTTATTATGTGATGAGATTACTTAGACTCTACATTTCATGTATGTATGATGATTATTTTTAGTGTTTGCAGTTATTAATGATAATTAGTAAAATGATTTATTATCATATGTGTTTTCTTATGGATACTTACCCCATACTTGCATGTGTATGGTGTGCGTGTTTTCTTTGCATGCTTGCTTTTGTATGGCATGTCTGATGTGGTTAAGGAAGGGAGTTGTAGTCACCTACTAGTCGAGATCTACACGATGCACCACTTCTTGCCATTGCCTATTTAGTTTAGTATATATTGTGCTTGTACATGCATGGTTTTTATGCAGGTTGCAGGTACCAGGTATCGACTTCCTTGAATTGCCAGGATGAGCGTACCCTATCACATCATCTCAATGATAAGAGAGGGGAGATAAATTCTAAAATACAAATCCCAACCCTTTAAGCCATTTGTTCTAATTGGAAAATTAGGACAAGTATCTGAGTTGAGTACCTTTCGAATGCGTCAGATGACATAATTCATGATATTAACGCTTGGTTTGATTTTGTATGTATTTTGGCTATGATGGATTTTCATATTTTATTCTTGTGAGTCTTTAGTGTATTTTCTATTAATTAAGCCTAATTAAAATATTTAACTAATGGTTTAATTAAATGGAAAATTAATATAGTATTTAATATTTATTTTATTTAATTAATTGAGAAATTAATTAAATAAAATAATTAAATTTGAAAATAAAAGTTAAAAGTTTAAATTTGGAATGTGACAATATTTATTTTAGTAATAATATATTTGGAGCTCATTTTTAAATAAATGACTAAATAATATTATTATTAAAGCTAATAAATATTTTAGCAATTAAGTTTTGAAAATGAAATTTAAAAGTGGAAAATATATTAAAATTATTAAAAGATTCTAGATTTCATGTGCTTAAAATATAAATATATTAAGATTGAAAAGTGGAATTATTAAAGTAAGTGCATGAGATTTAATAAATTAATTAATTAAATTGGAAAGAGTAAAAGTAAATATTAAATTAATTAATGTACATTATTTTAATATTTGCTCACATAGGAGTTGGCAAATTCTCGAGAGTTGTCATGTAGACAACACTGGAGTTTGCACTCTAAGAATGCACTAGTTGCCTACACTTAGGAGTTAGCATTTTTATTTGAGCACATGGTGTCTACAACCTTAAGACTCATCTAGAAGGTTGGAGAAGGCTCATGCTTGGTTGTCATACTTATCTTCTAGTTGTTTCTAGAGACACTCTAGATGCATCTTAGAGGCCTTTAAATAGAGGCTCTCCTAGTGTGTTTGGACAAGCTTAATGGAAGCTACAAGCTTCAAGCTAAAATGGAAGCTTCAAAGCTTACATGACTTTGAGAAGCTCATATGCTTCTACATGCTCATACATTTCCACATATTCTTATGCTTCTTCTAGCACTTCTAGTCACTTGGAGGATTCGGTTGGCTTGGATCTTGGAGGAATCGCAAATGATGGAGAAGGAAGAGATTTTCTATGGACTTCTGAGGCATGACAAATTAGCATCAGTTTCCAAGTGCACTCGTGATATTCGCATATTCTCTTTGCACTCTTTCTCTTCCTGTCTTCATCATGTCTGATATATGTGTCTAAATACTCTTTGTGATTATTAGAAATCAGAATCTAGATATGTATTTAGTTGGTTGAGAAGAAAACATTAAGAAACCCTAGTTTTAGCAATGAAAGAAATTAGATCTTTTAGAAAATAATTATTTAAAAATAAAAATTCTTGTTTAGAAAAGCCTTTTAAATCTAAGTATATATTCTCTTTTGTAAATCTGTATATATATATAAGTATATATATATACTTTAAATATAGTAATAATTGATAACTAATTTTATATATATATATATATATATATTTGTGTAAGTTGAAATGAGAAACTTTATTTATCAAACCCGAATCGCATGTTTTATCGCATAATAGAAAATGTTAATTGCAAATGTTTATAAAATAAAAATTATATACATTAAACATTTGGGGTGGGCAGGGTTTATTCCCACCGCACCCCCATTCCCTTATTCTCCATGACAGCGTATTCAACTCTGCCATGTGAATCTAGAGTATAAGGTACCTGCGGGTACCTGTACGTCGTAGGGTACCCGCCTGCAACCATTGCCAAAATGTGTGGGTGAGCGCAATTTTTAACTCTTTGTACTTTTTCCCCCCACCGATCACCTTCATCGCCTATCTTATTCGACGGCAGTATTTACTGGCAGGTCTGCATTTTGACCAAGAGTCAAGGTGGCCGCACAGCTAGTGCGATGAGGCTGCAGCTTTAAAGCCTGTGCCGTCCTTTAAGTCACAGAGCATTGGTTTATAAATACACCATTTTTGTTATATGAAGTATAAGCAATTTGGTTATAAATAATATTTTGAATAATTATTATATTGAATTTTTTTTTGAAAGTTTATTTATATATATATATATATATATATATATATATATATATATATATATATATATAAATATATAAATATATATATATATATATAAATATATATGTATATATATATTTCCAGTGTTAGAATTTAACATCGTTATTTTATAAGTGTTTATGATAATAATTGTTATATATGAGTATTAGCGAGTTGGAGTCTAATGGTTGACTTTTAATATTGATTTTATTTAATGTATATTAAATACTATTTAATATATATTAAATAATTGTGAGATGATAATTTATATTGGATTAAGATTGAATCATTATGTTATTGGTTAATATGCCTATTGATACACCTTAATGATGTTAAGGGTTAGTCAAATATTAACTAATGAAGTCATGTAAAGATTCTCTAGATCAAATAATAACAGTTTTGATGAGTTTATTATTTATTAATGTTTGTTGGGTCTAACAAACTATTAATAAATAATGGTTTTCAATAAATTCGGTTAGATTTAATCTAGTGAAGATTATTTATTGATTAAAGTTTTGTAAGGATATTATGAAGTATAATTGGTTTTTAATCTATTGATATTCATTGAGTTGATATTATAACTATGATATTAATAATTAAGTTGTGCGATAGAGTCTTATTTGAAAATTGATGATAATACGAATTAATCAAGAGAATGTTGTTATTCTTTGAAAGATGACGAATGTGGTCATACGAAATTATTATTCACAAGTTATTATTATTGAATTATTAATAGGATCATTTGAGTATTGAATTATAGTTGATTTTTAACTTACAGAATTCTTGTTAGTTATTAGTCAACTGATGTTAATTGGAACGTTGCTATGGTTATGCAATTATTAATTAAATCAATTAATGAGAGTTAATTAGATTTAATTAATAATTAAGTTATGTAATAGAGATTTAATTGATATAATTCTTTTAATGAGATTGTGGAAATATTGATATCAAGTTGATAGGTCTTATTCTTATGACTTGAATAACGACTTTAGATATTTTAATGGTGAAGACTTAGTAATATATAATTGAGAATTATTAGAATGATAAAAGGTCAAAGATTGTGAACCGATATTAATTGATCATTCTAATGAAGTTATGATCTCTTATTCGAAGAATGATAATTGGTCCTCTTATAATATGACGAATAATGATCTTAGAAAAGTTGAAAGGTTAATCAATTAGAATATGGATCATGGTTAAATATAGAGGACAATCTAATTAAAGGTCAATGATGATCAGTTTAGTGAATATTTATCCTTAAGTTATTCTTAGAATGTAATTCTTAATAATGGAAGGATAATGCTATCAGGAAAATAAATGGGTTGACTTGTAGGTCAAATGATGAAACTTAAGACACTTGAAAGTATACTTGCAAACAGAAAATTGGAAACTCCTACACATTATTCAACTATGTGAATTTAGTAAATCAAAACATGTGTTTGGATCGTGTATTTTATATGCTTCTTGTTTTGGGTTTTGGGTTGACTAGTGTTGACTAGTCCTAGGTTGTTACCAAAGGCTCGGGGGTTATGAGATATGATGGCATGTTGATCTTATTTGGTCTCGATCTTTATAAGCCCAACCATGGTAATGTGATCGTATGCTCTATGAAATGTTTGTATTTACTGATTGTTATTGTTCATTAGTCTTCATGTGTGAAGCTGAGATGTATGTGTATGAGATACTTGAGCTAATCAATTTTGAGTCATCGATCAGTTATCCTTGGATTACTTTCTAATCGCCATGATGGGATTGAAATATGGATTTATTTATTGATGATGTCATGTTGTGACATGTTTGACTCAACCATTTTGGAGTCTTCGATCAGTATGATTTTGAGATAATCTTGGTTGCTTGTTGAGAACCAATGGATATGATGATTTATTTTGAGACATATTTTGGTTATTGAGAACCAATGGATATTTTTGATTATCAGTGATGCCTTCAGTTGCCAATAGAGAACTGTTGTGGTCATGATTTTCTATGGATGCTTTTCAGATGCTCATGGAGATTTGATGATTCTTACCTTGGAGATTTGATGATTCTTATTGTGGATATTTGATGTTTTTATCATGGATATTTGATGATTCTTTTTATAGATTATCTTTTGGATTTTCTTTACAGTCGCTTGTATAAGACTGTGGTGATTTATGATTCCATGAGCTTAGGGTAGGTAATCTACTTGTAGTGTCAGGAAGTGGCTTGCAATGGGGGCTGGGGCCCTAAGTGGTTGTCGGGGTAACTCATTGTAAGTTTGGTTAATAAGTGATAACATTTACACACTAAATGGGGATTAAATGAACCTAAAAAGATAATTGTTTTGATGTTCTCACCCATGCCTTGAGTGCTTGTACAGGCTAGGATGAGAGTAGTGAGAATGCATGGTTGTGACCTTGCATTCCATAGTATGCCTTGTCAGTATGAGAGGATACTAGTGGCCGCATGAGATTAGTATGGACTCGTGGAGTTTAGCTAAATTCTAGGGTAACTTGTACGTGATAAATGCGATGACACTTTTCCACTTGCATAGTAAGTTTCCTACATGTCATTGTGTGCCTCTAGGAATTAGATGTCAATTTTGTGTGATGGAACCCTTGAGTAGTATACTTTAAGGATTCCTAGACTTATAGAGATTTGTGCTATGTGTTTTGGATAGCCTGTTTGGGACTTGAGATTATCTCCTCAGCACGGTGGGAGTGGACCACTTAGGTTCCACACGGTCGAGTGGTAGTGTATTTTCCACTCTTATCATTTGAGATCCATTGAGACACCATGGCTGGAGCATTCTTGGTTGGTATTTATCTTCATTATGTTCTTGGAACATTATGATAGATGATGTACCTTATGATGGATGTATTTCTAGTATGTTTCTTATATTGATGATTTGCATATGTTAAATGATGTTATCTTATGCTTTACTTTACATGTTAGTAGGATGTTTTAGGAGTGACATTCCTACTATGATATTACCAATGATCTCTTCGGTGCTTTGGAATGTTACGCATGGAGGGATGGCTAGGATCCACGATGGTCTAATGATGCTATTTACAGTTGGGAGGAACCATGCACTTAGTTATTTATGTTTGTGATTATGATGGATGTTTATATCTTTATGATGATGATGTATCATGTATGATATGTGGTTTCATTTACTTTAATTGCATCATGGATTAATATTGGATGATGATGTACTTTATTTACATAGATGTATATTCTTTTAAGCTTTTCATACCTTGTGATATGTATGGTGGATGATTGAGCAATCTGAAAATGTAATTTATGAACATTAGATGTATCATTGTTATTACATAAGGATGTGATGTTAGATGAATAGTTAATTTAGATGTGATACAACGTTAAGGGATCTTTAAAGAATGTAATCTGTTATGTTATGTTATGTGTACTTTTATTCGAATTGTTTCTATTGCTATCGCAAGTGTTGTGAGTGGTTTATCTTTCATGTTTTAAAAAAAAAAATTGTGTGGCAAACTTAGTGAAATTCTTTGGATCCCTTGGCAGGGCATTACACATAGCAATCCAACTGACAATTTAAGGAACCAACACATAGTTAGGGAAAGTGTTTATAATGAACATAGTTCTCAAAACAAATAAAAGGTGATAATTAAATATCCATGCCTATTTAACAAGTGTCACTCAGTGTCTAAGTACTTGCCTCCTTAGTAAAAGTAAAGTAGAATATAAACTTAAGTAGAGGTAATAAATTATTATATTTTTCTAATTATTGTAAAATTAATATCATTAATGATAACTAAAGTTTTTAACATTAAATTCTAATTATAGTAAAAAGTAAAGTAGACCAGAAACTAAAGTAGAGGTAATAAATTATTATATTTTTCTAATTATTGTAAAATTAATATCAAATTAATGATAACTAAATTTTTTAAAATTAAATTAAAATATTAAAAGTATTATGAATTCCTTTTAATGATAATCTTAATTTTAATTAAATATAGTTTAATAATAAATTACACAATTATAATTTTTTTTTTAATATATTGGTAACGATAAATTATTTTAATTTTAATTATAAATATAAATAGTTGAACAATTATAACTTATAAACAATTTGGCAAGGATTAAAATGTGAAAAAATAATTATATTTTGAAATTTAAAAGTTGGAAAAATGGAATGACACCCTACAGAAGTGGCCAGAATAATGTCAAATCTAAATTAAACTGTTTTCTCAAAAATTTTGTATATAAGAGGTAAGCTAGTTTAAGCCAATCACACTACTAATTTTTTTTTTTTTAATTTAAAAACTTGAAATATTTGCATTTATATTATACCAATATGAAATTTATTATAAAATAAGAAAAATAATAAATTATAATCGGTTGATACAAAAATAATTAATCACTAGATAATACAAAAACACAAAACTTATTACAATAGTACTTAGCCTACGACAAGTACTAATAAGAGATAATATCAATAAAAAAACAATTATAGGAAAATAATTTTATGCGATAAAAAATTGTCATTGTACTAGAAGAAGTAGATCCTTAGACAAAAGAGGGAAAAATATGCATGCAACCTTACCCCCTAAGTCTGAAGGCAAGATAAAATACATACTACGCCTTGAATGCTAGCTAACTCATAATAGATACACAATTACAAGAAATATATGTTGTAAACTACAGATAACTCCTAAAATAGACATATATACTAGAAAAGATGTCACATATAAAGAAAAGAAGTCATCGAATAAAGAAAGGAAAGAAAAATGTCATAGATGGTTATTGAATGAAAAACATGCCCTTTAAAGGCACATAAAGGATTTCTAAGGAAAGCACATAGAGGATTTCTAAGAAAAGACATTTGGATATTTCATGTATGTTTTTCCCTTAGGTTAATGCATATTCATATTAGCTGTCATGTAGAAACCTAGGAGTTTGCATATTCATATGAGTTGTCACATAGACAACATAGTAGTTTGCACTCCAATTGAGCACATGTTGTCTACTACATCTCTTTATGAGATACAACTTAAGAAAATTTTTATATGGTATCAAAGCTATACCAAATTCTAACATGGTATCAGAGCCATAGGAGTTTCATTACATAGTCATTGGAGAGATTTTTTTTACAGGTCAAGATTGGAGCTTGCTAGTGCAAATAAGATGTTGGCATTAAATTTAGAAGGTCAAAAAACCCATAAATCGACTTTTGTTTCATCAAAATCAGACATCTGGGGTGAAATCTAGAGTCATTTGATTTTTGGAGGTGCAACAACGGCAATTCAAGAAAAATAATTATAGAAGTTGTTTGCAATCCATGTTCCTGAATTGCTCTGAAAATTGCAAATCCTAATTTTTGCAACTTCAAAGGCTTCGTTTGGGCTCATATGGACACATATTCAGGTGCTATATTTTTGAAAGTGCATGATTTTTTGTCTACTTTCCAGATCTAGTATCAGTTTGGAGTAATTTTGAGTAGACATAGTACTTTTAGCATTTGGTCATTTTTGGCCTATTTTGGCACTTGTAATTAATTAGATCCTTGAGAGGTCTTGTGTCTTATCTTATTGAGTCTGATATAGCTTCATTTTTGTTGTTATAGCCATCAAAATCAGAAGTCCACTTTGGTTCAGTGGCATCTGTACATGCACTAAGTATAAAGTACCAAAATAATCTATTTTGGGTGGGTTCTTTGATTGAGTGATTAGGGGTGTGTGTCTTGAGTTTTTGCACTTCTCTTTCTCTTGTGTTCTTTTATTTTGCATCATAGGTTCTCCTAGGTTTCCACTTTTAACTCCACATAATTATGCTACATGGAAAATTAGAGCATGGAGTAAAATGATGGAAAAGGGTTTAATTGATTATGTTGATGGAACCATGGTTGCACCATTTGATCTTGATAAACTAAATGAATGGAATCATAACAACAAGGTTGCTATTAGTACTTTGAGGAAGTATGTAAATGAAGATCTTATCTTCCATATTGATAATTGTAAAACAATAAAGGAAACGTGAGATAAGTTTGCTAGCTTGTATGCAAAAGTAGATACAGCTAGGGGTTTTGAACTTGATGAAAATATCATGTCATTAGATCCAAAGGAGTTTGACAAAATTAAACACTATATCACCAAGGCACATGAGCTAAGGTCAATGGTTAAAGATTGTGGAATTTCCATAGAGGATGAAAAATTGATCTATAATTTGATCAGAAAACTTCCTCTAGAGTATGCATCATTTGTTTCGAGCTTCAACATTCATAAGTTGACCTTAGGTTCTTCCTACACCATGACTTAATTTGATTCCTTCATAGAGATGTTGATGGTAGAATAATCAAATTATGAACCCTAGATTTGCAATGACAAATTAGGTCTAGTTTCTCATAGGTTGGTGTAGGATAAGCATTGAACTGGGTAGAAAATACACACAAGACCCTTTCCCACTAGATTCTTGCCCCATATGGAGCCTAGGGAAGAGGCGTAGCATGGAGAATTTTATTGTTTGGTAGGGATAGAAATGGTGAACACAAAGCCATAAACATAAGTTACAACAACATTTAGTTGAGCAAGTTTTAGAATAATGATATGAAAAATGATGATTTGAAGAGTCTAAAAAATCAATTTCACATAATGAATTAAAGAATAGACATGGTATAATGCTCATTGGGCACCAACAACATTGGAAAAATTATACAAGTTGTGTAGAATATTCAGAGATTGGAGACAGGTTGATAATTGTAAATCGCATGAATATTAAGTGTTGCATAGATGACACTGCAAATAAGTAAGACAAAATTCATATCTACAGTTCATGTTTCATTTATAAGGGCCTATGTTTGTTCTTAAAGCCAACTTTAAACTTTTTTTAAAGTCATCTAGTGCTTCACATGCTTTGAAGAGTGCTTGCAACCATTACCCGAAATATGTGAATCAATTGGGAGTATTTATAGAAGCATGTGATTGTTACAGGAACCATTTCATATGGTTATGAAGAGTACTTGAGTCATATTTTTTCAGTAGTTTTTTCTTGAAATAAATTATGTTTGCAACATTTGGATATTGATATTTGAATGTTTGTAGAAAGCTGCTTGAAGAAATTATTGAATATACAGTTCTATGATTCAAATCAAGTGGCATCATTTGAATGATAGACAATTCAAATATTTTCAATCTTGTTTCATGATAGAAACCCTTTAAACCTAATTTCACATATGAAAGAGGGGTCCCAAAAATGCTAAATCTTTCTTCTTAGCATGGTAAGATTGACATTGCTCCCAAAAACACGACAAGGTAATATTGAGGTAAGTAATGTTTTAATTTGATGTTTATATCTTATCTTTTCAATAGAAAATATTTAAATATTGATGATGCATTTAATATATCTATCGATATTTTATATCATTTAAATCATTTATATATTCCCAATGATCTATCGCCAAATCCAAAGGTCTCTATTAGAAGGATCCCAAGATCAGGAAGAGGTAAAAGGAAAAGAATCTAATATGGACATGGAAGAGCACATGTTGGAAGACTTTATGGGTGATCAAGGGTATAAACATTTAATTTGGATGGAATAAAAGATATCACAATAGCATTATGATTCATAGTTGATTATCAAATTTTTAATTATATTCTTAAATCAAAATGTGTGATATTTTATGAAAATGACATGGCATGCTTATAGATTAATTTTTTTATTTTAAAATTTGCTTTGTAACTTATTGTGTTTAGTTGCATTTAGTATAAATAAGAGTAGACATGATGATTTGAAGCTTGTATTCATTCTTTGATTTTTGTTAAAGGATACCATAATCATTCACAATAGGATATAGCAATTGAAATAAAACATTTAAGATCATGAGATAGTGGTTAGATAATTTTTTGAATCAATAAAAGATACTTTTTTTGTCTCAATTTGGATGGTTGGGTTTTCAATAATTGCATACTATATTGTCCTCTTGGATCTCAAACTACTATCAGATAGATCAAATTTGATATGCACTCTTGATTATCAAATATTACATGCAATGTGATGTTTGTCTAAATTAGTCTCTTTTAGTTGGACTTAAATTCATTTAGACTAGGGCTCATAATTTAAGTTCACTATTTAGTGGTTGATGGTTGGTTCACATCATCTCCATAGAAGTTTGATGAAAGTTCTTGCATGGTTGAATTCATTTGCCCAATTGAACTAAGGATTGGTCTTTTTTGATTCATTTGAGCCGATATACAATTGTACTTTGTGTGGTTCTTCTCGTAATTTATATGTATGCCATTTATCCACTCTCATTCATATTCTCAATCATCCATAAAATCATTCTAAGCATTCAATTTTATACTTGTGATTTTTCCTTGAGAATTTCTTATTGTCTCAAGAGCATCATTCGAAAAACCTACATTCAGTCATTATGAATAGTTGTTGTGAAGGTGTACTTGCCTAGGTATTGCAAGGCTTAAAGAGAAAGGGTAATTTATTCTCAAGGGATCAAACCCTTATGTTGGCCATATTGTGTTGGATTTCTTAGGATTGAGTGGGCAAGACTCATAGCAATCCAACCAACAATTTAAGGAACCAACACATAGTTAGGGAAAGTGTTTATAATGAACATAGTTCTCAAAACAAATAAAAGATGATAAAAATATTAATGCCTATTTAACAAGTGTCACTTAGTGGCTAAGTACTTTCCTCTCTACTTATACTAAAAAGTAAAGTAGAATGGAAACTTAAGTAGAGGTAATAAATTATTATATTTTTCTAATTATTGTAAAATTAATATCATTAATGATAACTAAATTTTTCAAAATTAAATTCTAATTATAGTAAAAAGTAAAGTAGACCAGAAACTAAAGTAGAGGTAATAAATTATTATATTTTTTAAATTATTATAAAATTAATATCATTAATGATAACTAAATTTTTAAAAAGTAAATTAAAATATTAAAAGTATTATGAATTCCTTTTAATGATAATCTTAATTTTAATTAAATATAGTTTAATAATAAATTACTTAATTATAATTATTTGTTTTTATAAAGTGGTAATAATAAATTATTTTTATTTTAATTATAAATAGTTGAACAATTATAACTTATAAACAATTTGGCAATGATTAAAATGTTAAAAAATAGTTATATTTTAAAATTTAAAAGTTGAAAAAATGGAATGACACCCTACAAAAGTGGAGAGAATATTGTCAAATCTAAATTAAATTGTTTTCCCAAAAAAATTGTATATAAGAGGTAAGCTAGTTTAAGCCAATCACATTACTAAAAAATATTTTTTATAATTAAAAAACTTAAAATATTTACATTTCTATTATACCAATATGAAATTTATTAAAAAACAAGAAAAATAATAAATTATAATTGGTTGATGCAAAAATAATTAATCACTAGATAATACAAAAACACAAAACTTATTACAATAGTACTTAGCCTACGACAAGTACTAATAAGGGATAATATCAATATAAAAAAAATTATAGGAAAAGAATTTTATGTGATAAAAAATTGTCATTGTACTAAAAGAAGTAGATCCTTAGACAAAAGAGGGTAAAAATATGCATGCAACCTTACCCCTAAGTTTGAAGGCAAGATAAAATACATACTACACCTTGAATGCTAGCTACATCATAATAGATACATAATTGCAAGAACTAGAGACAAATCTTAAAATAGACATATATACTAGAAAAGACGTCACATATAAAGAAAAGAAGTCATCGAATAAAGAAAGGAAATAAAAATGTCATAGATGATTATTGAATGAAAAACATGCCCTTTAAAGGCACATAAAGGATTTCTAAGGAAAGCACATAAATAATTTCTAAGCAAACACATTTGGACATTTCATGTATGTTGGTGCAAATAAGAATTTACTATTTACACTTTACTTAAGTTTACTTAGGTTGATGCATATTCATATTAGTTTTCATGTAGAAACTTAGGAGTTTGCATATTCATATGAGTTTTCATGTAGACAATATAGTAGTTTGCACTCCAATTGAGCACATGTTGTCTACTACATCTCTTTATGAGATACATCTTAGGAAAATTCTTATATGGTATCAAAGCTATACCAAATTCTTACATGGTATTAGAGCCATAGGAGTTTCATTACATAGTCATTGAAGAGATTTTTTTTGCAAGTCAAGATTGGAGCTTGCTGGTGCAAATTAGATGTTGGCATCAAATTCAGAAGGTCAAAAAACCCTTAAATAAACTTTTGTTTCATCAAAATCAAACATTTGCGATGAAATCTAGAGTCATTTGATTTTTGGAGCTGCGATGATGATGATTTAGGAAAAAATAATTACAGAGGTTTTTTGCAATCCATGTTCTTGAATTTTTCTAAAAATCACAGATCCCAATTTTTGCAACTTCAAAGGCTTTGTTTGGGCTCATATGGACACATATTCAGGTGCTATTTTTTGAAAGTGCATGATTTTTTGTCTACTTTCCAGATTTGGTATCAGTTTGGAGTAATTTTGAATGGACATAGTACTTTTAGCATTTGGTCATTTTTGACCTATTCTGGTATTTGTAATTAATTAGATCCTTGAGAGGTCTTGTGTCTTATCTTATTGAGTCTGATATAGCTTCATATTTGTTGTTGTAGCCATCAAAATTAGAAGTCCACTTTGGTTCAGTGGCATTTGTACATGCACTAAGTATAAAGTGCTAAAATTATCTATTTTGGGGGGGTTCTTTGATTGAGTGATTTGAGGGGCGTGTCTTGAGTGTTTGCACTTCTCTTTCTCTTGTGTTCTTTTATTTTGCATCATAGGTTCTCCTAGGTTTCCACTTTTAACTCCACATAATTATGCTACATGGAAAATTAGAGCATGGAGTAAAATGATGGAAAAGGGTTTAATTGATTATGCTGATGGAACCATGGTTGCACCATCTGATCCTGATAAACTAAATGAATGGAATCATAACAATAAGGTTACTATTGGTACTTTGAGGAAGTATGTACATGAAGATCTTATCTTCCATATTGATAATTGTAAAATAGTAAAGGAAGCATGGGATAAGTTTGCTAGCTTATATGCAAAAATAGACAAAGTTAGGGGTTTTGAACTTGATGAAAATCTCATATCATTAGATCCAAATGAGTTTGACACAATTCAAGACTATATCACCAAGGCACATGAGCTAAGGTCAATGGTTAAGGATTGTGTAATTACCATAGAGGATGAAAAATTGATCTATAATTTGATGAGAAAACTTCCTCCAGAGTATGCATCATTTGTTTTGAGATTCAACACTCATAAGTTGAACTTAGGTTCTTCCTACACCATGCCTTCATTTGATTCCTTCATAGAGATGTTGATGGCAGAACAATCAAATTTGACGGGCATGAGGATTCTCAAGTCTTCAATTGTAAGGCCCCTTCCCCAGTACCATATTATAAACCCTAAATAACACAAATATGGTAAGAACTAGGAAGCATAAGGACATGAGATTTCATGTCTTTGTCTCTCATGCATGGTATGTGAATTATAGACTATTATCATACACTTTATGATAGAATGATGATAAGTAGGTGTCATGATTGGCATCCTTCTTATTGATATTGGACCTGAGATCTTAATTGAGACTGATTTAAACTGTAGTCATTATTGTAATAAGTATTGTATTTGAAATTTGATTGGGTTGGTGAGCTACGATCCTATGGAATAAAGACTCGAGATGTTATAACTTAGAAAACTATGTTGGTGGATTCATAGTATGTTTTGATTAAGTAAAAATAGATTTTAAAGGACCCAAAACCTTTTACATAAAACTAGAAGTCTAGAGATAAATGAGAGAAGTAAAAAACATAGAAAAGTAGCACAGGACAACATGAAACAGACCTCCAAAAAGAATAGTCAGGAGCTCACCCGAGACAAAGCTAGAAAAGATAGCAAAAGAATAGAAAAAAAATAGCAATTGACCAGCTAAGAAGTCTTTATTAGGTCAACAACCTAATTTTCTAGAATATGCATATTTTCAGCAATGGCCTTCACCTCATACTTTTTAATGACATCCTCATTCTTCTTAGAATGAGCACAAGTGTGTTTGCTAGGGCCCTAAATCTCTACCACTGGAGGAGATTCCTGCCCTTTGTCATTCTCAAACTGCTTTAAGAGGTTACCCACATTATCAGCCATCTATTTGAACAACTTTTCCAAATTTCCCAACTTAGCATCCATTTTAGACACCTTCCCCTGAATAACACTAATCACTTTATCCAACACATTGTGTTTTGCCTCAAGCTATGGTATCTTATGCATAAGGTTTTTAACTCCTTCTACATTCCTAATAAACTTTGAAAGTCTATCTATGTGTTGGCCAAGTGTATTCTCACCTCTGGTAGTTCTACTAACATGCTTCATTTCCTTGCCAAGCATCTGCATTTGTTGCTTGAGGAAGCCAATCTCTTTCAAGATTGTACCAAGGTTACCAAAAAGACCTTTGGATGACCTAAGCCCACCATCAATATTATCATCCAAATCTAGAAGATGCCCTTGTTCCCCAACTTCATCATTTCCTAAATCCCCATTCTATTATGTTATGATAGTATTAGGATAGTTGTTTTAGGAGGCCATTGTAAAAATATGAATTAACACCCGTCCTTTTGAGTACTAATAATAATTATATACAAAAATTGTTATCAATATAGATAAAGGCCTACTTGGTAGAGCTCGAGATGATGTAAATATAATAAGTCAATTATTGTACAAGTAGTATTAGGTGGATAGGCTACAACGAATAATGATTAAGATGAAAATATAATATATTAACTAACATATATAATGGGTTTACCTAATCACTAATTTCAAACCTATGCAGACATGATTATGAAAACATCTTGATTTCTTGACATTAGTGATTTTAGAGACATATACCTTATCATGTAATATCTCATAATGATAATGATATAGTCTTAGTAATCAAACTATATTTAATTGGATCAAGTATACTAGTTGTGATGATTACATTTCAGTGCTTTTGATCTAAAGTATGTAATTAGAACTAATTTTCATGTTGGTTGGTTTAGCAATTAAAGACTCAACATTTTGTCATTTTGATAGGAAATGGATTAGGATGTGATACAAAATGTAAATTGATTATGATGATATATGATTAAATATGATGTGTCAATTTTGATATTTTAACATTTTGAATGTCTTATTTGAAATGATTAAGTAAAGGAATTCCATTGGATTATGTTATTATGGATTACATAACATTTAAATTTGTATGCATTTATGATATGTATTTTATATGACCTCCTTGGACTATTGATGCTCACGTTTAGTGTGTAGAAAGTGGAATCATGGAAATCTTTGGGGGAAAAAAGTTCCAAACCTATGTGAACACGGTTTAGCCAAGCCGAATCTTTGGAAGATTCAAAAGCCTCATTGTGATGTATTTTATTTCATAAATGTAAGCTTATATGTCTGCGAAATTGTTAATCTCATAGATGCATTAGGGACATGTCATGATGATGTGGAATGTGCTTTTATGTGTCACTTGACACTTGTTAATTTTGTGTGTTAATGACATGTCATCTAGGGTTTGGTCATGGCAACATCTTACCCTAAAACTAATTACCTAGTTAATGATTAAGTAAACCCACTTGACAAGGGATAGGATGGGTCACAATCAAAGGAAATTTGAATTTAGACTTGAATAGTGTTTTGAAGGGTCTTTGGGAGATCCCAAAGTGTCTTTTGTGTGAGAATGAGCAACCTATATGATATTATAACATGTTAGGGACCTAATTTTGACCATGCTAATGCCTAGGTAGCTTGGGGGGCTACTTTACCAATACATTCTTCAATCAATTCGAAAATGGAGTTGTCACATGAGCTCTTCCCCATGTTTCCACTAAGTCAAAAATAAAAAACTTAGGGGGAGACAAGTTTTTAAGAGGAAGTGGCTTGGTGTTTTTGCTAAAATAGTTAGTGGAAAGGCTTTTTTAGGCAGTCTTGGACAAACTAGTGGGGTGTCCACTCACTCTCTAAGTTTAGAGATAGTTAGGGTTTTTGGAGGGAGGCTAAGGGAGCTCTTCATCAACTAACATTTCCATTAGCTTGGACCAAGGTTGGTGTTCAAATCATGAATATATTTCTTTTAGCATTGCATAATGAATTTGCAAGAATGGAGTGTTGTTATGGGATAATGTATTGTTATTGTGAATCTTTGTATTGTGTTGTGGTGCTGTGATTGTGCATTGTGCTTCATGTAATTTCTTGATTTTATTTCTTGATCTCCTTGTTTTGATTTGAATATCAAGTTTTGTTATGGGTGTGAGGGCTTCACTCACCCTTTGGGAAGGGAAGAGAAGTCCAGGGTGAAGGGCTTAGTTGGGCTTGAAATATAGTCGAGAACCTTGGAGTATGGACTCCATTATATTCCATATTCATTCATATCTTGCTTTGGGGGTGATAAGGGAAAGATGGTGTAGAAAGGAAGTTAATGGAGTATGGGCTTCAAGGAAGCTATAGTTGTTGGTAGTATGTTTGGAGGATGTTTGTGGAAACCCCAAAAGGGCATGAAAAATTATTTATTGTAGATATGGTATGATATAGTAGGTCTCCTTTTTGAAAGCATAGCTTCACCCTATATTCAAGGTTCCATTGGTTAGTCATTGTTAAATACCCTTGGAATGAGATTGTTCAAGTGTTGTAATTGTGATTTTTATGCATTTGTAAGATTGGAATGAAATCCAGTTTGAATCTTGTTTCCCTTGCTTGGCAGGTGGCTTCATAGAAGCCTAGGATGGGAGGTAAGCCTCCATGGTTCCCGATTTTGTGTAGTTTTGTATAGGTCGTGGAAATGAACATCATGAAGAAGTTAGGGGCTTCCTTTGACATGGTTGCAGAATCAAGGGTTGTGATGAGTTCATCCTTTTTATGTCATTTCATATGAGTTTTGAGGGTCAAATCTTGATTGTTATGTCCTCTAAAATATAAAGGAGAATGTGGGGATGTAAATTATGGCTATGTTGTGCAACTAGTTGTCATTGTGGAAGAAAGAATATAGTATCTTCAATTTGTATAAGAAAAAAGAAATGTAGTATTCATGCAAGAGGGAATAAATTTAGGGAAGATTATAGTTGATTTCATTGTAAGTTCAATCACATTGTGGAATGTATAGATTAATGCATTAAATAGTCTTAGATAGATGTAAAATAAACTCACATCATAGGAAGTTCATTGATCTTTTGCTACTCATGTAACGAATTATACAATGTTAGTATCATGCTCAATTAAATCACAAGGCAATACAAGAGATTTATTTTATTCAAAAGGTCCATCATAGATGAATCATTAAATGGCATTCAAATTCCATTGCTCTTAAAATAAGGTAATTCTATTGGCTCCATACTTGCTCATGTCTTTATTCTTTCCTTGTAATTGAAAATGGTTCAAGGGATTTCTAATAGATCCATTTAACTAAGCAATTACATTAGATAGTAGGAGTAACATCAAATTCCTATCAAACTAATAGTTAAAACCTCATAGTTAAGCAAGGGAGAAAAATCAACCCAATCACAATCATAAACCACCAAGAGAAAATAATCATGTACATATCTATTTGGCTCTCTGGATTTTGTATGGGGAGTCAAATAAATCTCTTCCTAATACAAACCAATATTTTATTCAGAGAGCATATATCCAGAATCTCCTTTATGAGATACAATTAAAATAACCACTTTAGAGCAAAAGAAAATAACATGATAATATACTAACCTAAGTACCTACCTAGATACCTAATCCATGTCAACTCACCTTGAGATGTTACTTATTACTACACTTTCAAGTGCAGTCACACGAGTGAAGGTGGTGTTCCCCACATAAAGACTTGAACCAAACAATAATAATAATAATAAGAATAATAATTTAAATACAAAAAAAAAAAAAACCTAGGTACATTGGCTAATGTTATAGTAAAGTCAATCATACATGAGGGGGACAATTGTCCCCACTCTCCTAGGTGTCTTTATCTTCTTCAAACCATTGGGCTCTTGGGAGAAAGACCCCTTATTGACACATGTTAGAAGCTCTTGGTAAAAGATGCCTCCATCATTGGAAAATGGTCAAGCCTCCTATGTTTTTAATACTACCCAAGCCTTTACTTAGGTGCCTAGGGGGGAAAGATCACTTAGAAGAAGGGAAGGGAAAGGGCATGTGAGCCTAGGTAATGGGGATTTTCTTGGAAAAAGGTGTAGGGTTAAATGCTAGCCAAGTTTGGATTTAAAAAGGTGGAAATTCATGTTAAAGGAAGGTGCTAGGTAGAGGGTGGGGGGGAGTTAAAGTAGGTGATCATGGTAAAAGGGGAGATAGGTGTATATTTTGAAGTAAGGAATGTAATGTATTTAAATCGGTCAATTAATAAGGGTTGGGTAGTATTTTTTGTGTAAAGTCACGTGTTAAGTAGCTAAGTAGTGAAGTTAGTGGATAAGTATTAATCAGTTAGTAGTTAAATTATTGTAAGGAGTATTACATATTAGATAGTAAATAGTGATTATGGTTGGTTTTATTTTGTCATTGTATTTTGGTCATGGAAAGTGATAAGGTAGGATAGACATAGAGATTTTTTATAAAAGAATTAATATTAGGAAATATATTAGTAATTATTATTTGGGGCTTTTTTTTCTTCTATTTTTTTAATTTCATTAAATAAATTAGGGTATGACTTTTAGATGGGATATGGGGATTGTTAGGGTATCTTTAGTTAAAGAGAATATTCAAAATTATCAAAATTTACTAATTAAAAATGGGAATATTAATTATGGATAAATGGGTTATTAGAAGGTAACACATTAGAGAAATTTGGAGACTAAATAATTGAAATTTGATTTATAATACTTAGGTGTAAGACATCAATTTAGTCAAAATTAATAAAGGATAAAATGTAAGAATTTCATCATAATAGTTATACCCATATCATAATAGGATTGAAATTAAAACATAACGAGTAAGGTTATACAACATAAAAATTGGAACATCCAGGACAATTGCAAATAGATTCATATTCATAAACAATTAAATTATTGCAATTGCATTGATATAACATGTGTACTTCACATTTATATATAAAGTCTTGTTTCCTGATTCAAATGTGGATTTGAAATGAAATTATATCGTCTAGCCTTTTATAACTTATACTTCCAACAAATGTTAGAAAATTAATTGGCCTTCCATGGAAACTTGAAGTACTAAATTTTTAATAAAAATAAATCCTTCCACAATAACTAAAATTATTATATTCTCGACATCCCATAGTTCGATAGAATACTCATAACAGAGTATAGGTCTATTTATGTGTTATCCTTTAGTTCATCTTTCAAACAAAAATAAAATTGTTGGTTGTGTTTTTCCTTGTAAAAGTTGGGCATGACATCAATGTCCAAAGCATTGGTGGCTAGTAAAGAGAATCAAGGAAAAGGGTCTAACAAGAAGCAAAAATTATCGCAATGTAACATTCATAATAAGAGAAAGAACACTCAACCTCCTCACCACAAGACAACTCCAACAATAAGGGAAAGTCATCCAAGAAGGGCTTTCTTACTTGTGCATATTGCAAAAAGAATGGACATGAAGAACATCATTGTTATAAGAAGGAGATAGGTGAACTCAAGAATCTTGTTAAGAAGAATCAAATTGGTCTACCATCAAGAATGACCACTTCATTATCTTCTTCACATTCATATTTTGATAAAGGAAAGGATTACATGGGAAAAGGTCAAGACTTAGTATCTACTTCAAGTCAAGATTTAGGGAGATGTCTTCTAGATTCAAGGGCTTCTCATCATATGAGATCTTCATAGTTTATGTTTTCATCATTTGATCCTTGTCATAATACACCTATTTTGATGGGCAATCATACTTACATGAATGAGATTGATAAAGGAACTATTGATAAGGGGGAGGGATACTTCAAAGATGTGTTGTGTGTACCTCACCTAAGTCACAATCTTCTTTCCATCTATCAACCCACTCATGGAGATAGAGGAAGGACTTTGAAATTCACACCTGATTCAGTTTTTATCAAAGACTTGGAGACTAGAGAAATCATTTCTATAGGGGTGGTTGATCGCACATCTAGGCTATACTACTTCTCAAATTTTACTCATGATGATGATAGTGATTTCTCAACTGATTCTTCAGCAGATTTTGATCACACTTCTAGTGATGATTCAGACTTTGAGGAGAAATTTGGCTACTTGACTTGGGTGTTCTCACATATGATCAAGTTCTCGAGCCTTCCATTTCTTATCCTCCTAATGATATTACATCTACTATTTTTCCTAATGATAGTTGTATTCACATAGCCATGGATTCAAGTGATTTAGTGCAACAAGATATTCATTGTCTTCCAGACTCAGTTCCATGGGATGACTACTTGACAGACATTTCTAGTTTGTTTGTGGAGTCCTACATTGCAGATTTCAAAGACACTATTGATGACATTCATTTTCTCTTTGGTGAAGATGATCCTTCTTTAGTCATTGCAAAGGAACACTCTGACCCTCATCTCCATTATCTACTTGATCAACCTTTCAAGGTTGATATGATGGTATATCCTTTGATACAATAATTGGAGGAGGTCACTTTCTCTTTAGAGGAGACACTTGAGTCTTTGATACATGTTCTACATTCATCCTCAGTTGAGCCTGATTTGTCTTTTTCAGAAAAGTGGCATAGTACACACAATTTGGAGGAGGCAACTTTCAGTATTGACATGGGGACACTTGAGAAGGTTTCAAAGATTTCATACATTTTGAGGTTTCTTCCTACATATGGGAGACGCTTCATTGATACACCTTTGGTTCTGTTTCTTCCTAAGGATAGGAATGTTGTTCTACACTCATGGAGGAGTTTCTACATTAAGCCTTGCACATCTACCATAGGTGTACATTCTACATTGGGGGGGGTTACTTGGTCTATCTTACTCTTCTTCTCTCTTATGGGGGGATCTTTTCCTCACGTGAGGTCTTCTTCTTTCTCATTTTCTTTTATTGTATTTATCTCTCTTTTTGGAGGGGGGTTTTTCCCATGTGGTTTTCCCTCTTTGTCCACTTTATGAGAGATTGCATTGCATCTATCTTTTGCAATTGCATATTGTACATGGGTACCTAACATGGCCTAGTAGTCAAGACCCATCTTGCATTATTATATAGCTTTTGTGAGCTTAAGTACATTTTCCTAAGTTGCACTTAGGGGGGGTGTTGGTTTAAATAAGTATTTACTATTTACACTTTACTTAAGTTTACTTAGGTTAATGCATATTCATATTAGTTGTCATGTAGAAACCTAGGAGTTTGCATATTCATATGAGTTGTCATGAGACAACATAGTAGTTTGCACTCCAATTGAGCACATGTTGTCTACTACATCTCTTTATGAGATACACCTTAGGAAAATTATTATATGGTATCAAAGCTATACCAAATTATTACAATGTAAAAAAGTGGTTCATGCTAAAAATTAGTGTATCATAAAATAACACAAAAATATAAAGAGAGATTAAAGAGGAGAGAAAGGATATCACATTATACATACTTAGTGGCCAACCCAATTATACAAGATGTGAACTTCCAAGTAGGGAAGACGTCATAGTACAAAAAATATTAACCAACAGAGATATTATTAATCCTCAAAATAAAGGATAAAGAGATGAGAAAAAAGATTCAACATATTCCCTTAAGTAATAGATCTTGTATAATAAACATGAACTTTTAATAAAGAACAAGGTTGCAACTTGGGATGAAAATACTTGTGTAAAACAATAAATTCTTGTAAGAAATAATATCATGTAATAAAAGACACATCTTCACAAGGGATAATGGATGCTTTGCAAAGGAAGAGACAAACTTGGGGAAGAACATATTATGATCCCAAAATGGTTTCTATTTATAATGGATATTTATTTTAAAGAAAGCATATGGTTGTAACTCAAAATGTGTATATCCTAAAAAAATATAATACCATTATGTAAAACAAAAAATGCATGCAATAAATAATACCATATCATAAAAGAAACAAATAAAAAAAGAGATAAAATGGGTCCTTTGAGATGAATAGGAGAGTAAAATAAGATCCTTGACCTCAAATTAGGAAACAAGGAAGTGAGACCATAATTTTTCTCACAAATTATGATAACTAACCAATAAATAATAAGATAAGAAACTTTATTAACTGGTGAGAAACATAATAAGAATGTAGATACATTAGGTAGAATAATCATGATAAAGTTTCCATTCATACTTGCAAGTCATTTGATAATATTAGAATTAATGAACTCCTAAATTTTGTACTTCAAATCATAACATTCACTGATCTTGTGGTCATGAGTTTGATGAAACATACAAATGGACGAATTGCCTTGTTTTTTATTAATTGAATACAAGATTTGAAGGGATTCTTGAACCAAATATAAGGTAGGATTTTAAGTGAGGTACCTACAACCCACACTATAAGATATGTAATAAGATCCACTAAGAGAAATGGAATACGAAAAAACCATGACAAAGACAAGAAAAGGGGAGCCAAACTACACACTTCCCCTACAAACTAGATCTAACAGTCAAGAAATGATAAGACAATCAATCATTAGACTTTCAAGTATGGAAAAAACAAAAAAAATCAAGATATACCCTTATATCCCTTCTTGTGGGATCTAAGGGTCATATCAAAAGAAGGAGAGGGGTTCTTTGAATGGTTTCCCTTGATTATAATCCATCCTTCTTCAACCTTGGTCATCTATCTTGTCATGCCAACAAGTCTAAATATATATTAGAAGTAGTAGTGGAAGGGAGAATAGGCTCTCCAAGGGCATGTAAAGATGAATAACCAACACCAATAGAAGATATAATGCCTCCAAAAAAAAAATGGTTAGCGAGCTCCTTAGGGGCAGGAAAAGTAGAGACAACAACAACAATTGAATTAATAGAGTAACATTTAGTAGAGACAACAGTCATGCCTTTAGGTCTAGCATTAGAAGGAACAAAAAAACATGCAAAGAGGAAGATTACATAGTGGGATCAAGGGGAGACTCACCATCAAGGGCCAACTCCAATTCATTGGCAAACACATATGAATGAGGATATCCATTAAGAACTATACAATGATGAGTACATACACCCTTCCATTATGAGGAAGAATTTTTCAATTTATCCTTCTCTATCCCATATTTTGCTACTATATGCCCATGAGTCTTGAAACACTTTTAAAATCTAGAAAAGGGATGCCCTCATAGTCCAAAGTTTGGATCCTAGAACCCTTTGGATACTTGATCTTGATCTCTATATGTAAACCCTTAGAATAATCAATGTCAACAAGAATGTAGACAAAGGTAGAGTGGAGAATATCAAAGGACTCCTCATATACCATAATAAAGTATCCAAGTGCATCACCAATTTCTTCACAAACAAGATCCACCCAAAGATGAAGAGGGAGGTAGGGAAACCTGACCTAGATAGACATTTTGCAAAATGATTTTGAAGAATTATCATGTTTATGTTTTCTAGTTTTGCACTTATTTTTCAAAGTAAGAATAATCAAGTTGGCCTTAGTAGGCTAAAAAAAGACTCTTTTTGTGAGGATAAATTACCAGTAGAAAGCATAGATTGATTAGGAAAATGAGAAGGTGTGACACCTAAGGTTTCTTTTGAATAAATGTTCATTAGGAAGGTTTGATGGATCACTAAGATAAGATACTACTTTAGGTGGGAGGAGGATTTAAATTTAAGTAGGACCAACTAATATCCATACATTCATCAAATGGAGTTGTTTGGCTCTCAAATTCAAGAGACTTTTTCTTGCTATAGAATATTTGTGTGAAATCTATGGTTCCCCAGTTGTCATCTAGAAGAGTTTATGGGTTGCCTATTTGTATTTAAGAATAAAGGAATGGAGATTTCATAGATTCAATTTGGTTAGAGTCCTTATTATATATGATTGGATTTGTAAAAATAATGTCATATATTATGTAAATTCATGATTTGGTTTGAGAAGTATTTTGAATAGTTTTAGATTGTTTGGATTCATTAATCTCAAATTATTCCTTGATAAAAGCCTCACATATTTTATCCTCTACTTCTAAGGTATCTTTTGGAGAAGTAGAAACATATCTCATCAAGGCCTCATCTATAGAAGAATTATCAATGAAAATGAATGGAAGTGGATAAATAATCATGTCATCTTCCTTGTGTACCAAAGTATTCTTATAAGAAAGTAAAATTATGGAATAAATACCATCATTGTTACTGAATACCTCTTTGGTAAGGGGAAATATTTACAATGAATTGTAATAATCACAATGTCCTTAGGGGTGGGATCAATTTTATGATGGTGGAAATTATGGAAACCAAGAAATGGAAGAACTAAATTGTCATAATATGCATGAAATATAACATCTTGAATATCAAAAAATAAACCTAAAATTCAAAAATAAAATGCAAATAACAATTCCATTGAAAATGGAAAACCATAACTAAATATATATATATATATATATATATATATATATATATATATATATATATATATATATATATATATATATATATATATATTGTTCACATATGAGAATTCCACAAAGATGTCCCTCTTGGAATTTGAACCAATGTGTCCACAATAAGAACTCGTTACTAAAACCAACTAAGCTAAAACCGTTAGATAACTATAAATGATTTTTTTACTAGACAAAATAAAATTTAATGAAATCTATGAAGCATAATGCATTTATTTGTCTTTCTCACAATGCAAATATATTGAAGGAAATAATGCAATTGATGTAAAGGATATCTAAATGGTAAATTAAAGGTAGAACCTATCTATCTAAATGCATATAATAAAGTAGTACATAGTAGGTATAAATAAGAAAAGGGATCTAACCTATGCATACGACATAAATATGCAAAGGATATCACACAAAGAAGATCTAACTACCCAATAAGAAAGTATAAAGCATGAAAGAGACAAGTTCTTCAAAATATATAGTGGATAAACTAACACACACAATGATGTAAAGTTAATACAAAGGATATCTAAATAGATGCATACAATATTAAAAGGTAGATATAGATATTAAAAAAAGGAAATATAACACAAACATAAGAATGGAAATGTAGGAAGTCAGGCTCACATAAATATATAATAAAAAATGGTAATTAATAGTAGACTTCCACTTCACCACCATACATTAGAAAGGGGATCCTAAAATGTGACCCCTTTTAAGACTAAAATATGATTAGAACAACCCAAGTATATGGAGAGGTTCTAATTCATGATCTAGGGCTAAAATAAAGTGTCGATTCTAGGATCCTTATTATGTTTAATGTATAAAACTATACATAGATAGATAAATGTATTTATGAAAAGGAAAGTAAATTAAAATAAATACACATACAATGTTAGAAAAAAAAGATAGATGATCTAGAGTATCAAAGTAAGTTATATGAAAGCTAAAATATGAAGATGTTTCCACCTTGAGGTTTAGTATAGGAAGTGACTTTTTTTGGATTATGGTAAAAATTGTTTTTGAGGGGACCCAAAACCCCATACAACAACAGAAAGCTAGATGAACAAGTTAAAAGTCCCACCAGGTTTTACAAGGACTTGGAACCTACAAGAACAATAAAAAGCCAAAAAATAAGGTTTTACAAGCACCTAGAACCTAAATACAGTCAAAGATATAGTATAAAAGATGGAAAAGAAAAATTGCAAAACATCTAGCAAAAATAGCCAGGACCAAAAACCTAGACCGACAACTAGAACTTGGAACAAAAATAGAGAAAACTTACACTATATCCTTTGTTTCCTTAGTCAATTCTCTACTAATATTAACAAACTCTTGAAGGGGGTCTTTGTCAGTCAAACCAGGAGTAGCTTCAATGGCCCTTTTTGTGCTCTACCTTGTCCTCTTGCTTGGGTCACCAATCAACTGGTTGACCACATGGGAGATGATTTCCTCATTGTAGAGGAAGTGAATTTAGATCTATGGAAGCCATGTCAAATTGCATTGAAATTGAAAACATATTGAGATTCAAAAAACTTAAAGCCCACAACTTATGCTATGAAAATTTGAAGTTTGTAGGAACATGCGAAATTGGTGTGATATATACTAGGTATAGGTCTAAATTGGTTCAACCTATACCCTAAAGGGATTTATATGGAGGTCTTGAGACTAAATGATACTATATTCTTAGATTTATAATTTTGAATTTAAAACTATATAAATCTAAACTTGTACACAAGAGTAGGAATTATTGGAGAAAGAGTTTTCCCAAGTAAAGCCCCTATTTAGTAATTAACATTGAATTGACATAAATTAAATCATATAATGGAGAAGTGATTAAATAAAAGTAATGTATATCATACCATGTGAATGCAATTTTATTTAATATGCAATAAAATATGTTGATATAATAATCTTGAATCAACATAAAAACTAGAAGGAAATCATCTAAAACAAAACCTCATGTAGTATATGCTTGTAATTCACCTCAATTTTGATTCAAAGTAGATAAAGAAAACTTGAGTGGATTATTGCATATCTCCTCCCTTGATGACCAACTCTTATGTCTTCTACATTGAAGAAAGAAGCTAGACCTGTGGAAGGAAATGCTTGATTGATGATGGATGAATGTATTCAATTCATTATTTGTTACTTTCTTAAACTCCTTTATTGTAAAATATATTTCTTTATTTCTTGGACTCCACTCAATTGATAGATATGAAAATAAGGGGAATAGGTGTACTTTTATAGTCATTTTGGGGTCAAATTCATGAAGGATCAACCTCACAAGGTGAGAAAATGAAAATAGCTTGTATCGGTACCCACTAAAATTTAATCCCTAAAGTATAGTTTGACTTGATGTGCCCTATTATAGTATAGGTCACACAAGTTGATGCAAGAGCATCTAGAGGTATAAGGGCAATCCCGTGTCAACCAAAAAAAATGTACTTAGACTTAGTTTCTATTTCATGTGTTTTCATTTTTGGATACCCATTTGAGTCAAATAAATGTTCCAACTCTCACAGTTCCACTATCAGTGTTCTAGGATAGAGTATTTGAACACCTTGGGATATGTCTAAATGCCAAAAAAATAGGATTATGTAATTGAGCCATCATTTTGGTGAACTAGAAGGTGTAAATTGGCTAGATGAATGTAACTATAATTTAGAGCATTCTAGAAAAAGAATCAGGTCAAAAGGCCCCACGGTTTGAAAGTTATCACAGTTTTTCAATTTTTGGAGACATCCTAAGAATGCTTCAAAGTCAGGTTAGGGGCATTAAATTACCTCAAAAGGGCCAAAAAATGGGGGACAAGTAAAGCTTTTCCATAGGGCTATAGAGTGCTTTGAGAGCTATTCAAAAATGTAAATAGTTCATCAATCGGAGCTACGGTTCAAAAGTTATGCCTCCTGAAAGTTTGGTTACTGTTTCTGGATTCTTCTAATTTTGTGCCGACTTCTAATGTGACTTCTAGAGCCTTCTATTTGGTCATTGGATGCCTACTAGAACTTTCTAGAATGTATTCCTAATTCTTAACCCTCCGAGGTCTATTTAAGAACATTTTTGGCATTGTAAAAGGCAGTTCAGAGTGGAGTTTGAGAGGAGGTACTAAAAGGAGAAATTCTCTCTAGATTTATACTATTGTAAGCCCATAGGGCATGTTTTGAAGTCTATTTTCTCTGTACTGAATGTATTAGCTTATTTAAAAAGTTAATAAAATTTTCCCTTTCCTGTTGTGTCCCCATCAAGTGGAATCAGAGCTAGTTTTCCTGAGTGTGTAGACAGAGCACCGACTGTGAGGTAGTTTGCACCAGGACTGTGTGGTTGTGGGTTTGAGTTAAGAAGATTCCTCCACAAAGAGAGCATGGTGGAAGGGCTGGAGCTATTAATCCTAAGGAGGTTAGAGCCCTCCAAAGGAAGGTAGAAGTGTTACAGGAGGAGCTCTGTAGAGGAACAAATGTTGTTGTAGGCAACGAAAGTGAGGATGACAATAATGAAGAAGAAATTGGACTAGAAGGAGAATTTGATAGGGAAGTTTTGAATCAAGTAGAGGAAAGTCTTTTCAGGGCCATTACTAAGTTTGGGAAAAGACCTACAATTGATGTGGGTGTATTTTTAGGAAATCTTAAACCAGATCAGTTGATCGACTGGATCAATGAACTGGAAGAGTACTTTGAGTATGAGGATATGAGGGATCTAGATAGGGTTAAGTTTGCAAAGGCCAAACTGAAAGGCCATGCCAAAATCTGGTGGCAAGAGGTTCAATTGGAATGAAATAGAAGAGGAAAGGAGAAGATCACAAGATGGGATCCTATGGTGGAAAAATTGAAGAAGCAATTCATTCTTGTTGATTATGAGCTTGATTTGTTTAAGAAGATGCATGGGTTAAAGCAACCAGGAAAATCAGTCCAAGAATATACAGAGGAGTTTTACCGACTTCTAATTAGAGAAAGGCATGTAGAAGCAAATAAGGAGAAGGTTTCTCATTATATCAGTGGGTTGTGACCTAGCATTCAGGAGGAATTAAGTCTGGTAAGAATGACCAGTGTTGAAGAGGCATACCAGTTTGCCCTACGAGTTGAAGAGAAGCTAAATAAAAGGTTTGAAGGGAGACAAAGATGGGATGGTCAAGGAGGAAGGGGTAGTGGTAGGTCATTTGGAGGCCAAAATGAAACCCAAAAGAAAAATGAAGATGTGGGTACTAGCAGGAACCAGAGGAACGAGGGTTTCAACCGCTCCCGAGATCAAGACTTTGGAAATCAGAGAGGAAGAGGTAGAGGACATGGAAAAGGAAGAGGAGGCTCTCGTGGTACCTATTTCCATTGCAATGAAGAAGGTCATCGTGCCTTTGAATGCCCTCAAAGACAAGGAAGGACAGATAAGAGAGCTGAGGGTCAAGCTAGGGTTGCTCATGTGGATGAGGATGTACAATCACCGCATTCAAAGGATGCATAAAGAGGAGAGACTTTAGTAAGTGAAAGGGTCCTACTAAGTGGTGAGATTGAACTAGGACAAAGGAGGATTTTATTTCGAAATAGGTGTAAGTGTGAGGATAAATTTTGTGATGTGATCATTGATGGTGGTAGCACTGATAACTTAGTATCAGAGGAGATGGTCTCTAAGCTAAAGCTCAAGAGGGAGAAACAACCCCAGCCCTATCAGATTGCTTGGGTGAAAGATGATCATAAGGTCCTAGTAAGTGACCAATGTTTAGTGAAGTTCAAAATTGGGAGTTACCATGATGAAGTTCTTTGTGATGTTATTCCAATGGATGTTTGCCATCTATTGTTGGGTAGACCGTGGCAGTTTGATAGACATGCAGTACATGATGGTCATGCAAACACATACTCTCTAACAAAGGAAGGAGTTCGCCACAAATTGAAGCCCATGAAAAAGGAAGGCAAAAAGGTATGTAGCAGTGCTAGGATTTGTCATGTTGATGGAACGAAGTTTTTAGATGGCATGAAACATCAGCATATGTGCTATGCTTTGATTCCTAGGAAAGATAAAACAGGTAGTAGTGAAATACCACTTGAAGTTTTAGATTTACTAGGTGAGTTTGGAGATATTATCTCTGATAATGTTCCGGAAGGATTGCCACCAATAAGGAAAATCCATCATCAGATAGATTTAATTCCAGGAGCTAGTTTGCCTAACAAGGCTGCTCACAGGATGACTCCTATTGAAATTGAGGAGCTAAATAGACAGGTTCAGGAGCTATTGAGGAAGGTCTTGATTCAGGAGAGCCTGAGTCCATGTGCGATACCTACAGTACTAGCACCAAAGAAGGATGGAGAGTGGAGGATGTGTATAGACTCTCGAGCTATAAATAGGATAACCATCAAGTATTGGTTTCCTTTGCCAAGAATGGATGATCTTATGGAATACTTGAGTGGAGCTCAGTACTTCACAAAGATAGATCTCAAGAGTGGCTATCATCAGATATGGATACGAGAAGGAGATGAGTGGAAAACAACTTTCAAGACCAAGGAGGGTCTTTATGAGTGGTTAGTCATGCCCTTTGGATTGACGAACGCCCTGGGCACCTTCATGTGGCTTACAAATGAGGTACTTAAGAAGTTCTTGGGAAAATTTGGTATTGTCTATTTGGATGATATTTTAATTTTCAGCAAGACTTTGGAAGAACATTTATTGCACATTCGTAGTGTTCTTGAAAGGTTACGGGAAGAGAAACTATTAATTAATCTGAAGAAGTGTATCTTTGCAAAAAGGGAGTTAATCTACTTGGGGTTTGTTATATCACCTGAAGGTCTCAAAATGGATCCAGAGAAGGTAAAAGCCATCTTAGAATGGCCTACTCCAAGGTCTTCTACTGAGGTAAGATCATGCCATGGTCTAGGTAGTTTTTACAGAAACTTCATTAAGAATTTCAGTGGCATATGTGCACCCCTAACTGACACAATAAGAGGGGATAGAAAAGAGTTTAAATGGACTACAATAGCTGCGAGAAGTTTTGAATTGCTGAAGAAGAAGGTGATAGAACAACCTGCGTTGGCACTTCCAAATTTTAGAAAAGTGTTCTAGGTGGATTTTGATGCTAGTGGCAGTGCTATTGGGGCTGTATTAAGCCAAGAAAGTAAGCCTATTGCATATTTTAGTGTAAAATTGAATGATGCGAAAAAGAAGTATTATGTTTATGATCAAGAGTTCTATGCAATAGTTCAAGCCTTAAAGAAATGGAGGCATTATTTATTGCCAAAGGAATTTGTTTTGTATATTGATCATCAGGCATCACAATACCTAAATAGCCAAGGTAAATTGAATCAGAGGCATATGAAGTGGGTAGAGTTCTTGCATAGCTATACATTTGTGTTGAAGCATAGAAGTGGAAAATCTAACAGGGTTGTAGATGCATTAAGTAGGAGACAATTGTTGCTTACAGTAATGCAGGTTGAATGATGCAGGAGCATCCAGAGGTATAAGGGCAATCCTATGTCACCCAAAAAAATGTACTTAGACTTAGTTTCTGTTTCATGTGTTTTCATTTTTGGACACCCATTTGGGTTAAATAAAGGTTCCAACTCTCACAGTTCCACTATCAGTGTGCTAGAAAATCCTTAAAAAATAGGAGCATGTAATTGGGCCATCATTTTGGTGAACTAGGAGGTGTAAATTGGCTAGATGAATGTAATTTTAATTTAGAGCATTCCAGAAAAGAAATCAAGTCAAAAGGCCCCACGGTTTGAAAGTTATTGCAGTTTTTTGAGTTTTGGAGACCTCCTAAGAATGCTTCAAAGTCAAGTTAGGGGCATTAAATGACCTCAAAAAGGGCCAAAAAATGGGGGATGAGAAAATCTTGTCCATAGGGCTATAGAGCGCTTTGAGAGCTTTCCGAAAATGCAAACGGTTCGTCAATCGGAGCTACGATTCAAAAGTTATGCCTCCCAAAAGTTTGGTTACCGTTTCTAGATTCTTCTAGATTTGCACCGACTTCTAACTCAGCTTCTAGAACCTTCTATTTGGTCGGTGGATGCCTACTAGCACTTTCTAGAATGTATTCCTAGTCCTTAACCCTCTGGGGTCTATTTAAGGAGATTCCTGGCATTGTAAAAGGCAGTTCGGAGTGGAGTTTGAGAGGAGGTACTGAAAGGAGAAATTATCTACAGATTTATGCTATTGTAAGCCCTTAGGGCATGTTTTGAAGTTGATTTTCTCTGTACTATTTGTACCAGCTTATTTTCTCAGTTAATATAATTTCCCCTTTTTTGTTGTGTCCATTTTGTTCTTGGGTTGTGTCCCCATCATTGAAGTAGTTGGGTTTGATGAACTTAAGAATTTGTACCCTAAGGATCCTAATTTTGTTGAAGCGTGGAAAGCTTGTAAAGAGCCTGTTGCTATAGACAAAACTAAGTGGTTAGACTATCTGATTCAGGATGGTATGTTGTTCAAGAGCAGTCAATTATGCATTCCAAGGAGTTCCATGAGGGAAAATCTAATTAAGGAGAAACATAGTGGAGGGATGGCAGGACATTTTGGTTGAGATAAGACCATTGCCATTTTCAAAGAACATTATTTTTGGCCTCAAATGTCACAAGATGTGAAGAAGTTTGTACAGAGTTGTTAGATTTGTCAAGGTGCCAAGGGATTTAGTCACAATACTAGACTATATCAGCCATTGCCTGTTCCATCAAAGCCATGGGAAGACATAAGTATGGATTTTGTTCTTGGATTACCAAGGACAAAAAAGGGGTAATGACTCAATATTTGTGGTGGTTGATAGGTTCTCCAAAATGGCACATTTCATTCCATGCCACAAAACTCATGATGTTATCCATATTGCAAACTTGTTTTTTAGAGAGGTGGTAAGACTACATGGTCTCCCAAGGAGTATAGTTTCTGACAGAGATACTAAATTTGTAGGGTATTTCTGGAGAACATTGTGGAAGAAGTTGAGAACAAACTTGCAATTTAGTTCCACACATCACCTGCAAACTGACGGCCAAACAGAAGTGGTAAACAAAAGTCTGGGCAATTTGCTGAGATGTTTAGTTGGGGATAAGCCCAAGGGATGAGATTTGATTCTACCACAAGCAGCATTTTCTTACAATAACTCTATAAATAGGAGTACTGGTAGATCACCATTCCAAATTGTATATGGAAGTAGCCCAAGGACTGCACTAGAATTGAGGAAGATAGAGCAAGGGGAGAGGAGAAGTTTTGAAGCTGAAGAATTTGTTGAACATATCAAGCGTCTACATGGGGAGGTTCAGGCACACATTACCAAGATGAATCAAGAGTATAAAGCTAGGGCTGATCAAAGAAGAAGACATAACGAATTCCAAGTAGGGGATCTAGTCATGGTACACTTACAAAAAGAAATATTTCTAGTCGGTACTTACAACAAGCTGAAAATGAAGAAATTTGGCCCCTGCAAAATTTTGAAGAAACATAACTTAGGAAGTGCATATGAGGTGGAGTTTCCAGATGGTATTCACATTTCTCCTATTTTCAACATTGCAAACTTAACAGAGTATCATGATGATGGCATAGATGAGGAGCTAATGTTAGAGCCATGTCCAATTCATACTTCTAAAAAGGAGGAGATAGAAGATATTTTAGATCATTGTGTGGGTAGGAGTACCAGACATAGGCAGTATGAAGAGTATTTGGTCAAGTGGAAAGGACAGCCGATTGAGGACTCGACTTGGATATCAGCAGCTGAGGCTTCCCATTTGGGATTTCCTCTACCATTCATAAAGTGACAGGGTCACTTTTCAATCTACCCTGGGTGTTTGATGCAAGAGCATCTAGAGGTATAAAGGCAATCCTGTGTCAACCAAAAAAAATGTACTTAGACTTAGTTTCTATTTCATGTGTTTTCATTTTTGGATACCCATTTGGGTCAAATAAATGTTCCAACTCTCACAGTTCCACTATCAGTGTTATAGGATAGAGTATTTGAACACCTTGGGATACATGTACATGCCAAAAAAATAGGAGTATGTAATTGAGCCATCATTTTGGTGAACTAGAAGGTGTAAATTGGCCAGATGAATGTAATTGTAATTTAGAGCATTCTAGAAAAAGAATCAGGTCAAAAGGCCCCACAGTTTGAAAGTTGTCGCAATTTTTTAGTTTTTGGAGACATCCTAAGAATGCTTCAAAGTCAAGTTAGGGGAATTAAATGACCTAAAAAAGGCCCAAAAAATGGGGGAGGAGTGAAGCTCATCCATAGGGCTATAGAGTGCTTTGAGAGCTTTTCAGAAATGTAAACGGTTCGTCAATCGGAGCTACGGTTCAAAAGTTATGCCTCCCGAAAGTTCGATTACCATTTCTGGATTCTTCTAATTTTGTGTCGACTTCTAATGTGACTTCTAGAGCCTTCTATTTGGTTATTGGATGCCTACTAGCACTTTCTAGAATGTATTCCTAATCCTAACCCTTCGAGGTCTATTTAAGAACATTTCTGGCATTGTAAAAGGCAGTTTGATGTGGAGTTTGAGAGGAGGTACTGAAAGGAGAAATTCTCTCCAGATTTGTACTATTGTAAGCCCATAGGGCATGTTTTGAAGTCTATTTTCTCTGTACTGAATGTATTAGCTTATTTACAAAGTTAATAAAATTTTCCCTTTCTTGTTGTGTCCATTCTGTGCTTGGGTTGTGTCCCTATCACAAGTTGACCTATACCTAAAAGGATATATTTTGAGATGAAAAATATTGAATTTGATATGTATTAAGTGGACTAGATAAAGTAAAAAAAAGTGGTAGAATTGATTATAAATATTGAAATGGGTCCGAGAGGGAAATAAATTATGTGAATGGATGGATAAATGAGAAAATGTATATAAAAATTAGAGCCAACTTAGAGTTTTGAGAAACACTAAAGGAGAAATAGGACCTTGATTTAAATATTGTATGCAAGTAAGTAAAATTTGAGATCTTAATATAAGGAACACATTAAATGGACTAAAAATGGTCCCAAATGAAAAAAAAAGTAGTTTATTACTTTTTAGGACTATAAAATTAGTATTATGAATATTAACATCAAGTGTATCTTCTTCATCAAGATTGATTATAATAGAATATAAGATATGAATTTCATTTTCATGTTTATTCATTTTTACTTTGTTAAAATTCACTTCCTCCATAGGCTCAAGTATGGGTTCTTCAAATGGAAGAGAAATATGAGGAGGTGTCTGAGGTGAAGAAATGTTTTGAGAAGCACATTGACATGCTATAGCATGATTCTTGTGATATTGATTATGAGAATAAAAATTATGCTTGGTCTTGCAAGATATTTGAGTTGGGACATGATTAATCAACAACATATTTAGGAGGACGAATTGAAGGAGCAAAACTAGGTTGAGAAATGATAGGAAGAGGATGCATATAGGAAATATGAGGTGGAATTGAAGTATATAAAGGATGAAAAGGTGGCATAGGATCCATGATTAGAATAATCCTTAGGTTTTCTAAGTTCTAAAAATCTTTTGAAACTTGAAGGCTTAGTATGGTTGAATTAACACATAATATGGATGAACTTTACTTCGTTGAGTAATGGAAGGGGGGGGGGGAATTATGTCAATGAATCTCGAGGCATGGAAGGATGATAAAGATTATGGTTGATAGTCATGATCTCTCCATTATTAGTAAATTTAAGACAATTATTAATAGGATAAGTCATGACTTTCATGAAGAAAGTAAAGGAAGATCAGGTTTGACTTGAAATTGATCAAAAGTAGGAATGATAGTAAAAGTAGTGTCTAAGGTTTTACCACCAAATTCCATATGAAAAGAAATGGAACCTTGGGAAGGATTAAAAAAAATATTACAGGTTTGGATCAAGAAACCATATTTATCATAGAAACATTTTTGCAAACATTTAATTAAAATATGCTCTATTGTTATCAATTTCACCATGAAAGTGAGATCAACAATGGTACCACAAGAAGTAATATTGTCAACCCTAGCAAAAAGTAAAGATGACCATTAAGTTATTCAATTATTTTATCAAGATCCAAGGTAATAAAAATTGAGGTGGAGGTTAAGGTTTATGCTTAACACATTCAATTTGATTGACAATATAATTGGATTCATCACTTTTCTCATCATAATGGATGTCCTTGGGAAAACAAGGTTGCTCAATAGTATTTGTTGAATGAGATATAAAAGAATTAGTGTGTACTTGTGAGTTTTTATTAGAAGGTAAAATTGATTTGTTTCCATGGTTTATATCAAAATCTATAGGTACAACATTATAATTAATAAGGTCTTGAACCATATTTTTCATAGAATAATATTTTATAGTATCATGAGCAAGTCGATGATGGAAATAATAGAAAGCTTTAGGATCAAATAATTTGGATGGTGTTTTGGATGGATCATTGTGTTTGATAGGAATAATTTCAATCATGTTTGTGCTCATTAAATTCAACATCATATTATGTAAATATTCAAAAAAAAATGTATAAGTACAAGTAGGGCTAGAAATAGAGAATAAAGGAGCCATATCGTTAGATGCAGATGCCACTTTGTTCATCAATAGTCTTAGATGATTTTTTCATTTTGATGTAGTTTTTAGGTTTATATTTTTTTTAAAAAAATTAGATGTTTCATCACTACATCAATGAAAATAAGATCCATTAGAGTGTTTTTGTCAAATTAACTTACTTGAAGTTGATAATAATGAAGCACTTCACACAATTGTAAAAAGAAAGAGAACTCAGCGTGGTCTAACTTATCTCTAATGTATTTTTTGTAAATTAGAAATGAATTTATATATTTTATTTCAACTTCAAGAACATGATAAAGAAAACCAATCAGGTAAATTCTTAAATCTACCAATGAAATCACTAACTCTTTCTTTAACACCTTCAACCAATCAAATATTTTTTAGGGTCAATGTTATTTTGGAATTATTAAATGAAAGAATGAGAAATTTTGTGGAAGGAGTCAATGGAATAAAGAGGTAAAGAATAATATAACTGAAAAGTTTTGTCTTGAAAGGTACTAGTAAACAACCTCATCATGAACCTATAATTGTGAGAATAATCACTAAACAATATTTATAAAGTTTTTCCATTAGTTACAAGATTGATCTTACCATTATAAGTATTAAGATGAGGAATCTCAATACTCTTTGGGATAATAGATTAGATAATATCAATGAAAAATGAACTATAAATATCACATGTAGGAATGTTTAAATTGAATCTTTACCATCCTAAATTGGAAGCACTTCAATTTAGAGATAGTTTAACTCCTCGTTAATGTGTTTTCATTATAAGCTTACACTTTACACACACTTGTCTCAAATTAATTCTTTCTTTCCTAGGCGAATGAGGGGAAGGATCTAAAACATCCTCCTTGATTTCCCTTCTCTTCCTTGTGAAAAATATGAGGTAGGGCTTAAACTCTAGGACTCTTCCTCCCCTATGTTATTATAACCTCATTTTCATGACTAAATCATCGTTTCCTTCTTGTATATCCAATAAAATATATTAGAAATTGAATATTTGATATCTTGAGGGACTCACATCTCAAAATTCTCCTATGCTAAAGGATGCTTTCATCGCATACCTTGGGCCCTAATTTGGCTCCTCTTAGGTATTTTTTTGGCTTTCATTTATGAATAACTAAAAAAAACCTCTTTGGCTTCCTTGGATTATCTAAGCAAGGATGATATTTCTCATGGGCTAAAGAAAACTTTGGTGGAAATCCCAATTAGGCATAAGTACAATTTCAATTTGAATATCAAAGGGTATTTAATTCATCCATAAAATCAAAGAGGCATCCAACACTTTCAACCCAAAAATATTCATACAAGAAAATAAGACATCATGGAGTTGAAAAAAAATTATGAAGATGATTAGAGTACTCTTTCCCTTGGTTGGTATTATTTCCATGTTATGTTCATACATGTTCTTTATTTCTCTATACATACACATTTACATGCACCCAAGCACACATTTCTTGTATTTGCAGCTAGGGTTTCACTCTAGGGAGTTATATCTTAGCATCTTTACATTATAGACTATATCTAGATTCACAATCACTACACACATCATATTACTCTTAACAATTTTTAATTGAGATAGAAATCAACAAATGTATGGATCAAAATGGGAGCTAATAGTATTCAAAAAATGCCCTTATTTCGAAGAAGGTGAGAGCTAATAGTATGGATCAGTTTAGGCCTATTAGCTTGTGTAATTCTTTTTATAAGATCATCTCTAAAGTTCTTACTCTCAGAATTATTTCCCTTCTTCCAGATATCATCTCAAGGCAAAAAAATGGGTTTGTTCTGGGTAGATAGATCTTGGATTCCATTATATTAGTCCATGAAAATATTCACTCTCTAGCAATCTCAAAGAAGGAAGGGTTTCTTCTTAAGCTTGATCTCTCAAAAGCTTATGAAAGAGTTGACTGGAATTTCCTCCTAAGGGGTTTGGAAGAGTTTGGCTTTAATAAGAGATTTTAGGATCTTATCTTCATGTTAGTTTCTTCAGCCTCTTTCTCAGTGCTTGTTAATGGATCCCCTACCTCCTTCTTTAAGGCTTCAAGGGGCCTTAGAGAAGGGGACCCAATTGCTCCTATTCTTTTTTTTATCCTAGCTGAATTCTTGTGGAGATTTGTTAATAATATGGTGGTGAAAGGGGACTTTGTAGGCCTTAATCCTTCATCTTCCACCCTTGTGTGTTCATATCAACAATTTTTTGATGACTCTACTATTATGGGGAGGCTTTGGTGAGGAATGCTAGGAACATTAAGATGGCTTTGAGTGATTATGAATTGGCCACTTGTCTAATCATTAATTGGAGTAAAAGTGTGATTTATTTTATCAATGTTAGTGAGGCCAGACAAAATAAGATCAAAAAGATTATTGGCTATGAGAATGGTTCTCTACCTAAAACCTATCTGGGTTTACCTTTGGGCTTAACCCCTCCTGACAACTTTTGGAACTCACTAATTGATAAAATCTACTTGAAACTTGTTGGTTGGAAAGGCTCTCTCCTCAGTTAGGCCGGTAAGGTTATTGTTTTGAAGTCTATCCTTCAAAGTAACTTGCTCTATGCCTTGAGTGTTTTCAAAATTCTAAGAAAGTTTGCCCTTGCTATTGAAAAAATTTAGAAGAATTTCTTGTGGACTGGTATGGAGACTAAAAAAAGACTCCCTCTTATTGCTTGGGAGAATGTTTGTATACCTCGGGGGAAGGAAGGGCTTGGTTTGTGAAGGATTTCAACAATGAATGAACTCTTACTGGCTAAATTACTTTGGAGATGGCACAAGGAAGAGGGGGAATGGAGGAATATTTGGGTTGACAAATATAATAGGGAGCACTTTGATTTTCAACATTTCCTTTCTATTGATGTTGATCAAGGGGGTTCTCTGATTTGGAAGAATGCTCATAAATTTAAACATATTTTAAGGAAAGGGGTCAAATGGAAGGTGGGAAATGGTAGGGAAGTTCTTTTTTGGGAAGATATTTGGATCTTGGATCACCCTCTTTGTGTTGATCCAAGGTGGAATAGGTACATGGAACAGTGCAAAATTTAGTATGGAACTTTTGTGAGTGATTATTGGAAGGATGATTTGTGGGTGAATCTTCATAGGGTGGACCATAACCTGATTGAGCTTGGTAAGTGTTTGAATGTGTTCTTTCTAAACCATGAAGAGGATGTTCTGATTTGGAAAAATGATCCCAGTGGCATGTACTCTATAGCTTTAGCCTTTGCTAACTCTTTTGATGATCATGATGAACCTTGTTGGGCTATGGCTTGGGTGAAAGGTTTGACTCCCAAAGTTAATGTCTTCTTTTGCAAAATAAATTTTTTACTCTTAATAATCTTATGAAGAGAGGTTTCATCATTTTTAATTGATGTTTTCTTTGCAAGAATGATAGGGATTTAGTGGATCATATTATGATGCATTGTCCCTTTACCAAGATAGTTTGGGATAAATTTTGGAGCTTAATGAATGTGGATTGGGTCTTCCATGCTACCATCCAGTTGTTCTTTTCTAGTTGGAAGGCTCCTTCCAAGAATGCTTTGATTATTAAATTGTGGGAATTTACTCTTCCTTATCTATGTTGGGGCATTTGGAAGGAGCACAATGATAGGATCTTTAGAGGAGTGGATTCCAATCCTGCTCAGGTATTCTATAAAATTAAGGTCATTCTGATTGAAAACATTAAAATTTGTGGTTTGGGACAACAACCTTGTAATGAGTGGGAAGAAGGGGTACTTAATAGTTAGAACATAAGGAGTTTGGGTGTGAATATTAAGTATTCTAAACCAAGGGATAATGCTAGATGGGACAGTCCTTCAGTGAATTGGTTTAAGATAAACTTTGATGGGGTGTCGAAAGGGAACCCAGGTAAAGTAGGTTGTAGAGTTGTTATAAAAAATTCTAATGGAGACTTTGTGGGAGGCATGGCAATACCATTAGGGAGACAAATTGATCATGTTGATGAAGCTTTTGTTGCTTCTCATGGTCTTATCTATGCCAAAAGGATGAATTTGAAGAACATATGGGTTGAAGGTGACTCCCTCAATATCATTAATTGTTTAAATAAAACTACTCAACCTTCTCGGACTATTTTTAATATTATATCCAACGCTATTAACATTATAAATTCTTTCCAACGTACATTATATCTCACAACTTTAGAGAAGCTATTTATTTATTTGATTGGGCTTCGAAATTGGCTTGTTTAAGTGATCATAATATCATTTGGGAGTCGTACGAGACCTTACCTCCAAATGACCACCATCATATCGAGTGTGATAAATGGAAATCTAAACAAAACCACTTTTATTATGATGGTGTCGGTGAATTGAAATTATGAGATTAACTACTTTGGAGTGAGGTGGGATATGATTATTAGAAAGGTGGGCTTTTCGCACAAATTCTAGGTAATTTTTTGCATTCCTATTTTGATAGTGGTGTGGTTTTCAGTTGCAGAGTGTTTTGGGGTTTTTAGAGAATGAAAACCAATGATTTTGGTGCTAAGAAAATGGGGGGAAAGAGGGAAAGGGTGGAGCCGCCTAGCTGCTCGAAGTGGAAGAACAAGATGGAGGTGTGGGACATTCTACGGAGGGGCAATTTCATAGGGTTCATGGAGAGGCTTAAAGGTAATAATCTGACAATTATACACTAGTTCATTAAATCCTAGAAGGATGGCTCCATGATGGTTGGGAACCAACGCATGGATATCATCGAAGAAGTTATTGCAGAGGCTATGGGGCTGGACATGGATGGGATTATTTTTTATTAGGAAGGGAAGCTTTCAGACAAGGCTATTGATGATTTTGTGGAGACTGAAGAGGTGAGAAATCATCCGGTCAAAATAGGTAGCTCATATTATAACTCGACCTCTGTTTCTCAACCATGGCATTTTATGCTCTTTGTGATAATGGAATATTTGACTTTAGATGGGAGATTCACCAAGCTATATGGGTATCACTTCATGTTGGCAAATCATTTTCGACATGATGTGAAGATCAATTTTCCTTTTTATTTTTTGTAGTCTCTGAGTATTTCCACTTAGGCCATTCAAAAAGACCTAAATGGAGAGAATGTCTGCCATGAGGGTCTCATGGTCTTGATTATGAATGTGTTAAAGTCTAAAAAAATTTCAAAACCTAGGAGTTTGAAAGGGGTTGATCAAGAAACGAAAGGGAGCATCCTAGATAAGGGCTATGATTCAAATACCCAAGATGAAGCTGAAGGGGGTTTGGGAAGCATGAAAAAGGGCTTGGGTAGTAGCTCAAAAAAGAAGAAAAAGATTGTTGAGGATGATGACTCTGATCGAGAAAGTGACTTCATGGAAGAAATTGTGAGAGACCATTACAACAAGAGGAGTGGAGGCAAAAGAAAGAGTAAAGGCTATCAGGATGATTGGGTCTCTCCTCCTTTTGATGATGAGCCTCTGGCTCACCGGTTGGAAAGGAAAAGAAATTCCTTAAGGTGGTAGGAGGATAGGAATAAAACAAGGAAGATTGGGGATTCAGACAATGAGGATGATGGAGAACAGGGGTATATGTTAGATTTGGGTAATAATGTTGAAGGTGGGCTTGGGTCTTCCAAGGGTTTATTTGGCAACCCAAGTTCAATTCAGAAGGAGATATGTACCCTTAAGCAACAAATGCAACTATTGGGCAAGGAAATGGAGCAACTCAGTAAAATCTCTAGAGGGGAGCAAACATTGGGCCAACATATTGATAAACTTTCAGAAGTTATTGGGAATGCAGAAGAGGTGAAAAATCTCATGCATAAGATACCATTGCTTGAAGCAAAACCAAGGGTTATGGATAAAGAGATAAGCAATATTTAGGGGAAGGTATCAAAACTCAAAAAAAAGCTAGGCAATCTAGATAAATTGATCAAACAGCTAGAAGATAATGTGATAAACCTATTGAAGAGGAATGAGAGTGACAAGGGCTAGGATTCTCCTCCAAGGGCTGAGACTCAGGGACCAAGAAAATGCACCCGTGCTCACTCTATGAAGAATGAGGAAGCCAGTAAGAAGGAAGAGGTGAAGGTTGCTACTAAAAATATGTAGACTCGGGTGGACCAGGCTATTGACCTAATCAAGACTTCTTAGTTGGTTGGTTGCTATTCTTTTGATGTACTTTTGTTGTTTTTTATAGCTCTTTTTTGTGTGACCTTATGAATGTTTTTGTTGGAGGGTCTATTTCATGTTATTCTATGTTTTTTCTCTTTGATGTTTATTTTTAGACTTTTGTTATTGTAAAGGTTTTAGGTCCTTTAAAACCTATTTTTACTTAATCAAAATAAATGTGAGTTTGGCTAAGGAAAAACCCCATTTAGACACCCGTACGCACACCTTTTTAAATCTATATGACTCAAAGAATAAGTTCAAGTACATATTCAGAGACCATATTTTGATATCTTTCTAGATGTGTATTCACTTTTGTGATCTGACATTATGAGGCAAGGGTCAAGGTCACCCCTAACCTAATGCATGATAGCCATAAAATAGTTGCAGTTTCAATAGTTTGGGAAGAAGATATGAAATGTCATACTCCTATTTTTTCCTAGCTAAGGGATGAGTTCATCCCTTACCTAGGTTTAGGGACAAGGTCATCACTAACTCTATCAAATCAAATTTCTTGTGAGATCAAAATTTTTATTTGGGGGCTTATAATAAAAATTAGCTCCTTTTGGGCATTTGATCAACAATAAATGAACCATTTTCCCCTTCTCACTTCACTGATCTCATAGGTTCACACTTTCCTATCCTTAATAATTTCATCTTAGTTCCTAGACATAAAATTGTGTGTTTTATTATTAAATACTTATCTTTATTAACTAAAATCAATGCCTAGAAGGATCCCAAATATTTAAGGTTTAGGTATCATGATTTCACCCTATATTTTTAGTGACTCTTTCAATATCTACTTTTGATATAGGAGCATTTTAAGTTTCATTATTATCTCTCTCAATAGATATGTGTTTGGTTACCATTGTGAGTTGTTCAATGACTTGGTGAATGCATTCCTCTCATCTTTCACCGAGTGGACCGAGTTCTTTGTTCACTAAGTGATTTCTATTCAATTGTATGTTGTCTTTTATGTCACACAAAATTTCAAGCCTTTACCAAGTAGTCACTGATAGCCAAGCTCACTAGGGAATCAAAGATAGTTTCCTATATATGTTGAGCGCTTAGTTAAAATGAAGTTTAGAATCAATATTGACCAAGCTCAGATAGTTAATGAAGAAAAGTTTATATTGATCAAGTTTAGTCAATTATCAAAGGAAAGTCAACATGAAGTCAGTATTGACCGAGTTGGGTCGGTTAACCTTATAACATTTGTGTTAACATGAAGCAACAACTTGCAATTGGTGGTTTTCCCAAATTGGGTTTCCATGTTAAATCTTGGTGTCTCTTGCATTCATGTTATTTCTTTTATATTTTTGCAACTAAGTTATTTATTGTTGAACACATTAAATATCTTAAGATCTAGTTATCTCTATGCTAACTGAGTAACACTATTAAATCTAGTATTAACTAAGTTACAATAGAAAATTCAACATTAACCAAGTATTAGTAAGGATTTGATTTTATATTGTGTTGAAATCTTAAAGTGACTTGGATTTATTTTTGTAGTAATTGATTCACATGTCCCCTCTTAATTACTCCTATCCATTTCCAACAATTGGTACTAGAGCTATTGGTGCTTACAGATAAGGTTTTGAGGACCTAAGCTAATGATCAAGATGACTTACAAAAGAGAAATGTCTAAGTTGAACAGAGATAACTTCCAAGCATGGAAGGAACTCATGAAGCTACATCTGGCAACCATTGGAGGCACGAGCCTAAAATATCTAGAGAACAAGTATGTGGCACCTTATGGACCTTTGTATGTGGATCAAATTATGGGAAAGAAGAATCACAACATAATGATGATTGACATTGCTTCTACTCTCAATTATGTTGAATTTGATGAAGTCAAAGATTTCCCTACTTCTCATGAAATATGCATCAAGATAAAAGATATCTATGGAGGAGATGACAATGTGAGGAGAGCTAAGCCAAAAAGTCTAAGAGGTAAGTTTGATCAGATGAAGATGAGAGAAGATGAAAGCATTGCACAATATAGTGAAATAATCAAAGTTAGTGTGAGTGCAATCATAGCCCCAGGAGGGAAAATTGATGATGTGAAAAAGATCAATGAGGTACTCAAAACTCTTCTTCCTATTTATGCAATTAGAGTTTCAGCTATTCAATAAATGAAATGTGATCCCAAAAATGATATAACTTTGGAAGCACTAGTGGGAATATTGACAACCTTTGAGTTAGACAACTTTGATAACTATGTTCCTAACTCGGGTAACACTGAGCATACATTTCAAGCTAAACTATCACTCAAAAAGAAAGGTGGAAAATCTAAAGGAAAATAGTCTAACAGTGAAGATGAAGATGTTTCTGATGATGACCTTGAAGTTGTTGAAGCCTTGCTTGCAAGAAGATTCCCTCAAGGCAAAGGTAAAATGCCTCTAATTTATTTTTCTTGTGAAGAAGTTGGTCACATTGTTGCAAAGTGTCCAAAAAAAGAAAGAAAAGAAGAAAATAAGTATAACAAGTACAAATGCAAGAAAGATTTCAAAAGACACAAACACTAAAAGGATAAAGGTAAGAAATCTTGTTACATGGCTAAAGACTCTGATAGTAGTGATGATGACAAAATGGTTTACATTGCTATTGAAGATTAATCAAATGATGAAAATGATAAGATGGCTCTCATTTCTCATATTAGCAAGAATGACACATGAATTATAGATAGTGGTTGTTCTCACCACATGACTGGTGATAAATCAAAATTTGAGCACTTCAAACACTATGATGGTGGGAGTGTCAGATTTGGAAATGATGAACCTTATTATGTAAAAGGAAAAGGTTGCATTGCATTAACTGATGAACTCAAATGTGACAATGCTTACTGGGTTGAAGAATTGAAACACAATCTACTTAGTGTGGCATAGTTGAACAACATTGGATTCAAGGTAGAATTTATGAATGGAAAGGCCAAGCTGCTAGATGGGAAAGGAATTTTACTTGGGACTAGCAATCAAACGAAAGGTAATCTATTCTATCTAGATCTAATTGAAAGTTCATGTTTCCTAGATCAAGTAGGAAAAAGTTGGTTATGACATAAAAGGTTGTGTCATGTGAATTTTGAGAACCTGGTCAACTTAAGAAAGAATAAAAGAGTGAGAGGCATTCCAAGTCTAAATAAACCTGATATGGGCATGTGCAAAAATTGTCAAATTGGAAAGATGGGAAAGACAAGCTTCAAAAGCAAGAATGATCATTTTGTAGAAGTTTTGGAGTTGGTTCATATAGACCTTTGTGGACCTATTGGCATAGAAAGCTACTGTGGAAATGAGTATTTCATTTTATTTGTTGATGATTATTCTAGGATAATGGCAGTGATGTACTTGAAAGATAAATATGAAGCCTTTAAAAAATTCAAGTGGTATCTAGCTAGAGTTGAGAAAGAAACTAAAATGATTAAGGTTAGATAGAGGAGAATTCATCTCAAATGAATCAAATGAATTTTGCAATAAAAGAGGAATCAAAAGACATGTATCTACACCTGGTACACCTTAGCAGAATGATATAGCAGAAAGAAGAAATTGATCCATCATGGATTGTGCAAGAACACTGATGATAGAGAAAAATGTTGCAATCAAATGCTGGAAGGAAGAAATCAATACAATAGTTCATACCTTAAACCAAGTTCAGCTAAAGAAAGATATAGATCAAACACCTTATGAATTATGGTATGGCTATAAACCTAATGTTTGTTATTTCAAAGTATTTGGAAGAAAATTTTATATCTTGAAAGAAAAAAGAAAAGAAAAATTTGATGTGAAAAGTGATGAAGGCATATTCCTAGGATACTCCAACAAAAGAAAAACATATAAATTTCTAAATCTTACTACTCACAAGGTTATAGAAAGTGTACGTGTAAAAATTGATGAGTTTTTAGAAAAGAGTGAAGAACAAAGTAGAAAAGAACCTGAAAACTACAAAAACTTTGTCTACTTTGAACTCGATACTTTACCTGAAATTCAAGCAAATGCAATTGGAAATCAACAGTCTTCACCACCTGAGTTTCATAAATATCCAATTCAACCCAAGTTGTAGCCAATGCAACCCAAATCACAATCTAAGGACCCAAGTTTTATCCAATGCAACCCAAGTCATAGTCTAAAGGATTTGAGTTACAAAAAGTAGGACCCGAGCATGATTTAGAAGATCATTTTGAGCATGGTGAACAGAGTGAAACAAGTCCTAACTCAAAAAAGAAGGAACCTACACTTGCTATATATGTCAAAAGGCATCATGCACCCAAGAAAATAATTGGAGATCATTCAGAAGGCACAATGACAAGGAAAAAACTAAAAGGTACATATTTTCTTATTGAGTTTGAACCTAGGACTGGTAAAGATGCATTAGATAATGAAAGTTGGATTGAGGCAATGAATGAAGAGATTGAAAAAATTGAAAGGAAGAAAACTTGGACTCTTGTTCATAGACCCAAGGACAAAAATGTAATTAGCACAAAATGGGTATTCAGAAATAAGTTGAATGAAAATGGAGAAGTCTCAAGGAACAAGGCAAGGTTAGTATGCAAAGGTTATGCTCAAGAAGAAGGTATTGATTATGGAGAAAAATTTTCTCCTATTGCAAGATTAGAAAGTGTTAGAACACTACTTTCTTATGTTGCACATAAATGATTCAAAGTGTATCAGATGGATGTAAAATCAACTTTCTTGAACGGAATCTTAGAAGAAGAAGTCTACATTGAGCAACTTGAAGGTTTCATAGATCCTAACAAAAGGGATATAGTTTGCAGATTACACAAAACTTTATATGGTCTCAAACAAGCCCCCATAGCCTAGTATGAAATATTTCATAGTTATCTGATAAGAATTGGTTTTCAAAGGACAAATGATAACAAAAGTCTATACATCAAGAAAGGACCAGAAAAGAAGATATTGCTGGCCAAAATATTTGTAGATGATATATTATTCACTAGAAATGATGATTTATGCAAATCTTTTTTTGAGGAAATGAGTAAAGAATTTTAAATGTCAATGTTTGGAGAGATTAAATTCTTTGTTGGCTTTCAAATTCAATAGAAGAAGGATGACATCTACATTACTCAATCAAAGTACATCTAGGAGATATCAAAGATATTTGGAATGGAGGATTCTAGACTAGTTGGAACACCTATGTCTATTGGACATAAGATTTCCAAAAATGATGATTCCAAAGAGGTAGATCTGACTACATATAAATCAATGATTGAAAAAATTTAGTATGTGGTGCACATAAGACCAAATATTGCATTAGTAGTTGGTATGGTGGCAAGATTCTTTTCTAATCCAAAGGAAAATCATATGATGGCAATAAAAGAATTATAAGGTATCTAAAAGGTACTAAAGATTATGGTTTCTGGTATAAGAAAGGAGGTAACTTTGAATTAAAAGATTTCACCGATGTTGATTGGGCAAGAAGTATTGATGATAGGAAAAACACTAGTGGTAGAGCATTCTTTCTTGGAAAGAGGCTAGTGTCTTGGACACAAAAGAAACATAAATGCATCTCTTAGTCTACAATAGAAGCAAAATATGTTGCAACAATAGTCAATTGTTCCAACATCATTTGGTTAAAACAACTATTGTCAGGTATGAAGGAAGAGATCAAGGATCCAGTAGTTATCTTCTATGACAACACTAGTGCAATTAACATATCCAACAATCTAGTGATGCATACCAAGACAAAGTACATTGCAATAAAGCATCATTTTTTAAGAGAATTAGTGCAAGAAAAAGAGGTGAGATTGGAATATGTCAATACAAAAGAACAAATAGCAAACATATTCACCAAGCTATTACCTAAGGATGCATTTTTGTATCTAAGAGGTGAGCTAGGGGTCATTCCCCTATCTGAAGCTCAATAAACAAAGATTAGTGATGCATCAACTAAGCATTTGAAGATTAGTCATGTTGATGCAGTATTTTCATAGCAGATTGTATATGAATCAATACATTAGGTACATGGAAAATCCATTGAATGTTGTCTTTGGCATGAGATGTCAAAAAGGGAGAGTTTGTTATCATATCAAAGAAATTTTGTATCAGTAAATCAGAGGAAGAGATTAATGTCAGAGGGAGTTATGAATAATAGAGGGAGTTCTCATGGATGAGAATCAAAATGAAAGTAAGGATATTATCCTTACTTCTATTTTGCTCTAAAATTTATTTTTTATTATGACATGTTGTGTTTCCATAAATGCTAAAGAGGGATATTGTTGAAAATAATTATTCAATTATATGTTGTCTTTGATGTCACACAAAATGTCAAGCTTTTATTGAGTAGTCAATGATAGTTGAGTTCACTTGGGTATCAAAGTCAGTTTCATGTATATGTTGAGCATTCAATTATAACCAAGTTCAGAGTTGCTATTGACCGAGCTTAGTCACTTAATGAAGCAAAGTCTATATTGACCGAGTTTAGTCGGTTGTCAAAGGGAGGTTAGCATGAAGTCAGCATTGACTGATCTGGGTCGGATTTACTTTAGAACTCCTATGTTAACCAAGTACTCAACTTTGTATTAGCTAATTATTAGCATATTAAATTTGATAAATTTATTGGTTAACACAAGTTGACTTAAGGGATGATAATTGATTTATTAAAAGAGTATTCAATCTGACTTGACAAGGTGAATCACATATGAAAGATCAAGTTAAGGATTGAAGTGTGAGAAAATGAAATTGAAGAAGATGAATTGAGGAATTGAATTTGGAAGGATATCTATGAAGGGAAGAGTATCCAAGTTGACTGAGATACAAAGAACATTCTAACTAAGGAGGATCAAGTAATCAAGCCAGAACATAAATCTAAAACAACAAAGGCATATGCATCAACAATCAATTCAAGTCATTTTTACTCTCTAATAATTATAGCAGTGAATCAAAACTCCTAACAGAGTTAGCTTAACAACTATTCTAAAAATTCCTCTAACAAGGTGGCATTTCTAGATCAAAGTATCTTAAGACCTCTAACAAGGCCACTCCTAACAGGGTGAATTAAATCCTCTAATAGGATCACACCTAACAATGTGTTTTGTAACCTTTAACAAGGTTGGCTCCTAACAAGGCTCACTTCAGAAGAGTAAAAAGTAGTAAGTAGTTGCAATTGGTGCTTTTCCCAAATTGGGTTTCCACATTAAATATTGGTGTCTCTTGTGTTAATTTTATTTCCTTTATGTTTCTACAACTAAGTTATTTATGATTAAACACATTAAATATCTTAAGATCTAATTATCTATGTGCTAACTGAGTGACAATATTAAATCCAATATTAACCAAGTTACAACAAAAAATTTAGTGTTAACCAAATATCAATAAGGATTTGGTTTTATATTGTGTTGACATCTTAAAGGGACTTGGATTTGTTTTTGTAGTAATTGATTCACCCCTCCCCTCTTAGTTACTCCTTTCCATTTCCAATAGTCATCCCTTACCTAGGTTTAGGGACAAGGTCATCACCGACCCTATCAAAACAAATTTCTTGTGATATCAAAATTTGTATTTGGGGGCTTATAATAGAAATTAGCTCCTCTCAGGAATTTTATCAACAATAAATGAAACATTTCCACCTGCTCACCTCATTGATCTCATAAGTTCACACATTCCTATCCTTAATCCTTTCATCTTAGTTACTAGACAAAAAATTGTGTATTTTATTATTAAATACTTATCTTCATTCACTAAAGTCAATACCTAGAAGGATCCCAAATATTTTAGGTTTAGGTCTTATGATTTCACCCTCTATTTTTAGTGGCTCTTTCTATATCTACTTTTGATAGAAGTGCATTTTGGGTTGCATTATTATCTCTCTCAGTAGATAAGTGTTTGGTTACCATTGTGAGTTGTTTGACGACTTCTTTGTTGATGACTTGGTGGGTGCATTCCTCTCTTCCTTCGCCAAGTGGATTAGGTTCTTTTTTCACTAAGTGATTTCTATTTTGTGTTCACTAAGTTCCCCAGTGACCTTTTATGGTTTTTGTTTGGTAATGTCTTTTTCTTCTTTCAACGTCTTGTCTATTTGATTCTTATTTAAGAGCTAAAATTTGTATTTAATTATGGGTCATGATTTAGTGTATGGGATTGATCATTGGGATGTATTTAGACCATCATTTGGTTAGCATTCTCCAATATGATGATCTAGAAATCTATGTAAGCCATTTTGGAAAGTATAAATAGAGGGTCTTGGTCTAGGTTAGAGGGTAGAGTTTTTGGGGGTTAGAATTTGGAAAAGGAGATTGTAGATCTTGTATGCTATAGGATATTTTGTATTTGAATTTTGGTATTATCCATAACCTATAAGGCCTCATAGCTGGGCATGTATGATAAAAATTTGATGAATAAACGAAAGATTTCTAGTTCTCTCTCCTTTGGTGTTGTCCTTTGTTAATTGTTTCCATTGTGTAACTCAATGTGGGTTATTTGATTGATAAGCATGCCTTTGGCCCTACCTTTTCATCATCTCCTTGCATCATGTAGTACCAAGAAATGTTTTTTCCTTCTAGAGATTGGATTGTGTAGAACGCTAAGTGAACTTGGTTATAGGGTGGTAGATTTGATATTTGACTTATAAATTGTAGAGGGTTATGATCTTGTAGGAACATGCTGTCAAAATGGTTTGTGGTAGAGGAAATATTTATAATACAATTATGGACATGTTGAGACAAATATCATACATAATTGATGTCGTTAAGACATCCCAGAGGAGAGGAGTGCACCTTAATGATGTTAGTGATGATGAAGGAGCACCAAGAGTACCAAACCCTAACATTGAACCTGAGGTAGAATCTAATGAGGAAATAATATTTAGAATTTTATTTAGGGCACATTTGAAGCGTCCTATTGATATTACTAGTTATAATGGAAGGTTGGACATCAACACTCCATTGGATTGGATCTTTGAGAAGGAGAAGTTCTTTGAATTTGAAGGCATCCCTGATAATAGGAAATTGAAGGTAGTGGTCACCAAGTTGAAGCTTCATGCTTCACTTTTGTGGCAGTATTTACAAATTGATAGACAAAGGAAAGGGAAAGAGAAGATTAGGATATGGGTGAAGATGGTAAAACTATATGTTGATTACTAAGTCAATTTGTTGAGAAAGATGTAAAATTTGAGGCAAAAGGTTATGAATGTGAAAGATTATATTGATGAGTTCTTCAAATTAGACATTAAATCTAGACATGTAGATGATGAGGTAGAGAAAGTGGCTAGATGGTTTGAGAACTAGAATTCAAGATGAGATTAGCTTTGTGAAATTGGATAGCGTGGAAGAAGCATATCAATATGCCTTGAAAACTAAGAAGATCTTGACAGTGAAGCATGAGAAAAAGACAAAGAGGCACACATATATCTTATGGATAAAATGCCAAATCTAACAATATTGTGTAAGAAAAGGGAAAAGATGAGTAGAAAAATGATGAGAAAGGCATGACTGGGTGGAAAGGTGGTAGTTCTTACCAAGGAAGAGGTAGTTCTTATCGAGGTGGTTCATTTCATGGAACCTACTTCAAATGTGGTGTAGAGGGACATAGAGTCTTCAAGTGTAACTATTCTTGGAATAAAACTGAAGGTAGTAGCAAAAACACTTTAGTCCAAGGAGAATTTGCAAATCCACCAAACAGATGAGAAAATGGGGAAAACTTGATGGGAAGAAGAACTTTGTGTAATGAGAAAAACAATGAAGAATCCCTTTTGAGGAGAAGTTGTCTCAAAACTAGGACAAAAATGTTGTAAGGTGATCATTGACAATGCTCATTAAGAAAATTTAGCATGAGAGGAGATGGTTAATAAGTTGTAGTTGAAAAAAATGAGACACCCTAAACCCTATCAAGTTGCTTGGATCACAAATGAGAATAATTTACTTGTAAGTGAATAGTGCTTTATGAAATTCAAGATTAGGAATTATTATGATGAAGTTATGTGTGATATTATGCGTATGGATTATTTCCATAATCTATAGGGTAGACCTTGGCAGTATGATAGACAAGCATTACATGATGGTAGATTGAATCAGTATGCTATTTGGGCAAATAGAAAAAGACAAGTCTTGTTACCTTTAATAGAGGCACATGATGAAAATCATTGTACCACGGTATAGAAAAAGTTTTTTTTGATGTGATTTCTAGTGCCCTGAGTAATACTAGTATTGATTGAGTTCACCTAATAGTTGAAAAATTGCTCACTCAAATATCAGGAGATTATTTTAGAGAATGTACTTGATGGTTTATGACTAGTAAGGAGTATCTATCATTGTATGGATTTGATTTCTAGAGCTAGTTTTCTGAAAAAAGCACCTTAGAGATTGACACCTACCAAGAATTAAAAATTTAATAGGAAAGTGCATGAATTATTGCATAAAGTATTGATTAGATAAATTTTGAGTCCATGTATTGTAGCTGCTAATATTGGCACCTCAGAAGAATGATTAGTGGATAATGTGTACTAATTCTAGAGCTATTAACAAGATAATAGTGAAGTATATATTTCCTATGCCGATGATGGATGATATAATGGATTGTTTGAGTTGAGAAAGATAATTTACAAAGATTAAATTTTAGAGTGGGTATCATCAGATCAAAATCAAAGAAGGCGGTGAGTAGAAGATTGCCTTCAAATGAATGCAAGGTTTTTATGAATGGTTGGGTATGCCTTTCGGTTTGACCAATGCACTGACTACTTTCATGACCTTGATGAATAAAGTCTTAAAGAAATTATTTTGTAAGTTTGTGATGGTCTATTTGGATGATATTCAATAAGACCAAGGAAGAGCACCTTGACCATATTAGGAAAGTGTTACAGAGATTGAAAGAGGAGAATTTGTTGATTAATTTAAAGAAGTGTTCATTCATGAAGGAGGAAATTATGTATTTGAGATTTGTGATTTATGTTGATGGTTTTAAGATGGATCCTAAGAAGGTTAAAGCAATTCTTGAATGATCTACACCAAAGAATGTGAGTGAGGTAATATTGTTTCATGGGTTGGAAAGTTTATCTAGGAAATTCATTAGATATTTATGTTCGATTTGTAATGCTATGGCTGAAACAATGAGGGGAGATAATAAGATTTCAAGTGGAAACATGGAGCTGATAAGAGTTTTAATTCTTTGAAACATAAGGTTGATAGATTTCTTGTGTTTGCATTTCCTAATTTCAATAAGGTACTTCATGTGGAATGTGATGTTAAAAACTACAATTGGAATAATTGTTTTGTTGTCAATATTGATGTCAATCTTTATTGGTAAGACAATATGTTATTTGATTTGAATGTCATATCTAGATGATTGATGAAGAGGATTTGAGTGGTTAGACATAACAATAGCACCTAGAGAAGAGATTGAGTTATTAGAGGAAACACCAATAGAAACTTGATTTGTTAGATTTTAATAAGATAAGGTAATTGTTTAATCATGCTACAAGTGAAGAAGATAGTTGTACTAAAGACTTTAAGAAGTAATCAAAGAATGAACAAATGCATACACTTGACCAAGAAACATAGTAGAAGATTAAGAAACTTGAAGTGTGTGTTGAGTGATGTTAGTGTTGACAGAGCAACAATATGTGCCGAGTAGAAGTAGTGTTGACTGAGCATCAGTATTGACTAAGTATAAGTATATCTGTTGAAAATAAATTGTTAGTAGTGACTAAGTAAACCAGTGATGAATGAGCATCAGAACACAGTGTTGACTAAGGGATAACATTTGATGAATTATGAGGAAATTGTGATTTCCAATCGACACAGTTGATTTCTTGGAATATGAAAAGTGTGTGGAAGATAAGGATGGATGACCTAGAACATTTAAATCAAGGGATAACCATGTTCACAAATTTCTATGCAAGGATTCAAGGAGAAGTTTCTAGAAAACTAGAGGATGAACAAGAAGGTGGAAAAATTCATTGAATTTTATCAAAACCCTAAGATCTATGGTGATGTTTAAGAAAAAAAAGATTAGAATTACCTATTGAAGGAGGTAGAAGGGAAAACCTAATATAGGTTGGAGAAGTTTTTGATGCTATTCATTGGTGAACTTAAGTAGGAGGCTGAGAAGAGTTGAGAAGAGGTGAAGAGTAATTTCTTAAAGGATTGCCAAGCATATCAAAGATAGGGATGACAATGAAGGTCAGTTAATAGATCAACATGTGAGCCAAATTGTGATCTATATTTGAAAAGTGAGGTGTATTTGTTAGACCAAAACCTATTGTTAGTTTTTGACCATTATATCAGTATTGAAATCCTTTATCAAGGTTTACCTAACAGTAATATGTAAATCCTTTAATCAAGGTGGCATTCTAATAAAATGTTCTAAAGTCCTCTAACAAGGCCATTCCTAACAGGGTGATTAAATCCTTTAACAAGGTCATATTTAATAGTGTTCTTTGTAACCTTTAAAAGGGTTGGCTCCTAATAGAGTTCACTTTAGAAGAGTGAAAGATTGGTGACATGTTACTGGTGGTTTTTCCCAAATTGGGTTTCCACATTAAATCCTAGTTTCAAACTTGTGTGGGTGTTATTTATGATAATTTACTATTAATATTTTACATTTTTCAAGTTTGTTATCATTAGGATAGTGGACTTCTAGTTAATGTTATTAATAATCTACTATAGAGGCTGAGCTAATGGATGTTTAGATCTGAAGTAGTTTAAGTGTTTGTTTATTCATTTGGTACATCTAGACCTTGGATAACTAACTCAACCCCCCTCTCAGTTATTCTAATCATTCTACCAATTTGTATCAGAGCATTGGTGTTTGTAGAGAGAATTTTTAAGGTACTTTAAGCTAAAGTTCAAGATGTACAAAAAGGAGGTGCCAAGGTTGAACAAAGAGAACTTCTCTACATGGAAAAGTTTGATGAGGCTACTTCTAGTAGGAATTGGATATGGTGCGATATATTTTGTGGACAATGCATATATGGAGATAATAGTTCTTCCTTTGACAACTTAGTAGCTGAAAGAAAAGGAAGAAAACAAAAGCTATGTTAGAGATTACATCAGCCCTAAGCTATGATGAATTTGATGACATAAAGGACTATAAAAATGCTAAGAAAATGTGGGATACATTGAAAACCATCTATGGAGTCTTGAGGGAAAAATCAAAAAGTTTGAGAGGTAAGTTTTATGAAATGAGAATGATGAAAGGTGAGAATATAGTCTAGTACTATGGAAGAATCAAAGAGGTTTTTAATGCCATAAGAGGAGAAAATAGAAAGCTTGATGATGAGACTGCGATCAATAAGGTATTGATAACTCTACTTCTAATTTATCCTATTAGGGTTACTACAATACAAGAATTGAGATGTACTCTTGGTAGTAACCTAACTTTAGAAGGTGCGAATGGTAGGCTTACTACTTTTGAGATGTCAAATTTTGATAATTTTACCCCTACCACTATTTTTTTTTTTGAAAAATAGGTAAAAATTTATTCAATCAAATCCAAATTACAAAACAAAGACCAGAGGCCCACAACAGCACTATATATTCTTATTGTCCAAAATTAGCTAATCAACAATATCTCAGTATTCTCAAAGTAACTCATCCCTTCCATTAATATCCCAACTATCAACGTTCTCTGAAGCCCACTTCGCCAAAAAATCTGGAACTCTGTTCCATTCGCGAGGGATATGATGAAAGGACACAGAGTCCAAGGAACTACATAAGCTCAGTATTTATCTGGCCAAAGAGGCTAATCTCCAATTAACCCTTTCCAAGCTCCGGTTATTCAACATCTCAACAACAATCTGTGAGTTAGACTCGCATATGATCTTTTTCCAGCCTAAAGAACATACTCTCTCCACAAAAATCTTAATAGCAAGGGCCTCCATCAGATTATGAGAATGTTGACCCTTATAAATGGACAACATAAAAATTGCACCACCATCATTACCTCTACCTATAGCTCCAATCCTAGCATGACTAGGATTTCCTTGAGAAGACCTATCAATATTAATCTTCAAGAACCCAACTGGGGGAGGGGACCATTGCCAATCCCTACAAACACGTTGCTTGCCATGGCATGGCCATTTTCCAAGAGTGCCTCCCCGATTACTACCATCCAAGCTCAAATTCCTCACAATACTTTGTTCCCCAGGATCTATACTTTCAGACATGTCACACTTAGCAAAAATAGTCTCCTGCAACTTACTAAGAATCTTCCTCCACAATTGCAGGCTATCTAACTTAGAGTCACAAAAGATCCTATGATTCCTCTCCAACCAAAGGTTCTAGAGAATAAAAATTGGCCTTACTATCCAAGCACTTTGCAAGAAAGACATTTTCACTGGAGGTCGGCCCAAACTTTCCCAGAAGTCAATGAGAGAAGTTGCATGAATATAGCTATGACTCCAAGCCTTCCACCATCTATGCCAAATTTCCTTTGAAAAGGGGCAGAGAAAAAATAAGTGAGAGATACACTCCTCATTATGTGAACATAAGAAACAAACAAAAGGTCCCTGGAAGCCTCTTTTGTGAAGATTCTCCCATGTAAGACATTTCTTCTGGGCCAACAACCATAAGAAGAAATTACATTTGGGCCCAGAAAAGCTATTCCAAACCTTCTTCCACCAGTGCACTTCAGCTATACCATTGAGGTTCCTATCCAACACAGCATAGCCTTGAGCCATAGAGAATTTTCCTTTTGGGCTAGGATCCCAAGCCAGAATATCCCTCCCTTAAGAGAACTACAAAACCTGGTCTCCAACACTTGAGCAAGAAGAGTGTGATCCTCATCAGAGCCACCGACAAGCCACTCCTAAGAATCCTTCCAGCAAGTCACCTCCACCTATCCCAAATGCTTGACAATCTTAAAATGCTCCACCTTAAACCAACCAGCATCAGTGAAAATGTTGCAAAGAGGCTAAAGCTAGAAAAGCTAGAGGTCATGGGTGGATGTCCATCCCAAGAATCCTGCCAAAATGGAGCATCCAAGCCTCCATTACAAATCCAAAAGAAGCCTTCCTTAATCAGCTGAGTGCCTTTCTTAAGGGTATTCCAAACACAAGAACCTTTACCCACCAAAGCAAGGTGTGACACATCTAAACTATCCACACCAGGAAAAATACTTGTAAGTAAGATTCTTGGCCCAATCTGAGTGCTGATTGTTGCACCACCTCCAATACAACTTAGTAGCAAGAGCTGTGACAACAAGTGACATTGACCTAAGACCTAGGCCCCCAGCATACTTTGGCCTACAGACACACTCCCACTTAACTAAACTCCACTTTGATGAGAGAAGGGTACCAGACCAAAGAAACTTCCGAGAAAGAGCATCAAAATCTATTACAAAGGTAGAAGGGGGAACTTGCACACAACACCTGTAAATAGGGAGAAACTGCACCACAATCTTAAGAAGAATCACTCTGCCAGAAGATGAAAGCCACCTATAAGTCCAATGATTAACTTTACTCTGGAATTTATCCAAAATCCCCTACCAATACACTTTATATTGAGATCCCAAAACCAAGGGGACTCCAAGGTATAACAAGGGAAGAGATCCAATCTAAAATCTGAGGATCCTAGCAATCCTATTTTGAATAGGCTAAGGAGTATTGAAGAAGAAAATGGAAGATTTTTCATCACTAATACACTGACTTGAAGCCTTTAGATAAATTTCTAAGGCTCTCCTAAAATTAATAGCTTCACTAGCTCTGGCCATGCCCATCAATGTAGTATCATCCACAAACTGAAGGTGAGAATAGGAAGGAAGAAATTCATTCCAACTCCAACCTTGAATAAGCCCCCCCCCAACTTGAGATTTAATAAATCTTCCAAGACCCTCAGCCATGATAATGAATAAATAAGGAGATAACATATCCCCTTGTCAATGTCCTTGAGAAGCACTAAACAGATCTGATGGTTCTCCATTTATAATGATAGAAAAAGAAGAGGAGGTCACACAACTCAGAATCCAATTAACCCATTCCTCAACAAAGCCAAATGCTAGGAGAACATTCTGTAAGAATTCCTAGCTCACCCTATCATAATCCTTAGCCATGTCAAGCTTCATGGACATAGCCCTCTCCTTTGAATTATCCATAGAATGAATAGCTTCCATTGCAACCACAACACCATCCAAAATTTGTCTTCCCTTAACAAAACCCCCCTGCTCTAGGGAGATCAGAGTGTTGAGGAGTGGCTTAAGCCTCTCTGCAATCAGCTTGGTGATGATCTTATAAACAACATTACAAAGTGCAATAGGTCTAAAATGAGCCAAGTGATTGGCCCCCTCCTACTTAGGTATGAGAGCTAGAAAAGTAGAATTCATGGACTTGAGCATCTTCTTATTCCTATGAGACTCTTGTACCACCTCAAGGAGATCAAAATTAATAATTTCCTAGAAATCCTGAAAGAACTCAATTGGAAATCCATAAGGGCCTGAAGCCTTACCTTTTTTCATGTTAAACACCACTTTCTCCACTTTAGATAGCAAAATACGATGTAAAAGGACCTCATTTATCTCCACAGAGACTAGGTGAGGAATGCAATCCGAGATTGCCCTCTCCTCAACCCTAGCATCAAGATCCTCCTTAGAAAAGAGATTTGAAAAATAGTTGATTGCTGCCCTAGAAATATCAACATTGGAAGAAAGATGAATTCATTCAAGTGAGACCAAGGAGGAAAGAGAATTCCCTTGTCTTCGAGCCTTGACTGAGTTATGAAAGAATGCAGTGTTCCTATCCCCCTCCTAAAGCCAGTCAATACAAGATTTTTTCTTCTAGAAGATCTCCTCCCGAAGCTCCCACTCTTCTAATCCTTTAAGAGCCAAGGATTCCACTTCACTTAGATCAAAGGTTCTCCCTTGGTCCTGAATCAACCAAGTGATGTTTTCTAACTTAGCCTGAGCATCTATCCTTTGAGCCTGTAGGTTCCCAAAACATTGTTTATTCCACTTCTTAAGCATGTACTTAACATGTTGAAGCCTCTTGCAAAAAGTAAACATTTTCGTCCCATGGGTAGGCATCCCCTTGTACCACCAATCCATCATAAGATCTTGCAAAGACTGATCTCTTAACCACATTAACTGAAATTTAAAAGAAGGGTTCTTGGTGACTCCAGAAGCAGTAACTGAGAGCTTGATAGGCCAATGATTAGAGCCTCTCCAATCCAAAATTTTTTAATTAGTGATCAACCTATTGTTCATCCAATAACAGGAAACCAAAAATCTATCTAGCCTTTCTATGATAGCCTCAACACCACACCTCCTATTATTCCATGTAAAGACACCATTAGTTGGCTTCACATCAATAAGATTCAAGGAGTCAATCATATCCTTGAAGAGATTTGCAGAGGTGTCCAACCTAGCTACTCCTCCACATTTTTCATCTAAGCTAGTAATGGAGTTAAAATCACTAGCCAAGATCCATGGGAGAAATGGGTACATGGCCCAAATGTAGCTAATATGAGTCCAAAGATATGAATTTCCTAAAATATCAGTAGGAGCATAAATATTAGATAGAAGGCACCTTTCCCTAGTTGCCAAACAAGATGCAACCAAAGAGATAGAGGATCGACTAGAAATCCACCATAAGGGAAGAACTTCTCTTGGGTTCCAAAAGCAAGCAACCCCACCTGAACTGTTCTGAGCTCCTACTCACTGCCAATTGCCCTGGGGCCAAATTTGCAAAGCACAATTGGCCAAACCATCCATAGTAAGCTTAGTTTCCTAAATGAAAACCACATCACGTAACTGAGAATCAATTAATCTACGAACAACCTTTTGTCTAGGGATGTTGTTCAACCCCTATACATTCCATGATAAAAAAATCATTTATGGGGGTGGGAGAAATGGGAATCGATGGGTTTCATAGACCTAGACTCAACCAAAGTATCCCCCATAATCTTGACCCTCTCTCGATCAGTCTTTCCGCCACTCCTTGACGATTTCTTCAAAGACCCCTTTTTAAAATATTTCTGTTGTAACCCTAAAGTAGGATGGGCTTTGATGCCCTTGGCCAAATTTGAGGCCCCCTTAGGAATAGGGGGCTTTGGTACCACCTCAATTGAACTCATCATAACCTATGATCCCTGGGGCTCCTTGGTATCCTAAACTCGAGGAGGTAGATCCATATCAATCTGTACACTTTGAGGATCTTCTAGCGATAGTAACTGATCATCCCTCTTTGCCTCTTCTTCCTAAACTTCATGCAGACCCTCATCCCCAGAAGAAAGTTCAGCTGGAATACCTTCCTCCTGTACTAGGTCTTCAAGAACATCAAATTTGTTAAAAGTTCCATCATTGTGTCTCTCCTGCCAAGTTCTCTTCTTACCCTTGCCTTTATTCTGAGTTTTAACCTGAGTAAAGCCTTCATTATCCGTAGGTCTAGTAGATGCAGGAGCCTTCCCCTTGTCCCCCTTAAGAGATCGGGAGACCTCCAAAGTAGCAGGCTTAAATCTAGGAAATTTGCAGAGCAAGTGACCATATTCATGGCAAATTTGGCATTTGAAAGGGAGCGTCTCATAATCTAGTTGTTGGATCCAGGCAAAAGATTCCAAGTGTATTTCCATAGAATTTGGTAATGGATTAGTTAAATCTACCTCAACACAAATATGAGCATAATAAATTACCTTACGATCCTGAGTTTGTGTAGCCACTCCCACAGGTTTTCCAAGAAGTAATGAGATTGAATGAAGAATATCATCCAACCTCCAAAACTCCAATAGAAGCCTCAGAAAATGAACCCACATAGGGACCGTTGATGGAATCTCTTTGGCTGAATTGAAGCCCATATGCCAAGGCTTGATGAGAAGCCCCACCTGGTTAAAGAAGTAAGGGCCTCCTTCAAATGCCCTATTCCTATCCGCCATGCAAGAGAAGATAACCAAGAATTAATTATTCACTGCCAGAATGGTCTCCATATCACCTTCGGGGTTCCAAACTTGACACACTTAGGAATCCAACACAGGTAAGGAGAGATGAAGGCCCAAAAATTTGCAGATAAGGGCATAATTCTGCTAGTATTCAACATCCTCTAAAATTTGCTCAAGTTGAATAACTAGAACCAGCCAGTCTTCAGATCTTTCCAAACATCCATTTACTTTTTTAATTCGAAGCATCCCATTTGAGGGTGAGACCCCATCTCCCATTATAGGTTTACTCATCTAATTTCCACTATTAGCATGTGTTGAAGACGATGGGTCATCCATATCCAAATCCTCATAAGCAATTTGAGATAACCCTAAACCTTGATTCACCATGAGGTAGGCTCAACAATCCCACCAGTAAAAATTCAGGTAAGAACCCCACGGTCTCTGACCCCAAACCAACGTCCCGACCAATGATGATGTAAACAAACCAAGATGCAAAAAGCTTACAAACCCCACCATAAAATGGACCCTCTTGTTCATCAACACCATGCGGCACCAAAGGGACCCCGTGCATGCAATGGACGCAAGCCAAAACTATGAGGAAGAGCAAGAGAATGATGCTAGGGCATGCCAAAATGCAAGCCCCAACACACTACAACCCAAGCTCTCAGCAGGAATATATGCAGTGCCATCCATGGCTCACCATCATGCACCCACCTCTATATCTATGTATACCTTATTATTGAGTCACCCCTACCACTATTGAATCTTCTTTTAAATCACAATTAGTTATTAGTAAGAAAGGAAAAGGAAAATGTGTGAAAAGTGACAGTGATGTTTTTGATGATGAACTTGATGAGCTTGAAGCACTGATGGCTGGGAGACTTCAAAGAGGTAGAGGAAAATACAAAGGTAGACTTCCTATAATCTATTTTTCTTGTAATGAACAAGGTATTTTTTGGTGGCTAATATTCGCAAATTGGCTAATTTTAGAATTTTTTGGGTCGTAATTTGGCTAATAATTTAAGATTTTTTACAACCTAAATCACCATAGTTTTATAAAATTTAATTCTAGAATATTTAAAATCGCTCAATAATTTATTTTATTGAAAAATTTAAACTCATTCTTTCACCACAATATTCGTTACATCATTAGATTTGAGTCACCTAAATATAATATATTATTAGATAAATTAAATTGAACTAATCAATCATTATCATAATTATTAGTTACTTTAGGGATATATCACCAATAGTTAGTTTTCACTATTGATTTAAAGTATATGTAACGATCCTCATAATATTCCATGAGGTAAAAATATGTTTAATTTTGATTTATAATATCCCATGGTGATTAATGAATTTCTTATTATTATTGAGATTTGTCAATATTTTAAACAAAAAAATTATGATTCAAAAATAATTGTCAATATTAATCATATATAAAATAAAAATTGGGAGATTCGCTAATAGAAATAATTTTGTTTGTTCAAAATAATGAAAGATTTGCCAATATTTTCTATCTTTTTTCGAGGTGACTTTCTTAAAGTTTACCCTGGTAATGAAGTTGGTCATATTGCTGAAAGATGTCATGACAGAGAAGACATGGATGAAAGAAGGGAAAACAAGTAGAAAGTTAGAAGAGATGATAGAGACAGCAAGAGAAACACAAACTACAAATGAAAAGGTAAGAAATCTTGTTACATTACTAAAGAAGAAACTAATAATGAATCTGAAAGTAATGATGAAGAAGTTATCTATGTTGTTGTAAAAGAAGATTCTAATGAAGATGAGAAAACTTCATTAATCTCATATGTAAGTAAAGGTGATAGGTGGATAATTGATAGTGGTTGTTCACATTACATGATTGGTAATAAAAGTAAATTTGAAACCATGGAACAATACAAAGATAGTTGTGTTAAGTTTGGTAATGATGCAACATGTCTAGTGAAAGGTAAAGGATCAATACAATTAATTGATAAGATCAAGTATGACAATGTTTATAGGGTTGAAGGACTTAACTATAACTTTTTGAGTATTTCACAGTTGAACAAATTAGGATACATGGTTGAATTCGATCACAAGAAGGACAAGATATTTGATCCTGATGGTGAACTAATTGGAAGTGGTGATCAAACAAAAAGTAACTTGTTTTATCTAGATTTATCTAATGATACATATTTGTTTGCACAATATGAAGATATTTGGTTACGGCATAAGAGGTTATGTCATGTGAATTTTGACAATTTGGTAAGCATTAGTAAGATGAAAAGAGTAAGAGGATTGCCAAAATTGAAGAAACCTAACAATGCTATGTGTAAACAATGTTAACTGGGAAAAATGACAAATTCAAGTTTCAAGAGCAAGACATATTCATCTCATGATATTTTGGAATTGATTCATACTGACCGTTGTGGACCTATTGGTGTTTAAATCTATTGTGAAGACACATATTTCATTCTATTTGTTGATGACTATTCTAGAATGGTCCCTATGATGTTTATTAGAGAAAAAACATGATGCTCTCAGTTGTTTATGTGGTATTTGGAGAGAGTTGAAAAAGAAACAAGAAAGAGTCTAAAGTGCTTGAGATTTGATATAGGTGGAGAATTCATCACCAATGAATTCAATATATTCTGCAATGATAGAGGAATCAAAAGATAAATGTCAGCACCAAGGACGCCTCCCCAAAATGGAATAGATGAAAGGAGAAATAGATCAATCATAGACTGTGCTTGAACACTAACAATGGAGAAAAATGTGTCAAAAAATATTGGAGAGAAGTTGTAAGTACATTAGTTTATACTTTGAATAGTATGAAAGTCAAGAAAGGTACAAAAGTTACACCCTTTGAATTGTGGTATGGATATGCACCCAATGTAAAGTCGTATAAATTTTTTGGAAGAAAATTCTATATACTATAGGGTAATAGAAATGGAAAATTTGATGCTAAGAGTGATGAAGGCACATTCCTAGGATATTCCACTAAGAGAAAAGATTATAAGTATTTGAATTCTAACACTAACAAAGTTGTGGAAAGTGAAAATGTGAAATTTGATTAATATGTTGAAAATAATGGAGTTGAATGTAGGAAAGAACCTAAAGATTATAGAAAATTCATACATGTGAATGAAGGTACTCCTTGCACCCTACCTGAGCAAGAGAAAAAAGAAACAAATAAGAAACAAAATGTCAATGTTGAGTTGCAATAGCAGGTTTTTGAGCCACAAACTATGGGAGATGAGCAACACCAAAATGATGTCAAGGTATATGCAAAAGATGTTGAACATCAGGAAGACAATGTTGAGCAAGAAGAACCTAAACTAGAGAGCCAAAATGATCTTGAAATCATTTTTCAAGATGAACCTATAGAAGAAGAGAGAAGAAAAGAACATGTACTAGAAAAGTATGTGAGAAGACACCATGCACTTGAAAAAATCATTGGTAATAAAGAATATGAAGTTATGACAAGAAAAACACTCATAAGTGATACATGTTTGCTTTGTGAGTTTTAACCTAAATCAATAAAATATTCTTTGGACAATGAGGATTGGATTCATACAATGAATGAAGAAATTTGGTAGATAGAGAGGAACAAAACTTGGACATTGATACCTAGACCAAAGGACAAAAATGTTATTGGATATGGAACATGACTAGATTAGTATGCAAAGGATATGCACAAGAAGAAGGAATTGATTATGGAGAAATATTTTCCCTAGTTGTGAGGTTAGAAGGAGTTAGAACACTACTTGCCTATTCTTCTTATAAAGGATTCAAAGTGTACCAAATGAATGTCAAATCTACATTTCTAAATGAAATGTTGGAAGAATTTTTTTACAATGATTAGCCAAAATGATTTGTTGATCCTAGCAAGAAGAACATGGTATGTGAGAGGAATAAGGCTCTATGTGGTTTGAAACAAGCCCCTAGATCATGATATGAGAGATTACACAATTATTTGGTGAAGATTGTATTTTTTGGAACTAATGATAGCAACAATCTATATTTGAAGATTAGTGACAACGAGGTATTGTTATCTAAAATATTTGTTGATGATATCATATTTAGAGGAAAGGAAGCATTATGCAAATCATTTGTAGATAAAATGAAGAAATAATTTGAAATGACTATGTTTGGTGAGATCAAATTCTTTGTTGGTTTATAAGTATATCAAATGAAGTAAGGTAGCTTCATTATTCAATCCATATACATCAAGGAGATACTAAAAACTTTTGAAATGGAAGATTCAATACTAGTTAGTACACCTATGGCCATAGGACATAAGCTATCTAAGAGTTATGATTCTACTGATGTGAACCAAACATTGTGTAGATCAATGATTGGGAAATTACAATGTGTTGTTCACAGTAGACCTGATATTGCATTGGTAGTTGGGATAGTTGGAATATTTTCTACAAGTCTTAAGGATAATCACATGATGGTAGTGAAAAGGATACTAAGATATCTAAAAGGAACTTAAGAGTATGGCTTATATTACAAGAAGAACGACAATTTTGAACTAAAAGTGTTCAATGATTTAGATTGGGTAGGAAATGTTGATGACAAAATGAGTACAAGTGGAGGAGATTTATTTCTAGTCAAGAGACTAGTTTCATGGATAGGCAATAAGCATAACTACATTTCTCAATCAACAGTTGAAGTTGAATATGTAGCAATAGTAGTAAATTGTTCAAACATCATATGGATTGAATAATTACTGAAAGGAATGAAGAAAGAGATCATTGGTCCCATTGTTATCTATTGTGATAACACAAGTGCTATAAACATATCAAAGAATCATGTGATGCACACAAAGACTAAGCATATTTCTATCAAGTATCATTACTTGAGAGAGTTAGTTCAAGACAAAGAAGTGAGATTGAAGTATGTAAATACTAAGGAGAAGATAGTTGATATTTTCACTAAGGCATTACCTAACGATCACATGAATATCTAAAAGGTAAATTAGGGGTGATTCCCCTAGACAAGGATACTTAAGCTAATATGGAGTTGTGCATCAAATGTGTTGATAAGAATATCTTACTAGCTTATGTAGAAAGCCATACTTTAGGAGCTACCTAAAGTAGTTAAGTAAAGGAAGAAGAACCAAATGCTATATTAGTCATACACAACTAGTATATGATGAATTAAATACTAACATGAGGATATCTACATAATCAAGATGTATGAGATAGATGAAGTGTCTTCGGCACTATTGTCAAAGAGGGGGAGATTGAGTTGCCATGTAAAGGGAGATTATGTTAGATGAAGAGAATGTAAGTAATGGAGATTATGAAGATGGAGTTATTCAAGTTATTCAGAAAGTAATGTTGCAAAGAGGGAGAATGCATGTGAGGTATTGTCAACAATACAAAGGAAGCTAATTAATTTCATGATTTGATATGATAGAGGGAGCTTATGTGTTGCATATCAGAGTTGTATGGATGAGAATCAGAATGAAACTAAAAGAGAGAGATTGTTGGACACAAAGATGAGAATCAAAATGAAACTAAGGATATTAATAAAGACCTGATACTAAACATAGAGGGAGATTTTTTGAAGTACATATTTTGGATTGTGTGGTAATTAGAGATGTTTCCATTAATGCCAAAGAGGGAGATTGTTGGAAACTACAATTGGAACATTTTTTATGTTTTCATTGATGTCAAACCTTATTGGTAAGACAATCTGATATCTTATTTGAGTGACATATCTAGATGATTGATGAAGAGGATTTGAGAAGTTAGAGACATAACAATGGCACTTAGAGGAAAGGTTGAGTTATGAGAGTAAATAAAAATGAGAACTTGATTAGTTAGACTTTGACAAGATAAAGTTATTGTTTAATAATACTACAAGTGAAGAAGACAGTTATACTGAAGCCTTGAAGAAGTGATAAAAGAATGATGAAATGCATAGGCTTGACTAAGAAACATAATAGAAGATTAAGGAACTTGAAGTGTATGTCAAGTGATTCTAGTGTTGACTAAGAATTAGTATTGAACGAGCATCAATATATGTGTTGGAAAAAATTTTTTAGTAGCGATTGAGCAACCAAGTGATGACCGAGTGTTAGAACACAGTGTTGGCTGAGGGACAACATTTGATGAATTATGAGGAAATCATGATTTCTAACCAACACAATTGATTTTTTGGAATATGTAAAGCATGTGGAAGATAAATATGGATGATCTTGAACATTTAAATCAAGGGAAACTATATTTGTGCATTTCTATGTAAGGATTCAAGGAGAAGTTTTTAGAAAAGTAGAGGATGAACAAGAAGGTGGACAAATTCATTGTATGTATTGAATTTGATCGAAACCCTAAGATCTATGATGATATTTAACTAGAAAAAGATCAAAATTACCTATCAAAGGAGGTATAAGGGATAACCTAATTCAGGTTGGAGTAGTTATTGATGCTATTAATTGGTGAACTTAAGTAAGAGGCTAAGAAGAGTTGAGAAGAGGTGAAGAGTGATTGCTTGAAGGGTTGCCAAGAAGATTAGAGACAAAGATGACAATGAAGGCCAATTAGTGGATAAGCTTGTGTATCAAACTGTGATCTATATTTGTAAAGTGAGTTTTATTTGTTAGATCAAAACCTAATGTTACTTTCTAACCATTATATCTGTATTGAAATCCTTTAATCAAGGTTGACCTAATAGTCATATGTAAATCCTTTAATCAAGGTTGACCTAACAGTCATATGTAAATCCTTTAATCAAGGTTGACCTAACAGTCATATGTAAATCCTTTAATCAAGGTGGTATTCTAATGGAATGCTTTAAAGTCCTCTAACAAGTCCACTCCTAACAAGGTGATTAAATCCTTTGAGAAGGTCACATTTAACAATGTGTTTTATAACATTTAATAGGTTTGGCTCCTAACAGAGTCACTTCAGAAGAGTAAAATATTGGTGACATGTTACTGGTGGCTTTTCCCAAATTGGGTTTCCATGTTAAATCCTAGTGTCAAACTTGTGTGGATGTTATTTGTGATGATTTACTGTTAATGTGTTACATTTTGCAAGTTTTCTATTATTAGGATAGTGGACTACTAGTTGATGTTATCAATAATCTACTATAGAGGACAAGCTAATGGATGTTCAAATTTGAAGTAGCTTATGTATTTTTTTGTTCAATTGGTACATCTAGACCTTGGATAACTAATTACCCCCCCCCCCCCCCACTAAATTTATTCTATAACATTCTAACATGTAATGCAAGTGGTAGTGCGATTTGAGTTGCATTTAGCCAAGAAGGAAAAATCATTGCTTTCTTTAGTGAGAAGTTGAATGATGCTTAAATAAAGTATTATGTATATGATCAAGAGTTCTATGCTATTGTTTAGGCTTTGATGAAGTGGAGACATTATTTTATTCTTAAGGAGTTTACATTATATACTGATCATAAGGCTTTACAGTATTTAGGAAGTAAACATTAGTTGAATTAGACATATGAAATGAGTTGAGTACTTCTACAATTTCACATTTGTGATCAAGCATAATAGTGTAGTATATAACCAAGTTGTAGATGCATTAAAATGAAGAAGATCTTTGTTAACTTAGATGAAGATTGAAGTTCTTGGATTTGATGAGATGAAGGATTTGTATGAGAATGGCCCTAATTATTCTAAGGCGTAGAGAGAGTTCAAAGCACAAGTACTTGATAAACCTAAGTAAGTTTTCTGATTATTTCATTCACTAAGGTATGTTGTTCAAATAAATTCAGTTATGTATACTGAGGATATCTATGAGAGTCAATCTTATTAAGGATAAATATCATGGTGGATTGGCATGACATTTTGGTATTGATAAGACATTAAATTTTCTTAAGGAAAAGTATCACTGGTCGTAGTTGTATAAGGATGTTTAGAATTTTGTAAGGAATTATGGAGTTTTTCAAGCTGCAAAAGGAGTAAGATAGAATATTGGATTGTATACTCCTTTTGAAGTACACGAGAAACCTTGGAGTGATACTAGTATGGATTTTGTTCTTGGTAAAGGACAACAAGAGGGCATGATTTTGTAGTTTTTTTTGACAGATTTTTCTTAGATGGCATATTTTAGACCATTTAAGAAGACATATAATGCAGTACATGTTGAGATTGCCTTTAAAGAGATTGTTAGATTGCATGGATTATTGAGGAGTATTGTATCTGATAGAGACAGTAAGTTTGTTGGTTATTTTTGGAGGACTTTGTGGAAGAACATGGACACAAAGTTGAAGTCTAGTTCTACATTTCATCCACATACTGATGAAAAGATAGAGGTTATGAATAGAAGCTTGGGTAATTTGTTGAGATTATTAGTTGGGGATAAATCAAGAAATTAGGATATGGTATTGGGATAATAAGTGTTTGCATATAATAATGTTGTGAATAAGAGTACTAGGAAAAAGACATTTGAGATTCTTATAGAAATGCACACTAGAGGTATACCAAATTTGAGGGATATTGTTGGAAAAGAGAAGAGAAGTGTTGAAGGTGATGAATTTGCATAATTTATGAAGTTTTTGCATGAGGAATTGAAACATAAGCTAGAGCGGAGTAATTTTAAATACAAGGAGAATGCATATAAATAAAGAAAAAATATTATTTTAGAAGTTGGTGACGAGGTGATGGTTCATTTGAAGAAGCGTAGATTTCTTGTTGGCACATATGGTAAGTTAAAGATGAATAATTTTGGTCCGTGCAGAATCTTGAGGAAATTTGATAGTGGTAATACTTTTGAAGTTGAGTTACTTGATGACATACATATATCTCCTACATTCAATGTTTTTTATTTGTACAAGTATCATGAATCTGATGATAAGTCATAGTACTGAGTGATTATCCTAAGAAGCATACCGAAGAGATAAAATAGAGTTTGGATTAGAGAGTTGGTAAGAGTACAAGATGAAAGGATTACTTTGAGTATCTAGTAAAATGAATGAATAAGATAGTTGAAGATGTTGCTTGGATTTCTCAACTTGCACTGGATACAACTCAGGTCATGAGACACTCATGATTTAGGATAAACATTTCTTTTCAACCTCAATTACCTGATGCAGGAGTGTTAGTAAATAGACTTTTCCTTCAAAAAGAAATTAAAGGAATGACTCAAGATGCCCAAAACAAAGAACAAAGAATACTAACACTTGGGTAGATTATCATTGAATTAATAATCACCCTTTGAATTGAAAGGTATAGCTCCCTCTTAAGATTTACAATGAATTAAAATTTTATTATGTCTTTAACCTGAAGATACAAAGGCATTAACATTCATCCATAAACATGGTATGAATGTGATTACATATTTTAAATAACTTTGAAAGAGAGAAAAAGACAAACAAACAGCCTCAAGACTATTTATTCAGTCCTTCACATCACAAAAAAGGTAAAAGGAAACAATATTTTATTTTGTAAACTATGAATGATAATACAAGACTGCATTCAAAATATGAAAGAAGACACTACATAATCAACTTCAATCCAATAAATCCATACTTAGACTGCAAAATCTAGTGTATAGAAATTCTCTTTTATTTCAAACACATAACAAAATAACAACAATATCATTTTATCCCTACCATTACAGTCAAAGTGTAGAAAAATAGAAATAAACCCCCCTCCTCCCTCTTACAATCAACTCATAAAATGTATTCTCTCCCTCCCATTGTAGCCACAAGACTGATGTAGAAAAAAAAAACCCTTTCTTTTTAAAATCTTTCAATAAACTCTCACGGGATCGTTATTCAGTTATATAACTGAATCTTTTAAATGATCATCCTCCACTTTAAAGGTTTTCATTTGATTTTTAGAAAGTTACATAAAGGGGAGAAATTTTTCTAAAGGATCTCACAAACATTATTATAATAATGTTTGATTGAAATTATTATAATATTTCATTTTCTCACATCATATAATACATTTTATTATGCAATAAATTAAATCCATGTTGTTGATGTTAGAATAAGAGGTTGTTGGCCTACTGGATAGACATTTACACAATCAGCTATAACTTTTGAATGCCAACAAATGTCACTAATCACTCTAGTGATAATCCATAAAACTAGTCTCATAACAACATACCCAAATTGGGAAAAAATCAATGGTGGGGTAATTAATTATGAACCTCGCACTGAGACTAATTTTATGCTAATAAAAATATGTGGTTATAGGTTGTATTAAAACTATAGAAAATATGTGCACCAATACTTGCACATGAATCACCTGTTGGAGCTTCTCTATTGTACATCTCATTATCCATAATATCTTCTAGCCTTGGATCTTGGACTTCATAGCAATGTATAACTTTGAATCTTCTTTGTATTACACATGATAGAGTGACCTTTCAAACTCTGAACTTGAACTTGAACTTTGAACTGTGTGGTTCAAGTTCAAGTTCAACTTTCATATATAATAAATAGAACGACAACTTGGAGGATGACTTACCCAATTTTGACATTTCTTGCTAGTGACATAACTTGAACCTGAACTTGAACTAACATGATTTCAAGGTTCAAGTTCAAATTCAATAGAGTTACTAACTGAGCCTAGATAATTAACCATGAAAGTGAAGAAAAAATAATACAAGTGTAACAAGGATCATATTTGGTTGCATTATTATCCTCGTTAGTAGATATGTGCACATTTATCATTGCAATATGTTTAGTTACTTCTTTGTTTCTAGCTCGGTAGATGTGTTCCTCTCTTCCTTCATCGAGTGGCTCAGATTCTTTATTTTTTAAATGATTTGTTTTTTTTGTTCACTGAGTGCCTTAGTGACGTTTTGTGACTACTACCTGGTGATGTCTTATTCTTCTTTCACTAATTTGTTTGTTTAGTTCTTATTTGAGATCCAACTTTGTATTTAATTCTAGGTGGTGATTTAATCAATGGGATTGATCATTGGGATAAATGTACATCTTAATTTGATAATCCTTCTCCAATATGATGATCTAGAAACTTTTGTAAGCCATTTTGGAAAGTGTAAATATAGGGTCTTCGTCTAGGTTAAAGGGTAGAGTTTTTGCATGGGGGTTAGAATTTAGAAAATAAGATCGTAGATCTCGCATGCTAGAGAATTTTTTTGTATTCTAATCTTGGTATTGCTTGTAACCCAAAAGGCCTTACATTCAGACATGTATGATCAAATTTTGATGAATAAATGAAAGATTTATGGTTTTCTCTCCTTTTGGTTTTTTTCTTTGTTAGATTCTTTCGTTGTGTAACTTAATGAGGGTTGGCTGATTGATAGGCATACCTTTGGCCCTACCTTTTGATCATCTCTTTGCATCAACTTTATTGGCTTGGTTTCTTCCTCTTGACCTCCATTTTTTCATGGTGGAGACGCATTCCATTTTCACCATCATAGGAATAAGTCATGGAAGTAATCTATTTCTGCAAAGAAGACATAATTTGAGATAAGATACTAATGGCAAAATTGGTAGAAGAAGTGATAGGATAAGAAAAATTAGAAATGTTAGGAACATAATTTGAAATGGAAGGAATGGTGAGATGTGAAAAAAGAACACCATGGTAAGTAGGTATAGAGGAAGGTAATACAATAAGTGTACTTTTAATTTGGCATAATATTTTATGATGATACTATTGGCATAAGGTCAAAGTAAAAAGATGGAAGGTTTTCACAAGGTGGTCATTGATGGTAACATGTAAACACATATATAGGCGAATTTGACATGATTTGTGGCAATTTTTCATGGCAATTAATGTAAGGAAAAGTGATAAGTAACATAAACCTATAATAGGTAACATGACCAAAATGATTGGAAGAATCAATATCATTGAATACAAAGTAATAATGGTGAAGTTTCTAGTAAGTGAAATGAACATAAACATTGGAATGTGGAAGGAAGATAGGTATAGAATATTTGATAAGGAGTCTCAATTTGTCAAGCATGTTTTGACTTATCTTGGAAATTATACAAGGAGATCTAGTAATGATTAAAGGAAGAGGTTGTAAACATATCAAGGACATAGAGATATGTGAACAGAACAAGGCTCAAAAATGACAAGAAAGTAATTTGAATGAAGGGGTGAGACTAACAAGAAAATAAGTTAAGTCAAAAAATGAGTCTAATTAAAAAAAGTACAAGTGGTGAAGCAAGAATAAAAAAATAAAATGGTACGCGTGAGAGAGAACAAGTGAGAAGTGAATACAAAGAAACATGTGAAATTTTTCATAAAGAGGTGATTGCAGAAGAAAAGATCAAGAAGGGGGAAGTTGAGGTTAGATAAGAATAGAAAGGTACTAATAGGAAAGAAGTACCAAAGATAGGTAAATCAACTTATTGTTTCTTAACAATTACAAGGAGGAAAATCCCTTAACTAGATAGACTTTTAAAGGTCTTTTTATTTTAAAATCCTTTAGCAAGGTAAAATAAACAAAGGAGTTCTAAATCCTCTAAGGTAGATACTATCATATCTTATTGTACTCCTAACAGTGTATAAAGCACTCCTAATAGGGTGAACCCATAAAACAAGTATATATAAGCTCCTAACAAGGAAACCTTTTAAACTGCACTAAAAGGACTTGTGGGTACTGTTCCCACCATAATTTTACTTTCTAATAGAGGATTTTTGCAAAAACCAAAAAGCTACTATTATGTTATATGAATGATTGGTGAGATTAGTTTATTTCATCACAACAATTATTTGGTTGAATAAATTAAATAGTGGTTTGAATTAGTAGATTAACTATTATACTGATTAACCCCTCTCCACCCCACAATACCATTCCATACCAACAATTGGTATCAAAGTTTAGGTCCTCAAAGAAGAAAATTGTAACATCTAGAAAAATATATATCTAAAGATGAAAAGGTACACGTATCAGAAAGAGTCTGAGGAACAACCAATTATGATTCATGAACAAAGAGATAAACTTAAAAAAAACATTTCCATAAGATAGGAACTGGCTGCAAGGTTAAGTAAAAGTCACAAATATATTGAGAAAATGGAAGAATTGTCTGTTGGTTCCATGTCTAAAGAGTCTTAGAGATCCATATATGATTTGATGGAGATAAATGAGAAAATCAAAGATAAAGTAAAAAATCTTAAAAAGGAACTTGAAGGACAAGCTATCACTACACTTAAAAATATTTAAGCTAAGATAATTATTGATGATACAAGAGATCATGTTGAAGATGGAAAGAAGTTAGCTAAAGATGCATTGAAGAAAAAAAATCAGAACTCCACCACCTCAAGAAATAATTAGAACTAGTAGAAAGAAAAAAGTAGGATGCCACTAATGAAAATCATAGAGTTGTGAGTGAAAAATGAAAAATTGAGGAATGAAGTTCAAAAGATGAAGAATGAACTAAAAATTGAAAGGGATAAAAATGAAAGAGTGAAGAGGTACAATAAAATTTCAAGGAATATTGACGAACAACTAAATATTCAAAGGAAACACAAGGACACAATCAATTTTTCTATACTTCTCAAGAAACATTTGAAGCTAGAGAATCACCAAAGTCAAAGGGGACACCATAGGATACAAAGGTACAAACTGGTACAACTGGTAAGAAACCCACTAAACTGACTTGTTTCATTTGTGGAAATATTTTTTATACTACTAATATTTGTAGGATCTAATCAATGATTACTAAAACATAAGTATTTAATTTTTATTGCTACAAAAAGTATGTTCATATGGATTATGAATCTAGAATAAGTAAAAAATCAAGTGGAACTACAATTGATGGTTATTGTTATGCTTGAAACAAATATTGACATAAAGATAAATATTGCAGGACAAGACCAAAGGTTCCTTGGTCCCTTGTCAAATAGGTAGTCACCATGGATAAGGAGAGATAATTCAATATCTTTTGTATAGTATGTGGACATTATGGACATATGGAAATCAAATATAGAATGAGAATAATGAGAGGTAATGTAAGACCTTGGAGGTCAACTGGTATGGCATATTTTTTGTGTTACAAGATTACTCATTTGGAAAAAGATTATATATAGGATGAGAAACCAAATATCCAACCACTCAAAGGACAACAAAGGGAATAAAGTTTTTAATATGGAAAAGTGAGAACTAAGATGAACAAGATGTGGAAAAATAAGGAAGATAGAAAGGAAGAAGTCAAGACACATGATTGGTAGCCATCAACTATAGGTGTGATGGTCTCTTCATTAAACTAAGTCAAGTACGAATTTAGGGGATTACTTAAAATAAAATCATTAACTGGTCCCTAAATGGTATGGAAAGTCATTTCAAATTTACATAGGAAGATGTAATTTGATAACTAGGACCTGGAAAGTTACAATGAAAACTTGGTTAGAAATTGTAAATTGGTAGCATTAAAAGGTAGGCACTTTAACTAGTGTAAAGCAAGGTTTAAATAACTACTAGATTTAACCAATGAAAAGTATTGTTAACCATCAGAAGAGGTGAAATGACTATTCTAATGCATAAATAAGGATGATAGTGATTATTTCTCACAATTATATTTTGAAACATAGTTGAGAAATTATGTATTGAAAATATTGTGAATGTTACTGTATTTGATGAAAATTGAAAGGTGAGTTAAGGATCTGACATAGTATTAAGAAAAATAATAGAACACAAAATTGATACCCCTATTTTTATTGATGTGATTGAAAATCCTTGGCCTAAGTTTAGGTTATATCTAATGAACGTAAGTGAAATTGACACAACAAATGCTCTATCTTGATACCGTGAGGTGTATTTTTTATAAATTGAATATCTTGGAGTACTAGACATCAAGAAAATGTTTGAGGAACTATGTATGAACAACAAATTAAAGAATAAATAGAAACATCTTGAGATTAAAGGTTTCACACATGTAGTGAGTATTCCAACAAAATTTCAAAATGAATGGATAAAATACATATTGAGAAGACTACACAAGGAAATTTTGTGGTTAGAAAGGTTGCATGTGATAAAAAAGGAAATCATCCATAAAGATACTAGACTGTGCACAATTGGTGAACTGTCTTCTATTCAAATGAAGGTAGGAAGCTTGATAACATGAATTATGAAGGAAAAATATGATTCAAGAGATATAAAAGTTAGTAGCATAGAAGATGTGGAAGTAAGGTTTGTGTCAATAGTGATTGGTTACAAGATTTATCGATCAAGAAAATTAAATAGTTTTCCCCGTAGAGCAATTCATGCAACATACAAAATGGTCAAAGAAGATGTTCTCTATGACCTGAGTGAAATGTTGAGGAGCCAACCCATTCCTAACAAAGATAAGATCAAATGAGACAAATGAAAACCGTTCATGTTTGGAGCTATCCTAATATGTATATTTTCTATCTACAAAATTTCTTTCATTGAAAGGGAATAGTTCACTTTTAGAATATATAGTCCACCAATATAATTGAGGTGAAGGGGGGGGGTGAATCAGTTCTCCAACTAATATCAAAATTATAAACCTTATTAAACTTTAACCATATGAGCAATATAATCAGAAACCATAACAAGATACTCATACAAAAATAACACCAGATATGTTAACTAGGAAACCCTTGGTCAAAGGGAAAACCCCAGTGGGGATGGTACCCACAAGATGATGTACTAATAAAAATATTCCTTGTTAGAGGATGGACCCTATTAAGAGTCTATGAATACATTTAGTGCATATAAGTCCAAGTTAGGAGACTTTGAATCCTTGTTAGGAGATTCCAACCCTATTAAGAGTTGTGGAAGATAGCTAGACCCACTGCCCAAACAAATTCAAGGTTAAGACCAATGAACCCACTATCCAAATGATCTCTATATTATTTTGTGTAGAATAATAGAAATGAAATGTACTTTCTCCCTCTTCCTTTGTCCTATCAACTAGACTTCTACTCCTTCAGATCTTGTAACCATATCCCAAAACTCATATCCAATAATCCCTTGGATTGTTTACACACATTTACCAAACACTCAGCTCCTTTTCACACTTCACACTTCATACAAGAATAAATACTTTACAAAAAAAGAAACCGTCTTTCCTTTATACCATATCTTCAAAATAATTTCTTGAGTTGGCTTTGAGGCTTTCCCAATTAATTATAATAAGATAATTAATGAATTATAATTACAATAGCATTTTTCGAATCACAATCTATACAAAAATTTACACGTGATACTAGGGATTGCGTACTTGTTGATGTCACCAATAGATTGTCCTCTATCACTGCCTGACTACACATCTTATCATTACATCTTAGATGTAAGATATCGAACAACCGTTAGGAACTACTTTCCTAATACTGTCTCTAAACTGCTCTCTGTAACTCAGGAACAACTTTCGTACATTTTTGAATTAGATTCTATGCATTAAACCACATCATCAGGATACTATGTTGAACATATCCATCATTGTGCATCACCAAATATTCAAACCATTATTCATATGGCTAAGATCTATGTCTGCTACTTAGCCAGTCTTAATAGAAACCATAATATGTTAACATCAATGACAAACATAGTCATGAATGCAACATGTCAATACTTTCCAATACTTAGGATACTCCCCAGAAGTAGTATCATCAACATTCATGCTAACAATATCCACCTTTGGCATTGATGGAAACATAGATGAAAAACATCTAAGTTCCAAAAATACCAAATAGTACTCTATTGCTTCTACTCTCATCTTCACAAATCCTCTTTATTAACCAAGTATGAAATCCTTTGGATTATAGGATTAGCATCAATTGTTCACATGCTAAACAATTCTCAATACATCAGGTGCATATCGCCTACTTCCTCACATGAATCTTTCTAAATCTCCCTAAAGAGATATCTCTCCCCCATTCTTACTTAGCAGTTCTTCTCCCCCATTATTTAGGAGATGTTTTTCATGAATATTCTCCCCCATTAACATCAATTTTAAAGACCTCAATAATCATTAAATACCAATTGTCAATATATTGTTCCAATTCTTTAACCAACTTGAGTGTCCAAAGACATTGTTCAAAACCAAATACCAAGAGTCCTCAATGAATCAACTCATCATAGATACTCACCCATATGGGAAGCATCAACATTTAGTCTAGTCTAACAATAGTGTTCTGTACCACTAAACTGATGCACTCACTACATCATCTACTTAGAAGTAGGCAGGGGCATAACCTCAAGCATGCCTCTCAAGTACTCAAATGTATCTTTAGGCAAAAGGCTTCATAAATATATTTGCAATTTGGTCTTTAGTACTCACATAATCTAATTTGATCTCCTTTTCCATTGGTTTCTCTCTCAACGCATGATACATAATAGATATATGCTTAGAATTCAATACATGATTCTTAAACATACTCATTGTACTTGTGTTATCATAGTAAATGATAATAGGTTTTGCAAACTCAATTCTAATATCCTTCAACATTTTTTTTATCCACATAACTTGGTTATAGTTATTTATTGTTGCAACATACTCTACCTCAGTTGTCCTTTGCAAAATAAAATCTTTATTCTTGCTTAGCCGAGAAACCAATCTTCCTCCAAGAAAGAATTCTCCTCAAGTGGTGCTCTTTCTGTCATACATACTGCTTGCCCAATCCACATCAGTATATGCACATAGAGTAAAATCACTTGATCTATCATACCAAATTCCCTAGTCAAATGTTCCTTTCAAATATCTAAATATCCTCTTTGTTGTTGAATAATGATACTCCTTAGGATCAACTTGAAATCCAACTACAATCCTAACTGCATTTTCTATATTTGGTCAAGTGTGAGTCAGATATTGCAAACCTCTAATCATGGATATATACTTCTACTCTATTATAGGTGTCTCATCTTTACTGGATAACTTGTGACCAGTTATCATAGTTGTACCAACAGGTTTACAACTTTCTACTCCAAATCTTTTCAACAAGTCTTTTAGGTACTTGCTTTTGAAATGAAAATACCATCATTGTTTTGTACACTACAATCCTAGGAAAAACTTCATTTCTCCTATCATGCTCATTTCAAATTCATTCTTCATTTCTTTAGAAGGCTTATCACTTGCTTCATTATTACCTCCAAATATGATGTCATCAACAAATATTACTATGATTAGTAAACCATTCTCAATTTCTTTCAAATACAAGTTACTATCTACCATACCTTTAGCAAATCCAAGCTTTGCCAAATAATTGTCCAACCTTGCATACCTAGTTCTGGGTGCTTGCTTCAGACCATATAGAGATTTCTTTAGTCTACATACCATGTCTTTGTCTTCTATCAAAAGAAAACCTTCAGGTTGCTTAGTTTATACCTCTTTTTTAAGTTCTCCATTCAGGAAGGTTGATTTAATATACATTTGATAAACTTTGAACCTCTTATTTTTTGCATAAGCCAAGAACATCCTTACTGCTTCCATTCTAGCTATAGGGGAATATGTCTCCTCATAGTCTATTCTTTCTTGTTGTGAATATTCTTTGCTTCCAATTATCTGCTCTAGAGGGTGATTCTTTGATATACTTCTTCTAGGAGTTATCAACTCAACTCTTTCTTGTGCTCTAGTCTCAGATCTCTTCTCTTCAATATGATTCCCATTATGCAAATCATTATTAGTGTTAGTGATAGTTTTCACATTTTCATAGTTATCCTTTGGATCAACAATAGTTACCAAAGCTATCTCTTCTATTACTTCATTTTTATTAACTAATTAAAGCTCATCATCTTTATCATTACAGTCATTCAAGAATCTTTCGATACTTATTAAATTCTTCATCTTCATCAGAAAACAAATTCTTTCTAGTTTTTCTTATTCTCTTAGGACATCTGAATGAAAAATGACCAAACTCTTTGTATTTCCAACAAACAAAAATTTCCATACCTTCTGGCTCTCTTCGTATAAGTAGATCAATACCTTATGTGATCTTCATCTCTTCTTCAAATCTGGGTCTATCGTTACTTGTGCTTCTATTCTTTTATACGCAACAAAAGGATTATAGATTAGGAAACTTAATGCTCAATTCTTTACACACTTTTGATGTCTCACCAAGAAGCTTCATCTTCTAGGTGTCAAAATTTCCTCTATCTGACTTGGGACTATCCTTTTTGAAATAACTCACCAATGATCTCTCAATGTTGTTAAGCTTTCTCTTCAAGGACTTGATGCTCTAATACCAATTCTTAGAATATATAGTCCACCAATATAATTGAGAGGGGGGGAGTGAATCAGTTATCCAACTAATATCATAATTATCAACCTTATTAAACTTTAACCATATGAGCAATATAACCAGAAACCATAACAAGATAATCATACACAATAACACCATATATATTAACTAGGGAAACCCTTGATCAGAGGGAAAACCTCGATGGGGATGGTACCCACAAGATGATATACTAATATGAATATTCCTTGTAAGAGGATAGACTTGTTAGGAGTCTATGAATACATTTTGTACATATGAGTCTCTATTATGAGACTTTGAATCCCTATTAGGAGTTGTGGAAGATAGTTGGTCCCACTGCCCAAACAACTTCAAGGTTAAGACTAATGAACCCATTGTCCAAATGAAATTTGTATTATTCCTTGCATAATAATAGAGATGAAATGTGCTTCCTTCCTCTTCCTCTATTCTGTCAACTAGACTTCTGCTCCTTCAGATCTTGTAACCAGATCATAAAACTAGTATCCAATAATCCCTTGGATTGCTTACACGCATTTACCAAACACTTTTCTCCTTTTTGAACTTTGAAATTCATACAATAATGGATACTTTACAAATGAGGAAAATATATTTCATTTATACCATATCTTTAAAACAATTCCTTGAGTCAGCCTTGAGGCTTTCCCAATTAATTATAATAAGATAATTAATTAATTAATTATAATTAAAATAGCACTATCGGCTCACAATCTATACAAAACTTTACATGTGCGATACGAGGGATTGTGCACTTGCTGATTTCACCAATAGACTGTCATTTGTCACTATTTGATTATGTATATTCTCATTACATCTTAGATCAAATATATTGAACAACCATCAATAACTACTTTCCTAATGCTCTATCTCTGAACTACTCTTTGTAACTCAGGTACAACTTTCATACATCTTCAACTTAGACTCTACACACTAAACAAGATCATCGGGACACTGTGTTGAACATGTCTATCATCGTGCATCACCAAACAATCAAACCATTGTCCATATGACTAAGATCTATGTCTTCTACTCAGCCAATCTTTACAAAAACTATATTATGTTGACATCAATGACAAACACAATCATGAACGCAACATTTCAATACTTTCCAATGCTTAGGATACTCCCCCAAAGCAGTATCATCAACATTCATGCTAACATTCATTGGTCAAAGGAAAAACCCTTGATAGTACCGATCAATGAGTTCATTAAGGACTTAGGTGACAATTTCAACAATGTCATGTGGGATTATTGCAAATAATTTGAGTCAAACATACATAGGAGGGAAATAATTCCAACACATATAGTTGAAGAATATAATGAAGATATATTTTTTCTTGTTAATACTAAAACATGTATATCTTAAACAAATCAACCTAGAAAATTCTAGTTACCAATAATAAGTTATGTAACTGATGAAGATATCATTAGAACACATGATAAAGAACTATTATCAAGACCTACATATGTAATAGCTCAAATATTTAGAACATATGAGGAAGCATTTTCAAAAATCAAAATAGAACTGAAGAAACTAATAATTCATATAAAGCACAAATAATGATGAGCATGTTATCACATAAGTTTGGAAGAGTTGAACCTAGCACTCCAATGGTTACAATTGAAGAATCTAAACAAAACACTCTCATTGATTTGAATGGAGGAGAAATAGAAATCATAATACACCCTCAATTATAAGTACTTATCAAGATAAAGGTAAGGAAAAGAGTGATGAGAAACAAGCTAGTGGAGTAAAGGAGATTTGTAAAGATTGTTGAGGAGAATGGTTGACATTACAGTCATGTTTGTTATTAGTGACATACATTTATTCAAATTGTAAGTATCTACCAAGCATATTGTACAATTAATAGAGTTAACCAAGTATTTCAGACTCTAATAAGTTCTACAATTGCTACCGAGTCCAAGAGATAGTATTCAGTTTGCACCAAGCAGTTTCTACTATAATGGTGATCAGTAGTGTAAACTGAGCTTCATAAACCAAGTTGTACAATGCTTACCGAGTTCATAGTTATAGTGATGTGAGTCTAGTGTTAATCGAGCCACTCAGTGTTAACCAAGTGACTCAGTTTATATTGAGCTCATAGTGATAGCATTTACTGAGCAATGTAGTCAAAATCAAGTGACTCAATTTATATGCCAAGTTTCACAATATTCACCAAGTCACCAGTGCAGATAGAGTTTAAGACTACTTGTAAGTGATCAGTATGGACCGAGCTTCTACATCTACTGAGTGTGTGATGATGTTGAGCATTGATAGTGGATGTCAAGCATCAAAAACTCACTAAGCTAGTCTCCAAAACCCAAGTTTCTACACTTTGGCCCACTTTGTGATTTTTGTGTAAACTTGTATTGTAGCTGACTTTGTTAATTTGTAATTGGATTGGTATATATGTAATGTATTGTATCACATCCAATGAGATAGTACAAAGTAATGTAATAAGAAGAGAAAATAAAAAGAGCAAATTACAAGGCTACAATAGTATAAGGAGCAACAAAGATTAATCTATCACATCAAGGTGATCATTACACTCAAAGGTATCTCACTCAGCAAACCAAGTTGCAGATCAAAGATCAGCTACTATTTTATCCTAACAGGTGGATCAACTAAATCCTTTCACAAGGTAGACCTAAAAATCTCTTGTAAATCTCTTTATCGAGTGCATACTTCATTGTATGTTTTTAAATACTTTTACAAGGTGGACCTAGTAGTCCTTGTTGCTCCTAATAGGGTAGATCATCAGAAGTGATCATTGTAAGTCTTAACAAGCCAACTTTATATTGCAATACTAAAGCTTGTGGATATCATCCCCACCCTAGTTTTACTTTCTATTTAGAAGGTTTCTGGGTCACCAAATTGTGTGTCAAAGTGTTATGAATGCGTTTATGTTTTTAGTTTCTCATGCATACAATTAAATTAGAATACACATGAAGGATTAATTGCTTATAAAGGATTAAGTTTTATTAGTTACTGATTCACCCCCCCCCCCCCCCCCCCCCCCTCCCAATGACTTAGCCTATCACATATATTTCCAACAATTGGTATTAGAGCTTTGTGGTTTTCAGAGAAAAGTTTAACAGCTTCAGCAAAGATCAAAGGCTATGGAGGTATTTAGACTTGACAAGGCTATTGACAATGAGAAGCTAGATTTGGAATTGGCTATTGGAAAACTCAAGAAAGAAAAGGAGCAACTCTCTCAATCTCTGAAAAGAAGAAAAGATCTTGCAATCTAGATAAATGACCAACTCTACATTGAAGAACGAATTGAAGACATCCATTCAAGCAATTCAAATGAAGTTGATGAGGCAATCAAAGAACTATTGAAAAATAATGGTATTCTTCAAGAAGAAGTAAGAAAACTAAGAAGAGAGCAAAAAATTCAATCAGTTAGATTATGTGAAGTCATGGAAGAGAAAAATAAGATAAAAGAAGAGATAGAAGGAAAGAACAATAAAATTCAACACCTATCCCTTTAGCAGACATACTTCATTGACTAAATCACAAATACAAATAAAGAAATCATGAATCTAAGATCAGAGAATAAAGATTGCATAATGATCCAAACACTAAAATGAAAACCAATGAGAGAATAATGAAATTTCAAGCAAACATGAATCAATTGAACGATCAAAGTCATTAAAGACAAAAAAGGAAAAGTAGGAATTGAATATACAGAAGAAGGTAAATCATCCAAGCAAGGAGCTCAAAAGAATCAAAGGCCTATTTGCAGTCACTATGGTAAGATAGGTCATACTTCAAACAAATATTGGAGCAGTAAAAAAGCTAAATTCAATGGAAAATGCTACAATTGCAATCAGCATGGTCATAGGGCTAATGAATGCAAAGAAAAACCTAGATTTGAAGGAAAATGTCACAAATGTAAGAAGCATGGGCACAAATCCTCTAAACGGAAAACTAAGATATTGAACCTAGCAGAAGAGATTGTAAAAGCTCTATTTAGTTGGGACTACAACACTTAGGGTAGATCTCATTATTGTGGAGAATTTGGACACATTGGAATGAATTGTTTGAAACATCACATGAGGACAAGAGATACTACCAGAAGATGTTTTATTTGTATAGAAGTTGGTCATCTTGCCAAGAACTATATGAATACTAGAAGAGTTGAAGATGAAAAAAGGCAAAAGATGATAACATCATAAAGTAGATGAGATAGTAATGGATTCCAAAACCTACTAAGAATGCAAGTCTGAGCAATAATGAAAATGTCACATAAAATTTGGGTGACTCCAGCATTTCCACTTGATCTCTTAAAGGAGAACTAGAACTAGGATTCTAAGGAAGATATCTCACATCAATTCTAGTTAGCAGAATGAAAGATCCATATCAGCATTCAAGATGCAAAGAGATCATTGAGTATTCAAAAGATGCCAATCTTTACCGAGCATGGTTGGGTTGTAAGACCCTGTCGAGAAAGGTTGGGAGATATTATAATTTTTTTATATTTACCGAGTTGTGGGAGACTTTCCCAAGCTTGATGCAAGGAAGGATGGGGACAAATAGGGCCCATGGCACACCCAGCTCTCTAAACCACCTTGCAAAAGTTAACACAATGGAAGCAAACACAAAGAACAACAACCAAAGGAGGAAGAAAAGTAAATACTTTCATTGATTCTTCAAATATTCAACATACATGCCTGGTTGTAAGGCCTTCTGGGTTATGGCCAGATAGAAAATATATTCATACACAAAGATCAACAACAAATTCACACTTTCTAGTTGTGCTCTGTAATCCTCTTCAAAACTCTTAACTACTCTAGCTCCTAGCCTAAACACTTTATTTATACTAGCCAAAATAGCTAACAGATATTTTAGAACATGAAGAAGCCACAAGCTAGCTCTCATAAAATATTAAATGAAAATAAACCTAACAATAAATACACAAATTGGCCTACATCAACAATTAACTGTTCTGAAATCGATGTCCGAGAAAAATCATGATATCTCCTAACTCTGATTGAGTTAGAACTTAAAATTTGAATTATAGGTAGATATATAGGTCCTCTAAAACTTCTTAAGTGCACATAGGCTGATTCATCAAGGAAAAGTGCAAATCCATTATGAAAGTTGAGCACAAAAAATTGTCATGCAAAACTACTAGAAATTGATGTTTTGGGAGAATTTCCATAACTCCCAACCTATAAGGAGTTAGAAATTTCACTCTAGAACATAGATAGAACTCTAGGACCTCTTCAATCCTTGAATTGAAAAGCCCTTCATTCATTACAAAAAATTATTTATATAGTCTACAACAGGCACTCGAAAACCAAAAAAATGTAGTTTCAACAGAACATAGTTTTAGCAGCAAGATAAGAACTGAAAATATGCAGGATAGAAGTGCAACCTAGGATGCTCTTGCATCAAATAACCAAAGTTGGAAGAAATGATTCCCCTAAATAATTGATATGTCACAACCTGAGCTAAATCCAACTCAAATTGAGAAATTCATGAAGCTTCTCCCATAGGTCTATTCTTCCACTTCACCAGATATAAATAATAATCTTTTATTCTTGTGCTCTTACCAATTCTCTGATCTAATATCTATTCAACTTCTTCAATTTGCTTCTTAGGATAGTCCTTTGATACAATAACTTCATCATCTAACTCATGATACTTGTATAAATCAGCAACATTGAATATAGGAGATATATCCATGCCATCAGGTAACTCAACTTCATAAGCATTTCCACTATCAATTTTTTTCAAGATCTTATAAGGTCCAAACTTCTTCATCTTCAGCTTACTGTATGTTTCAACTAAAAATCTTTATTTCTTCAAATGAATCATCACCTCATCACCAACTTGAAAATCATGATGTCTTCTAGACTGATCAGTATTCTCCTTAGACTTCTGATTACTTTGTTCTATCCTCAACTTCACTTCCTTATGAATGATTTCATAAAATCAAAAAATTCTTCTCCTGCAACACTACTCTTTTCTTCACCAGCAATATCCCTCAAGTCGGATACTTCTCTAGGCTTCTTTCCAATAACAATCTCAAAAAGTGTCTTCCATGTACTCCTATTCACAGAATTATTATATGTAAATTTAGCTTGTGCCAATACCATCTCCCAATTACTTGGCTCATTCCACCCTTAACATCTCAACAAATTACCAAAGCTTCTATTCACAACCTCTATCTATCCATTTGTTTGTGGATGGAATGTAGAACTAAACCTCAATTCAGTACCCATCTTCTTCCACAAAGTCTTTCAAAAATAACCAACAAACTTACTATCTCTATCAGAATTAATGTTGCTTGGTAATCCATGCAATCTCACAATCTCTTTAAAGAAAAGTTCAGCAACATGCTCAGCATTTGATGTCTTCTTACATAGTATGAAATGAGCCATCTTAGAAAATTTGTCCACTACAACAAATATGAAATCATACCCATTCACTATCTTAGGTAATCCAAGAACAAAATCCACACTGATATTACTCCAAGGTTTCTCAAGAACAATAATAGGTGTATACAAACTAGTATTTTGACTCACTCCTTTTGCAACTTGACAAACTCCACAACTCTTTACAAATTTATGAACATCTTTACACATTTGTGGCCAATAATACTTCTCTTTTAGCAAACTCAATGTCTTATCAATTCCAAAATGTCCAGCCAATCCACCACTATGCTTTTTCTTAATCAGATTCAACCTCATAGAACTTCTAGGAATACACAACTAAATGCCTTTGAACTACATACCTTCTTGAATGAAATACTCATCATACTTGCTTCTGCGATCTGTTAGATTTGGTGCTCTACACTCTCTCCACGCCCCAAAAAAATCAGGATCAACATCATACAACTCTTTCATTTCATCAAAACCAAGAACTTCAATCTTTGTTTCAGCCAACAAAGAATGTCTTCTACTCAATGCATCGGCAACTCTGTTAGTAACTCCACTCTTATGCTTGATCACAAATGTAAAACTTTGCAAGTACTCAATGCACTTTATATGTCTTTGATTCAGTTTATGTTGACTTCCCAAGTATTGTAAAGCTTTATGATCAGTATACAACACAAACTTCTTAGGAATCAAATAATGTCTCCACTTCTTCAATGCTTGAGCAATAGCATAAAACTCTTGATCATACACAAAATACTTCCTTTTAGCAACAAGCTTACCGTCTTGACTTAATACAATTCCTATTGCATTACCACTTGCATCACATTCAACTTGAAATACTTTGTGGAAATAAGGTAAAGCCAATACAAGTAGTTCAGCAACCATTTTTTTCAAAGTCTCAAAACTCTTATCAGCTCTATGTGTCCACTTGAATTCCTTTTTATCTCCTCTCATTGTCTTAATCATAGCATTACAAATAGCACTGAAATTCTTTATAAACTTTTTGTAAAATTAGTCAAACCATGAAATGATCTTACCTCACCCACATTCTCAAGAGTAGGCCACTCCAAAATTGCTATAACCTTTTTAGGATCCATCTTTAATCCATTAGTTGAAATAAAAAATCCCAAATATACAATCTCCTCTTGCATAAAAGAACACTTTTTCAAATTAATCAACAACTTTTCTTCTTTCAACCTTTGCAATACTTGTCTAATATGCTCAAGATATTCTTCCTTAGTCTTACTAAATATCATAATGTCATCCAAATGAACAATCACAAACTTACCCAAGAATCTTTTTAAAACTTCATTCATCAACCTCATGAAAGTATTAGGTGCATTAGTCAAACCAAAAGGCATAACCAACCATTCATACAAACCATCTTTTGTCTTGAAAGTAGTCTTCCATTCATCACCTTCTCTAATTCTGATTTGATGATACCCACTCTTCAAATCAATCTTTGTAAAATACTTTTCTCCACTCAAGCAATCTATTATGTCATCCATTCTTAGCATAGGAAACCTATATTTCATTATGATTTTGTTAATAGCTTTGGAATTAGTACATATTCTCCATTCATCATTATTTTTAGGTGCTAATACGGCAGGTACAACACATGGACTCAAACTTTCTCTGATCAAACCTTTCTGCAACAACTCATGCACTTGTTTATTAAGTTCTCCATTCTCTTTAGGTGTCAATCTATATGGTACTTTGTTTGGAAAACTAGCTCAAGGAATCAAATCCATACAATGACTTATACTTCTTATTGGAGGTAAACCATCAAGAATATCATCAGCAACAATATCTTTATATTCATTCTACAATTCTGCAATTTTTGTTGTCATACCAACTTTTGTTGCTTGGTCATTACTACCAATAGTTGGTCCTCTAGGAACTATAGCAAAAAAAACTTGATTCTTCTTTACTTCCTTTTCAAGTTGCTTTCCATTAACCATGCAAACTTTTATTGCAGTACAACTAGCCTCATTTGGACTTTCAATCAAAGGTACCAATGTTTGTTTCTTCTCATTTACCCAAAGAGTATATTGATTCAATCTTTCATCATGCACAACATATCTATCATATTGCCAAGGTCTACCCAAAAAAATATGACAACAATCCATGGGTATAATATCACACAAAACTTCATCAAAGTAATGTTCAATTTTGAACTTCACAAGACATTGATCACTTACCAATATCTTATGCTCATCTTTGATCCATGAAACTGCAACTTTGTAACCAACTCTTCTAATGCCAAATTTGTTGAACTTCCACTTTCAACGATCACCTTGCAGCATTTTTCATTCATCTTACATCTGGTCTTGAAAAGACTCCTTCTAAAGATAGGTTCCTCATTACTTCCCTTATTACATAAGGTTCTTCTCACCATCAAATTTTTTTCAGCCTCAGGTCCACTTGGTGAACTCTCAATGTCTTCTTGAATCACAACATTTCTATTATTTTGTCCATTTTCAGAAGATCTACATTCAAATGATCTATGCCCTTCTTTACCACATCTAAAACAATTACCATGAAAATCACCTCTAGGATAAGAATAACCTCTTCCTCGGTAAGATCTAGTACCTCCTCGGTATGAGCTACCACCTTTCCACTCAGTCTTATTTTTCTCATCACTCTTCCATTAATATTTTCCTTTATTCTGCACAAAACTTTTAGATTTGCCATCTTCACCATAAGATCTACCTCTACCTCTCTAGAATCTACCATCTCTACCTCTTTGTCTTTGTTCATGCTTCTTTGCTAAGATCTTAAGGCATAGTGATATGCTTCTTTCACACTTTCCAACTTAACAAAACTTATCTCATCTTGAATTCCAGATCTCAATCCATTTATGTACCTTGCAATTTTCTCAACATCATCATCCACATGCCCAGATCTAATATCCAATCTATAGAATTCCTCGGTATACTCTTTCACAATCATGTTCTTTTGTTTCAAATTTTGCATCTTTCTCAACAAGCTAACTTGGTAATCAATAGGAAGGAATTTTTTCTTTACCTTGTTCACCATCTTTGGCCAAGTTCTGAACTTCTCCTTTCCTCTCTTTTGTCTATTAGTTTGTAAATGCTCCCATTATAGCGAAGCATGACCTTTTAGCCTAGTAACTACAATCTTCACCTTTCTATTATCAGGAGTTTTTTCATACTCAAAGAACTTCTCCATATTTGAGATCCAATCCAACACATCATTGGTATCCAACTCTCAATCATAAGGAACAACTTCTACAACAAGCTTTGAATTTTCCCTAGACAACACTCCCAACAGTCTTTCCTCATCTTGATCTTCTTCAAGTTCTAGATTATGGTTTGATGTTGCTACTTCATCATCACTTACATAATCAAGATGTGCTCCTCTCCTCTGGGCTATCTCCATAGCATCTAATCTGGTTGCAATTTTTCTTAATTGATCCACTATAGCATTATCGACATTTCCTCTACCACAAACCATCTTTACAAATCAAGTTCCTACAAGATCGTAACCCTCTACAAGTTATAGGTCAAATCCGTAGATCTACAACCCTACAACCAATATCTGAATTAGGGTTTTAAATGATCCAATCTCTACAAGGATGAACCTCAAGCTTTCATGCCACTTGATGCAAGGAAAGATAGGGAAAACTAGGGCCAATGGCACACCCAACTCTCTGAACCACCCTGCAAGAGTTAACACAATGAAAGCAAACACAAAGAAAAACAACCAAAGGAGGAAGAAGAGTAAAATAATTTCATTGATTCTTCAAATATTCAACATACATGCCTAGCTATAAGGCTTTCTAGGTTACAGCTAGATACAAAATACATTCATACACAAAAATCAACAACAAATTCAACTTTCTAGTTCTACTCTACAATCCTCTTCAAAACTCTTAATTACTCTAGCTCCTAGCCTAAACACTCTATTTATACTAGCCAAAATGGCTTACAGATCATTCTAGAACATGGAGAAGCCACAATTAGCCTCTCAAAAAATATTAAATGAAAATAAACCTAACATTAAATACACAAGTTGGTATGCATTAGCAATTAATTATCCTGAAATCGATGTCTGAGCAAAATTGTGATATCTCCTAGCTTCGATTGAGTTAGAACTCGCACTTTGAACTATGAGTAGATATTTAGGTCCTCTACAACCCCTCAAGTGTGAAAAGGCTAATTTATCAAGAAAAAATGCACAATTATTTCAAAAGTTGAGCGCAGAAAATTGTCATGTAGAACTACCAGAAATCAATGTTCTAGGAGAATTTCCATAAATTCCAACCTATAAGGAGTTAGAACTTGCACTCTGGAACATAGATATTATGCTAGGACCTTTTCAATCCCTAAAGTGCACAACTCTTCATTCATTATGAAAAATTAGTTACACGGTCTGCAATGGGTACCTAGAAACCAAAAAAATGCAACTTCAGCAGAACACAGTTTCAGCAGCAAGATAAGAACTGAAAGCATGCAGGATAGCAGTGCAACTCGGGATGCTCCTACATCAGAGCTTCCAATCCAAGAAAAGTGGATGAAAATATATCATTTGAGGGAGCAATCATACCAGGGCATTTATGGTGATCGAAAGAAGAATTTTGTTTAAAAGGGTGAAATCAAAGTCATTTCTCACCGTGAATTTTTGAGAGCTATCTATGCAAAGCAATTTTAGGGCATTCAAGCGATTTGAGCGAATTACTATTGACTATTTTTGTGTTCACTCAAACCCTACCAAGCATCAATGGCATCCACTAGCAAAAAATCCAAGAAAGGATCAGATATGGTAGTTTGAGGCATGGAATGGAAGGCGTTAGATTTTAAGTTGGGTCCTACTATCATTGAAACCCTTGATCCGAGTAGAGCTCAATCACAAATTCCATCAAAGGTAATATTGATCAATGATATTCATTCACATTTTAAGTGTGCTATTTAGGATATTGGAACTTTGGAAATGGATGAATCATTGAAAGAATTATGTGTCAATGGTGTGTTGAAATCAGAACATCAACATCTTGAAGTAAAGGGTTTGACTCACATTCCACATATGCCATGGGATTTTCAAATCAAATGGATAAGATATATCCTCAACATGTGAAAAATGGTCAGTCATGGTTAGAAAAACCTATTTTGATAACCAAGAAGATGATCCATAGGATTACTGTTATTCTTATGTTGGCAAAAGAAAAATCAACCAAAACCCTAAGTTAGGTTGAGCTTGAGAAGAAAACCCTTGTTGAGTGGGATGGAAGGGGAATGAAGATCAGTTGTGTCATAGACATGGAATTGAAGTTTGAGATACATGTCATTATGCACAAAATATATAGTTTGAGCAAACTCAATAGTGTGTCATGCAAAGTAGTGGATCTCACATACAAGGTGGTCAAAAATAACATATCACTTGACCTTGTTGAGTTAATGTTGAACTAGTTCAACAAGAACATGGAGAGTATAAGAACTTTCAAGAATAATCCTTGTAAGTTTGGTTCACTTTTGACTTGTCTATTTTTCTATGTGCAAATTTTTTTTCCATCTAAAGGTACAGTAGTATGGAGGAAGGATGTACCTATTCTTTATCAAATTAATGAATATATAGCTGAAATGGAGAAAACTATGTGAGTATTATGGACAATGACTTTGATGCATTCAAGGATAAGTTGAATAACAAATTCAGGATTCATAAGAAACTAGTTGATGATTACAAAGATGATGTTTGTTTCATGGTTAATAGTGACAAAGTATATATATAGGCAATTAGACCGAGAATAGTATGGGTTAAACCTCTAAGTTATGAGGTAAACATAGATGAAACTAAGGATATTATTGAGGCATTGATTAATGAGCCTATTGACCCTAAAGCTACATACTTTGGCACCTATGATGAAGAAAAGGCTAGAATTGAATTCGAAATCAAACTCCCTTAGGTAGTCAACAAAGGGAAGAAAAGAATTGCTAAACTGAAAACCAACACCACTCTTCTATTGACTAAAGGAAAAGGAGATGTTATTGAGGAGGATGAAGAAGTAGCAAATGAAGAGCCATTAAAGAAGAAAGGAAAAGTTATAATAACCAAGCCTACCAAACCATCTACTATTGTGTTTATAAGGAGATCATCTAGGAAGAAACTCGACAAAGAAGGAGGAGATGTAATCTTTAAAAGACCTACACCCACCTTCCAGGAAAGACTGAAAGATATAGAGTCAGGATCAGGCATACCAAACTTCAAAGCACTGAAGTATGAGACTAGGATTGCAAAGGACCAAAAGCAAGTAGAAGATGTGTTAATGTCTAAAATGGGTAAGTGGAAGCCTTCCCCAAACCAGCTTGCTTAGCAAATTATGAGTGATCTAATGGAGAAGATCAGGCCAAGATGGGAGAATGTCATGAAAACTACAAAATACATAAATGAGTAGACCCTGAGGCAACTCATGTTGAGTTTGAATGATAAGGAGGTAAAGGAATCTCTGAAGAAGAATGAAGAAAAACTTACCTTGACATTCAACACTTGTCTTATATTTTTGAATGACATTGAACATGTGGTAAGGAATGTCACCAACACATGGAAGAACATTTATGTTCTTCACAAGCCAAGTGACTTTTTTTTCAATGTTAGTGACAAGGATAATGATGGACATGAAAAAGATGAGGAAATTGATGATGAAGTAACTCGTTATGACAATGTAGTTGATGATGATGAAGAGGAACAAGGATAGAAAGCTACCGTGGAAGACTTACCTAAAGTGCAGAACACTGAGGAGACTGACCCAGAGAAAATTGTAGCAACGGTCATAGCCTCACTTCCTCATTCTCCGAGAAAAGCACTAAAAACATTAAGCCCAAAGAAAGCTACTACAAGATTGATTGTGCCAAACACTGTAAGTACATACACTCAATCAATATTTGCACCTATCAAGCTTAGTACTTCATTAATAAAAGTGGCAAGCACTTCATCTATCGAGTAGCCAACACTTCCTCCTACATCAATTTTGGTTACTCCAAGTATTTCATCAATTGGTATTTCGACAATAAGTGTAGTATCTAATTTTTCAGCAGTTTTACTATTTCTACCATTGTTTCCATTCCTAGCATACAAATAATAAGTGCAAGGATAGTTGAGACCAAGCCTCTATTGAGCACAAAATTTTTTGGTAAAGAAAAAGAGGAAGAAGAGGATATTGATCTTGATGGGGAGAGTATAATTCCGCAATGGGACATCTCAAATCTCAATCCTGATCAGATGCATATTTTTTGAGAACTTCTTCAAAAGAAAGCTAAGCAGTAGAGGCTTAGAGATGAAAGAAATAAGGAATTCCAAATAATTGAAGATGCAAAGAATATCCTACCAGAGGCACTGAACAGATAGGTTGACAATTCTCAACCAATTTTCAATCAATTAGCAGAGGTAGTCTAGAAATTCAACAATGATTTGAATGGGTAGGAGAAATTGTTGTAGCGAGCTGAAAAGAAGTTTGAGAATTAAGTTTTAGAACCTATTGCTTAGCAAATTGCTATTCATCAAGTATATTGAGTTCTACTATTCTAGGCTCATTGAAGACCTCTTGCAACACTGTGTCTTCATTATTCAGTAAACTCTATGATACATCAATTTTCACCAAGGAAATAAGAGATAAACTTTCCAAGATTGATGAAGATCTAAAGGAAAGTGCACAATAGTTGCAACTTGACCCGAGTTATAGCTCTACCCACTACACAAAGATCAGATTCTTGACTAATATGTAGGCATAATTGCTGAGAGAAGAAGCTAGAATAAGAGCTACATTGATAGATATTCAAAGCATGATTCTCCCACACATGGATGCATTGCAGAAACATATTGCACATGCCAAAACACTCATCCATGACAACAAATTCTCAATTGCAAATCACATGATTGAACTATCAGCATAAATGCAAATTGCATTGCACACATGCAAGGTGTTGCAAGAGAATTGGGACAAGACAATGGCACTAATCTTAAAGGTACATGCAGATTTCTTCTCACATTTTGGAATTACTGTATAGTACAGATAGCATACATCTTTGGCATTAATGTCAAAAAGGGGGAGAACATGTATATTGTAGAGAGGATTTATATTGTGTAAAGGGGAGAAGATATAATAAAAGGAAGTATACATAAAGGAATAACAATGTATTTATCAGATGTGAAAAGATGTAAAGTATATTGTATGAGGGAGAATTATCATATAATGCATGTCTATATATTCAGAGATACATATCTTACAAAACCAATTTTGAAAGATCTCAAAAATAGAGTACTCTACTGAGTTGAAGACACAACGTGATGATTTTAAGGTATTCTTGGACATTTAGTTTGAATTCAATTTTGGCTAATAAGTGTTTTTGTCACTAATGCCAAAGGGGGAGATTGTTGACATTACAGTCATGTTTGTTATTAGTGACATATACTTATTCAAATTGTAAGTATCTACCAAGCACATTGTACAGTTAATAGAGTTAACCGAGCATTTTAGACTCTACTGAGTTCTACAGTTGCTACCAAGTCCAAGAGACAATATTCAGTTTGCGAACAGTTTCTACTACAATGGTGATCAGTAGTGTAAATTGAGCTTCATAAGGTTTATTGAGTTCCTCAATGCAAACCAAGTTGTACAATGCTTACCGAGTTTGCAGTTGTAGTGATGTGAGTCTAGTGTTAACCAAGCCACTCAATGTTAACCAAGTGACTCAATTTATACCGAGCTCATAGTGACAACATTTACCGAGCTATGCAATTAGAATCAAGTGACTTAGTTTATATGCCAAGTTTCATAGTATTCACCAAGTCACCAGTCCAGATTGAGTTCAAGACTACTTGGAAGTGATCAATATGGATCGAGCTTCTATGTCTATCAAGTGCATGATGATTGGATGTCGAGTATCAAAACCTCACTGAGCTACTCTTCAGAACCCAGGTTTCTACACTTTGGCCAACTTTGTAATTTTTGTGTCAACTTGTATTGTAGCCGACTTTGTTAATCTATAATTGAATTGGTAAATATGTAATGTATTATATCACATCCAATGAGATAGTATGAAGTAATGTAACAAGTAGAGAAAAGAAGAAGTGCAAATTACAAGGCTACAACAGTATAAGGAGTAGCAAAGATTTACCTATCATAGCAAGGTGATCATTACACTCAAAGGTTTCTCACTCAACAAACCAAGTTGCAAATTAGAGATCAGCTATTGTTTCATCCTAATAGGTGGATCAGCTAAATCCTTTCACAAGGTAAACCTAAAAGTCTTTTGTAAATCTCTTTACCGAGTGCATACTTCATTGTATTTTTGTAAATCCTTTTACAAGGTGGACCTAGCAGTCCTTATTGCTCCTAATAGGGTAGATCATTAGAAGTGATCATTGTAAGCCTTAATAGGCCAACTTTATACTACAGTACTAAAGCTTGTGGGTATCATCCCCACCCCAATTTTACTTTCTATTTGGAAGGTTTCTAGGTCACCAAATTGTGTGTCAAAGTGTTATGAATGCTTTTATGTTTTCAGTTTCTCATGCATGCAATTAGATCAGAATACACATGAAGGATTAATTGTTTATAAAGGATTAAGTTTTATTGGTTACTGATTCACCCCTCCCCTCTTAATCTTAGCCTATCACATATATTTCCAACAGAGAATAAACCTAAAGAAGCCAAGGAAAGTGAAAATGTTGTAGTTACCCATGTAGATTATGTTGTGAAGGGCATAGTAGAGAATGGGAGACAAAATGATATAAAAGGTAAATATAAATAGTATGATGAAAAGGACAAAAGCAAAGTAGAAGAAACAATTGTGAGATACATGCATGATTGAAGAAGAAGAAGAAGAAAAAGTGAACTTTATGGGTTAATACCAAGGAGATCTATATGTTAGTTTATAGAAGACAGAGAGAAACATTGAAAATAAACAAGCAAATCATGGAAAGGGCACTTATGGAGATAAGCTTTGAATTTAGTAAAGAAATATTGAGATATTCATTAAAGCTAGCAACCAAGATTTTAATATCAAAAACAAAGTCTTAAGAATTATTATTGGAGATACATAAAGTGTTCATGATGAGACTATGAAGAAATGGAAGGATGTAAAAGAAGAACATGAAGAACTAGATGAAAACAAAATTCATGAGAGAAAGTTGGATAAACCTATCCTATCTCAATCTTACCTTCTACCCGAGGTAATTGGACAAAACAAGAAGGATACATTAGGAAAAGAATGGATGGGGCTAGAACAAGAAAAAATAGGTGATGATACAATGATCACATAATATATACCCTATGAGAAGGCTGATCATACACCAAAATCTCAATTGATACAATCAGTTACAAAGAAAAGTGTAAATACTATAGAAGAATCAATGATTAAGAATACAAAACTAAGTTTCAACACCACAGGTGAAAGAAAGAGAATCATACCCATTGAAAATATTTCTATAGAAGTAGAAAAAATTCAAGAAGATGAATAAATTGAGAATATGGATATTTCAAAGCTGAAACCAAAATAAATATGATATTTTTCTATGAAGTTGGTAAGAAAAGAAACTAGGGATAGGTTGAGGCAATAAAAAGGAAAGATAGAAAAATGTAACCTATAATGGATGTTCTTGAAGAACTATAACCATATGTTGCATATGATTTGAATACAAGTTTCATTGATCAAATGTACACATTAATTAAAGCAATTGAAGACTGAGCTCACGACAAATATGAAAGAAATAAAGTAGAGAAGCATATGGACAAAATAGATAAGGACAAAGCCACATTATCTAAAGAAATAAGTGAAGAAAAGATAATTCTAAAGGAAGTTGGGCACCTAATGATTAAAGTATCAACACTACTAGAAATTACAAATGACTTGGAGAAGTGAAAGCATACATCATAAAAGGAAATAGATTATTAACTTAAAAATTTGATCTAATAACAGGTTCATCAATGAATATTACTCAAAGGTGAAAATTATTATTTGAAAGTTGAAATAGATGTAGGAAGAGGAAAGGAAAGTAATGAATAAAATATTGGAGTTGTGATCCTATATATCCCCTACATTGGAGAATATTCAACAAAGTGTTAGAAATGAAGAAAGGATAATCAGTTTACCTAATAACAGTATAATGGATTACATGGAAGAATTAGCAGGAAATTTGTATGAGAAACTAATTATCCTATCATAATTGAATAAATCCTTACAAGATTTTAAAAGAGTAAGACAAATTTCAAAGAAATCTTTGATAGACTATGAAACATATTTTTCATTGATAATAAAAAGGGGGAGAATAAGAACTAAGGAGAAAGGGGGATGATATGCTTAAATGGATAATAACAAGTAATAAAAAGTAGGAGAATAAGAAAAATTAAGATGCTAAGATGAAAGATGAAATGAGGAGATATCATAAGAATTTTGGAAGGGTTAAGAAAGTCCTTCCATCAATGATGAAGGGAAGATTGTTTTAATTTGGCATAAGATTGTAACAAGATTGTAAGATGAGACTATTAGCACAAGGCCAGATCCAAATAATTGATAGGCTTTCCTAAGGTTGACAATGATAGAAACATAGAAACATAGGCGCGAAAGAAATCAACATGATCAGTGACACTCAGTCACCACCAATAGTGTATGGGAAAGTGATAGGTAACATAAGCCTATGATAGGTAACATGATCAAGTGATTAGATGAATAGATTCATTCAAAGACAAAGTAACAATTGTGAAGTGTGTAGTAAATGGAAAGAAGAACATAGCAATTTGAATCTAGAAGATAGATATAGAAGACTTGAGAAGGAATCTCAATAGGTCAAACATCCTTTGACTTATCTTATAAATTACACAAGGAGATACAATGATGGTCAAAGGAAAAGTTTGTAATGTATGAAGGACATAGAGATATGTGCACAAAACAAGGTGCAAGAGTGAAAAAAAAGTAATTTGAATGAAGGGACTAGATTAAGAGGAAAATAAGTTAAGAAAAAAATGAATACATGTAAAAAGAAGGATGAGTGGTGAAGCAAGAACCCAAACAGACATAATGATACATGAAACAAAGAACAAGGAAGTAATGAATACAAAGTGACAAGAGAAGATTGACATAGAGAGTTGATTGAAGAAGTAGATCAAGAAGAGGAAAGATGAGGTGAGAGAAGAACATAAAGGGTCTTATAATAAAGTAATGGCAGAGACAACTTAATGAAATTATTATTTCCTAATAATTACAATGAGGCCAATCCCTTAATTGGGTGGACTTTAACAAGTCTTTTTACTGTAAAATCCTTTAAAATGGTGGAATATTAGAAGGAGATCTAATTCCTCTAAGGTATATACTAAAAAATCTTATTCTACTCCTAAAAATGTAAAAACCACTTATAACAGGGTGAACCCATAGAATGGGTATATGTAAGCTCCTAACATGGCAACCTTTTAAACTACACTAAAAGAACTTATGGGTACCATCCCCATTGCAATTTTTACCCTCTAACAGAGGTTTTTCACAAAACCAAAATACTAGAGTTGTGTTATGTGTTATGAATGTTTGGCGAGCTTAGTTTATTTCATTACAATAATTTTTTGGTTGAATAGTTTAACCAGTGGTTTGAATACTATTGTATTAATTCATTCCCCCCTCCCTCTCAATATCATTCATACCAACATGGAATACTTGTAGAAATATAAGGGAGAATAAAAATAGAGAAAATCACATGTTTGGGATTGGGAAAAATTAGGAATCAAAGCACAGACAAGTACAGAGGGTTCAAAATTTGTAGCATGGGGAGCATAGCTTAATTATTAAGAAATCTTTTTCATGGATTTGATATTGGAATCAAAACAATAGGAAATGCTATGCAAGAGTTGAAGAACATGTTCATCATTATGAATAAGCTTCCTCAAACCTTCTACAATAGAAATAGTTTCAAGATTATGCTTCTCTTAAGCTAACCAATGTTCCAATTTTTTAATTCATTAGTAATTTATTGGAATTTGATTATAAGAAATCTTAATGATCCATCTTCATTGTGAGAAGAATGATAAGAGTATTCTATCCCAAACCGGTACTGGGGGAGGAGGGAATCAATATGAGTTTTTAAATAGGTTATCCAAGCTCCTAACTATATAGAATACCAGTGATTCAAGAAATAGTAAAATAATGAAGGTATTCTATAAAACCATGTAAGATCACACAAAAATCCATACATAAATAACACAAGTTTTTTACATGAACACCTTGAGTGTGAGGATGAAACCCATGGGGATAACATACCCACTAGCCTTTTACTATAGTTAAAAGGTTGCACTATTAAAGGCTACAATTGTTCTTTCTGAGAATACATCATGTTAGGAATGGTCATAACCTATGAGTATTAAAAATTCTTGTGAAAGCTACCTGGTAAGAGGATTTACAAACACTCTTTTTGAGAGGTACCTTGTGAGATGATTTACAAAGCTTACTAATGAAGCTTATCCGATTAAGAGGTTACAAATATAGATGTAATGATAAGAAAGAAAACTATAATGGTTGATCTGATGAGTGGAACAACTTGCCTTATACATCTATTGAATAAACCTTTAAGATCTCTTCATATTGCCTCTCTATCTTGGCTTTCCCTCTTATTATTATTGTATCACCTTTCACTCTCACATGTTTTTTACTATCTCTAGTTAGCAATCTATTGTTTGGTTTTCTTCTCTACAACCCAAAGCTCTACACTTCACGTACTCGAGTCATGAACAACCAACAAAATAAAGTGTAAAAGAGATATTTGGGCATCTAAACTTTTTCAAAAATCTCGCTCAAATTTTTATATTCAAAATTTTAATATCATACAGAGGCAAGTCATAAAATACCTATAACACCTATAAGTAGGGTCTATAAGGGTAGGCTTTCTAGTATCCCTATGAAACTATGATATAGCCTCTATTATTTTAATATTCCAAACTTTACACTTGGATCCCTTTAGCATTGCGCTACCTTGTTGTACAACAGTCATGTCACATTAATGGTGGCTCATTAGAATTGATCCTTTCTCGTAACTACATCTCTTTACCTATTTCTATATCATGACTTATGTAGTCACCTTTCTCATCCATATCAATGTAAAGTTGTATTGGTGGTGTTTCATGATTTAACCCTTGTGCATCTTCCTTTATCGATTTTCAATTAATGAGAACACTTAGAAATCTATGATGCTAAGAATTAGTCATCACATTTCCCTTAGTCATGCTACCAAATTTCCTAATAAGTCCAATAATCACTTACTTTAGCATTGATGGAAAAACCTATGATATATCCAAAATATTGTGAGACTCCCCTTCAACATGACCTCCACTTCCTTTTCTTCATTGTATTATATTTTCTTTTTTTAATACCCCACTTTCTCTCACAATATCACCCCCTTTATTCTTCTCTTATTTTCTAGAATTGTCTCCTTTTTTTGGTCACATACGTTTCTCAAAAATAAATCTAAATATTATACTTCTCCTTCTTGGAAAATCTCTCCCCTTTCAAATATCTATCTTTCCATATTCTCCCCCATTAGTCACTCAATGACAAAGGGTCGTGTCTATAAAATATATCTATTTATTGGTGTTGTGCACTTGCAAGTTGTGTTGTCCATAATTCCTTCAACATGGTGAGAGAAATAGTCTCACTTCAAATAGTATTCATGTGTTCTTCACTTGATCCAACATCTAACTGGTGGCTTGGCAATGAGTACCTTTGCATCTTTAATGTTCGCTTGATGATACCTATTAGGGGTGACATAATACTTTGAAGTTCAAAAAGCTTTAGAATCTTCTTATCTTTTTCATCCTTTACTCTATGAATCAAGTGAATGGATTTCTAAGTCTTAGTTGTATATTCTTGTTATTAAATTAGTCAATGCATTTAATGAACTCTACACTTGACGTTCCTAGATTGAGCTTTCTATATTGTATGCTCCTAGTTATGTCTAAATGAATTTGGATTAGATGCCTTTTGTACTACTAGTGTTATGGCCTTGAGTTCCTCGATCATCTCATATTATTCCTCATGTAGTGTCACCTTTTTGAGCTCAATGAGGTTTTCTAGTTGTTCAATTCTCTTCCCTTCAACTTTCTTTTCTAGTACCTTCTCAATATCTTCAAGTTATTCCTCAATGTTGTCCAAGGTTTTGGAAAACAAGACAAGAGGATTATGTCCCTACTCTTGACCAATGTTCTAGCCCTTTTTTGTCTCTTACTCATTATCTTAAGTTTCTCACACTTCTCAAATAGCCTTGAATATTCCTTGTGTTTTGGAAGGCTCATTTTTTTGGACTTTGGTTTCATTTCTATAATCACTTCCTCAAGTGAGGTTTCCCCAACTTATGTGTCTCTACATCATTCTCATAAATTCCACATCCATCCTCTAAAATGGATGGTGGTGATGATGAGGGTGACATGCATTGACCCTTTCATCTTCATTTCTTTTTAGGATCATTTTCTTCTACTTTTGAATTACTCTTAGAGGAATTAGATCTTTTCACACTTCTTTGTCCTCTTGTCTTGTTTTTTGAAACCTTGGACCTTGATGATATTGCCTCTCTTATAGGAAACTTTTCCTTTTCTTGTTGCACCTCTTCTTCCACTATGTTTGGCTTGTTTCTAGCCGATGAATTTTCCTATTATTGAGTTTTCTCCTTTTGTTAGTCTTCTCTTTAGGTGACATTCCTTCCCTTATCGGAATCTATATTATCATGAGTGATCTTCCCTTCTTTGTTTCTTGTCCTTTTCCTCAAGATGATTTATATAATTATGTAGCCTTTTTATGGTTTCCTCCATCTCTAGTTGAGTCATAATTTTAGGGGACTCGTCCTTTTCTTCTCTAAATTTCCTTAATGGGAAATCCTTCAATGGTGGAGTGTCTTGTGTAATAGGTGGAACATTTCTTTGTTGTTCAGATTCTTCCTTCTGAATTTCTGGTGCACTTTGTTTCTCTACTAGCTCAAGGGACATTCCCTTAGTTGCTTTGGATTTTTTATCCTATTCTAATTTTAGTAGTGAATTGGGCTTCTCAATTGAATCCTCCTTTTTATGAATTGTTCTCTTATATTACTTGCAGGAACTTCAACTTTCATTTTTACTGGTTTCTTATTCACCTTTCTTACTTCTCTTTTTCACAATCTCTTCTAACACATTCTTTAACTTTGAGTCAGTGTGTTGGGGATTTTAACCCTTTGTTCTTTCTATCTTTCTTTTCATGATGAATTCTTCTAACTATTCAACCACTTCATTCTAATTTTCAACTACACTCTTCTATGCATCCTTTAGTTGACTATTGATTATCCTTGATATGTTCCTTTTCATACTAAATTATATCTTGTATGCTTCTATTAGTTTCCTTTTATCCAATTTTTTTATCTCAAGTCTCATTTTGGTGAGAGAATCATCAAGTATCTCTACAAACATTTGTACACCTACTCATCATTATTCATATACTATGTCACAAATTCTTAGGCAATTACTTCAAATTTCTTATGGCCTTTTGTCAAATGTTCTTATGCTTACTAATACCACACTTGCAATCATATTCTTATTTTCTTTATTGAACTTAGCAAATCTATTTTTCAATGTACCATAATTACCATTTTCCATTATGTCATCTAGGATATCATCAAGTGTAAGTGAAGGTGGTTATCTATTGCCTTTCTTTTCTACCTTTTCTACCTCATCATTCATCTTTGTATTTGATGACTCATTTCTCTTTGTTGTCAATGATGATTCTTCATTAGTCCTATTTCTTCTATAAATATATATCTTGGTAGGCTTGATAGTTCTTGTCTCCTTCCTTGTTTCCATTGCTTCTTCTACATCTAACCAAGGTTGAGGATTAGCTATTGACCCACCTATGAGTTCTTCCTCTAGTTATTCATCATCCATGTCTTCAACTTCTATTACCTTATATAACCTAGTTACTTGAATTACTATTTCCTTCTTTTGAATTTTCTTTGCTTCTTCCTATTGTTTTAGAATTCTATCTCTTATCTCCATATAGGTTCCAAATCTTGACAAAATTGGAATTTATGGTGTAGCCAATATCAACTCAATATGTGGTCTAGCCACTTCTTTGCTCACTTCATATTAAAATGGTGTCAACCAATGAGTTCTTGGTTGAACTACCTACATTGTGCACTTGTTTGTGCTTGATACAAAACATATTTTCTTCTTGTATGCTCAACTAGACTAGAAGGAATTCTCTCCCATCTTTCATTTGTTTCCAAAAACTTTTAAAGTAACCCCACAAGATTGGGTTACCTTTCCCTTCAAGATTCTTCAACAACTTTTTGATTTGTATTGTGATAGGTTGCTTCGCTGACCTATTAAAGAGTAGGTAACCTTAAAATTCTCCCTTTAAGTAGAATAAAATACACCCAAATATTGCACCAAATTTATGAACTCAATTGTTGTAGTTTTTCTTGATCTTACCCAAATTCTGCATTATGTGCCTATGAAGCCATCCGCTTAGGTCAAGTGTGGAATGATCATGTATGATATGATAGGTTTTGTATGATGCACTACTTAGGATGTTGTTGTCCCTACTTGAGTAGTGTATCCTATAACTAGTCGCCATTTGTGTGAATATTAGTTTACAATATGTGACGGCATTTACTATGCAAGTCCTTCCATCGTGATGTCCTCCTGTGAGTTATGTCACTAGATTTATCAAGATGGTCTTTGTAATTTGTTCCCCTCCTATGGAACTGAAACTTGTTACTCTTTGTATCACATCCTCCATGATCTTAACTGGTTTATCCAACCACATATATTGATTGTGTACCTTGCTTAACATGAATCTCACTCAATCTTCATGAAAGAAATTTAGAATTTTTATGGCTCAATATAGGGTAGTTTTCTCCAAATGTGTGTTCTCCTCCTTTGGAACCCCATCCTTGCAAAAGGTTTTATAGAATTTGTGAATTTCTTTGTCGCTCATTTCTTGAATTTTTATGTCCAAGTACTTGCTAACATCTTTCGTGAGAAGAACATTAGCTGGGAGTGATGGAAATGATCATCCCAAATCAACTTCATGTCTTCTCTACAAATTTCTTGTATTCATGATGTTTTTTCATCCTTCCATCGACCAACATCATTTTGTTAATTTCTCAAGCAATTTGGATTTGATTATCAACTAGTAGCTAACACATGACTCGTCATAGTGAGTTGCACCATAAATCACTCTTCATATCTCTATCTTCTTTCTTTATTGGGTACTCTAATCATTATGACGAATCACTAAAAGATAGGGTTTCACAAATTTAAAAGATCAAGAGATTTCAACTTTGCAAAGTGGTAAATGGCTTGTAGTGTGTCTATTTATAGCTCAAAAATTTAATGTTAGGATTATAATATTAAACAAAAATTTTACCTACTACTTATTATATGTCATTAATTCTTGAAATCCGTTGAGTAATGAACATGTTTTCACTCATTCTATTGTCTACTATAGGTGGTGCACATTCACCATTGTATCAACACTCAATATCCTTCGGCATCACAATATGTGACTTACCAATTCTAACTAGGGGATCAGTGTAATATTTTCCTTGTTTACATAACCCCTTAAGGTAAGAGTTATCTCATCTTAAAGGTCTCACCACTGACTGGTGAGTTCAGAACCTCTATTGTTTTGACTTCCTATGTTTCCTCACTTTTCCTTCTCCAAATTTTGACAAATTCCTTATTGACTTCTTATTTATCTATAGTCTTACTCTTTTCTTTCCTATCATGAGACTGGTTGTGTGGAATGCCTCTACTTCTACATTCTCTAGCGAGATAGCCAATCTTGTGACACTTGAAATATGTCATTGCAACACTTTTCCAATGTCTAATGTTGTTTCTCTAACCTATCCTTAGCTTGAAATGGGATTCAAGTTGGCCTTGATTTTTACAACATGAGCACATTTGCATGGAGAACCTATCTCTTCTGGTGAGACTTGTCAACTTTGGGAATGGAGGATTTGATCTTGCTCCATGTTTGCAATATTTAGCCTTACACCCATATGTGTTATAGTGCTAACAATATCCATCAATATCCTTCTCATGAAAATGAGATTTGCACTCTTGTATTGTATGGCCATACTAATGAAAATCATGACAATACCCATTAATTACTGGATATCACTTGGGTCATCTCTGTATGCTACTGATGGCTTAAACGACTATGGCTTTGGATCTAGAACTCTATATTCTATAGGCGGCTTCTCATCTTGGACTGGAACTAGCTATGATGCTCCTATCTCTGCATACGGATCTGCCACTGGGGGCTATGGGTACCCATGGTGGTTCTAGGTAAACGGGTGCCCACCCATTTAATATAGGGGCATATTCGTCAATGAGAAAGCAGTCTAGGGTTTGTTACTGATGCATTAGAAAAGCGCTAGCGAGACGGTCTGGGTATGGATGTGGATCTCAATCCACCATTTCCCCCCTACCCCCTACCCCCCTCTACATTAAAAACCATGTGATGCATGTTTGAACCAGCATACATATAAAGTGTGACCTATCTTAACACAAAAATAGCAAGTGGTTTTTCCATGTTTCCTACTTTTGGGTGATGTCCTTCCGTACTTCTTGAATTCTTAGTCTTTTCTTCTAGAAGACTCACCTACTTCCGACTTGTTGTCACCTTTGTATCCAAGATTGATGGTGTTTTTGTTTCTCCTCTAAGCTTACAGTTGTTCATCTATCTTCTCTGAGCTCTCGTTAAACTTACTTAGTTTTTGCAACTCTTTTATTATCTTGAGTACTTTCTCAATCAACTAAGTAAACTGATCCTTGTGAGGGTAGTTGCACTCCTCTTCCATTTTCACTCTCTATGTATATTTGTTTCTTGTTGCTTTATCATTTTTTTTCTTAATCTCTAAGGCTATTATTAGTGCTTCCTTAGTTTCATCTTTAGCCAGGATGACGTTATCTCATTCCTCTTGTTCTGTCCTCATTCTTGGTGTCTCCTCATTTTCTTTCTTCATCAGTGCGATGGGTTTGTTCATCTTCTCATTGTTAGCCATGAGATTAGTGATGACTTCTTTACATTCATCTGACCCACTTTGATCTTCCATTTGTTCAATGAGTTCTTTACTCCCACCGAGTTTCTTTTGCAGCATATTTCTCTTGGTCAAGGATGTCCATACCTTGTCCTTTAAATCATCAACGATGGAAAGAGCTTCTTTGAGTTGCTTCTAAACTCTAAAAACTTTCGTTAGATCTTCATCAAGCTATTAAGGTCATTATTATTAGGCTTTGAGCTCTAATACCAATTGTTGTCCCAAAACGGTACTGAGATAGGGGTTGAGTTAGTACAAACTTTCAAACTAGTTAATCAAGCTCCTAACTATATAAACCTTAAAACTAGTTATCTAAGAAACATTAAAGCAATAAAGTAACACTATAAAACCATGTAAGCTCATATAGGAATGCATACATTGATAACAAATGAGTTTTTTTATGCGAAAACCCTTAGTGTGAGGAAGAAAACCATGGTAGGAGTAAAATACCCACTTGCCTTTTACTATAGTTAAAAGGTTCCCCTATTAAAGGATACTATAAGAATTTACCTAAGGGAAAAATTCACCCAGGAACTAATAACTCAAACACAAGCACAACTGTAGACCAGAAAGAGAGAGTATGATCAGAATGACGATATATTCATTCAATATGCCATGTAAGACTACACTAGGAGTGCCTCTATATAAAGGCCTCTGAGATATATCTAGAATGCCTCATAATCAGCATCATGATAAGTCATACAACCATGCACATGTCCACCATATATGGGTTATCCTCCATTAAGCACGGAAGTAAGTGCGATGATGAGAGGATAAGCCTACAAGGGTGTGACATGCAAATCAGTGTTGTAGACACCATGAGCTAAAATAGAGTTGCGTACTTTTGTGTTGTCAACATGACAACTCAAAAAGGTGTGCAAATTCCTAAGTGTCTCACAAAATAAAATAATAAAATAATGCAAAATAATAAAATAATGCATTAACCTAAGTAAACTTAAGTAAGTGTAAATAGTAAATACGTATTTACACCAACACCCCCCCTTAAGTGCAACTTAGGAGAATTCCCTTAAGCTTACGCAAACTAGGATGAAGATACATGATGGGTCCCGGCTACTAGGCCATGTTAGGTACCCATGTACATAATGAAATGCAATTTCTCATAAAGCGAAGAAAGAGGGAAAACCTCATGGGAAAAACCCTCTCCCAAAAAGAGAGATAAATAGGTATGCATGGATGGATGGAATAATCAAGACCCCCCCATTACGACATACATCTAGTATATACATAAGTGAAGAATGAGAAGAACTAAACCTCATAAGAGGAAAAAGTCCCCACCATAAGAAAGAAGAGGAAGAGAGACAAGGTAGTCCTCCCCCCCCCCCCCCCCCCCAAATCAAGAATGCATGTTAGTGAAAGTTGCTCCAAGGAAAAAGCTAGTCCAAGAGTGTTGAATGACATTCCTCCCCTTTAGAAGAAACAAAGGCAAAGGTGCAATCCTGAAGAGGTATGGTGACCCTGAAACCTACTCAAGTATCCCTATGCTAATGTTGATGTTTTTCTCTTCCAACTGTGCTGAAAAGAACGAATGCAGATCTGGCAAGGATGTCTATTGAAGCTATTCCACTGAACCATCTGTCTCCTGAAGTAACAAAGAGACCTCCTCTAATTGTTGTACATATGTATCCACAATCATGCCAACCTATGAAGATTGATCATGTAGAGAATGGACATGAGGGTCAAAGTGAGCCCTTGCAACAACTGTAGAAGGATCGTCTTCATCAAAGAGAAGATGTAAGTCCTCAAGGTTGTCTCCCAAGTCAACTAAAGTTGGAGCTGGAAGATGAGATGTACCATGCTATGTTGGACCTTTCACTATGGCAATGTAACTGTGTGGACTAGACTGATGATGTGACCTCTCCCTGCAACTGTCGATAGAACCCCACGTGTCTGAATCTGTTGAAGCACTATCACTGGTGTCACTATCAGTTTCCACTATGTATGAAGTGCAGAGAGGATTAGAGGATAAGCTGGCTAAACTTTCCTCAAAGTGAACATCCTTCTCCACAAAAATCTCATGAGTCTCTGGATCCATAAGTCTATATGCCTTAGCATTGTCTTCATATCCTATGAAAGTACAAGGCCTAGGTGTCGATGCCTTGCAACTCTTGGAAGATAGGTTTGCCCATGCTGGACAACCGAAGACTCTGAAGTGTCTCACAATTGGTTTTCTATCGCACCATGCCTCAAAAGGAGTCTTACCGTCTAAGGCATTATGAGGAGACATGTTAAGTATGTGAGTAGCATTGCTTATAACTTCAACTTCAAATGTAGGATCAAGAGACTTGGCTTTGATCATGCAACTTGCCATGGTTTTAAGAGTCCTAATCCTCATAGCTACAACATTTGTCTTATGCAGACTGAATGTTGGTGAATTATGAAGATAAATCCCCTCAAGTCTACAAAAGTCTCTAAGTCTTCTGTCTACATATCTACTCTCATTGTCCACCTGTAGAACCTTGATGGCTTTCCTTGACTTGTGTTCAACATGAGTCTTGAAGTCTTGAAGCTTATAAACCACTTCACTCTTATGATGAAGGAAATAGAACCAAGTGAATCTTGAAAAGTCATTAACAAATGTGAGGATGTAGCAACCTTTACTGACTGAAGTCACTACAAAAGGACATGCTAAAACCATGTGAACTAATTGAAGAACAACTAGTGCTCTAGAAGACTTCCCTTTATCATACTTCTCCTCGAGATGCATATACACTGAACATGATGAACACTCACCCTTAGAAAAGTTGATGTTAGGTAGACCTTTGACCATGTGTTTTGAGAAAAGTTGTTGAAGATGGTAGAAGGCAAGGTGACCAAACTGCTCATGTCATAGTGTGTTTTGTGAAGTAGAGTGAGTCAACAAGGCTTGAGAAGGAGACTTCGGCACAAAGTGGGAGAAGAAATAAAGCCTCTTGTCATCATTGACTTTCCCCACTGCAACCAATGAATCATCTCTAAGACTTTGCACCATCACTGAATTTGGAAGGAACTTAACTTTATGACCATCTCCAAGGTGAGTGATTTGGTAAACTGATAGGAGATTGGAGCTTAGGTTTGGAACGTAGAGAATATCTTTGAATTCCCCATTGTCCATTTCTACATGTCCTTTCCCTTCAACTTCCATTTAGTATCATCTCCCATGAAGATGTGTGGTACCTTTGATTGCTTTAATGAAGAAAAGTCTTCCTTTGAAGAACCCATAGAGGCACCTGAGTCAAGTATCCATTCCGAAGAAGAACTTGTGTTTGCCATAAGTGCTTGCCCTTTACCCTTCGAAGAGGTTGGAGTTGAATCCTTGGAAGTACCTGGCACTTGAATCTTGTTCTTCCTAAGTAGAATTTCTAACTCATCGACTCTTTTAGTTTTGCAATGATGCTTGTCATGATTTGGCTTTTTGCAGTATGCACAAAAAAGTTTGTCCTTTTTATTACTTCCCTTCTTGTTGGAGGAAGAACTGCCTTGTTGTGAGGAGGATTGTTGTGTCTCAAATTGTGATTTATGCTTCCACTGCTTCTTCTTCTTGTTGCTTTTCCCTCCTTGACTTGATTGGTGCTCATCACTAGCCACCAAGGCTTTGGTCTTTGATGACTTGAGAAGTCCTAAATCCATCAAGTGAGATTGTTCAACAATCAACATCTCTGCAAATGCATCAAATGAAGGCTTCTGGTAAGTAGATCCCATGGTCAATCTATGAATATTGAAACTCGAAACAAATGAAGCATACTCTAAAGGTAGCCTCTTCAAGATGTAATGAATCAACTTTTCATCCTTCATGGGATTTCCACAATCTTTAAGAAGTGCCCTATACTCATTGGCTTTGATGATGTAATCCTGAATTGTGTCAAAGTTCTTTGAATCCAAGAGAAGTAGATCATCCTCAATCTGAAATCCCTTTTCTTCATCCACCTTACCATACAATGATTTAAGTTTATCCCAAGCTACTTTGGATTTTATATAACTGGAAATGTGAAACAAGAGATCTTTATGAACACAATTCCTAATAACTCCTAAAGTCTATTGATCTTGAGCTTGCCAATTAATGAGTTCTTTAGCATCAATAGGTTTGGTAATTGTACCATCAACATAAAGACTATATCCGTTTTCCATTAATCTACTCCATGTAGTATCTTTCCATGTAGAATAGTTGTGTGAAGTTAGAGGAGGACATTTAAAACTCATGATGCAAAAATGAAAAGAGCATAAAAGAGAGATACAACAACATAGTACACACCCCCTCTTTTCACTGAATCAAAAGACCCCCCCAAAAAAGATGCTTTTGGCACTTTATAAGTAGTGTGTGTACAATGGGCCACTTCAAAATGAACAAAATGGACTTTCTGATTTTACTTTTACAACTGCCTTTTGAGGCTCAAATCTATCACTAAGCACTGTAGCTCAAATATACAATAATTCTAAAAAGTAATCAAAGCTTTACAATGCAAAAAAAGCCCTGGTTCTGAAAGTGAGATTTTAGTCCACACAACCCTAGAATATGACTTCAGATCTGAAAAGTAGACAAAAAAATGCACACTTTCAAAAAAAATATAACCTAAAAAAGTGACCAGATGTGCCTGTACGGAGCGTTTGAAGTTGCAAAATATAGGATTATGTAGGTACAATTGCCAAAAAATGAAATTTCTAAAAAATCTTTGCACCAAAACCAAAAAACAACACCACCACTAGAAAATTTAGGAAATTCTACCCAATTTCAAAAAAAAATTGCACCTAAATCGGAGTCCAGATGTCCAAGTTATGGGCTCGCAAAGTCAGGTTGCCAAATCGAAAAGCAATCTAGAGAGGGGTCTGGAAGGAAAACTGCGAGCTTAAATTTGACGGTCAAATAGTCATCGTAGTAGTTGAAAATTCCCTAGTTTTGATGGTCAAATGGTCGTCAATTTTAACACAGTGAAATGATGATGTCAACAAAAATCAACACTTGGGATGACATGGCAGTGTGATGAGGCGTATGTACTGTATGGAACGTGGACGTGGCAATACGGAAAGTAACATGGCACCTCGTTGGCAGTACTACAGGGTCTTAGGTGGCAAATGACATGTCCAGATTCCATGTGGCAGTTTCGGGTCCTACGTGTCAACTGTACAATGGACAGCATGGCTAGGCACTTGAGTACTCCACGGACAGGTGGCAATGTCCAGATGTGGCAAGGTCTATCACATCGCGGCGTGGGTGAGCTCCACATGGCAAGGTTGATGTGTTGTAGTGTTGTGTGTGGGCAGGGGTCTACAATCGACACGTGTCTTCGCAAATTTACCTGTGTGACGCCGAAAAATAGTCGCTGCGGCCGAAGGTTTGAAAGCATAGGTCGTCGGTAAGAAGAATTTCATGGGCAACGGTCGGAACTCAATGCAGAGTGGCCAAAAAATGTACGTGCGGGCCGAAATTGTTGACTATGGGCAGAACGCCAGTTTTTATTATGTGGTGCCAGATTTTTGTTCAACGATGTCGGATCTCAATGCCGAAAAACAAACTGGGTCGTCGAGAAACCACAAATTGCCATTGGGGTTTTATTTGAAAAATCCCACATGGACCTTGCGTCTTGTTTAAAAGGAAAAATTTGCAGTTGGTTAAGCAAAAGCAAGCCACCATGTTGTGATGAATACGTGCCACCGGTTGGCCTGTTGTGCTAGAATCCGGCTAGATTTTCGGTCAGTTGTTTGGCCAAATTCATGTTTTAGATGCACAGTATGGTTGCTTGTAAATATGGAATATGCCCGTTGTGATTACCCTGTGACAAACAGAATATACCTCCAAATGGCAGAGCCGGGATGTCACTACCTGGTTTTATTGAAAAAAATTTCTCTGTTGGATGCCCGAAGGGAAAAAAATTTCTGACAATTCTAACAAAAATAAATTGCAGAGAAATAAAAATGCAGATCTGAAAAATTAATTAAATCTGCAAAAAAATGACCATACCCGAACTGCAAATCGGGGCCTCTAGGTTCTAATTTGCAAAAAAAATTTGCCTAACGGTCGACTTTGGGCCAAGGTAGCCGAGTTTATAGTCGATCTTCACCGAATCAGCGTTCTGGATGCAATGGCAAGGTCAGATTTGGCTCTAGATGCTCTCAATTTTTGTAGTACTCCAGATTTCGGCTGAGGTGATGAAGCAACAATGGTCTCAAACGGTTATGTGATAAGAAAATCTCCAAGCTCTAATACCATGTAAGAATTTTCCTAAGGGAAAAATTCACTAAGGAACTAAGAACTCAAACATAAGCACAATTGTAGACGAGAAAGAGAGTATGATCAGAATGATGATATATTCATTCAATATGCCATGTAAGAGTACACTAGGAGTGCCTGTATATAAAGGCCTTTGAGATACATCTAGAATGTCTCGTAATCAGCATCATGATAAGTCATACAACCATGCACATGTCCACTATATATGGGTTATCCTCCATTAAGCACGGAAGTAAGTGCGATGATGAGAGGATAAGCCTACAAGGGTGTGACACACAAATCAATGTTGTAGACACCATGTGCTAAAATAGAGTTGCGTACTTTTGTGTTGTTAACATGACAACTCAAAAAGGTGCGCAAACTCCTAAGTGTCACAAAATAAAATAATAAAATAATGCAAAACAATAAAATAATGCATTAACCTAAGTAAACTTAAGAAAGTGTAAATAGTAAATACGTATTTACACCAATAGATACAACTATTACTTTTGAGAACGCATTATGTTATGAATGGTCATAACATGTGAGGATTACAAAAGCTTATGAAATCTACCTATTAAGAGGATTTAAATACACTCTTTCTGAGAGGTACCTTGTCGGAGGATTTACAATTCCTACTAATGAAGCTTTCTCGATTAAGAGCTTACAAATATAGATGCGATGATAAGAAACAAAACTAGTATGGTTTATCTAATGAGTGGCATAGCTTGCCTTACAAATCCATTGTGTGAACCTTGAAGATGTCTTCATCCTCCCTCTCTGTCTTGGCTTGCCTTATGAGTATGTTGTTCAACTTTTTGCTCTGCAACTCGAGTTTCTATAGTTCACAAACTCACATCATGAACAACCAACAAAATGAAGTGTACAAGATCTATTTACACTTCCTACCGTCTACGTGTCAATAACCTTTTCAATAATCTCTCTCAAACTTTTATATTCAAAATTTGAATGTCACACATGAGATAGTCATAAAATAGCTCTGACACCTACGAGTAAGGTCTAGAATGGTAGGCTTGTCAGTCTCCCTTTGAAACTATGATATAGCCTTTGTTTTTTTAATCTACTAGACTTCACATTTGGATGCCCATGCTACCTTTTTGTGCAACAGTCATGCCACATCAATAGTGACTTGTTGGGATCAATCTTTACTCATGACTGCATCTCTTTTCTTATTGTTATGTCACAACTTACATCACCGTCCTTGTCTTGATAGGTGTAAGGTCTTGTTGATGGTGGTTTATGCTTTACCAATTTCTAATTAATAACAACACCTAGAATTTTGTGATGTTAAGCATTAGTAATCACCTTTCACTTAGTCATGTTGCCAAATTGACTAATAGGTCCAATAGAGTTATTCTCCATAATAGGAGTCATATCTTTAGGATACATTTTGGTTTCATCAAGATTCCTAGTAAAGAAGGGAGGTTCAAAAGAAAAAGAATCTATGAGCCTACGACTTATTCTAACCTAAATTCTATAAGTTGGACTCAAAGTGTAAAATATCATACATAAAGGGAATAAAGATGTAATAGAATTTGAAAAAATGTAGCAAAGATGTAATGTAACTATAAACTATCAAAATGCATACAAATTAACTTTAGATATATAATTTTAATGAAAAGGGGATCTAACGAGATGCATACAATGTAATCTAGATAGGAAAATAAAATTAATAACAAAATCATAATAGAAAGGCTATGGTTCAATTTTACAAAAATGTATATGGTGAAATAGTTATCAAAGCTCGATTTCCACTTCACACCTATACATTGGAAGGGGCCCTAAAATGTGACTTCTTTGTCAAAAATATGATTAGAACAATTGAAATAGATGAAACCGGTGTTGATGCATGATCTAGTTAATGGAAGATGTCATTTAGGGTCCTTTCCCTATACGAATAAAAATGTAGTGTGCATGCAATGTCAAGTAAATGAAAGATGTGGGAAATGATAAACAACGAGATATAAGATCTAGTCTGTCAAAGTAAGGTTGTGAAGGAGTAACGATGATGATGTTATCACCTTAGGGATAGTAGAGGAGGGAACTTCAAAATTGTAAGAACCTTGATTGAAGCTTCTAGAATTAGAAATTGTTCTAAATCTTTAGTCTTGAAGACTATTTCTACAAGGTCTCAAAAATCATAGAGCTGTAGAAATAGATTGAAACAAGTTTGACATGTACTAGGTATAGGTTGGAACAAGTCAGACCTATACCTAGCAATTGAAGGTGTGTAGATTGTGATTGTTACTATGTCTACAAATCTGAATCTATAGCTCTACAAATATGCACCTAAACACAAGAAGAATTAAAAATTATTTGGGAGAAGGGGATTGCCTTGGTCAAACCCTTTTATATCAATTAACCTTGTAATATAATAAGTAAAACATGTAAAATGGGATAAATGTAAGTATTCACCTTGCTTGTCAAACTTTCATGGATGGATACAAATCTATTATATCCACAAATATGTATAAATACTTGTTGAATGTTGCATTGTATAATCTAGGATGCCCTTATAAATGTAATAGACTGACTCTTGCCAAATCATAGATCATGGATGTGTGCATGCTTGATAGCTTGGACAAAGGAGAGGAAAGAACAATGGGTGTGGATCTTCTAGCTCAACTAGGAACTCTTTAGTAATCCATTGTGGGAGATAAATTCATAAAATTAATAGAAGATTTGTTTTTGATTGGATGGATAAGGACTTGGAGAGTTTGAATGGATAAAATGCTTTAAATCTTGGAGCCAAATCCTTGTTTGCTTGCTACAAGTCATTAAAAATCTCTTGAATGCACCTTGGACTTGATTTCTTGAGAGTGGATGATTCCTTAGCATGAGATGTAATGTGAAAATGAGGGGAAGAGGTATATTTTTTTATAGACCAATGGCATTGGGTGGGACAATAAAAATATCTTGCATCAAGCTTGAAATACACAAAAATGCAACCCAAGGTATAGATTTAAATAGGTTTGACCTATAAGTGGTGTGGATTGAAATAGGTTTGACCTATATTCAAAGAGTGTTAATTTCGAGGGAAAGTTGCAAGATATGAGTACTAAGTGAATATTGGGAAAATGAAAAGACAAGCAAGAAAATCAAGTATAAATGCATCCAAAATCTAGGAAATCACTAAAATGGGGCTCAATGTGTCCTGGAGCTTCCAAATTAATGGGTGCTAAGACATGCATAATGTTTTATGGGCTTTGTTGCACATATTGTACATTTTTCCTTTTTTTAAGTAGTTGTTGATTAAATTTCTATACACATTATAAATTAGAATAACCCCAATTTCTTGAGTCTGTCTTTGTTTTTCTCACCATAACAATTGCATGAAATGTTGAATAAGTTGGGCTTGATCCAATGTATAAACAAGAACACAAAAACAAGAAAGAAAAATAGTAAAGACCCCTTGCAATATAAGCAATCAACCCCCTCATCTGAGAAAAATGTCTACCTTCTTGTGCTTTTTAACAAATACAAGTACAACAATTGAATTCAAGTTGACTAATAGGTACTTCATAGAAAAATAATAGAAATCTAGATAGATTGTTGCAAAGTGCATAGAACCAAATTTACAACACAACTAATTTGTAAAAAATCAATATTCTTTCTCCAAATTAGGGCATGGGAACAAAATCCTCAATCTAAGCCTTCAAAAACAAGTTGTTGATATTGTTTTGAAAGAGCTTTGGAAATGTTTCCAATGGAAGTGAGATTGTAATGGTAACACATCATCCTAAAATCTAGTAACTCAACAATGAAAAATCTTATTGATTTCAACAACTTAAGGCTTGGGTATGACTAGGGGTTTTATTCCTTATAACCATATACTAAAACCTATGGTAAGAAATTTGTACGATTGACGTTAATACATACATCAATTGTACCTATCTTTTTAAAAAGATTTTAAAAACATTATGCTCATATTGCACTAGTGACATAGAAAAGCATTCTGTGCCAAGTTTTGGAGGTATTAGTTTTAACATTGTACTATCTAATTCAAATCAACCAAAACAATCTCATATTTTTCCAATATGAATTTATAAAATTTTATATTGATGTATAGCGTTTTGGGCCTTTACATTTAATTAGGAGGTTTTTTTTTCACCATGATGCACATCATTTGAAAGTTATTTGACAAAAGAATCTTAAACAAGGCAAGTGAATTGCCAATCTGTTGCTATGATACCATTTAGAAGTTGTGCATCAACCCCACAATCTTGCACACGAGAGAGCAATGAAAATACTATAAAGTCAAAGAATTCATTATATAGATAGATCAAGTACGTACGATATAAAAATAGAAATCCTTGTTATAAAGCCATTATTGAAACCTTAGAACAAACTCAAATCATGACAAATGTCTTAATTAATCATATAATATGCAATACAAATTAAATGACTTAACCTTAAGTATGAAAAAGTGAATAAAACCTAATACAAAACCAAGTAATATATCATTTTTACCACAATATTTATAATATTTGAATGGATCAACAAATATCAAATCTATTTAGGATTGGCCAACACCCACTACATTGGCCCAATTGAAGGTCTTTTTGGGCTAGGCATATTATTGAGATTCATCAAGGAAATTTCAAAGTTAGCCACACTCTTGATTAAAATAATGAAAAGAAAAGAAAACTAATCAAAAAATCTAATTCAAAGAGTTTTTAAGAGGCCCAAGGAAGTGATGCATTATTTTCTTGTACTTTACATTTTTTATCAAGGAAAACAACTTTTGAAGGGTTCCTGAAACCCTTTACACAAAAGATTTTCAATGAAGCCTAATCATAGGATACCACAAACAAAAGGAGAAACACGTCACCAACCAACAAAGGGTGACCAAGGTGGCCCTACAGATATCACAACATATTTGTGCCACCAATTACAACTCAAAACAGTTAAGACCTCCAACTCCCACAAGAGTAAGATATAAGAAGACAGTTTGCGAACTATCAATGTTTAAAGTACCCGTATTAAATATATGAGAACGGTGGAGAATTGTGTCTTTCTTGTGAGTGATGAAGATGGACTTCCCTTGAGAGTTTCCCAACTTCCAGGTACTTTAAACATTGGTAGTTTCTTTTACCATACAGTCTTATATTCATAATTCCTATCTCTCATCTTTTTGGCAAGTGGTTCTCAAGTTATGGTTGGTCATTGATAATAGGTCAAGGTTCATTCTATTTGTGCAATTTAATGTTTTTACATAAACATTATGTTATATACTTGTTTATTAAGTGATAATTATGACATATCAAATAAGAGTAATCTTTATATTGATTAGGTGATCTATGTTTGGAGAATGTCCATGAAATAAGTAGAGGCAAAAGGAAATAGATTCCTCATTTCTTAGACCTAAAAAAGTGTGGCTACCTCAAGTAACACTCACCAATGTTTTTTTTGGGATCAAAAGATGAAGGACAATAAACAAGATCTCCACATGCAAAAGAAAGCAATTACCAGAGGAAAGATCCCCTTAAATTAGGAAACCACAAATCTCTTCAACATTGTTTTTAAGCAACAATTTCATGAATTAAACAATATCTTGGCATATGAAAGAGTCAATAAGGAGAGTGGTCATGTTCACAATAGTTTGTTGATTCCTTTAATCCATAAGGCTTTAAGTGCATGTAAAAGTTCTTGCACCAAGAAGAGCATTGCAGATAAATTTTCAACAAATTTGTGGTATGATGAAGAGTGAAAGACAACCAATAGATCTATAAAAGAGAAATATTTGAGCAAACATGCATGCAAAATTGATTCAAGCAAAAAAATAAAGTATGTAAATACAAGAAAGGAGTTTATCTCTCTTGGAAAACATAATTTCAAATATTTTTGGAAGAACCCAAACTAAAGGACAAAACAAATTGAGAAAAATACTATAGATGCTCAATGGCTAGACTGTGCAAAGCTACTTTATGGGTGGATAAATAAAAAGAACCCTCCTCACATAGTGATCACATTGGTAGAACTCTTCACAGTGAATAATATCAAATAGGAAATAAAGAAACTAGCTGCAAGAGGTAAGGCTACTAATAATGACGCCCTTCAAGCTGAATTTTGAAAATGGGGAGTTGAGTATATTGCCCCTCACACAAAAGGAATCTTCAATAATGTCATATGGGTTGGTTTCCTGGACGATTGAGAACTAGTGTAGTTATTCCCCTCTTTAAAGGTGAGGATATCAATAACCCATATAACCACTGCACTATTATGGTCAATGTCCTTGGCAAACTTTTGAGAGCACGGTGGAACGTAGAATCAACAATTGGGCATAAGGTGAAAGAAAAATGCAAAAATAAAAGATGGTTTCAGACCTAGACATTCCACCATTGATCATTGCATCACCCCTTAACATTTGATAAGAAAATATGAGAAGAACAAGGGGAAGAAACATATTATTGTCTTGTAAACTTCAAGAAAGACTTTGACATAGTGCCTTGAGAAAACATATGGAATAAAGTGAAAGAATTGGGTATCCTTGACATGTATAGAGCGGCAAGTTCATAAACCATATAAGACAATTAGAGTCAATGAAGGAATGCCTGAATGGTTCAGTAGTCACACTGGTCTTAAGTATGTCATTTATCCTCCACTTTGTTTGGTTTATACCTCTATAACTTAGAAACTTGGTTAAACAAAAATGGATAGAGAAGGTGTCTAACTTGCAAGATATGTGGTGAATCTACTTTTATATGTTGATGATCTTATCTTAGTATAAAAAGCAACACATGGCTTAAGAGATCATTTAAGGACCCTTGAACAGTTTCGTTAGAAGATAGGATGCAAGTGAACATTACCAAAACCAAAATCATAATTTTCTCTTTAAACAGAAAAGAAAACTAAATTACCTTATTTTTTTGACCTACTTGTTGGAAATTGTGAAATTATATGAATGCCTTGAAATTGACTTCCACTATAAGCTTAGTTGGGAGACTTGTAGAGTGAAAAGGATACATAGGGGATGGGAAGCGTCAAATCTACTCCAAGCTAGGTTCATAAAAGATGAAGTTTGGAACTAGAAAATCAAGAAAAAAAAAATCAAATTACTAGTCATGCCAGTTGTTCTCCATGGTTGAGAAGTTCGAGGAAGAGACATGTCAAACCAAGGATGGAGACACTTAAAATGAAATCAAAAGCATCTAAGCACAAGTAGTGTCGAAATTAAAACATCAATAACATAGAGAATCCTTTTAGCAAAAGCATGTACTTTTCCATTAGTGATGTCAATGATAACTCAATCAATAAATTACTTAAAGGTTGAAAACATGGATAACCAATACTGACCCAAAATTGTGATGGAAGAGAGTCTCGACTGTAGGAAGAAAACTTCGATGAAACAAAATAGCTAGTGGTCAAGAAAATGGAACATCAAGTTGTTTATTAAGTAAAATAGGTTTTGACGGGGCCCTGAAACCCAAATACAAAACAGAGTTAAAGCTAATCAACCTGTGATCCAAATTGAAAGATAATCAATACGCTCTTTGAAGAGACACGGGACAGGACACAACATAACTTAGACAGAGACGAGGTTGCCAAACAACTCGCAACATACACCAAAACTTACTGGTAGTCAAGGAAAGGATAGGCACTTAATAAACAAACCACCCTACAAAGAAAGAAAGACGACAAATTTTAAAATTCCCCCTTAACCCCCTTTTTGTGGGAATCAGGAGAAGAATGAGAGGGAAATTTCTTTGATTGTTTTCCTCTAACCATAATCCCTCTTTGATCTTGGCTGCCACAAAGTGCCATGCCAACAAATCAGCCGAACCAACACCAAAAGAGACGGGGTCGGCAGGTAGCTACCCCAACAACACAAAAATTGAACATCAAGTTGCACAAGTATCCTAATACCAATGACGGAATAAAAAAAGTTTGCCAAGTAAAAGTTCCAGCTTACCATCTGGACTAACCACATTTGTCGAAAAATATTTTATTACATCAAAGAGTTTAACCCAACTTAGGAACATGGAGAAAAATTAGGGGCATTTATTAAAGAAAAAACAACACTTTTAGTGGCACAATTGAGGATGGCTTCACATCATCTCAAGTGAAAGATGGGCCAGTGGAGAAGGCCAAAAAAGGTATGGGAAGAGAGAACATACATGTTCTACAAGATGGGTGTAATTGAAACAAAATAGCACTTTCTCATAGAATGTGCAACTTATGAAGATGTCCATGCTGAACACAAAATCATCTAGAAGGCTTACAACATGCATAGTTCATTTGTTGAAGATAATATCAACCAGAACACTAGCTTTCTAGTCAAGATCCATAACAAGAAATCAAAAGTTCAAAGGAATATGGAAATAGTTTAAGGTTGTGAACCCTTGGTTTCTTAGACTGATCAATCGCATAGATATCATTTAAATCATTCAAAGATGGAACCCTTCGAGTTTCCTATGGGCATTTCCATTCTATTATTTATGTTGAGTGAAAGCATTCTCTTTTTGGTTGGTACTGTTTTTTTACACAGTTAGAGCAGCATCAGTTCTGAACTGGAAAATATCTTTTGCACAGTGTTGTTTAATTAGTTTCATTTATTATATTGATCTAATCCCTCACGGCAATTAGTATGACTCCACTAATGTTTTTGATAGCTTTTATCAATGATATACAGCTCCCAAATTATTATTAAGGTTCAATCGTTTTGTTCTTCTTGGACCCATTCTGAAAAACAAATTATTTAATAATTAAATTTTAAAAAATTAGCTAGAGGGCATCATGTTTACCCTTGCTAACATAGGTTCAAAATTCAAATCATGGCCCAACTACATAAAATGACAACCCATCCCTCATCCCTCGTGCTGGTGACAAAACAAATATTCCAAATGTTATTCAATTGAACAGTTAAAGAAATTGATGGACACAAAAGGGAAAACTTAAAAATGAGTATTTCAATTATTAATAAGAATGGTACACTCATGGAAATGTTAAAATATATACATTTAATATACTGAAAAATAAGGCCTTTGGTTTTTATATTGCAACTAGATGTTATAAATTCAAGTAACCATTGAGAATCAGATAAGGAATGAATAGATATTCTAGGCTAGTATACATTAATTATTTTTCTGATTATCTCTTTGGTCAGATTGCACTACACCTGAAGGTGGTAGCTGAGTCTCTCTTTTATCATTTACTCCAGAGTTACCATTGCTGTTTCTGCATGCAGAAAGTTCTTTTGGTTCTGCATGAAAAGTAGTGTCTCCCTCAATTGGCACAGATTTCTTTGGCCCATTCAGAGCAACACCAAGAGGTTTATTTTCTTCCAGTGGAAGCCTTGACTTTGAAAAGGCATTATTGGATTGTTTTCTATCAAAAGATGGAGGGGAGAAACGCTGATCTTCTTGTTTACTTTTGTCTGCATGAAATTCACTTTCGAGACTGCTAATTGAGTCCAATTGAAGCCTTTTTTCTTCTGCAACTGAACTATGAACTTGGTCAGATGATTTAGTGCCATTCTGTCTTTTTGTTGAATCCGATTTAACCCTCTTTTCTTCTGCAACTGAACTATCAACTTCACTAGATGATTTGGTGCCATTCAATCTGCTTCTTGACTCTGATTTAGCCTTCTTCCCTTCTTCAACTGAGTTATTAGCTTCAGTAGATGACTTAGCTCCATTGTTTCCACTTTTGGATACAATTTGATTTGAATCTAAAGATTTTGTGGATGTCCTCTCATTACTTGAGCCAACCTTGTCACTCTTCGTAAATCCAGCTTCAACATGTCCCTCAGGACTCTCAACTGGGTTTTCTAAAGTTGCTTCGTGCAAAGTCTTGTCATTAGACATTAGTTCCATTGTAGCCAACCCCTCAAGATGTGATTTTGGAGGCAATATTTCAACTGCATCCAAGCTTGGTTTTATGGTCTTTGATTGTGAGTCAACAACAGTAGGGTCATTCTCTTTCTCTATGTGAATATTTTTTTCATCTAAACTGTCAGAATTGATATTGCGATTGGACGAAATTATTTCAGATTCAGTCCCTTTAGCCTCTGAATTCAACTCTTGTTTACTTTGAAAAGAATTATGTCTCTCCTTAGCCTCTGAATTCAATATTGAACTTTCTATAAGTAAGAAATGTCGATTACTGGAAACATCTCCTCTTCCAGATATGGTTTCCTCAAATGGTATGTTTTCTATCATACTGTCACTATATGTTTTGTACAAGGTACGGATTGGAGTAGCCAGCCGGGCATTATGATGTCTGATAACTCTTAAGAGTTCCAAAAGAATTGCTTCCTGTTACAATCAATACACAGAATCATGTCCTATAGCACATTCATGAAATAAATATGCAAAAATCTTCAAGCTCGGTGAAGAGCATTCAAGATAAGGAAAAGTATTCCATATATGAGCTTCTGAAGTAACATTATCCCCAGATTTCATTTGATACTCAATATATAGATGGTTAGATGCACCCTTGAAAGTGTGAGAAAATCTAATACATTAACTTCCTTAAAGCCTACCTTGACACAAAGATATTCCTCCATATGGCGGGTGTTCACAAAGCAAGACACCATAATCTGTAAAGCAGTACACCAGAAAATGCTGAAATAGATAGATAAACAAAGAGAAAACAATACATATTCTTTTATCATTTGACCATTTCAAGCCAGAGCATCTAAATGTGATTAAGATACCAGAGGAACATCAGAAACTTGTGCCACAAGCTGATGTTCATGAAACAAAAGGGATATGAACTTACCATTAGAGCTTGATTCTCTGGATTTACTTCAACCAAAAATGCTCTTCGATGCAGTCGTTGCTGTTCTACTCGGGGATTTTTTGCTAAGACTTTACGCATATCAGCTAAGATTTTCTGGATTGGCAATGGAAACCAATACTCAGATTCTTAAAAATACTCTAACAACCAAAAAACCTACTAAAATGATATAAAAAGAAACTGTTACTAGACTGCAATCAGATTTTATTTGGATACAAATAACATTAATAAGGATAATTCTTGAGAACCAAATGCAAGAAATGACTAGGAAAAGAACACCAGTAGTTGCACAGGAGCCAACAATTAAACAGAAGCTAGCTTAGTGATTAATGATTTAAAAAGAAGATAATGGACTTAGAAAAGATGATTTCTCAAATTTTCTTGTGGTGCAACTTTCATTTACCATTTCAAATTTAGGGTTGTTCATTTTGGCAAGTTATAACTACTTGAGATTGTAGTTACCCCGAATTTCTGGGATGGGGGACAGGGAAACAGGTTTCTGGGATGTTTGTTTTTCTCCGGAGCAGGGAACAGCAGGGGAGATATAGTCAAATCTGAGATTTCAAATATGTTCATGAATTATATAACATTGTAACATTCATCATAGCAGCATAATAACATTTATTAATCTAAAATCATTGAATCAATGATTATTCCTCGAATCACCATAGAATATAGCATTATATCTAAGTTGTCAATTCAGACTCGGGTTCAAAGAACTAGTTTGCCAGTACGGAAAAATTTTGAAATGGGGTTTGGATCCGTTAGTACAAAAACATGTATAATTTTATATATATATATATATGTATGCATGCAACCTAGAAGCATGAATTAATATTAGAATGTTATATAGTATCATAAAAACAAGAAAAACACCATAAACTAGTAGCCATAGCATTGTATCAACATCAAAATATTAAATCAATTATTTTGAGTTCAAGTAGTATTGTTTTGACTTTCAACAATTGGAATCTTATACTAAGTTTCAGTCATCTAATGGATTTTCTTCTTCTTCTTCATCATCGAAGGCATTACTTGATTCAGAACAAGTGTCAATGCCAATGGGATCAACTGCATCAATAACATTCTCACTTTCCAAGACCTCAAATGTTTATTACTTTTTCACTGTACAAAAGAGCGTGTTTGTTTGTAATTAACATCCTACTTGAACAATGTTAAAAAAGAATCTTGCAACTCCCTTCACCGACTGGAGATATTGTTTAATGTTTAAAATATAATTTATCAACATAGAGAGCTTCCAATTAATTGGGCTGGGGTTATTATCAGCAATTGGATCTAAAAACCTCACTGGAAGAAATCTTGAGGACTAGTTTAGATTGATGTAATAAACATCTGAACTTCAGCAAATTTTGTTTTCAAATGTTAAAGATCTTAAACAAATTCCGTAATAATTGTTTTCCGCACTAAAGTATAGAATGTTTCTCAGTGGAAATGTACCTCATTTGCACTTGGTCAGCTTGGGTCTGCCCTGGTTTGATCCAGGTTCGGCCAGGACAAAACAGCCTGCTTGGTTTTGAACCCTAGACGGACCCACATGCGAACTGTGCCAGAACCAAGGAGTCGTTCAAACCCAATCTTGATTCAGCCCTAAAATAAGTGAACTGGGTCACTTAGCATTAAATGAACCAAATGAGAGTTCAAATTTCAATTTCATACATTCATAGATTTAAATCATTGAAACAACTAGAGACTTCCAAACAATAGCAACAACAGAGTCTCAATATGCCAAAGTCTCTATCTATTCAAAACTTCACATTCTATTCAATGTGGAAACCAGAAAATCAACTTAAAACTTGACAAAAGAAAAAGACGCTTGTTATTGTAGAAAAGGCTTTTTAGATCAATCAATATGCATATTGATCATTGAGGTCAAACAATAAAACCCTGCAAACCTTGCAATCAATATACTTGGGCTAGCATATACAAAACCCTACAAAGTGCAAACCCAACAATGAAATGCTCACTCGCGGGACAATGAACCAGGTCAAGAAGAAATAAATTTCCATGAGGCATTGAAATAATAGAATTCCTTACCCTTAGTTTAGTCAACACAAATAACATGTATGCATATTTTAGTAATATTTAAATATTATAGGGTTGCGTTGAGGTTCACGCATGATTGAAAAATTCTGCAAATATCTTATAAATGTATCTTTCTTTGCCTACTACTGTAGAAAATGGTCAACCATCCCCAAGATAGTCAATAGACATTTTGGCCGTCCCTAGCCACCACGGGGATGGTCAATGATTTCCAAATATTATGTTTAGCATTTGAGTTTTTGGGACAGCTTCTTAATTTTTTTCATGGCTAGAGATGACTTGGAAACATTTCCAGTCATCCCTAAGTACCCAAAACTGTTTCCATTTCTAGCACTTAAGCATTTAGGGTGGAAACACATTTTTGGATAACACAGTGTACAATAGCTTGTGGCTTCCAAATTTTGAGTTTCTGGAATAGTTTCTAAATTTGGGTTTGGCTTGGAAATGTTTCTGGCCATCCCCATGTACCCAAAACAGTTTCCATTTCTGGCACATAGGCATTTAGGGTGGAAATGCATTTTCGGGTAACACAGTGTACAATAGATTGTGGTTGTATAGTAATTGCAGCTTCTCAATTTGTTATAATAAAACAACAGCCCCTATTTCAGACTCATCAACTTGCTTACCAAATACATATTATTACCTGAATTTATAGTTCAAATACCCCCAAAAAATAATAAGAAAAAAATATAACTCATTTATACAAAGCCACTAAAGATATCAAATATGTATTGTTAACCATTATAGGTAAAGGTTTAACACTATATAATAGGTGGTAACAGAAGGTATTATAAAATGCAATGCAACAAAGATATTTAGAGAACTCACCAACTACTTTATTAACTACAGAAAATGTCTACATTCATATATTTCAGGCTCACAACAACATTACTTCTTCATCCACAATGATGATCATCAGATACAAGTAATAAAATATAACGTGTTAAGGGTTGTGACAAACTATTGCGACCAACCAACTACCCAACTGCCTACCCCTTTAGACACACTAATCATATGTTAACAATTAATTTACCAACAACATCATCCCCCTGAAAAAGAAGGTTATCTCTCGACGATAGACAACAAAAATGAAACACTATACATCAATACAAAAATAATGGTTAAGGGTGTTGTGAAAGCGTCCCTAATGAGGATCATGTTGGTGGTGGTGTAGGAGCTGCCAACCGAGCTCTCAACTCATACACCTAATCCATCCTCAGCTTCAGGTCATGCTTTGCCAGCCTTTGCCACTCCACCCCCAACTTCACCATTAAGACAGCTTTGAGAACCTCCTTGTCTTTCCACTTTGTTGCCTCCAAAGCACTAGCAAAGACGACCCTCGAGCATAGTCCTCCCTAGCAATAGAGGCTCCCTTTCAACTGCCCATGCAACCCTCCCCAAAGCCAACTCTTGGTTGTGTTGCTCCTCAATTGTCTAAAGGTGAGATACCAAATCCTGTCAACGCAGCTCCTCAATGGCATGGAGATGGGATGCCAATTCCTTCCTAGTAGTGACAACTACTAATCTCTAAGCCTCTAACCCAGATGCTACATATTGAGTCCCCCTCAACTCATAACAGTCTTCTCAAAATGCTTGCTCCACCTTCCAAAGTAGAGCATAAAGTTGTCTCTCCCCACTCCAAGAATCACCCCAGCCCTCTAAAACACTTCATCTCTCCATCATCTCAAGAGTCTCTATAGCTGGCCACCCTTGGGACTCAAAATAATGGTGGAACTCTTGTGTGCAACTTGTCTTAATGAATTCCAATAAGGCCTCTATCTGCTCATCTGCCCCCTCCTAGCCCTTTCCCAACACCAAGGTTGTCATGCACCTGACACTTGCCATCATCTTTGTTGTCATCTCTTGAATGTACTACTCAATGTCAACATGATCCTTAGGAAGCTTAGGTATGCCTACATTGGGTGCCACCACCAACTGTACCACAAGTGCACTCTCCAACAATTGCAGGCCATTGGTACACTAACCTCCATCAGCCTTACTGGTGAGGTCTCTGCATCAAAGTCCACTATCTTAGACAGTACATAGGGTCGAGGAGTTAGGATGACCACCCCCACAAGATTCATGGGTGTAACCTGATATTAGTTAAGTCAAGCACTCATGGCTACCTTGGATGCCAAGCACTGAACCTCCGTCTTGCTCATTTGCTCCACCATTGAATCTCTTATGCTCAAGCCTACATCTCTACTAGCTCCATCACCTCCATGGGAGTCACCTCATCTCTTGCCTCCATATCAACATGTGACACCAACTCTCTGAACTGCTCAACTAGGGTTGTGGACTCTACCACTATTGACTCTACCACCACTATACCTCCCTTTGATTCCCCAACTATAGCTAGCTTCAACCGCTTTTCTATGAGGACTATATTGATTGGTGTCCTTAACTAATTGAACCCTAGAATGGGCACAACAGTCATCAATCCCACTGTTGTCGGTGTAGTCAAACAAGTTGTGTCTAACAAAAGTGGTGAAGCGAATAGAGTCGGTGTGGGTGTAGCCGTTGATTTCTCTAGGGCTATTGTGTCTACAACCTCACCCTCTGCCACCTGGCGACCACTGCCAACCATCTATAAATTGTCTCGTGTTGCGTCAAAAGTCTTTGTAGTGGCCTCCCTGCCACTGTCCACATCCTTCAACTCACACTTGGAAACCACTTGGCGTCTTCTCTTCTTCCCTATGGATGCAATCCCTACATCCAAATACCTCCAATACAATATGGTAGGCTAGCCAGGTGCCAAGGTACCCTCCAACTTCACCTCTAACTCTCCAAGCAAAATTTGTATTCGCACAGCCTCCAAGGACAAGCTAATAGCATAATGAGGAATGTAAAACATCCTACATTGCACTATCTTGAACTTATCCATGATTGCACTATCATGAACTTATCCATGCACGTTCGACCAACAAAGATGCCCAATAATATACTATGTCATTCCTAAGGCCATTCATCAAAAGAATCTGCTAAAGAGTGATGTCTAAGGCTCAATTAAACCCTGTAAGTCGACTCTCCACCACATCCATGATACAACGCCAAATCCCTCTACGATGAACAATTTCATCATCCCTCAACTCTTTGAGGCCTTCACTATTGAGTCCATCTCAGTCGCTTTGAGAGTCCGTAACACCAACCTAATCCAACACTCTTTTTCGTCTCGGTTCATCTTCTTGGTCTTTTAATCAATCTTCTTGCCATTCTTGCTAGGAATGACAAATACTATGGTTAAGTCTATAGCATTGAAAGAGACCTTCAGATCATACCCCATATATTCAGATCATACCCCATATACTCATGCATGAAAATCTGTCAAAAGTCTCAACCATCACACAAAGAACCTTCATAGCCTTGAATACAAAATACTAGCATTTGCATAGCCTAGTGAACTTCAACCCTTATGAAATTTTCCTTCACCAAATATGTATCAGGAGTCTCCTACCACCATTTTCGTCACTCCAACCCATTAAGCCCTGTTGGAGGTTGGTGCCTTTGTCCCCTCTAGGTGAAGGTACCATTCAACATAGACCGATCGATTTGTGACATGTGCTTAGCCACCTGCCATGGATCCTTGTCTTGAGCTATTGTGACGTTCATTGACAACTCAAGCTTTTGGTGTAAATGCAGTAGTGATTTCTTCAAGTGGTATCAGAGCATTGGGTAATGGGTTCAAATCCCTCAAGTCATACTGGGGGGGGATTTGTTGGGAGGTTGGACCCTCCATCCACTCTAGGTGAAGTTCCCGTTTAGCGTAGACCAATGGATTTGTGACATGTGCTTAACTGCCTCACATGGATCCTTGTCTCTGGCTATTGTGATGTTCATTGCCAGCTCGAACTTTTGGTTCAATGACAGCGGTGATTCCAACAATCCCTTTGAACACTACAGAGTATGGCACCACATCCTCAATCTGTTGAAACTTCCTATCACGTTCGACCTTGGCTTTCTTTTCTAGCTAGAGTCCTTATCCATTCTTCTTGCAATCTTAACACCAAATGGTCATGTTTGTGCATCCCTATTCATTTTGGAAGAACTACTTGAGGCGATTTAACTGCTTCCTCCAGTCCTTTTTCTTACTTTGACACATCAACAAGTGCTCATTTTTGTCGTTTGAGTAGGAACAAGTAATAAAGAAAACAATAAGGGCAATGGTTGTTGTCGCACTCCCTCTCACAACGTGTGTTCCGTACTATTGTATCCCGTAGTCCTAAACTCCTAACTACTCGATGACTTATCACTTGTGAAGTATTTTTGTTGACTTAGGCATGTGCCTCCCTCCTATGCCACTATAGGCTATTCTTTCTATTGCTCCCCTTGTCAAGTATGCCTCCTTTCAATGTGCCCTTCTCGGTGTTGTGTAGTCTACTTGTCCCCCTATGTCATGAGACTTAGACTCTTTTTCCTTTACTACCAAGTCTGTGTCTCTTATTTCTCGTTTTGCTAGACAACACCACACCTTCAAATCCCCCACACCTCAAGTTTCCTTGGTCGTAGGCCTTATAAGTTTGTCAAGTGCCTCCAAACACTACATGGCGCATTATGTAGTCTATGTGGGTTTATACTTTATACGTGGGCTTATACTGCATGGTCACAGTGTATCCCCTATCGGGGTGAGTTCTACAATTGCTCCTGCAAGCTCTCTTTTCTTTTCTTCTTTCCCAGTGTGGTACTTGTGTCGACTATATGATTTTTGTCCTTGCCTTGCTCTAGTTTTTCTCTACCTTGTTGTTGTCGTCCGTTGTACGGTCTTTTTTCCATTCTCAAACACCTCTATCATACAATGTGGGTTTATTGTAGTTGTTGTGCAGTAGCCTAACCATCCATGTAGTGGGCCCATAGTACAGTGGCTTAGTCACCCGCACAAGCGCCACTTGTATGGTGACTTTGTCGTCCATCTAGCATAACACTTCTAAAGTGACACATATAGTGTGTCACCTATACGGTGACTTAGCCACCATACATTCAATGAGCAGAGTTGTCGAGTTTCTTTTTCTTATTTATTTATTATTTTTTATTATTACTATAAAAAATTCCTAATCTATTTTTCCATGCAACACCTTCTTTTGGCTCATGTCGCCTTCACCTTTCATGGTAGGGCTTTGACATAGACCAATTAAACGCATCAAGAATCTCTCATCCATCAAGTGTCCCCAACTTAATAGCACCATTTTTGCCCACTTCCCAAACCTTGTATGGACCTAGCCACCTCAATTTGAACTTCCTAAAATTTATTTCATTTCTTCCATTGTACTTCAACATCAATTGTCCAGGAGTGAATCGAACCCACCTCAAGTGTTTGTTGAGTCATGCCTTACATCTCTATTGTGTTACCTCAATGGCCCATTGCACCATCATCAGATGCTCATCCAATTTGTTTAAGGTATACAACCTCTTCCAAAGGCTTTCCATATCTCCCAATCAATTCTCTATTGCAATCCTCAAGCTCAAATAATGAATTTGGTGGAGAAAACAATTTCTTGTTCGTACATCAACTGGAAAGGTGTCTAACCAGTAGTTACCTTGTACATTGTCTAGTTGGCCTAGAGAACCAATGATAGCTTCTCCTAATCTTCTTACCCTACCCTGCATGACCTGTATATTATCAACACCAATTTTTTTTTGTGGCCTCCGCTTGGCCATTTGTTCAGGGGTAATGTTGACTTCACAAGGAATGGAAAATCTTGAACTCGGTAGTGAGTAACCAAATGAAATGGTTCACAAATTGGCCCCCTCGATCACTTGTTTGTTGCATCAAAATTTTGTACCTTGTGATAATTTGTTCATATATGAACCTTGTTGTACTTAGTGCCAAGTTTTTAGGTAAGGCCCACCCATTTTGTAAGGTACTTTGTTGCAACCACTATGTATCTGCACCTCCTTGCTCTACTAGCCTGAATAGCTCAATGAAGTCAAGTCCCCACCTTTCGAATAACTCATGCGCCTATGAGGGATTCAAGGGCATGAAATCTCACTTCGGTGGTAATCCGGCCCAATGACGTGTCACACCCTACAACCCACTCCCAATCATCGTTGTATAATATGGACCACCACAAACCTGCAAGTAGCACTTTCATCATCATAGTGTTGGGCCCCATGTGTCTGCCAGTCGGACCTTTGTGTGTCTCCCAAAGGACACTCGAAACATTGTCCTTCATGATGCACCTCCAAAGCACCTGGTCCAGTCCCATCTTATACAACAATCCATTGATTAGCTGAAATATACTACTCCCCGAGACCAACTTCTTTCACCAGGTGGCATGTCTCTTGCGAATTGGGATATGGATAGGTACTCGTTGATGCTTGTGTACCACGCCAGCAATACAACAATTTGAAACAAATATGCATAAGGGAAATCATTGTTCACCCCTCTAGTGGTTTGCCAGACTTGATGCAGGAAAGTTGGTCAGCAGTTTACATTGCTCTTCCCCGGTCACACTATGATGGTGAATGTGAACTCTACAATAATAATAAGCATCTACTTGTTGACCCAATACATCAACACCTCGTGGTCGATGTAGAACATGAACAGGGTCACCAATATGTAGTGTCTGAACTTTTGGACTGCATAGACCATTCCGAGAGTCTCCGCCTCCATTGTGCTATAGTTCTTCTCCACCCTTGATAACAATCTACTAGCGAAATAGATAGGATGGTCTAAGCCAAGGTCGCCCACATGAGCAAAGCTTGCACCAATGGCAAAATTAGAAGTGTCCAAATGGACGTGAAACTCCTTGTCCCAATTCCGATATGTCAGATTTGGTGCTCTAATCAGTCTTGTTTTTAACTCTTTAAAAGTTGTGCATTGTTCGGTCACCTAAGCATAGGGTCCTCCATTCCATGTCAATCTGTCTAAGAGGTAGGAGACTTTGAGTGAAATTCTTTATAAACCACACAAAATAGCCAATGTGGCCAAGAAATGATTTTAACCTTGTGACATCTGCAGGAGGCTCCATCTCCACAATCACCCTAACCTTGTCGGGGTGTGTTTTAATCCTGGTTTGTAGATGATGTGGCCCAACAACTTCCCTTATAGTACCATGAGCCTAGATTTCTTCACTTAGTGCCACCCGCACCCTCTTGCACCTCTCCTTGCACTCCTTGAGAGCCACCGAATGTGTGTCTTGCACATTGAAGATGGACCAATCATCTAGAAAAGCATTAAAATTTCAAATAGACAATTTTATCAAAAACGTGTAATATGATTCTTCAGAACATTGTTGACATATAGAGATCAAAAGGCATTTGGTTATAAGCATAAACATAGTCTTCAACATGTCTTCCTCCACTATAGGTATTTGATTGTAGCCTAAGAATTCATCCATAAAGGAATAGATCTCATGCCTCGCCACTTCTTCAAGAATGTTATCATTGAAGGGTTGGCAAAGGGGTCTTTCACCATGACTACATTGAGGCATCAGAAGTCTACATAGATGCGAACCCGGTTCCCTCCTTCAATGATGACAATGGGAGAGACCCACTCACTTGTCTGCACTTTGAAAATTGTGCCAGCCTCCACCATCCATTTAATCTCATCGTTTGCCCATGGGGCATAATTCTTATTAATCGTGTATGCTCTTTTGTACTGGTACAACACCAAGTACCAACGGAATGCAATGCATACATAGTTCTAGAGGTACTCATTTTAAATCTTTGTACGTCCAAGAAAATACATCTTTATACTTGGTGAAGATCTTAAACGCTATCGCTTTCAGAATGGGGTTCCAATCATCACCCACGAGGATGTTCTTCAAACTAGCTTCATCACCAAGGTTGGTGACTTTCAATGAAGGTTCCTCATACGAAATTGGTTTCGCCAAGCTGAACTAATCTACAAGTCCCTCATTCACCTAGGCCTCCCTTTATGTGTATTCTCTAAATGCTGGAGGGAACAAGCCCCTTGTCCCTTCATCCACCTAAAGCATATTGCAATGGAATAGTTCATAATCTTCCATTTGCCAATAGAAGAGGTCATTCATTGAGTCGAGATCATTTTGTAAGCAACCCTCCAACTCTAGAATACCTTCCTCATTCGGTTCCATCCATCGCTTCCCTTCGTCTCTACCATCCATACTTCCTCCTTCGGCTTTTGATTTTCACAAGGATGTTAGGTCTTCACTTACCATCTGTGTCTTCAGGTCAATGGCAAATTTCCTTCCAGCCTTCTCCATGGATAAAGTATTTTGTTTCCAATCATCGTTTACCTCAGCCACCGCCAACCACCCCATCGTAAGGATAGCGTTATTTTTCTTTCTCTTGAATTACTAAAGAGTCAAGTATGAACATTTGAGTCTCGATCATAACTCGTTGCACCATTAACATCCCATTTGGCTTGATGTCACATTGGTCCGCACCCATGAGCTAGAAGGTCGGTGGCTGTAGTGTAGGTTTTCCCAACTTCTTCTGTCTCCACTGGAAGAAAATTGATGCTTGACCCTCTATACATGATGCTATCTATTAGAATGGTGCAAAGACTACCCATTTCTACTACCATTGGGTGTCTCGCATTGTTCACAACCAACAACATTTGATTTGTGGAGGGGTCAATAGACTCTTATATGTGGTCTACATGGTGTCGTACGATTTACAACCAATTGGGTGTTCAAGAGGGTCGTGCATAGTTGGGGCATTGCCTCCAAGAGGTCTTTTAGTCCAATACCTCAATCTACATAATATGTCGTAAAATGCTTTGTTTGGCCTCTATTCTTAGTGAGGTGCTTGCCATTTCCTGTCTCCCTCCTCCCAACTAACATTTCCCCTTCTATGTCAGCCTTTGCGTCTTGTATTCTTTGCTTCTCTATCTGGGGATCAGGGTAAGAAACTTTCTTTACATGTGTCGTAGTAACTGCCAGTAACTCCTCTTCTCTACTCGCCTTTTCAACATTCAGCAAGTTGACACCAGAATTCGAAGAACTTGCATCCTCAAGGTCTTTCGATCCACACCATCTACACAAGAACTTAGGAATTTCTTCCCTTGGGCAGTCACGAGCGAAATGTCTCCATTGGCTACACATGCAACATTGGATCATTGGCCTCCCCTTGGCATCGTATTAGATGCGGCTCTAGCTATTGTTATTGTTGTTTCTTCATATGCAAATTATTTTGGTAGCCAGACAATGTTGTGGAGTTGTTCACATGAGGGTTGGTTGCTATTGTGGATGTGTAGGTCTCCTAGAATTGTTCACAAAAGTTCTTTTCTAGCATGCCCTCTTGATGTGACCCTCCTCCTTACACTTTGTACTCCAAATTCTCAATCCTTACTTCTGCTTGTGTCAACCTTCATCAATCTGACCTCCTGCATCATCCTTTGCATGTCTTTCTGAAAGGCTTCCACCTTACTAGATTATTCATCATTGTTGTGTGTTGAGGAAACGCCATTATTGTCGATGCCCCATGCTCCTTTGCCATTTGGCTTTCACTCTTAAGATCCATTATCCGATTATACGCCTTGGCGTATGATGTCAAGGGGCACAATTTTATTTTCTTTTTTAATTAAGGCTTCAACCCTTCAATGAACCACAGTTTTTCCAGACCATCAGCTGTTTGACTATCCATTTTGTCCAACAACTCCTTCAACCTTCAACCATATGCTCTGAATTTCAGTTATGATTTCATTATCATCCCACAACAATCTAAACTCCGTTTAGAATTCTTTCTTCAATTCAGCCAATGTTCCTACCTTTGTTTTGTCCAAATCTGAGTATCAATCAATCACGACTCCCCTCAATGTAGCTGAAAATTGCTTTGTCCAGTCATTCTAGTCTGTCACCCCATTGGCAAACCAAATGGTCTTAGAGGTTTTGCAATGGTGTACAGGGTTTACTTCTGTCGCTTGTGAATTTTGGCAATTTCTACTTTTGGGACATTGCAGTGTATTTGGTTATTGTTGTAGTTGTCGTCGATAGAAACTGTATCAGCTGACTGGATTGTCGTCGATGTTTCTGTAGCCGACAGAGTGATTGTCGTCGATGTTTCTGTAGCCGACGGAGTGATTGTCATCGGTGTTTCTGTAGCCGACAAGGTGATTGTCGTCGATGTTTCTGTATTCTGTAGCCGACGGGTAAATAGTTTGTAGCGGACATAATGTTTGTGGCCGACGGACTCCTTCGAGAAGGTTCGGCAAATAATATTTATATCCCGTCTGGGATCATTGTAAATCATCATTCATGATTCATCTTATGAAGCATAATGTAATCTGTTGGCATATGCGAATAATCTAAGGAGTTCTGTTGTTCGTGTCCATTGTTTGTATGCATTGCTTTATTTTACCTGTAAGGTAAACATTTGGTGTCGTTGCCCTATGAACCTGGAAGGTGGGAGGAATGAAGATTAATGCCAAATCAGCTTAACAAGGATCGAAATAAGGTCAAAGGAAAAGATGGAATCCGTACTACGCAAGAAAATTTAATTCTGGCACAACAAGCCGAACGCCGAAGGAGATTCCAGAAGATTGCCGACGGAAACCAGAGCACGAAAGAATTGTTGGAGGAAACTCGGCAGCAGGTAGAATTGGTGGAAGAAGCACGGGAGGAGTTTTTGAATTTGTGTTTGCTAAGGGAAGAGAATCCAAACGGAAGAGCATCGACTCGCATGGCTCGAAGTGCCGACGGAGCAAGAGTGTGGAGTGAACTCTTCGTCCGAGATATACTTCCGCAAAGGACAACTTCTGAACACCCTTCCTCACCAAGGTTTGCAGCTGTCGAGTCTGACGGTGTGGGAAAACAGTCCGCCGGTGTGGGAGTGCAGTCTGCTGGTGTGGGAAACCAGTTCGCCAGTGTGGGAAACCAGTCTGCCGGTGCGGGAGTGCAGTCCGCCGGTGTGGGAGACCAGTCTACAGGTGTGGGAGTGCAGACCGCCGATGTGGGAGTACAAACCGTCGGTGTGGGAGTGCAGACTGCCGGTGTGGGATTGAACAGCGCCAGTATTGCAGGACCAAGCAACGTCTATTTACAGAGACCAATCGTGATGGTGGGACCGAAAGAGAAACTACCGAAGTTTAATGGCGATGGTATGACCGATCCCATTCGACATTGCAAAACATGTGAAACAATCTGGAAGGCAAATGGGATAACTAATGAAGACGACTGGATGAGGCAATTTCCGGCCACCCTACGAGGCGTAGCAATTGATTGGTTCACTGATACAGATCCACAAAAGCTAAACAGTTGGGATAACATTAAAAAAGGAGTTTCTGGCAGAATTTAAACTGTTGTGGGATGATAATGAAATTGTAGCAGAGATCTTCAATACTAAGCAAGGGAAGAGCGAAACCGTCTACGTTTACGCTAGGAAATTAAAAGACTTGATAAACAAAATGGAAAGTAAGCCGGCGGATGGACTTCAGAAAAGATGGTTCGTGGAAGGCTTACGCTCGAAGTTGCGGAGGAAAATGAAAATTGTGCCACCGTCGTCATATACGGAAGCTTATAACAGAGCATTGGACCTCAAAATTGAGCTGAAGACAAAGACTAGCTCATCTGATTCAGATGATGACGAGCCTGTCGGAGGTGATAGCAGCGACGATGAAGGCAACAGTAAGAAGGTTCGTGCCCTACAGAAGGACATGATTCGCATGATGGAGTTTAAAAACATGCAGAAGGAGCCAAAAGGCAGTGAGCTGTGGTGCACGAAGTGTAAGACCAACGATCATACTAAAGGATCGTGTCCAAAGAACCAATTTTGTGACATTTGTCAGATCATGGGCCATTTGACAAAAGAGTGCCCCTTTAACATGAAGACAAGAGGATCTCCGCAGGTGCTTCTTACACAGGAGGCTTCCCTGTCGGGCAGTAGCGAAAATACGAATAGCGCAGGTGCCACATCCGGAGGGTACAGGAATAATAACAGAGGGCAAAATAACAACAATGCGAACAATAACAATAATAATGGGAGCCAAAGTCGAACCCAATATGATGCAAACGAACGGTAGATCGTTCAATGCCGAGTATGTAATTTGTGGGGTCATTTTGTGCGGGATTGTACAGCGGTAAACACACCAAAATTATTATGCAAATGGTGCGGACCCAGCGACCATGAAGATGCCAAGTGCCCAAAGTCTGGAGTAAACTTGATCACTGTCGGCACGGATGAAGAGGAGGTTCTGGCAATTACACGGAGGCAAGCAAAGCTGCCAGCGGAGGAAAAAAGAAAATTGGGGGAAGCGCAGGTGGAAATTGGAAAGGCATCGTCGACAGGGACATCTCAGTTGAAGGACATCACTGGCACCTTGGCAAGGGACTTCACAGAACAAAACATTGTACAGCAGATCTTACAAACGAAGATACCGGTCAAGATAAGTGACCTTCTCACAATGCCCCAGTTACGGACGGTCATTCTGAATCATACACCGTTTTCGAAAGCAATAGAGGACACAGGAAGGGACAGTAGGGAAGTGATGACAACAGACCCAATGTTGTTGGCACTCACATCCGGACAGCATCCGGCAGTCGTCAAGATGGGGATTTTGGGAAACGTTCTGACAGACACAATTGTCGACGAAGGGTCCAGCGTGAATGTGTTGCCGGAGGATACTTGGAAGAAGTTGGGAAAGTCGACGCTGTGGCCACCTACATACTAGTTGCTCACTGCAGACCAGCACGGGATCAAACCATTGGGAACCTTAAGGGCGCAACCGGTAACTATTGGAACACAACCATTTTTATTGGACTTCGTGGTCATTTCATTGAAAAGAAAAGGATATGATGCTATTCTAGGACGGACTTGATTGGTGCAAGCAAAAGTAAAACATGATTGGAAACAAAATACTCTATCAATGGAGCGCAAAGGCAAAAGATTCATAATTGACCTGCACACACAAATGGTAGGTGAGGAGGCAACATCGTCAGATTCAGAAGGTGAAGGCTAAAGTGACGACAAAAGAAAGTAGAGAATGGAAACAGATGAAGAAGGAATATTGAGACTAAAAGGGGGATCAAATGATGACGACCTAGACTCAGTGAATGGCCTTTACCACTGGCAAATAGAAGACTACGAACTCTTTCCGAGTTGTAATATGCTAAGGGTCGATGAAGGTGAGAAAAAGGAGGAAAATGAGTGTCCAAAGGAATACAGAAAAGCAGATGACGCAAAGGAGGTTACGGCTGAAGAAGGGAAGGACATACAATACAAACCCAAAAAAAGAAATTCCATCGTCCGAAACACAATGAACAGACCGCGTGGAAAGAAAGGGTTACAACGCACCATAAAATTAGTTGAAGGGTGTCGACAGAAACAAAATAATCTAGATGCGCGACGACCGCAGGAACAGTGGGCGACGGAGGTGACACAAAACAGACATAAGGTGTGGCATGACAAACTCAACAAGTTTCAGCCAGGGCAATTGGTACTCAAGTACGACGGTCAGAATTAAATCAAACAGGAAAGGTTTAAGGCAAGTTGGGTTGGACCATATCAGATCCAGGAGGTCGGTGACAATCGAGTAATAAAGTTGGGGACATTGGACGAGCAAGATGTACCTCACGCAGTCAACGGATCCTACTGTGCCAAGAAGATGCCATCGCCGTCACCGTCGTAGAATGACCAGAGGATTCCCTCGTCGTTGTCGTTGTAGAATGTCGACGCCTAGAGGCAAAATTGAGGTGTTGTTCATTTTTTTGACAAAAAAAAATTTTAAAAATAGAGGAAGAAGAAAGAAAAAAAAAATTAAAAATTAAAAAAAAGTTGGCGGATTGTGCCGTGGGCAAGCTGTCCGCAGAAGGTGCCCACGGGCACCTGTCCACAGGAGTTGCTCTACGGGCACCCATCCGCGGGAGGTGCTCTGCGAGGTCCTTTCCCGTTGTATAACAAGTTCGCGGAGTGTTAAATACTCTTTCCCGCGGAAGCTTTTTCAATGTTTCTTTCTGCACAGTAGTCACTCTTTCACGGCAGTCTGATGAGAGTTTGAAATGACAATTCACCATTACCTTCTGCGCTTCGTTACCAAACGTACCTGCTTCTTCACCCCTGGCACATCCGCCGCCTGGAAGATGTGCGCGTGTGGCATTTCTCGCCAATCCATGGAAAATTGTGAATGATCTTTACTCATGAGTTGAGAGGACTCTGAAAGGGCCAGGCTGTCCAACTGTTGGAACAGCAAATCGAACGCTATGTTGAAGAATTGCATTGCCATGCTTGCTGAGGAGGATTTTGTGGACTTCCAAATTCATGCTCGGGCGTGGGCTTGCAGACTTGATTTCCTAAGTATTCTGCCATTTTTTGTACCTTTCGAAGGGTTTGTTTGTGTCGGGAGATCTGAAGCTCAGGTTTTCGAAAGTTTGATAGCGTTGGCAAGGGTGCTCGGAATTTTTTGTGCGCTTGGCGGATCCTGTTGTGCTCTTGCCCATTCGACTGTAAGAAGCAATATTAGAACACATCCACTGTGATTCTCAGAATTTTGTATTTCTCATTGCCGGAGGAGATGTTTCAACGAAAGATTATTGGAGTTTTGTTTCTCATTTGCGGAGGAGAGATTATTCGAGTTTGTGTAGAAGATGGGTGTGAGGGGTTTTCTTTAAAATAAAAATAAATGACGACAGATTCAAGTTGTTCGGAATGAGTAGCAGATGATGCCAAAGGGAAGGGGAAGCATCAGTGGTTGCCAGAAAAGGTGTAGAATCGGCAAAAAATGACAGAAATAATGTATTCGGTGCATTTTTGTGTGGGTTTCGGAGTGTTAATTTAGTCTTGGCGGCCCTGCCAGGGGTGTTGCCCCCTGAACCCCCAGTCGTTGCGGATATCAGTCGTGGGAGTCTGACCAGTTGAGAACACTTGAAGCTGCTGCAGGCATGGAGTGTCTATGTACCAGAGGCACTGGGAGTAGGTGTTGGCCGAAAGGCTGTCTTGGTGGATGCATAGAGAGCTCGAGAGGAGTGGGTCATCCAGAAGGCAATACAGTGACACTTAGCTCAGTGGACCCAGTGTTGGAAGCAAAGAAAGCAGAACAGGTGGCTATCAAGGTCAGCTTGAGGAGACAGTATTGTGTTAGCAGAGGCTACAGATGTAACGGGATGAATGTGGAAGTGATGTGACAGAAGCAGATTTTTCTTGTTGTAGTCACTCTGTTAATGTATTTTGTTTGTTAATTTGTCTCAGATATTTTGTAATTGTCGTCCGGAGACGACTTTTTCTTTTCGGGGGGATGATGTCGTTGGTAGAAACTGTGTCAGCCGACTGGATTTTCGTTGGTGTTTCTGTAGCCAACGGAGTGATTGTCGTTGGTGTTTTTATAGCCGACGGAGTGATTGTCGTCGGTGTTTCTGTAGCCGACGAGGTGATTGTCGTCGGTGTTTCTGTATTCTGTAGTCGACGGGTAAATAGTTTGTAGCGGACATAATGTTTGTGGCCGACGGACTCCTTCGGGAAGGTTCGGCGGATAGTATTTATATCCCGTCTGGGATCATTGTAAATCATCATTCATGATTCATCTTATGAAGCATAATGTAATCTGTTGGCATATGCAAATAATCTAAGGAGTTATGTTGTTCATGTCCATTGTCTGTATGCATTGATTTATTTTACCCGTACAGTAAACAGTAGTGTAGATCCCCAAACTAGATGTGTTTGAGACAAAAACGTTGCTTTGGTTATCATGTCCCTGTGTCCCTCTAACGCTCTTGGTTGCACTAGTGTCCCTTTCACCATTGTTCTCGATCTCTTCTTCCCTCCGAACTCCGCTTGCCTCCTCCCTTGGTGTGAGAGTGAGATTCCCCAACCTATTTCTAGTGTCCTCTAATAATCTTTCTTGATTTATTTCTCCATCATCTACTTCGTCTGCTCCATGTGGTACCTTTCTTTGGCACCAAATTTTGCATCTATGAGTACTTCACTTGTTGTGAGGCCTAGTAGGTTCCCTTTGGGTAACCTTCTCTCTAGCCTTCCTTTGACAAGTCTCCTCAAGCGTCTCAACACTCTACTTGTTCACCGAATATCCTAGCCCTTTGAATAGCCTCAAACTCGCCTATGTATTGTTTTCTATATTTATTCAGCAAGTTTGGCATTAATCCCTTCTCTCCAAAGGGTTGCTTTGTTGTCTTTTGGTTTCTTCCCCATCCTCGGTCTCCCTTCATCGAGTCTCCTCGAACTATTAGAGCATTTATTGGTGTTTGTTTTCTCGTTTAACTTCCTCTCGTAAATTTGCAGCATCAAAATGCTTGCACCAACAATCAAGGCAACCTTCTCATCAACCAATTTACCATTGGGCTTACTCTGTGAAAGTACCACACTACACTCTCAGGTACTCCTCTACATCCTCTCTCCTCACATGAGTTTTGATTGATGCTTGCAGCAATGAGATAAAGTCAAATGTTAGTGGTCGTTCTTCTTCAAACAACTTTTGAAATGTATGGTATTCGTCACGACTACTCCCTTCGTTGATGGGTTGTTCCATTATGTGTCCTTCGCCATGTACCATTCCAACCTTCCCAAATTCTTTAAAGGCAACAATGCCAAATTTTACTACTACAGGTAAAGGTTTAACCAAGATCATCAGGAGATGGTGAGACTTAGAGATCTCCAGTACTGGTATTGGTACTGGTACCGTTACAACAATTTTTCAAAAATAGGAGATGGGGGTGCTTGGAGACGGCAATTTTTTTTATAGTTTAAAGAGTCTAATACTAAATACAAAATTTGAAAATAGTAATACTGCAAAACTAGAAGACTAAAGTAAATAATAATAGTAATGTCACATTAAGATAGAGCCAAATATTTCAAAACTCGCATAATCACCATATCGTATTTCAATGATCATAATTTTTTCATTTAGAACATTAAAATTGAAGGCTAAAATACATAAATTTATTTAATATTATATTTTACATTTTTATTTTATCAGGAGACTTCACTTTTTGGATTAGGAGACTGGGAGACTTCAGGAGACTTCGTCATGAAGTCTCCAATCTTTTTTGAGGTCTCCGGAGACGCAAAAAGTCTCTGAGACCGAGACGTGACTTTTACGGGGGAGATGAATCTCCTCGTAACCATGGGTTTAACACTACAAAATATGTAGTAACAGAAAGTAATATAAAATGCAATGCAACAATGATAATCAAAGAACTCGCCAACTAATTCGTTAAATCCAGCAAATGTTTACATTCAAATTTTTCGGGCTCACAACAACAATGTTACTTCTTCATCCACAATGAGGATCATTGGATACAAGTACATAAAATATAACTTGTTGAAGGGTTGTGACCAACTGTCGCGACCAACCAACTACCCAACTACCTACCTCTTCAAACATACTAATCATATGTTAACAATTATTTTACTAAAAACATGTACAAATATCACTTGTGGAAGTGGTTTAAAATTATTAATATTATAATAGATATAGATAACACTCAAAGATATAAATTAAACATTATAATTGATAAATTTCAATTATGTTTAGATATTACATAAGGAAAGCACATTAAACATAAACTCACAAAGTCCCTAGATCTACATAAGACTACTAAAATGTAACATAAGCATGTAAGGGATGGAATATCTGTGAATAATACATAACAAAATAGATAACATGTCAAGTAAACTGCAAAATAAAACCAGCTTTTACTTCATGCTGAGGAGGAAATTTTAGCTTGCCAATAAAATACAACCATTAGAGCAACAAATAAAATGTAGTTTGAATTTACCATTAGATGTGCTCTTAAGGCCACTATTATAGAAAAGTTTCTCTAACATTTAAATCCTAGGATACTAGGTCTGGCCCCCCAAGCCCCCAGACTTGGATTGGTTCAAACCAATCCTTGGTCCAATGATGGTCCACATGTGGTTTTGGATAGGGTCTAGCCCAAAGGTTGGTGGTTTGAAACAACCAAACCACAATTTGAACCCAGGTAGACCTGGGAAAACTTGGGCAACCCACAATCGAACCATAGTGGGCTCGTGTTAAATTTCAATGCCTGATCAATGTATTTTTGCAAATTTGATTTTTTTTTCACAATCCACAACCCTAAAGGGTGGATTCTAAAGGAGTTATGTTGTCTTTTATCTTTCATTTGGTGCGGAAATAAGTTTTTCTCCCTTGGGGTGGATCAGATAGATGATTCAACAACAGTTTGGTTGTGCAAGGAGTTGGAAGACTGTTGTTGATCTTCATCAAATGTTTCTACCTCATCCCAACAACTTTGCAAGCTTCCAATGAATGGCAAAGGTAAGTGGTTTTTCATATGATTTTGTTTTTGTTTAAGTTTATTAAAAAAATCATTTCTCTTCCATTCTCCATTAGATTTACCTAGATTTACCTTTTCTTCCATTATGTTTGAATATGTAAAAAATTTCTTGCCATACGAACTACAAGGCATCTACCTCTTCCTCTAACAATAATGAACGACAAAGAATAGATCCAAATTCCGGTCTTACTTTGTGGAAGTGTGTTGATATTATAAGGTATTTCATTTTCTGTTCCAGGACTATTTTTCTCTTTCAGCTTTCTTCAGTTACATTGACCAACAGTGTCTCGCACTTTATCTTCAGGAGGCCACCCTGCTCCGTGACAATACTTTACAATCACTACTCCCTCACCGACATATCTCTGATCAGTTCATAACTGCCTTTTTCCCGCCCTTATCTCCGTCAAATGGTGTGAAAAGGCCGTCCAGTTCTACCAGTCATTCCAAGTCTGTCAAACCCCACTACAATTTCATCCGATAGCAACACTCCTCCAAGAGCTCACATAGGCAGATCAGGGCTCATGTCAACCCGCAATCTTATCTTTTTGTGACTGATTTTTTTTGCCAACGAAGGACTCCTAGTCTTTTCCTTGACATTTTTTTGCACTTCTCTTATTTTCTTCTTGTTTGCTTCTCTCGAACACCATTTAGTGCTCCTGCTGTTGTCCGCTGTCTTGTTGCAAACTCTCAGTCCCATAGACCTTTTGTGGTCTTTTGTTAGATATTAATATTATTATCTTGTCTTATCTTATCCAGGAGGTAGTTCAATCTATTGGAAATGTCAAGGTTGTGATAAAAAAAGGAATAGTTCATACTATCAAGTGACAGGCCATTTGTCTGGATTCCCTGAAAGAGGAGTTATAAAATGCCCTGAGAAAAAAATGCACCTATACCAAATGAAACAATATCAAAATATCTCATGGTGCATGAAGCAACAAAAGAGAGAGAAGCATGCAAAAGAAATACAACCATTGGCACTAAAAAAATCAAAAGGAATGCTCCCCTCCTTTTTACAAATATTATGATAGAAGACCACCGCTTTTATACTATTGCAATTGAGCTTGAAACTAACACTCAAGCACCCATTACATGCTAAAGAAAAGCACCTGTAGAAACTTCATTTCAAAACGAAAGTCAAGACATTGTCGGAATTGATGTAGCAAGACAATTATGGGTTGCCTATCAATGCAGTTTGCTCACTAGACTGGAAGATGTTGAAAGTGTTAATGAAACTCCAAGAGGGTATTGTTGGATAGAGAGATCATGGGGGTTGAGGATGCATTGAAGCTAATAAGGGATTCATGGATTGAGAAAGGGGTATTGATTGTTTCAGGGGGTGAAAAGTTGCAAGAAATCGTCCCTTGATCAATGTCTTTGTGGTGTCCCCTAAAGGGGCAATGTTTTTGAAATCCATGAATTGTGAGGAACAAGTAAAAGATGAGTTATTTATTGCTAATATTCTCATATCTACCATTGAACAAGTAGAGCCTAGAAACATTATCCAAGTCATTATAGACAACATAGAATTGTACGGTTGTTGGTTTATTGGCCGAAGAGTGATGTCAACATATCTTACAAACACCTTGTGTGGTCCACTCAAACTCATGCTACAAAAGATTGAGAACAAAATTGAATGGATCAAAGAGGTGTATGTAGAGGCTAAGGACAGCTAGATGTTTGTCACAAACCACCACATGACAAAGAATTTTCAGATTAATCATACATTTGGAGCTATTGCAGGTAACTGAACTTGAAGTAATAATTTAATTTAAGAAAACAAAATTACTAGTTTACATTTTCTAATTTGCATAATTTGATTGTGTAATGTGTATTATCTTTAAAGCTCATCTCTAATAGTTGTATTTTTTTATTGCTCTAATTTATGTTACAGGATGTTGATATCCATTTTGTATCAAACTTTATCGGCTTGAGATGACTTGTGAAAGTAAAAGTGACACTTTGCAATATGGTTATCAGCAATAATTAGTCTATATGGAGGAAAAACAACATTGAGGCAACAGAAACTAAGCAAATGATATTGGATGACACATGATAGGAGTGTGTGGTGTATCTCTTTAAGTTCACCAAGCCCATTATGAGCATGCTTAGCTATATTGACACCAATAGGTCTTGCCTTCGAGAGGTGTACGATGCCATAAGACTCAATGCATGAGAAGAACGAAGGAAATCGTAAATGAAAAAGAAAAAGATCCGAAGGAGAACTCCCTTAAACAATTGCAAGCAATTGTTGTAGAACATGGAAGAAGATGGCCGCTCCTCTACATTTGCTTGCCTATGCATTGACACCAAAATATTATGGCACCCAATATCTTGTTATACCAGGAAGGTTGACACCATATAAAGACTTCAAAGTGTCTGATGAGTACAAGGCAACATTTCTTAGACTTTTTTCTGATGCTGATATGCAAGATTTAATTACAAATGAGTTCATAGAGTTTGTGATGCAAGAACTCAAAGTAATGATGTTCTTTGTCATTGGTTTAGAAAGGATGTTCATAGTTGGTGGTAACTCCATGGCCAACAATTCCAATCATTGGTTTAGAAAGGATGTTCATAGTTGGTAGTAACTCCATGGCCAACAATTCCAATCACTGCAGTCTATGGCAATCAAAATAATACCACAAGTTTTATTTAGAAAAAAATAGTTTACTTTGTCTTCATGAGTTGCTAGTAACTTTTATGCATAAGATTAATAATTTTATTTTTATTTTTTACTTTTTCTAGACTTCTAGGCCACTAGGTCATCTGCATCAAAAAGAAATTGGAATATATATTCTTCCATCCACTAAAACAAGCGCAATAGGTTGCATCAAAAAGAGCAAATAACATACTATATGTGCATTCCAACTTGAATATCCTCTCACACAAGCTTAAAGAATACAAAGAAGAGATGAAATGTGGGATATAAATGCAGAGCAAACGGACTTGGATGCTGTTGTCGGTAAAGTTATAAAATAGCTGATCGATAGATTAGCATGTAGTCGGTAATTATTATGTAGCCGACGAGTAGAATTAATTATAACTGAAGGGGTGTCGCGCCCATTTGGATATAATTAATTCTACTCGTCGGCTACATAATAATTACCGACTACATGCTAATTTACCCACCGGCTATTTTATAACTTTACCGACAACAGATGCTTCCTTTCCTCCGCTTATAGTTGCTGAATTGGAAGAATTTGCAACCAATAATGTTATTGGTGCAGCTGATCCTATTGTCCATAGCACTATTTGTGATCAACTAATGCCAATGAAGAAGAAGAAGAAGAAGTGATGATGATGATGAGGATAATAAAATCTATAACCATTAGTTGAAACTTGATAGAATGATACTTGATGGTATGATCATGATGCTATGATTAAAAGTTAATGGTGTTTTTGTTGTTCATATAATACTATGTGACATTCTAATAAATCATGCTTACACGCTGCATAAATATAGATAAATATAAATTTTATATGTTTTTTTACTAACGAAACCAAATCCCATTTCAAAAAAATTTCGTAGTTCTTCAAACCTGGACTTGAACCCGAAGTTTAAATCAGTAAAGCAAAATTAATTTACTTCCAAAATTTAGTCATTCTTGTAGTTATAACGTAGGCAAGCATAAATTTGAGCAATTGTCGCTGATTTCAATAAGAGAGAAAACAATCCAAAGAAAAAGAATAGATCACAAGATAAAATGTTAATAAAAACAATTTCATAATATCTGAATTGGATTTTGGTGAAGAAGTGAATTTTGATTTGTCTTATATTAAAAGTGCAGTTAGTTCAATCCTCCTTGGATGCAAAAATTTAACCCAATTATGGAAGAGTGCTTTCATGATCAGCACACAAACAGTGGACGTAAGCACAATTAACCACCATAACTTTGATACATAATCATTTCTGTCTGGTCTGAATATGTATTGGTGTCTCAAAATGTTGGATCCATTATAGATTAATTAGAATTCTTTGCCAAATGGACTTAAATAACTAGAGACTAGCTATGCATTTTTTGTCACAACAAACAATTCAGCAGTTTTGATTTTAAATAATTTATTTTGAGCACATTATTGCTGATCTGAAATCGTTGGGAAAATACATCTCCTGGAAACAAATAGATCCAGATGCATTATTTAGAATCTAGTCTCTTATTTTGAATGGGATACCTGATTTGCTTAATTTTAACCATAGCACACAAGAGATGTATATGAGAAATATTTAGTTAACAAACTATTTAGCATTTTGCAATAAAGAACATCATTTTGCAACAAGGAACACCAACATAAGAAACTAATGCATGAGCAATTGGGAAACCAATGAATTCCTTTATGGTGATAATAATGGTATATATTTTAGAGACTTTCAAACCAGTTATTAGTCCTAGGATGGGTAGAAGGAAAATGTGTCAGATGATATACTTGGCAACTCACCTTAATTTTGCTCACATCTAAATGGCTGATGGCAAAATGAGTCTTGATCCGCCACTGGGGCTTCTGACTGATGTTTCGGACAACAGTCATGGTGAACTTGTGGTTTGGAATATGCACAGCCTCCCTGTCCTCCGCTCTTACAATTGTTGGTGACCACCAACCAACATGCTGAAAAACATCAAATTACAAAAAAAATATATAGGCAATAAAAGTTGAAAAATGATCCCAAGTATCATGGTACTCAAATCACTTCTAAAATACAATTGAATAATTCTTCTCATAATGTAACTTTAATGCTTCATCTTACGAATACATCTTTAAAGTTACTATAGTTATAAATGAAGTATAACTGACCTCAACAATTCCAGAAACTTCATACCCATCAATCTTGGTTTGAATCCAATCATTGACAACAAATGGCCGGGTTGCATGGATCATTACGCTTGACATGTAGTTGGTCAAAATCTACACCCAAGTCTTTTGAATGTCCATAAATTTTTGAAGTAGACAAAAGATACAATATTAAACTTAAATACATAAAACATGTGAACATGGGTAACATTACATGGTGTTGAAACTATGTCTATAAAAGTTCAAAAAGCTTTCCTAATTGTAATTTTAAATTATTGTTTAAGACCTCTGTAACAATTTAACAGTATTTACTGCATCATAAAATTTGAAATAATATGGGTGATTGAAGTTAAAGTCATATAAGTCAATCTCCAATTGAGTAATTTCTTAAATAAATTTATTTATTGAAATCAATGAAATGGACATTGACTAAGACGACATTAAACGTCAGATTAGTGGTAATTAGAATTGTTGTGATTGAAATTAGTAAAAAGAACTGGAAATTTCAGCAGAGTAAATATTTTAGTAAAATGAAGGATTAGAGAAACATAGTTTCATCACTTCAGTGCACTGAAAAATCAAGCAATTACAGAAAGCATAGATGAAAAAATCGCAGGAAAATTAGCTAGAAGTTTTTGCTGTCAAGTTTCGAGACGTTTACTTGCTGAGAAAACTTAACAAGACTGTGCTGTTGTTCTTGGCTGCAATTGTTAAAAAGAGTAATGATAAGTGACAAAAGGTTTCAAATTTATTTGCTTTTCATGATTTCTTGTTTATTGGCCAAGCCACAAAATACCCTTCCAAGCTATAGCAAGGTTATTTCCGTGGAATTAAGTCCATTTGAAGTGGATTTGAAGAGAATTTTGAAGCAAAATCAGATTCTCAAGTGGGTTTTTACATTTTTTTAATTTCGTTTCTTAAATCATTTTATATCCTTTTTGTTGCACCTAGGTTTATGTAAACTCAATAATACATTTCCTATATACTCCAAATTGTTTGATTATAATAAACAAGATTTAACATCACTTTTCAACATTTTTTCTGATTTTTTCACAGTTTTCTCGAGACTGGACTTTTCCTAAAAATTTGAAACCGTAATACTTTTTTTTTCACGTTTCAACTCTGTCTAAAATTATTTAAACTAATTTAGTTAGTTCATTAAAAAATATATTTATAACTTTGTGATTTCAATTTGTAAGTATAAGTTGAAAATGGCAAACAGGGATTCTTCTAGAATTGGGTCAACTTCAAGGTCTGCCAATACCTCAATAGACGCATACCTATCTCTATATGTAGGCACCTATGCTAAAGGAGCTAAAGATAAGGCTTGGAAGTATGCTTCAGAAGGACCGGAATATAATACTCTGATTTGCATCAAGTGTGGAAAAGGAATTTATGGAGGCCTACACCGCCTGAAATACCACCTTGCAGGCATCGCAAAGCATAATGCGAGGGTTTGCAAGGGAATTGTTAAAAAAAAAAGAGAGAGAAATTGATGCCTTGTCTGTTGCTTAAGAGAAAAAAGTGCAAAGGGAAAAGGGCAAAACTAACCATGAAAGCATCATAGTTGAATCTCAAGGTGTTACAATCAACCTTGAAGAAGTGTCACTTGAGGGCATTGTGGGCTCTCTTTGTTGCCCAAGTATCTGCAAATCCACCACCCCTTCGGCTACCACTTTTGCTAATTCTAGTAGAACACCACCATCGGTGCCATGGGCACAATCTATAGTTAGATATTTTGTGCACAACAACACACATGGAGCATAGCCATCATCGGAGGCAACTGGATGGAATAATTAATTTTTTGGTTTCATGCAAGAATGATGTTGCGTTAATGAAATCCGTGGATGCCTCCAACAAGGTGAAGACTGTTGAATCTTTTGCTCTAATGTTAGAACAGGTTGTCATGAAGGTGCTGTAAAAAACCTAACTAGCTTCTAGTTTGAATGCTGATGCACAACTTATGTTTTTTGACATTTTATGAATTTTAAAAATCCTTTGTAGAAAATGTATCAACAACTTCAAGAAATTTAAAATGTAAATATGAGAAATCAGACTATAACTGGAAATTAAAACTATAATGCACCTTATTTGGTATTATCATCAATCAGAATTACATATTATTAAATGGCCCCTGGATTGCAATATATATTTGACAGGCTTTCTCACCAAATTGCCCTCCTACCATCCATGTTAGCTTCTTATTGCCAACACCCAGCCATATACACTTGTGTCTTCAATGTAGAAGGCTGTGAGAAGAATGGTGTGCAAAGCTGGTGCTGAAATGTGGCTCCCAAATACTTCCCACTCAGCTGCTGAACATTACAGTCCTCCCTCCCCGAGATTGCTTGCCCTCAAGCAATCCGACACACACAAAAACTTCCACCGGGATCCCATAAGAAGCAAGTGATGTCCCTATCCTCACTGAACCAACTAAATGCTAATACCAACATCAAAACCAATAACATGACTTGCAATATAGCACCGAACACTTGTGTCGGTGATATTGATGCCAAAGTGTCACCTGTGGTCAAATCTATAGAAGGTACACTAACCCAATCATTTTACCAATCATTAAAAGTAGGTACAAACAATCTCTACACAACATACGAATCCTACACAAATCTGAAGTAGTACGAACTCCCCATAAAATATACCTCACTAGAATCCTAATCATCTCTAGTAACCCCTGTAAAAGATGAAACCACAGGAGAACTAGGTGCAGTATGTGGTTCTCTGTTGCTCTCAACAAATGCACTCACCTCCATTGTATCCACAACACTGACATCCTCACCAGAATCGGCAAATATAGAAACATCACCAACTACCACTATAGGAAACTTAATTGTATCTGCAAATGGTGTAAATTGAGCCCAGCTCCACTTAGGTGAGTGATCATTGTCAACCTCAAAATCAATAACATGCGTACTATCAACAACACACACCTTAACATCTAAGGTACTAATGCTAAGTGCCTCACTAGATGGCTCATTTATCACAGAAGTAGCTGTAGATATATCATCGCACACACACACCCCCATTACCACTGCATCCCTAGGCGAAGAAGTACGCCCTCTACGCATATAATATCTACCTAGAATGAATCTTCTATCACCATTCATAATGTCCGTAACCAAATCATAAAATCAATCTAAAAATTTTCAAAGTCAGCACTGATAATAACTAAGCCCAATTCCTGCATGCTGGAAGGAAACCGCTCTGATACCACTGTAAAAACCTAATTGGCTTCTAGTTTGAATGCTGATGCACAACTTATGTTTTTTGACATTTTATGAATTTTAAAAATCCTTTGTAGAAAATGTATCAACAACTTCAAGAAATTTAAAATGCCAATATCAGAAATCAAATTGAAACTGGAAATTAAAACCACAATGCACCTTATTTGGTATTATCATCAATCAGAATTACATATTATTAAATGGCACCTGGCTTGCAATATATATTTGACAGGCTGTCTCACCAAATTGCCCTCCTACTGTACACGATAGCTTCTTACTGCCAACACCCAGCCGTATACACTTGTATCTTCAATGTAGAAGGTTGTGAGAAGAATGGTGTGCAAAGCTAGTGCTGAAACGTAGCTCCCAAATACTTCCCACTCAGCTGCTGGAATGTACCGCAGGCCCAGAATTCTGATCGCAGCCACTATTGGTAATTATCGTAGCCCACAACAGTCATTTACTGCCCCCCCACCCCCCCGGACCTGATTATAGCACCCAAATAAATAATACTAGCCTTGAATGTTTAATGGCAGGCCTCCTAATCAAGTAATGCAAGTTTGTACTACTGTCTACAGGCCCTGAAGGATAGATCGCAGGCTATCAGACTCAATCCTTTAGTATTAACCAGCTTTCCAATGCCTAGATATACAGATAAAATAAACCCTCGAAGTCTCACAATAACAGTCCTCCAAGAAACAGTAACACGGTAATGGAAGACACTAAACTATTTCTCATAACTTATAAATCCAATCTCCCAATCACAAAAAATCACAGATAGGAGATTTAACCAACGAAACCACCATACATTAGCACTGACTTCAAACAATCTTCAGAAACTCAAAGACCCTTATACTTCAGCAAGGGCTCATAATTTAGAACTCAGGAAAAAGCCACAAAGGCACAAAAAGCAAATATATATTCAAGCGTGCTTTTCCCCATGAAATGACCTCTCATTTATAATCTTTCGTTGGCCCAAAGTTTCCTAAAAAACTCCACTTCAGAAATTGTGGAAGTTTCCCAAAAGAGAACTCAACACTAGAAACTTTCCAACACACTTTTTAGAAATGTCACTTAATGTCATTATTATAATAATATAAGCATTATTATAATAATGCAACTTAATAATTAATGAATAAATAAGAGCTCATGCAATTATTAACTTAATTGATTGCAAGTGACAACCAACTATAGAAGCCACCCACTACTCTGCCAAAAATAGCAACTGCCAAAAATAGATCTACTAAAAAAGTAAATCTACAGCTGGGACCCCCAAAACACCCTGTTAGCTCACGAGGGTAGCTATGATGAGCTAACTCCATCAACTGCATAGATCTGCCAAAAACGGGGACATTACAGGTGAGAATTAAAAATGTGGTGCAAATAATAACCAATAATGCAGCAGCAAATGTGCTAGCTGGTAGAATCCTCCAAGACAAAACATAGTACACTTTTTTGGACACCTTGTGTAGCACATGTTTTTGATATTCTTTTGAAGAACACAGGAAAACTATATTGGGTTAGACTGGTTGTAGAGAATGCAAGGAAGATCACAAAATAGTAAAATACATCTACAATCGCCCTTGGATTTTTCTCTTAATGAGAGAACACACCCAAGGGGAGGAGTTGGTAAGAGTGGGTGTCTCAAGGTTTGCTACGATTTTCTTAATGTTGCAAACTATTATTAGTTCTTTGACAACCTTGCAGCAAATGTTTGTGAGTCAAGCATGGATAGACTCAAGTTATTCGAAGAGTCTGATGGAGAGAGTTTTGCATACATTGTCTTCAACAACCAATTTACACAATGAGCTACAAATATTGTGAAGGTAATTTGAAATTTTGAGTATTTAATTTTTTTGCATTCAAATCTTTCATTATTAATATGTAACTTTAATGGTTATCTTTTTGTACTTTTCAATTGTATGTGTCACAGCCCTTAGTTAAAAGTAGTTTACTTGGTAGATGGGGATCAAACCCCAATGGGGTATCTTTGTGAAGCCATGGATAGGACCAAGGAGTCTATCAAAAATCACTACAAAGAGGACAACCTCAAATTTGACCCCATATGGGAAATTATTGATAGGAGGTGGAACCATCAACTCCACCAGCCCATTCATGCAGCAAGGGTGCTTCCTCAACCCTCACTTCAAGCCATCATGCTCCGATCCCAATGGAGAGATCATAGAGGGCCCCACTACATGCATCCAAAGGATATACCCAAGGTTGAGGTCAGAAACCAAATTGTGTCTGAATTGGACATTACCAAAATGCAAGGTGCAAGCTATTTTCTTTAGACTTGACCAAGTGAAAAAGAACCACTCAAACCCAAAGTATAACATTCGGAAGTTTGGGTTCTTTCACATCATGAGAAATAGATAAAGCTTAAAATATATTTTCACCTTGCTTTCTGACTTTTCAATATTTTATTTTGTAGATGTTTGGTGGCAAAATTGGGGTGGAAATGCCCCAAATCTGCAAAAATTTCCCCTTTGAATATTATGCCAGCCCTGTAATTCATCCAATTGGAGCTTGTTCAATGCCATCCACATAAAGAAGAGGAACACATTAGCACAAAAACTCCTTGATAACCTTATCTTTGTGCAATATATTCTTCAGTTGCACACAAGGAAGGTTATTCCATCCAGACTGGAATAGCTGCTCTAGCTCACTGTTCACTGTTCACTTACATTTCTACAGGAGTAATTGCAAGATTTGAACCCCCTATTATTATAGAAACACATCTCAAATGAGAGCAGACGACAATGTAAACGAAATGGGATTTGCAATTTTTTTCAAGATAAATAGCCATTGTACAACTACACATCACTCCTTGTTCCAAGAAAATAGTCAAGGAGAAAATTGAGAATGTGATATCCATGTTTATATATGCAAGTATAATATCTTTAAAAACATGAACCTGTCAGGCTAAAAAAGAGCATGAAAATAAAATCTTGAAAAAAATGGGGTTACATCGATGTGGCATTTGTAGAATAACTTTAAGCAGAATTATTTCAGGAGCAGCAAGGAAATAGACAAGAAATGGAGGGAGAAGCCATCATATGCCAAAAGAGTGGTTTAAAAGTCCCTAACCAATTAATGAGGTCATGATGCTTTGTCCTACAAAATTGAATAATCTACTCTATAAGACAAGGGCCAAGGACCAAGATACTAAGCCAATGATATTTGTTCCCCAGCAAACTCCAATCACTAAATCCAAATTAACATTCTCCAAGAATTGGTTATGGCACACACAATAAAGGCATACCTATTTGAAATTAGAGTAGACATTAAGGGGATAGAAATCATTGTGCACGATATCATAAACTGAATAGAATAAAAATTAATTGAATAAACACAATGCAGAAAATCATTGAAGTCATCAAGGAGATAGTGACAGAAACAATAGATGTAAATGGCATTGAAAATCTTAATTCTTATAGGTCTGACCTCCCCCATATTTGAGACAAAAGTTATAGAAAAACATAAGGCAACCTGAAGAATTATGGTCATTTGTATTCTTCAATAAATACAATGCTACCAATTTTCTGTCTTGCATATTTTACTCCATTTGAACACAGAAATCAGAAACAGAAAGCAATAACAGGTATATGAATTCCAGAGCTAAGTTAGCTAAGCTGATACAAATTCCATAAAAAGCTTCTCAACTGAATCTAACAAAGTTCAAGCATAAAATCTATGAAAGATAGCCAACATAAAGGATGTTTTGTTAAGACATGTATGCAGAATAAACTGTTATTTGATACGGTAATTTAAACAATTGCAAGTACAAATAGGATATTAATTAGTTTTTGTCAGATTACAAGTATGCAGAATAAATTGCTATTTGATAACCTAATTTAAACAATTGCATGTTTAAATAGAATATAAATCATTTTCAGTCACATTTAAAATCTCAGCATATTTCTTTGCAAAACACCAGAAAAGGGTAATTTTTCATTTTAATTATCTGCCATAACAAAGTAGATTTTTTGTGAAAAAAATCAGATCTACATATGTACCTATCAGATTCTAGATTAAACTATATGATGCAGAGATAGTTGGAGTTGCATTCTGAAAGATTTTTAAAAATCACCTCACGGCCAGCGAGAGTCAATAATACTGTTCCAAACCCTCCAGCAAAAATCCACTTTTGAATGGGAAAACCCACATTCTCAAAGAAAAGGGCTACTCCCACCACACAAACTGCAGTAATTAGAGAATTTCTAATAAATTCATATCCAAGCTGCAAAAGCAAAGCACATAATGACGAAACTAAGTAACTTTTTCAGACCACATAGAATTGGAGAAATCTCTAGATTCAAATTACAAATTGACATAAAATATCATGTCATGAATGAGGTATGGAGTAACATAGTAAATTTATAAAATGGGTGACAAAAATATACATTGCTTGTGTCTTGGGGGTTCTGGCGCTCTGTAAAAAATTTATATACCTGCTGAATCAAGCTGCACCAAATCAAATGGGAAAATTTAGAAACATTATACCATAGAGTGATTCAGCAACTTAGCTAGATGTAGGCTGTGAAAATGCCAAGATGGTACCAATATATAACTTACCCAGATATACAACATACAAATGCCACAACAGTTGAAAGCGACCTAATAATGTCTACAAGTGGCAGCTTGATAGCTTGGCTTGTTTCAGACGAGACCTCAACAGGATCAAATGCCCTGACCAGAAATCCATTACTAATATATAAATCAAATTCACTTACTCAAAAAAATACTTGCCCTCCAAACCCAACTTCACCTGAGCATTAATATTCAACTAAAGCATCAGAGAAATTTCTGGCAATCTAATTCATGCCCAATATTACAGCTACACTTTTATTAGATCTTCAATGCCATTACCTGCAGAGCAGTATGACACCTGTCCATAGCAGAATTGGCCGCAAATAGGATGTCATGAAGTAGTAAGTACGGCTTTTCTTCCAATTCCGGGAACTCCGCTGCACAGGTTCATGTTATTCTAGTGACATTTAGAACTTAAAAGGTACAAAAAGATATGGAAAGAATTAACCAAAAGACGGGAAAAGGCTAATTTTCAGCTCCAATAAGAAATTTGAAATTTCTGAACAAAAATCTGGGGTGTGAACAGGATTGCGATACACGGAATATTTTAACACTATTTAGCAAATGCATCATTGTCAACTTATGTTGTGAGATCATACATGAAATATGACATGACGAATCAGCTGCAGAAATGGCCCAAGACCCCATGCAGAAAACACCATAAGCCCAACTGCAGGAGCACATCGTAGTATAAGAGGGCTCTGCTGCAAAGCATTTTGTGCCCTACAGAACTAAGTAAACTTGTCAAAAAAACATTATTACTTATTTTTCACAGAAATTAATGATAACATATTAAATAAAAAATCAATAACACACATCTCAAGTACAATGCGAAAATAATTTATGAATCTTGATCAAGGCAGATAACATGATATAATAATCGTTCCATTCAAACAATTATCTTCATCAAAGAAAATATTAAAAAGGATAGGGTAGAGCCCAGAAATATGTAATTGTAAGCTAAAGTCGGGAAAGAAAATATAAAATCTCAAATATCTTCCACTCCCAAGTAAACTATCAAACAGCGATTTAAAAATGATGCCTATTTAGCTCTAACCACACCTACTCACATATGCTGGTCAAGCAATTTTGTTTTTAAACTACCCAAGACTAGAACTAACAATATAATAAAATTAAGAGTACAAACAACCTTCAAAGAACAACATGCAATCAAATAATACAGAAATTATGTTTCCTTATAACCGAAGTCATAAGTAATTATACAAATATAAATTTAGAACAGACAACCTTCAAAGAACAATATGTCATCAAATAAAACAGAGTATAAACAGTCTTTTACACAATTATCTTTCATGTACCATCTTTAGCTTTCAAATATTGCTACATAAACAAACACAAAATAGTAGTGCTTCAAAATATTACCAGTAGTGATTGGCAATTAGAAGCACAAATCGTTTAAAAATCTCAATTTTGTGATTTTTAAAGATATCCAGTCAAACAAAAAATTTCATCAAAAAATCGTATTTGATCAGCCACAGTTTTTAATAAATTTTAAAGGCTTAAATCACAAAAAAATCAGCCAAGAGACACATTCACCATCCACCCACCTGTCACAATACCCTAACCGCATGAAATTGCTATATAGTCAAGCTTTTTCATTGGATTTTAGCATGGCACTAAACACCAGCCACTAGGACATGGTTCACCATCAAAGATTCGCCAGATTTCATCAGCTTGCTGGGGCAAATCACAAATAGGTGACCTTGAATGGATGTATAACTCTAACAGATGTTAAGGATAATAAAATAGAGACAATAACCTGGATTGATAAAGAGATGCTGGATTTTTTCCTCCATATTGTTATTTTGTGGTGACTGATCAAGGAAGTACTGTACACTCTCACAAAAAAAAAAAATTTGGAGCTAGTTTGTCCGCAATTTTTGGGCCGACATGTTGTAACTGACTATAACCCTAAAGCGGCAAAATCTTGTATAGAATGGCTTAGGGTTAGAAATTTCATAATGTGTGATGTGATAGTAGCTTCTTGTGGCGGTATTGAACTGTAAGGGATTACAGATAATAATCAGGTTGTAATCACTGGGTAATAAAATGTTGGACTCGATGTTTGGTGCACATAGCCCAAGGATTGGGTGAACCGTGTTAAATCTTTGTGTCTTGTGTTCTCTTCTGTGCGATTGATTATTTTCTGGTATTGGTTATATTTGCATGTAATTGTTATCTGTCCGGGGTTAATCCTAACACATATTCCATATTATTGGCATTTGCCTTAGGCTTGTAGTAATTTGGTGGGAAATAGTAGACAATATCTTAAATATTAAGGCTTTTATCTGATTTTTTTAACATATAAGAGTACCTAGTCAAAAGTAAAATATAGAAAGCCAAAAATGAAAATGAAACAGAACTCTTGTGGCTCGATATTAACCTAAAGATATTGTTTTCATGGAATTGTTGTGTACCTTACTATTAAAAATATATATATATATTTTAATTGTCAACTAACAACAAGGTGGTCATTTAGAATATCAAGGTTAGGTTGGGGGAGTTCTCCTTTTCAATGCTAACACGGTGTGATAATATGAAGCTGTGACCATGGCCATCAAGTTTTAGTGACAAGCCAGTATAACTAACGGGAAGCAAAAGTATGTGCAGGAACGATATGTGGTAAGGAAAACAGAATGGTTTTTTTCAAAAAGATAGAAGTCATTTTCTGGTGCTGCCAAGAATGAACTGTAGCACTATTTTCTATCAACATGAAAGATAGTTATGGTTAAATTTAAATTTCCTAGATAATTTACAAGCTTAATGCTTTGTTAATCTGTGAAAATCACTGATAAATACATGCTTTGTAATTGTTAATTTGTTAGGGAACTACATTCCATTTAGGTTCATCAATTACATAGAGGTTCAGAAGGCCTGGAAAGAGTATATAGCAATACAGAAGCACTTTAGACATATAGAAAACTAATGCATGCTTTGAGAAAAGTCAAGCCCTTATCTTGTGGGCTTATCTTAATCTCACCCAAAACAACAATCATATATTCTCTTTAAAACCCAAATAAATTTCAGCAGCAACTGTGCCATTGAAAGGGAATTTTCCTTGTGGTTTGTTTTCATTGAAACTTGTAGCTATAGTCTCTTGAATTCTCAACTCAAAAGTCAATTAATGTTCTTAACTGCACCGTCCACATATACACAAAATCAAGGAAAATTAACTTGAATAATGATAGCTAAAATAGTTGCTCTCTTCTATTTTACTAGGCCTTTATTATGCCACTTTACTGTTTTACAAAGTTGCTAAGAGTTATATATGAGAACATTTCAATATAATTTTTGAAATGTAAGATTTTGTTTCAAAAACCTTTTTTCTTTACTACTCTATCCTGAGCTATCTGATTCAGAACCTCTTAAATTGAACTTAGCAATTGCTTTCCCTTTCACACTCTTAATATAGTTCTCTCTCATGTATTTCATTATTCACAAGTACTATTAAATCAAAAATATGAATTAGTTGATTCTTGTTACATTTATGATGTTTCCTTGGCAAAGGAAAACTGTCTTTCTAGTGATTTTCTAAGATAATAAAGCTTGAGAATTTTGAGATCCTAGAGGCAAACTAGGATAGTCATGAGGTTGAACAATTCAGGAGATAGCTCTAAACTAGGAGCTTCATTATCAAGACTTGCAGCTCTCTAGCATAGCTCTATTTATCGTACCAAGACATTAGCTACGCTTATTTTGGTACTACTTGTGAGGCTTTCACACCATCCCCCATTGCAAATGTGTTCCCACTCTTTGCTTCCCATTGATCATCGGTGACTAAAAGTTTGACAAGCATGACAACTTCTCGATTTTTCTAATCAAACTTGTCCTGCTCTTTGCCTTCGTCTGTAGGACAATTAGTCTTGTCCAAGACAATTTTGTTAAGACAGTGTATTCAATGATCGTCATCATATGCTACTTCCAAGTATTGTAGTTTTTGTCATTCAATTTTTGACTCCCCTCAAACAAAATATTTGTTAGAGATGTCATTGCAAAATACTAAGGTCAAAAAAGGTAGACCAGAAGGTGGCATGAATATCAAGACATAATGCATTCAACACGTGAAAAAACACTTTGAATAAAACAAGCAGAAATTAGGCACTGATTTCGAGGTTGAACAAGTTTCCCAAGCATGGATTACAAGGCAGAATTTTTGAAATACCCAGATAATATTGAGAGATACTCAAAAATCCTCTCAAAAAACCAAGAATTTGCAATCAAAGAACATAACCAACTGAAGTAATAGAGGGTTTTGGTGAAGCGCAAGTCGGCTGATTTTAAATACTCCAAAATGACAAACAATGAATGGACCTAGATTGCAAGTGATTTAGGAAACACTTCATTGTCCAATAGTGCCTGCAGCAACCTAATCTCATCAGTTGGAGCACAATTTTTAGTGGAGAAAGCACCAAGAATTGTCACCATTTGCAGATACAAACCACGGGTTGCATAAACAACAGCCTGAGATAAGAATATCTACAATATTAGAAACACTCATATTTACAAGATTTACAATATTGACCATTAAAAAATAATAAATTGGATACTAAGGAGATGCTATTCGAATAGATTCGCAGCAGTTTGAAATTTTGAAAGTCTCTCGAGTCGAAGTGTTAAAAATGAAAAATGGCAGAAATTGGCCAAGTATAAGAACAAGAAGGCAAGAGTCAAATGTTGAGTTGAGCTATTCATTGGCATTTCAAAGGGGAGTTAGGTTGTGTTTGAAAATCAGTTGGTTAGATAGGAAGGTTATTCTACCTGTTGTTAAATTTGTAACAGTGATATTCATACTGGTCTGAGAGTACAGACTGCACTTTAATCTTCTCCCCTTGTATACCATTCGAAAGCATTATATACATTGCACTTGGCAAATAGGATGGGCGGCAATCATTGGCAATAACATTGTTATGCACTAACTATAACTAAATAGTTATGTTAGTTAATATATGTGTTATCTCCTTCTTGGGCACCGATTTCTATAAGTGAAGTATGGGCCAACCTAGAGAGGGTCATGTCCCTTTAAGGGACATGCCCTTTGGTCATGGTATAAGAGGGGGGTGTTATTGTAGTTTAAGAACACACAATACATTGAAGTCTGCTCCTTAAAACAATACTGCCCCATACAAATTATTGGAGAGAAACAATTTCAGAATAACATTTAATATTCTGAAAATTACCTTCTACATTCTAAAGAAGAAGAAGATCAGAACAGCCAAAGACTAAAGGTATTATCTCAAATCTGAACCTATAGAATTTGCAGAAACTTTACACCTGTCAGATAAGAAGGTGCAATCCGCCACCTTAACTGGCATCTTGCCAAATATAGTAGTGGAATCTGCTTCCTTAAGTGGCAACCTCCAAATATCGAAATCAATGTATAGTTTGGCCTTGCAAATTGTCGAAGTTAGATCACCATAAGGAAAATCAAAGGTCAAAATGTTACTTCTTTGAGCTCACCAAATAAAAAGGTGGAATTCACTTCCTAAGTGGCAACTTGACAGATAAAAAGATGGAAGCCACTTCTTTAAGTGGCAGTTGTTGTCCGGCAAAACGGGTAGTTAGACAATTATCGGTGCAGCGACGGTTGTGTCATTTCATTGGCACCGTTTCGGATATTATAAATATTGTGGACACTTATGTATTTGGCATCATTATCAGCATCATTATCATTGTATGAGATATCATTGTTGTACGAAAAAGCATTTGATAATGAATAGTATTTTGCATTGATTATATGTTTTCTTTCTTGTTCGCCACAGGCTGAACATTTGGTGCCATTGTTAGTTTGAATTCGGGTAGAATGGAAGGACGAAGATAAATGGGAAGAACAATACAAGACAACCGGAAGACAAATGATGACGGCAAAATAGAAATTTTTGAAGGAGAGCATGAGGCAGCGCAGAACTTTCACATTCTGTATTGCGTAGGTTTGGAAACTTTCGTACAGAGGGAAGCCGTCGGGAACAGGGTCACGGTAGATAGTGTGTGGGATGATATGCACGTGAGCCCCACCACGAACAAATTTCTAGACCAACTTCCCCGTCTGATCGCACAAGCTGACATGGCACAAAAGAGATGCTGAGAGGAAGCGGAATGCGAGGAACGCCATCAGGGGACTCTGAAGAAGTTCTATGAGGAGAGAGTTGCACAGCGGCAGAAAATTGAACCATGAGCCGTTGCATCGTGGTGTCTAGGGCACTCAGAAATCTATAACTGTCGTCGCATAAGTCAACATATTATGTATACAAAGTAAATAAATAAAAGAGTGTTCTACTTTGTTTTATTTTATAATGGTACATGTGAGATGCCCAATCTTTTAAATAAGAATAGAAATTTGAGGGAAGAAATCGACGAATTACAAATTGTGCATAATGAAGCCGAATGTCGGCGGAGAATAAGGCAAGTCGTCGAGGAATGAACTGAGAGGCAGTCGGAGGAATCACCGAATGTGGTGTTCATAGCGAGGTTCATAGGAACCAATGAAGGGTGCCTCAGTTCGCCAGAACGACAGGGACGGAGCAACGAGGAGTTGCTCGAGGAAACACGACATCGATTGGCAATGCTTGAGGAGACAAAGAAGCAATTTCTAGATTTATCACACACACCACTACAAGAGCAAACCTATGAAGAAGTAGAAGAGGCGAGGCCAACAAAGGACACAGGGGCAAAAGGAAGTGCTGGAGCGGCACTTCACGGTGGTCAGAGTAACCTGCTGGGATCAACTTCTAATACTTTAGCGACACGATTTAGTGGTAATCAACGAGCAAGAAGCACTATGTCTCAAAAGCAAAAACTTCCAAAGTTCACGGACGACAAGAAGGAAGATCCCGTACGTGTGAAACAATATGGACTGCCAATGCGGTCACAGATGCAGATGAATGGCTAAACCAATTTCCCACCAGCTTATGGGGGGTAGCCATGGATTGGTTCTCCGACATGGATAAGGCAAAGATCTCCACATGGGATGATCTGAAGAAAGAATTCCAAGCAGAATTTCGACTACTCTGGGATGATAACAAGGTTGTAGCAAAAATCTACAACTGCAAACAAGGGAAGAAGGACAAGGTTTGAGCCTACAATCAAAGGCTCAAAGATCTTCTTAGCCAGATGGGTACTCAACCGGCGGACGAACTAAAGAACCGCTGGTTTGTAGAAGGCCTCCACAGAGCATTGAGAAGAAAAATGAAAATAGTTTGGCCCACGTCCTACACCAATACATACGACCGTGCCCTAAATCTAGAAAGTGAAAGCAAAACAGCAAAGAAGAAGAAGAGGAGAAGAAAAACTTCATCATCTTCCGAGAGCGATGAATCCTCCAACGAGGGAAGTAGTGCTAATAGCGAGGAGGAGCCCAACAAGAAAGTGCAAGCACTCCAAAAAGACTTGGAGCAGATGCGCAAGGAATTCCAATCCATAATGGGAACGAGTGGCCGCATGGAGGAAGGAGAAATCTAGTACACGGACTGCAAAGAGAAGGGTCATTCAAAGGGAGCGTGTCCCAAGAAGGCGATGTGTGATATCTATCAAGTCCCAGGGCATTCTACAAAGGAATATCTATTTAACATGAAGACTAAGAGCCAACAAATATTGTTCACACAAGAACAACCATCCACGTCTAGCACAAACAATGACACCCAAGGCAACAACATTGCCACATCAAGCGGCTACCAAAACAACCGCCGAGGAGGATGGAGCAGGAATGACAATAGAAATCGAATACAATATGATTCCAAAAGAAGGCCCATAATCCAATGTCAGGCATATAACCAGTGGGGCCACTTCGCCAGAGAGTGCCCGAAGAATGACACTCCGCAAAAATTATGTTGAAGGTGTGGTCCAGGGGACCAAGAAGATGCTAATTGCCCGAAACAAGTAAATCTCATTAACATTGACGAGGAAAAGGTTCTGATTGTCACCCGTAACAAGGCTAAGCAGGCCACCTATCCTGACCCCCGCAAGGAGAAGCAAAGGTTGCAGGAGGCACGGGAAGACATAGAGAAAGCAATGAAGACTACGAAGGATATGAAGGATGTTGTTCCTCGACGGTTGGAGGAAGAAAACAACTTGGTCAATCAGATCCTACAAATGGAGGTGCCCGTCAGAGTCCAAGACCTCTTACAAGTAGTACAGCAATTAAGGACAGCATTGCTGAATACCCACGCACACACGGCAGAGATGAAAGGACAGCCAACCATACCAGGAGGGCCTGCGATAGATCCCATGTTGCTGACAGTAAGCAATGGTCGTAATCCGGCGGTGGTCGAGATGGGAATCCTTAAAACCATCCTGACGGACACCATCGTGGATGGTGGGTCCGGGGTAAATGTTCTTCCCGAGGAGACGTTGAGGAAATTGGGAAAGCCTACCCTGTGGCCATCCACATTCAACCTACTTGGCGCCGACCAACAGGGGATAAAACCCCTCAAGACGTTAGTGGCTCAACAAGTAACTGTCAAGACGCAGCCATTTCTGCTAGATTTCGTAGTAATCCCCTTAAAGAAAAAGGGATATGACGCCATTCTTGGAAGAGGATGGCTAGTGGCCGCGAAAGTAAACCATAACTGAAAGAAGAATATCCTGTCAATGCAAAGAGGAGGGCGGAAGTTTGTGATTGATCTCCAAACTCAAGTGGTAAGTGAAGAGATGGCATCGTTGTTGGAATTCGAGTCAGACGGAGAACACCAAACAGATGAGGGAAGAATGGATCCGAACGACGAAGGCATTTTTGAGCTAGAGAAGTGTTCAAAGGACGAGACAAGTTCACTAAATGGACTTTTTCATTGGTAGATGGAAGACTACGAACTCTTCCATACGTACATGCTTGGCATGGAAGAACCCGAACATGAGGAGGTATTCCCACCACAGTTCGTGGAATACAGAGAAGGAAACCAGAGATCAATGAGAGTTTGAAGGAAAAGAGATAAGATACAAAGAGTCATTCGTAGAGGTTACTAATCTTGGAGACACGAAGAATCCAAGAAACATACTCGACTGGAACCCGGTACAGAAGGCCGCAGCATTCAAAAAATTTCTCGAGTACAAGGATGTATTCGCATGGAGTTACAAAGATTTAAAGGGAATCCCACCGGAGAAGTGTGTCCACTGCATACAATTGGTACCCGGAGCCATACTTGTGTGGAAACGCCCGTACCGAATGAACAAAAACTATGCAGCCCGTGTAGATGAGGAAATACAGCACATGCTAGAGGCCAGCATAATATTCAAAGTTCAAACAAGCGAGTAGGTGTCACCTATTGTGATATCGATGAAGAAGGACAAGATCCAAATCCGGATATGCGTGGACTTCCAGTGCCTCAAAGTGGTCACAATAAAGGATCCCTTCCTGATTCCGTTCACCGACACGATTCTGGAAGAAGTAGCCAAACACGAGATGTTTTCCTTCATGGATGGATTTTCTAGCTATAACCAGATCTCCATTGTTGAGGAAGACAAACTAAAGACTACTTTTGTGGTGGAGGATGGAGTGTATGCGTACAACCGAATGCCCTTCGGATTGTGTAACGCACCTACCATGAACGCACCTACCACGTTCCAGCGGATCATTTTGCACATATTCGACAATGTCATTAGGCAAATTCCACGAATTTCTGGATGATTGGTCAATTTTCAGTGGACAAGACAACCACTTAAAGGCACTTCAGGAATGTATGGAGAGGTGTCGACAAGCGAGGCTGGCATTAAATCCAAAGAAATGTCAATTCATGGTTCCTCAGGGAAAACTACTTGGACATATTGTTTGCAAGACAGGACTAAAGACCGACCCGGATAAAGTAAGGGTGATAGTGGAAATGGAAGCCCCAACGGACGTATTAGGAGTCAAGTCCTTTCTCGAACACATTGGGTATTATAGACAATTTATAAAGAACTATGCTAGAATTGCTCTGCCCCTAGACAAGTTGACACGAAAAGGAGAACCATACATCTGGACTTCCGAGCAAGAGACCACCTTCTTAGAACTGAAGAATAGATTGCTCGAAGCACCCATACTAGCGTATCCAAACTAGGATAGGGAGTTCCATGTGCACGTGGACGCATCAAACTTCGCTATCGATGCGACGTTGGCACAGACTGGTGATCATGGTCTCAATCATCCAGTGTATTTTGCAAGTTGGCTACTGTCAAAAGCCGAGAGGAATTATAATACCACTAAAAGGGAGGCTCTCGGGATGGTGTACTTGGTACAAAAGTTCAGACATTATTTATTGGCCACACCATTTACTTTTTACGTGGATCAACAAGCATTGATGTACCTGGTGAACAAACCAATCATCCAAGGCAGAATTAGCAGATGGTTGTTGCTACTACAAGAATTTACCTTCACCAACATTGTGCAACCTGGTAAGAGTCATGTCATTGCTGACCACCTCTCCCGAATCAAGTCCGGGGAGCCACCGAAAGGGGTCAATGACAACTTTCTAGATGCACACTTGTTTAGAATCGTCATTCTCCCAAAATGGTACAAGTCTATAGGGGAGTATTTATCAACATCCCAATTTCCGAGAGAAATGCCGCCATGCGAACGATAGAAACTAGTTCTAAGAAGCCGAACTTTTTAGCTAATAAATGGTCTTCTCTATAAGATGGGTCCTGATTAAATACTACAGCGATGTGTAATGGAGGAAGAAGTGCAAGGTGTTCTAAGAGAAGCACATGAAGGGCCGGCAGGTGGCCATATGGGACCTGACACAACAGCACGGAAGGTTCTTCTTGCCGGCTTATGGTGGCCCACACTTTACAACGATGCACGGGAATGGGTGCTGAGCTGCGACACGTGCCAAAGAGCCGACAAACCACTCAAGAGGGACTTCATGCCATTAAACTCGTTCAACGCCGAGGAATTGTTGGAACGTTGGGGATTAGACTTCATCAGCAAGTAGGGCCAGGCGCTGCCGATACACAGTGGTAGCCACGGAGTATCTAACAAAGTGGGTAGAAGCACAGGCACTACCTAATAATTTTGCAATCAACATGGCCAAGTTCTTGTATGAACAAATCATCACCTGGTATGGTATACCTATTCAATTGACGAGTGACAGAGGTCAGTTCTTCAACCATGTCATGAGATTATTGACAACAAAATTCAAAAATTTTCATTCCTTGTCAAGTCCCTACCATCCATGAGCCAATGGCCAGGCAGAGGCCACAAATAAAATTCTGGTGGGCATCATATACAAATCCTGTGGCATTGAACAGGCCGACTGGGAGAAGTTACCTTCAGCGCTATGGGCCTACCGTACCACATTCAAAGTCACAACAAGACAAACGCCATTCCAATTGATGTTTGGTCAAGAAGCGGTGGTATTGGCTGAATTTATGGTCCCAAGCCTACAAATTGCAATTGACAATAGACTAGGAGATGTGGAGAGTTTACGAGAACGCCTCTACCAATTGAACAAACTGGATGAACGCAGATTAACAGCACAATGGGCGACGGAAGTGGCACAGACCCGTCGAAAAGTGTGGCACAAAAAACATTTGAAAAGGACGAGGTTCTAGCCAGGCCAACTCGTGCTTTGGTACAATGGCCATAACGAGATAAAACCCGAGAAGTTCAAGGTTAAGTGGCTAGGACCATATAAAGTGAGAGAAGTCGGCGACAATGGATCCATAAAACTGTGGACCTTGGGCGGGCACGAGATTCCCGAGGCCATCAATGGATCGAAGTTCAAAATTTATCAGGAGTGACAAAAAGGCGAAGTAAGAAGTAATCACCAAATTCGACGCAAGTAAAAATATATATATATTGAAAATTTAAAAAAATTATTTAAAAAAATAAAGTATCCTGTGGACATGAAGCCTCGAAGTGTCCTGTGGACACTTCTGTCCCGCGGCAAGGGTCTCGCAGACACAGCAAATTCTCAACCATGGGTTAAAAGAAACTGTTAAAAGACATCACGCACGACAAAGACTTACAATTTGCAGCCGCTAGTTAAAAGAAATCACGCATGATAATAAGCCAAGGGTTGTAAAGGAAATTGCAGCCATAGAGAAGGAAAGAAGAGAAGAGAACAGAGAAAAGAGATAGTCACCAAGTATATTCACCGTGGAGAAGGGCAGTCTGCGGTAATCAGGATTGGTGCCGGTAAAGAAGCCAGAAGAAGAACAAGTGTTGAAGGAGAAAAAGAAGCTACGTTCCGACGGAAAGGAAGATATTGCAGGCACATCATCCACGGGAAGAAAGAATATCCACAGACAAGTAGAGGACAGCAAAGGCAATTCACGTGGGAATCATTGCCGCTGGAGAATCACTTTCGCGGAAGACGAAAAGAGAGAGAAACCCCAACCGTTTCTTTTAGGTACATAAAAAGACAAAGCAAGAAACCGTTATTATGGAATCCACAGGAAAAAGAAAGCAATGGAAAAACCAATTGAAAGCAAATATAGAAAAGAATGCGAGAGTATTGGCTTCTGGAATCCGAGTTGCAAGGCCAACAGCATCCAGCAATAAGAAGCAGAAAGTAAAGGCTGACCTATCACACCTCACGGTCCAGTTTGAAGGACTGAATGGCAACAAGTGTCAGAAATGGTAGCAAGAGACTGCAGATACAGATTTAATCAAACAAATTTTGGTACGAGCACAAGTGCATTGGGCAATACAACTTCTAATATATTCCATTTGGTTGTTTGAATCAATTTTAAGAACTATGATAGAATCATACAATAGGTACAGCAGAACGAGTACATCTATGTACAAGAAGCACTGTCTGACAGTCTCTTTCAAACTGCGGGATTTCACTAGGGTTTTTGGCATTCCTGGCCAAGGAGGCCGGAAAGTGGAGACTGAGGATCGCAAGTTGTCACACGAACGTAAAGAGTATTGGGTGAAATTAGTGGGCTGCGACCTCACACCAGAGGAAATGGAGTCAGTGGTGAAGGGTGCCAAGAGCCGAGGGTTATGGAGGGATTTTATTCAGGAGGGTCATTGGAGATGTATCATGGATGTAATCAAAAGCAGGTTGACGGGGGCAAGTTGGGCCTCGAATATAGCTTTGTCGCAGATTACATTCATGAACGGCATCATGAATGGTACCGTGTACGATTGGGCCACGGTCCTCGCCGACAGGATGGAGGAGTTTATGGCACTCCAGCATTGAACATTTTTCATGTCACACCATGCTGTTGGTTTGTTTTTGGAGGCAACCCTTCATTAAGTACCAATCGACAATTTTGAGGTTCCACCGAGGGGGGAGTTGGCACCAAGAGAACCCCCAATATTCTATTGGAGACATTTAGACACAGGTGGAACCGCGGCTGGGCAGAACAAGGTATTAGAGGGATTGGAGGCATATAGAGACACGGACAGCGGAAGGGAGGACATTACAGAGAGCAATGGAGCCGAGTTCGAGGAAGAAAGTACTTTGGCGAAAGTTGGCTGCGACGCAACGGCTAGCGGGTCCACATTCTTCACCCCTCCCTAGTTGCCAACTTCGGCACACCTGACCGCCATCACTTCGCTCATTCCTTTGTTTGGCCAGAGACATGCGCCGGTTGTCATGACTCCACCACCGACCACGGTAGTTATGACTCCACCGACGGCCACGGCAGATGTTATTCCACAGACGGCCATGACAGATGTGATTCCACTAACGGCCAAGATAGAAGTTATGCCTTCACAGAGTTTTTCGCCAAATTCAATTGCACCCGCAGAGCCAACCGCAAAGATAGTAGAGTTACCAGCATCAAAGAGAACCTCAGGTTTGATTAGATGTGATTGGCAGCGACACTGTGGTCACCATCTCTTCCTCCTTGTTGGTCGACACCCAGCCAATTTTGCTAGTCTAGCCAGTTTGGCCAGTACAACCAGTTTTGTCAGTATAGCTAGCACAGCCAGATGAGAGAATTCAGCCAACACATGTAGCTCAGCCTAAGAAGATTGAGGTGATAGATAGAGCTAGTGCATTCCTACAACAGTAGTTTAGACTCATTCCTGCAGAGGTCGGTCCTTCCATTCAATCCCCAAGGCATGGAGGGGTACCCCCAACGCCAGTTGTCGTTTTAGAGCCACAGGAGGTGGGAGTACCACAGTCTGAGGATGCACCTGGAGAGGAGGTGACACCGGATGTGGACATGGCTACCGCAGGAGAGGCAGGGATGTATATCAACGAGGAGTGGACTCTCGATGATGTGAGAAAAGAGGATTATGGGTCGGATGAGGATAGATGCAAGGCATATCTCAAAGCTGTGCAGTTTGTGATGGAGAAAGGAAGCATCGTTGCATGCGAGGCCTTGACTCGTAGGAGAGAGTTGCATTTGATCCGAACTTATATTCGAGGGGTTTGTCCTAAGCGTTTTCGCTCCTATTTTGAGGGCAAGGGATGGCTAGCTATGGAGACACTAGAGATATTGGTTGATTGGGCCACAAAGCCTAAGCTGGCGCTGTGCAACACTTTGATGGAGAAGCTGGCGCACGAGATAGTGGGGTTATGTAAAGGCGTCTACTATGCTCATAGGCGTGCAGAGGTAGACAGGGCATCAGAGAGGATTGCAGCTGAGAGATCCATGATGGTTGAGAGGGAGACTAGACAGAAGCTAGCCACTGACTTGGTTAGCCAACAGGCAGCATGGGTAGCCGAGCGTGCAGCACTTTTGCGGGACAACAAGATGGCCGAACAAAGACTACAGGTGGCCGAGCAGGAATTACAAATTGCTAAGGCTTAGGCCATGGACGCAGTGCTTCTTCTGAAGGAGGCAATAGAGGTTAATACGCAAACTCAAAAGGATTTACACATCCGCACGGATCAAGTGTACGAGTTGCGCGGATAGCATAGCACTTTAGGGACGCCGCCTCTTCCCTAGTTTATATTGTTTCTATGGTGTATTCTCCTATTTTGTTAGTTTTTGAAGTCGCTTGGAGATGACTTTTCTTTTTTGGGGGGGATGATGTTGTCTGGCAAAACGGGTAGCTGGACAATTACTGGTGTGGCAACGGTTGTGTCATTTCATTGGTGGCACCGTTTCGGACATTATAAATATTGTGGACACTTATGTATTTGGCATCATTATCAGCATCATTATCATTCTATGAGATATCATTGTTGTACGAAAAAGCATTTGATCATGAATAGTATTTTGCATTGATTATACGTTTTCTTTTCAGTTCGCCACGGGCTGAATAGCAGCTTGACAAATTAAAAAGGTGCAATCCACTTCCTTAAGAGGCAACTTTACAAATAAAAAGGTGAAATCCACTTCAAGTGGAAATTTGACAAATAAAAAGGCAGGATCCACTTCTTAGAGTGTCAATAGAGTGAATCACATTTTTTTGAATTATGAGACCAAGAAGTTTGATTTATGTAGGAAACTTTGAATTAATGAGATGGGAAGCAACATGAAATAAAAACATGAACTCAATCTCATAAAGAATCTAAACCAATCATAAGGCCTCTTCCTAAGTTCAAGCGGCCTCAAAAAGCAACTTGTGGCCCCATTTTGCAACATTTGTACTCAACATTGAACTTGCAACCCCTTGTAGCTAAAACATATGAGCCAATTGTAAACATCTAGGCCCCAAACTCCAAACATATGGGCTCAAAGCTCTAAACATTCCAGCATTATAGCGTGTGGCTCTAACTCTAAAATACTTGAGCCTTATGAGTTGGTGTGTGGGCTAAGAATGCAATGATGTAGACCTTGAATGAAATGTGTGGGCTTAAATCAGTAGGCTTGGCCCCAGTGCGGACTTGTAGCCCCCCTGAACCAAAAAAACAAGCTTCAAATTTAAAGATGAGGCCTAAAATCCAATGTATGGGCTGAAAGGGAGACAATCATGGAAAAAAGCTCAGAGAGAAGATCTTCATTTCAAATAAGTTCAAACCTCAACATAGTTCCCAGAATCGCCATAAAATCGCCTGAATTGCCGGTTTGGTGATTCAATTCAGGCTGGGCCATTTTTTGGAGTCGTGAATCAGCTCAGGTAATCTTTTGCCCTGAATTGCCAATTCATGCCTTCTTTGTTTTAATCCTAAAGGGCCTTCTAATTGTTAAGCATGAGTAGAAAAGAGGAAAAGTGAGAGAGAAGAAGAAAAAAGAAAAACCACAGATTTCCAACCAGCAAGATGGGAGAGCACCAAAGAGATCAGAAGTCCATCTATGGAGGCCATAAATTGCATTCGGAGCATTAAGAAGTCAATAGCAACACTCCTCAACTCATTTGCAAGAGGTAAGTGCTGATTTTTTTGCATGTTAGTGTATTATGCATTTTTTGTTAAATTTTTTTAGTTTTCATTTGCAAATCTTGAATGTTTTTTAGTTTTACTAAATTGCAAACTAGGGTTTGTTGTTTTGTAGCTTTTGTTTATTAGTTTCAAACTTTGATATTTTACTTGAAATTTCTTATTGCAACAGCCCTTTGCTTTCATTTTCCGCAATGGGTAAAAAAGATGAATGTTGGAAATATATGAAAGAGTTCCTAGAAGAAACAAATTTCAAACGAAATGTATGTTTTGTAAAGAAATAAATTCTGGTGGTATTTATAGATTCAAATACCACATTGCTGCTATACCCAGACATGATATTACAATTTGCACTCAACAAATTTGTTTACCGCATAAGTTAATTAAGAAATGCACACAGATAATGAACACGAACAGCAGAACTCCTTAGATTATTCGCATATGCCAAAACATTACATTATGCTTCATAAGATGATTTACAATGATACCAGACGGGGTATAAACACTTTCCGCCGAGCCTTCCCGAAAGAGTCCATCGGCCACATACAATATGTCCGCTACAAACTATTTACCAACAATGTCAGCTACAAAGTACAAAATCACTGATGACAATTAAATCAGTTGACATCATCCCCCCAAAAAGAAAAGTCGTCTCTGGACAACAATTACAAAATATCTGAGACAGATTAACAAAACAGAATACATTGACTGACTAACAAGATAGATCTATTTCTACGACACCAGTATTATCACATTCGTCCCAAGCCTACACTGAACTAGTCTCCAACCCACGCTACATTAGTAGATTATGCTAAGACAATACTATCTCCTTAATCAAGTTGACCTTGATAGCCACCCGTGCTGCTTTCTCTGTTTCCAACTCCTGCGTACCCTGAGCCAAATGTCGCTACACTGCCTCCTACTGGATGATCAGCTCCTCCCGAGCTCTCTATGCATCCACCAAGATAGCCTCACATCCAACACCCACTCCAAGTGCCTCTAGTACATAGACACTCCATGCCTGTAGCAATTCTAGGTCTCATCAACTGGTCAAACTTCCCACGACTGATATCCGCAACGACTGGGGGTCTAGGGGGCAATGCCCCCAGCAAGGTCGAGGGGTAGCACCCCCGTAAGGTCCTTGGGCAGCGCCCCTCGCCGCCAAGACCAAATTAGCAATTTGAAACCCACACAAAAATGCATGGAACACACTATTTCTGTCATTTTCTTCTAATCTCACACTCTTTCTGGCAACCATTGGTGCTTCCCCTTCCCTTTGGCATCATCCATTACTCATTCTGAACTATTTGAATCTGTCATCGTATTTTTATTTTTTTATTTTTTTAGAAAACCTCCTTCCTCCATGTCTTTTTGCACTGCCAATGTACAGGTACACCATGGATTGCTTCTTCACTCTGATTGCTTCCTTCTGCCTTCACTCCTGGTAAGACGCCTGATTGCAACAATTTACCAATAGCCACAAGAATTCATTCCACAGAAGAATAAAACACCCTTGCCGAAATCATAAACACCTTTGCCGAGACTATCCGTGGAAGAAAAAGGTCAACACACGAAGAAGGTTAGCCACGGAAGAGCTTAAGAAGGCATGGCAATTGAGAGCAGTCCACGGAAAGACAATCTAAGACATCCGCAGGAATCCAAGACAATCCGCGGAAGGTTAGAAAATGTGTCCGCAGAAGTAAAATAGAGGCGCCAACAGTCACTTGCCCGCGGAAGAATAGCAGTGTCCGCAGAAAAGAAAATAGCAGTGTCCGCAGAAAAGAAGACACCTGCGGGAGAAGAAAGACCACGCGCGAAGAAACTAGGTTATCCGTGCGAGAGCATACACTCGCGGAAGAGAAGTAGGCGCGGGAAAACAACCACCAAATCCTTAAGCCGTGGCAAGAAGATATGGAGGGGAGCCAGTCTGCAGAAGGACATAAAATATCCACCGAAAACGTCCACGGAGGAGAGCAAATATCCACGGAGGAGAAAAGTTATAATCTGCGGGAGAGAAAGGCTATAATCTGCGGGAGAGAGTGTTTAGCCGCCAAGAAAGAAAAACTAAAGCCGCAGAAAAAAACACCCGCCGGACTCCCCACAGAGACATAGCCCATGGAACAGGTGTCCGCGGGCAGACTCTTTTTCTTTTTCTTTTTGTTTAATTTTTAGTAGCCCACCATGTATTCTTGGGTGGATTAGAGGGAGGGTCCTTTCCCACTAGTTTTCCTCCAAATTTAAAATTGCCTTCATCCCTTGCCTTATTATTTGAAAATTAATCTCTTTTCCCTTTTTGTTTGAATTTTTCTTCAATTTTTTTAGCATATTTGAAGGCAATTGCCAATGTTTCAATATTCAAGAATTCCATTTCATTTTGAATATATCTATGAAGCCCACTACAATATTTTAAAATTCGGTGCTTCTCTGAATCTTCTATACCAAGTTTTGCAGAGAGTGCATGGAATGTATTGGTGTAATCTTGTACAAATTGGTCCCTCTTTTGTCAAAGCAAAATCCATTATATTTATTTATGTTCATATATATCTTCAGGGATGTATGCTTCTTTTATGTATTCCACAAATTCTCCCCAATTGGGTTAGTTCTCAAAGAGGTTTTCCAACACTTCTCCAGTTTCGCTTTCTTTATTCAAAATTTTTGTTTCCCATGCTAGTTTCACATGTGTTTCAGCTTTCAAGAGGGCAAATGTTATTTTTTGTGCATCAGAGAAATGATTCATAGAGAACTATTGATCCAATTTCGATAACCAATTATCAATAGCATCAACATCAACTTTTCCTTCAAAATTTGGGATATCGAAATTTACATGTACTTTAAAAGGGGTGTTTCCATGGAATGGTGCTACCGAACTAGGCGATTGTTGATTCTTCAAAATTAGTGAAAACTGATTCATCATCTCTTGTCGTTGCCTAGCCAAAGCCTCTTCCACCATCTTCATCACAGAATCTGGTGAATTATCCGACATCTTTGGTTTTGTGCACCGCAAAGGAGGGTATTTAGACAAATCTTGTGTGGCCAATCCTAATCTTTGATAGGAAGTTCTTGTGTTAGTTGGCATACAGGAGCGTTCTCGCTCTGATTACCACTAATCTGATTTAAGAAATGGACTGAAACACAATATCTAGTGAGAATCAAGTACCTGCGATATCAATGTTCAATTTCTAGAAAAACTTGCAAAAACTCAAAAGAGTTGTATGCAAACCAAAACCCATCATATTATTCAAAAAAGTAAAAAATTATACAATGATGGAACATCAAAAGTCACCATGGCATTGTATATGTGGCTATAATAAAAACAACAATATTTAACTAAAACTATTCAAAATTAGGTGTTTATTTACCCCAACTTGTCGAGGTCATAACTTTTGACGTAGAGCTCGGAATTCAAAACCATTTACACCATTGGAAAGAAGAAGTAAAAATCTAATTTCAGTCCCTAAAACAAGAAGCCTTCAGCTAACCAATTTTAAGGACCAATGAAAGTTTCAACTTAAACTTTTGAGCAGAAGACCTCTGAAAAAGCCATTAAAAAAGACCTAGAAAAGTTTTTAAAAATATGGAAAAGTTTCAAAAATTTGATCATTCGGGATAATTTGGATCAGGAGGTGATTGATCATTATACTTTCCTACATACATTGTGAATTGTGATTGAATAATTTAAATTTTGATTTGTTGATTGCTAATTTGTTGATGACCCATGATAATTAATTATTTTGATCTATTTAAATTTTGTAGGATCCACCATGTTCATCAAATCTATTGATGCTCCTCTCATGTCAAAAATGCCACATACTCATGTCAGGTTATTGAGGAAGTCATAGCAGAGGTGAGGGAAGAAAATGTGGTGCAAGTGGTGACAAATAATGCAATAAGTTATGTTGCTGCAGATAAACTTTTAAGTTTTAAGTTTTCAAGTTTTTAAAATTAATTTATTTGAACTTTTCTAATTCTAAGTTCCTCAACATGTGTAAATTTCTAATTAATTTAAAATTGTTGTAGAAAAAATTTTGATGGAGAGGCAACCCACAATATTTTGGTCTACTTGTCCGACACATTGCCTTGACCTTATGTTGGAGGACATTAATAAGCTTGAGCGGGTCAAATCATGCCTAGAAAGGGCCAAAAATATATGCAAGTTTATCTACAATCATGCATTTGTTCTCAGTACAATGAGAAAATACACAAGAGATAATTAAGGCACGTGATTGTGGGGTCGAAGTGGATTTCCTCTTCCTATGCTACGAGCACTATAGGGATAGATGTGGCGTATTGCCTCTTTGATGAGAATGGCTTTTGGGTACCTATTACAAAAATAATCAAGATAAATTTCTTACAATTTAAAATTTAGTGTTACTATTTATTATTTAATTGTTTAATGATTTAGTTTTATAATTAAGTTTTGACTCCAATGTTTTTTTAATATCCTATGCTACGAGCACTGCAGGGATAGATGTGGCGTATTGCCTCTTTGATGAGAATGGCTTTTGGGTACCTAGTACAAAAATAATCAAGGTAAATTTCTTGCAATTTAAAATTTTAGTGTTACTATTTATTATTTAATTGTTTAATGATTTAGTTTTATAATTAAGTTTTGACTCCAATGTTTTTTTTAATATCATATGCAGGTTAGTGAGCCCCTTATGTCTCTCCTATGAACTGTTGATCAGGAGAAGCCCTCTATAGGCTACATATATGAGGACATGAATAGGGTTGAAGAGCCCATTAGATCCCAGTATGCAAGAGTGCCAAAGAAGTATGCCCCCATTTGGGAGATCATTGATAGGGGATGGTAGAATCAGCTCCACAGGCCCATCCATGCAGCAACCTATCACCAAAATCCAGCATATCATTTTCGTCCTGACTTCAAAACAGATGAGGAGGCTCTAACCGGCCCATATACAATGATGCAAAGGATGAGTAGTGATGGCAGTGCCTCAGCTGCAACCATTGAGCTAGACAAATTCAATCATAAGGGATGATTTTCTCTAACACGATGGCCATAAATGCTCGGACATCACTACAACCAAGTAAAAATTATATATTCTTAAAGCTAGTTGTTATGGCTTATAAGTTATGCATTTTTGTACTTGTAAATGAGACTAATTGTTTTTCTTTTTCTTTATTTCAAATAGATGGTGGAAAATGTTTGGGCCCTCAACGCCAAATCTTCAAAGGATTGCCATCCTTATTTTGAGTCAGCCTAGCAATGCTTCTAGATGTGAGCGCAATTGGTCCATGTTCGAGCATATCCACTCGAAGAGACGAAACAAGTTGTCTATTCAGAGGTTGAATGATCTTGTCTTTGTTCATTACAACCTCCACCTTAGGACCAAACAGACTTTGGCAACTGACTCCTTTCACATCCTTCTAGAGGAGATTGATCCAGAGTCAAAGTGGCTCACTGAGGCTACCAATGCAGTAGTCTTCACTAAGGCAGACCATGAGTGGGTTGGTTGACCAGATGGATAGAGAGGTTGAGGCTATAACCATGGCAGAGGAGGCTAGAGTACGTTCAGACACTAGCAAACGCACACAACACGCACAGACAGATCATATTGATGTTGTTCATGCATCCATCTCACATGTTGGGGCTATGGCTCATCAGTCCTCTAAGACCTACCTTAGATGCCTTTGTAGATGGCAGACACTATACTCAAAGGCCGAGGCTGTAGCCGAGCTTGAGGATGATGATGAGGCTTGAGCTAGAGCCTTGTTTTTTCGTTTTGTTTACCAGTAAACATACGTTTCATGGATCTTCATCTTAGATACATTTATGATTTGACAACATTTATAATTCTATATATCTATGTCATGACGCATTATGATCCTATGATTTCTATTTACTTAACCTACAATTTACATTTTATGTATGTGATGGATTTATCATCTATGTTCCTTGTATATGTATGTTAGCTTCTATTTGATGATGTTATTGTGTGTTTAAATTATATTCAATAAAGGGTGCATGAAATAAGTTTTAAATAATTAAAATCTCCAAATTTCAAGGTTTGTTCCACATTGTCAATTCACGAATTGAGTCAGCCTTGCCGATACCGAGTTTTGGTTCTTTGATTGATTCTATGCTATCATAGATCTCCCCAAGGCAAGGTCTATCCATGTTAACATAGCTAAGCATGATCATAATGGGCTCAATGAGCTTAATGAAATATTCCACATGTTCCCACCATAAGTCATCCAATATCCAAAGCTTTATTTTTTAAGCCCTGTCACTATTGCTTTGCCTCCATATAGCCCAATTGTTGTTGATTATCATATTGGAAAGTGCCTCTCAAAAAAATTACATTTGATGCAAAATGTGTCTCAACAACTTGTAACCAAAAATACAGCAAGACAATACAAATATTAGATACATACTTCAAAAAAGAATACACATTTGACAATCAAAAAATCAGAAATTCTAACATACTGTTTTTCTAAAATGAAGTTACGAACTGAAGTTCAAGTTCACATACCTTCGGAAACTCCAAACGCAAGAGCATTCTGAATATTCCTTGAAGCATGTGGTGGTTTGTGATGAACATCTGGATGTCATCAGCTTCTCCATACACCTCCTTGAACCACTCAATACTCTTGCCAATCTTTTGTAGCATAAGATTAAGTGAATGAACCGCACAAAGTGTCCCAAAAATATGATGATATATCTCTTCAACCAAAAAACCAACAACTCTACAATTCTTTGCATGTTCGTTACATCTTGGAGAATGTTTCTAGCTCCCACTTCTCCAATGGCAAAGATGAGAATATTAGCAATAAATGCCCCATCTTTTACTTGCCCCTCACAATTCACTGCTTTCGAAAACATTGCCCTTTTATGGGACGTCGCCAAAACATTTATCAATGGACAATTTTTAGCATCTTCCACCAATATAAAACAATTGTTACCCCTTGTCTCAATCCATGAATCCTTTATAGGCTTCAATTGCTCATCAATCAACTTAATCTCTTGATCCAACAAGGTGGTTTATACTCTCTCAAAATTGAGACCTGAATAACCTCCAAGAGCTTCATTAGCACTTCTCAACATCCTCTTGTAATATGGAGAGGGAACAAGATTAAAAAACCACCCATTTTCATACAAGCATCTTGTCGCATCAATATCAGCGATTTCCCTACTCTGATTTTGAAATGCAATTTCTAATGGTCCTTTTCTTTTGTGTGCAAGGGGTGCTTCATTTTGAGAATCGGGGCAATTGAGGTAGTATAGAAGGGGTGATCTATCACAACATTTGTGGTGGATTTCATTTCCTTTGCTCTTTTTTTAGTTTTATTGCCACTGCCATCAATGTATTTTGAGTAATTTCTTCTCTCTCGTCTACTTCCTCATGCTCTTGAATATATTTTAATACTAATGAATTTGGCATAGGTGCATTTCTTTTTCCAGAACATTTATTGACTCCTCTTCTAGTGTATCCACACAAATGGCCCACTACACGATAATATGAACTATTTCTTTCTACATCACAACACTAGCATTTCCAACATAAAGCACCACCTCCTAGAGGAGGACGTACAATATCCACATACCTCCAAAACGTAGAATCAGAATGAGGTTCTCTTCTTTGTTTGGCATTGGCATTGCCTACTGAGGAAGAGGTAGCTCCCATTGAAGTTCCTTTTCCTATGGCAAGAAATTGTATACATCATGAGAATGAGATTTTAGAGAAACAATGGCTAGATCTTATTGCCAATGAAAGATAAATGAAAAAAATAAAAAGCTAAAACAAAACAAAAAGAAAATGGAACAAGGACTTACCTCTTGCAGCCACTATAAACTTGCAAAAGTGTAGGAATGAGGTGCAAAAACTTGAAGATAGCTCACAATCCAATCTTCCAACTCCTAGCACAAACAAACTCTTGCTCAATGTGATGTCTCCTTCTAGATTTTCTCTTTAACCACCTCAAATTTCCAATTTAATATTTGGATAGAATATATTAAACTTGGAAATATATGAAATTTATAGTTCACTTCAAAAGTACGCAAGCTCTTGAATAATGTATGTATGTATGGAAGAGAATTATTTCATATACAAAGAAGTGTATTAGTTTTGTAAAACTCTTCTATTAATGTGGAAAATTTGAATTAATAATATAACTTCACGTTGCTAATGTTTCTTGGACACTCCTCTTATTCGAGGTTTGGGTCTTATTACCTTAGAGTTAATCCTCTTTATTCTCTTTATCTTATCCAGTCAGCCTTAATCTCGTATAGTCCAAATAAAGACTCTTCCCATTTATGCTTAGATGATGTGGTATGAAGGCACCCGTATTCTTGTGTTACTTACCCTTTTTGATCGATGGAATCGTCTTCCTCCACGTAGATCACTTGGTCTCTCTTTCCAAGTTTGGTCATATTCTAACCATCCAAGGAACAGAAGATATTTTGTCTTTTATGTGCTTATGTCACGTCTCCCACCGATCATTATTGTTCTCCAATGCACGCAATTTAGAAGATCATTGCTTAGAATCCAAGGATCTACTAATAGAAAAGCTCCACTAGACAACTCTGCCAAATTTGCACTTGAGTCCGTTGATGCTACAAATGTTGGTAAGTGGATTTTCGTTTTTCTTCCCTTGATGTGTTTTGTTTCTATCCCCTTCATGCATATTTGTTCCCCACTTAAATATTTCATCATGGGGTAATAAGTAAAGGTGACGCCCTTTTATTGTGTGGGCTCCCCGACCAAAAGGAGGGAGTCAACTTAATTAGATTAATTTGTATGATCAGTCTCATGATTATTATAAATGGATATTAGATTTGATATTAGTTTAGTTAAGTAGATTATTATTTAGATATTATTTGTTTAATGTAAGAGTGTTAGTTAATAAAGGATTATAATTGAAATATGAAATATGAATTTACCATTTTAAATAATTTTTTATTATATTTGATTGATATAGAGAATTATATTTAATCGATAATGATATTATTAAATATTGCTATTATCTTATATTTATTGTGATTGCTAATGTCTAGCTATCAAGAATATATTAATAATTATCTTGTATATATCCATATCATTTAATTATATTTTAATGTATTAGTATATATTTTTCTTTTTGTGTATGGTTGTTGGGTCTTATTTAGGGATTTATGACACACAACCACCTACTTGCTCTTGCTCAAGACAAAATAACCTACTTGCACACCACAAATGAGTGTTAGAAACCAACATAAGCCTTTCACATTCACTTTTTAGGGTTAAGGAGATCAAAAAATTACAAAATATGTCAAAAAAATCACCTTTTCGCCATCTGCGGGGCTCAGTTCAACACGGTTCACAGTTGGATTTTGGGACCAGTTCGAACTGGTATGCAAAAAATTGTACCCTGGTCAAACCCAAGTTCAAACTGTACCTGAACCAGGTACCAGTTCAAACCCTCGCATAGTCCAAAGGGCAAAACGACAAACCAAGGTAACTAAGCCAAAGGAGAACTGATAAGCATTTACCAGCAAATAAAGTTCCGATTTAGGTCATCTCCAACAAATTCAAGGCCTGAAATCAAGAGAGATCAACACAAGACTTGGATTTTTACCTTTCTACAATGTTGTTTCTGTCAAAGAAAGATCTAAATCATTTTTTCAGAACTATATAGTTCTGAACTACGCATTCAGATCTCAGGCACTTCTTCTCATAAACAGTGAAGTGAATGTGTGTTAGCAAGAGTGGTATGATATGTAGGGTTGAGAATTGAGTGAAATTTTAACTATTTCATACAATTGAAGACCTAGATGTGCTATTTTAGAACTCTGATTTAAAGTTTTATAAGTCTGATTTTAGCATACCAGTACCTAGCGACTTCAAGATTTAGTTTACTATCTTGCAAGTTTAATAAAATGAAGTTAAAATGTGATCAAGGTCTGGCATTGCTGATTGAATCAAGGAGATGAGCAAGAGGAAATTTCAATATCGAGAACAAGCCAAGAAGATGCAAATACAAACCAAAATTCACAAAAATACAAATCAAAATATCAAGAATGCAAGAACAAGCCAATACAATGAGAAGATTTATAAGGATAAAAGAAGTTACTGAAGAAGGTGAAGGGTATTTATAACGCCTATAAGATAAGCATGTTGAGGCGGCACCCGTTTCTTCAACCATTCAAATCATGCCAAGAGTCCCAATGGATGAGCTCAATAATACTATGTCCAAATTTATTAAACTTGCAAATAGGGTCTATTCAAAGAAAATTATCATCTAGAGGAAGATTTGTTGTAAGCCCATGGAGCATTTAATTATTTGTGGCTTCTTCCATAAGCTTCTACCTAACCTCTCTTCTCATTGGCCCGCAAAACATTGTAATTTTCTTATTGGCGTACAAGGTGGTTTTCTTTTGTAATTAATCGGGCATTTAATAATTGTTAGTGGAGGTTATGCAACCCTAAATAGGGTTGTGTTGGACTAATCTTGGCCCTTGATCTTTAATCAATCTTGGCCTTTCATTGTAATTGAGCAACTATAAAAGGCCACGACCTTCTCATTAATAACTCATTAGAGATGAGATTAGGAGATGAGATGAGAATTAGATTAGATTAGCTAAGAGAGGGACTCGTAATCATTGTTTCTATAATACTACCGATTTTGGTTCTCATCGTCAATGTCTGTGATGTTTGGAAAAGTAGAAGTAGATGAATGGAAGATATTGTTGAATGGTGATTAATGGTGGAGCAAATGTCTCATTTGTATAGTGCATCTGTCCTTGTTAGAGGACTAGGCCTTGTTAGATAAGATAAGATAAGATAATGATATTAATGTCCAGAAGAGGTCTATGGGACTGAAAGATTACAACAGTTAGGCTACCACCAGCAAGAATGTAATGTCCCCTTTTTTAGCATTCATAGCATGATGTTGTCGTTAGCCTATTTCCCCATGGTCCCGTAGGCTAACCAGGACATTAAAGGGACTTAGAGGCCATTTGGCCTAGATAGTTTCAGTTGCAGGTCTTTATGAGGGGTTTTGAGGCAACTTTGGGCATACTTACTATTTATAGTAAGTCATCTTGGGCATGGGCGGACATCCAGTGGCAGCGGTATGTCGATGGTAATTGTTTAAAATCGACAAGAAGACTTGTTTATCATTGATAAGATTTGTTATGCATTGATAAAGCTATTTTATAAAGTTAAATTTAAATATTTAACTTTATTAATGCATAGACTATAGTTTGTGGGAAATATTTAAATTAAAAGAGTCCCTTTTATTTTATAACACATTGGAGACATAAGTTACATAAAAGGAGTGATGTTTTATCCCACATTGAGAAAACGAAGGATTGAGCTCTTGTGAGAACACTATAAAAGAAAGGGAAGAGCTTCTTTTAGTAGGCTTGGAAATATCAAAAAAATTGAAAAAAATTCTGGAGATTATGTCTCAATAGTTTGAAGGACGAAATCCCTTCAAGCTGGAAATCTTGACGCCATTGAAAGATATGGTCTTGAGATTTAACATGGTAGTAGTCCGAAAAAGAAGATACGAAAAAGCAGTCCGAAAAAGCGGAACCGAAAAAGCAGGCTGAAAAAGCAGTTCGAAAAAGTGGAACCGAAAAAGCAGGCTGAAAAAGCAATCCGTAAAAGCAGTTCAAAAAGCGGATCCAAAAAAGCAGTCGAAAAAGCAAATCGGAAAAGCAAAGCAGGAGGGGTAGCATTGAAGAAAATTATTACAGTCATCTACAACCAGGTTCCTTTGTTAGTATTGTTTTTTAGGGTGTTATAAGTTTCAGCTGTAAGTGTGCATTATACCAGCATTATCATTTTGTAATCCATGTAAATGCCAAAAGTCTTGGCCATATTTCATGTGCATTGTATTAGAAATTTCATTGCAAAATTAAGAAGATAATAGTTGCTGGTGTCATTTAAGCAATTCAATATCATTATTTATCAACTAGTTAGTTTGCATACCAACTGTTTCTAAAAATGTCAGTTGGCTGTAAGTATCCATTTCTCATGCTTAGATCATATATATGCACTGAATATTGTCAAAATTAGTAGCACACTCATGTTAGGTCATTGTGTAGTCCATTTGGAGTCTTCTAGCACAAGATTTTCATTGATGCAATTTGAAAAAGAGTCATTTAAAGCCAGCTGAAATACTACATCAGTCATACGTCCCTTGTATGTGAATTGTTTGATGAAATTCCTTGAGCTTTCATCAGCATATTTTTTAGAGCAGATTTGAGGAGGGCCATTACAGTGGTATCAGAGCTTGCTTGCAAAGTGTTTAACGAAATGTCAAACCACTGAAGTATAAAGATTTTTGGTGTTTGAAGAAGTCATAACCTGTTGGGGTTATTACAGTGGTATCAGAGCGATTTCCTGCCAGCCTGATTGGGTTATTTCAAACTGAATTCAATTATCAGTATGGCTTTAACAGGAGTCAAGGATTTGGAAGAAAGAATGCACAATGTAAAGAAGAAATTAGATTGTCCATTTCAGCAAACAGAGGACCTTCTAAGAACTTTGGAGGAGTTGGAAACTTATTTAGGCAAGTTTGATCAGTCAAGACCCGATGCTATGCAAACAGCTTTATCTCCAGTATTTGGTTCGTTGGTTAAGCCCCGATTATTGAGACATCATGATGAGGTAATAAGACTTACAGCTCTCTCTTGCATTAGTGAAATCATGAGGATAATAGCTGGCCTTGATTCTAATGACGATCAGATTATGAAAGAAGTACTTCATGCCATGGTAAAAAGCTTTGAAAAGTTGGACAACATTCGGGACCCTTATTTCACAAAGAGGGCAAGATTACTTGAAGTATTTGCAAGGTGTAGATTTGAAAATATTATGCTGGCAATTGGTTGTATTAGTGACATTCGCAGGATGTTTAATACATTTTGGAATATTATGGACGAGTTTCATCCCAGCAGAGTATTGGTATCGATGCACTCCCTCATGTTCACAATCTTGTTTGAGGGGGAGGATGAAATTTCTAAACTTTTGGCAGAAGACTTATGGTATGTTTGGACAAAAGAGAGGAATTTGTCACCTATGGCATGTACGTGGTTAAAGAGCCTGATTGATAGGCCTAAGGATCGTACCTTCCCTATGACAGACAGAAACGTGTATGAGGAGTTTAACAGACATGCGAATTCGATACAGGGAGACATTAGCACATCTTAAAATAATGGTTTATCTGCATCATCTTCACAGGCAAAAGGGGTTAAAGATGTTGTACAGGTTGAGCCAGTTGCATCAGAAGGTGATATCACAGACACACCAAATTGCGTGATTGACACAGATAGTGATTCCAGTACAGTTGGGCTGGATGAAGTTACTACAGTTGAGGATACTGTCATGTTTGAGGATAGTACAATTGATCATAAAGTGAGCATTCATGACTTTGCTAAGAAAGAGTACCAGGCACAGTTAAATGCTTCGTCACATGAGGTTGAGGCTGGTAGAACTCCGCATAATTTGTCCAGCCAGCTGAAGGTGAGCAAAGACAGTGTGACTTCATTATATCATCATGACAGGATGCGGGATATGATAGAGGATCACATTCGGATGATTCAGTTACAGGGTAGACATAAGGGAGTTCAAGCAAAGTCTTCTTGTGTTGACTTACAGGCAATTAGGGAAGGAATGGGAACGATGAAGTTGAGTTATTTACATCTTCTATCAGATCGTGACCATCTTCTTAGCTTTGTCGGAGACTATTCAAATGCCTTGAGGAGGAAGAAGGAAGTTGATAGGCTTTCTCGCGAGCTTGAGGACACTCAAGCTTCTTTGGTGAATACTCCATTGGCATTACAGGACTGGGAGAGACATGGGGATAAGCATGGCATGGAGTTGAGTTTAGTTTCATCTTGCACTCCTGATACTCAGCTTTTTGCGGCACGTAAATCATATGTGGTCGTTGATAATGTTGTGAGTTCATCTTGCATTCACATCCAGGATACAGGGACAATGTTAGACAGGTATGTGGAATTAGTTGGTATTGGTCATATTACTCAGCTGAGGAGTTTGCTTGAGTTACCAACTAATTCTAGTTTACGGATATGGACTCGAGATTGTTTCATTGGCGTTTGGGATTCAGTTGACTGGAGATCTTTAACACTTTTTGGTAGCAGTGATTGTTTGGGTGCTATCATGGATTTGATTAGCACATTGCACGGTGTTGTCTTTTCTTGTGCTAGCAGCTTGTCCGATGTTGGTATTAGTTTTTATACACCGGTGTTGGGCTTTGTTCATATATCTAGTCGACCATTCTTGCTGGAATGAGTTGATAATCTTTCATATTTGGCAGTGTGTACAGATGAGTCCCAGGATCATATTGGCATTGATGACATCCAGGAGGATGCAGTGGGCAGTTTTGAAGACTTAGTTTCCTTGGCAGTTTCTTTCGGTACAGAGGAGTTGGACAGCAGTGCTACAGACTTTGATACTCAGTATGTTGATATGAGCTTTGGAGTTGATTCGCAGGATATGGATGGTAATACTCTAGAGACCAGTAACTTTGAGGATACTCCTTTAGACAGTGCATCAGAGGAGGTTTGTAGGAGACAGTCTAGCCAGTGCCATCATGTGTCTAATCAGTTGAGAGTTAGTGAACGAGACATTGCTATCACTTGCCAGCATTTCGATGCCGCTCGTCGGTTGTTAGCAGTTTATGGATGGGGTTCTCCTACTAGTGATGAGCAGGGAGGCAGTTATCTTTCCTTGACAGAGATCCACTCTTTATGGGAGGCTATTCGGATTCTGAGACAGAATTATATGCAGTTGGTAGCCGACAGAGATTATCTTATGGAGTGGGGGAGTACAGCATACGATGCATTATTGGCCAAGCAAGATGAGGTGAGTGAGCTTACTCAACAGCTCGAGGTGACTTATGAGTTTCTTGAGAGTACATAGTTGGCTTTCAAGGAGTCACAATTTCATTTAGCTAAGGTGACCATGGAGTTAGAACGACTTCAGTCTTTACCAGATTCTGTACAATCACGAACCGTGGTGTCTGGTGATCCGCGGATGTCCATGGTCGAGGTTGATAGAGGTAGTGGAGATGAGGATATATCTGTCCACGACACTAGTATTGGCATATTTGGTCCGTTTCCACTAGAGGCAGGTTCAACTGAGTTGGGCGCTGTAGCTGAGCATTGTGGTATGTTTGACTTGGAGGGCACAAAGACTAGTGATGTTGTTGTTGATTCTGCACTCTTGGCTATATCATCCTCTGACTTAGTTGATGATCAGTCACAGTTGGTTGTATCACGTCTGCAGGATGAGTCTTTGACTGGGATTGGTTCTTTTTACCGGCATTACACTGTAGGATATGTTCATCGGTTTGCTTTTGATCCATGTGTTGAGGAGTTGATGGCAGACAAGTTTGGTCTGGGCTCTTGTTTTTGCTATCCACCGTGTAATGACTATTCACCATCAGCAGTGCATGGGTGTTATGGTTATGAGACAGTGACCGGTAATTTACAGAGTTGTGATAATTGCAGTAGGTGTGCAGTGTGTGGATTCTCTGTATTTGGTGCAGTTTCATGCGGGAGTATTCATCGTTGTTGCAGAATTGTATTGTACATTCCACATAGGCTAGTGGGATGTGTTGATGGTATTTACTATGTTGGCAGTTTGGGTTATCTACTCTACTTGAGTTCTGATATTTCGAGAGCTTGTTTCTCATGGGTTCCTTACTTTGGAGTTTGGGTGAGTTGTATTCGCCAATTTGATTATGGATTCCTCTTGGTTAATTTTCAGAGGTTGTTGTAGGAGCCTATGTTGACTGACAGCAGTATATTTCATGACTACATTTGGGATCTAGGTGGATTGATTGGGTTGTTGTCCGACCATTGCTTGGGGACAAGCAATTTTGGGAAGGGCGGACTGTAATGTCACCTTTTTTAGCATTCATAGCATGATGTTGTCGTTAGTCTATTTCCCCATGGTCCCGTAGGCTAACCAGGACATTAAAGGGACTTAGAGGCCATTTGGCCTAGATAGTTTCAGTTGCAGATCTTTCTGAGGGGTTTTGAGGCAACTTTGGGCATACTTACTATTTATAGTAAGTCATCTTGGCCATGGGCGGACATCCAATGGCAGCGGTATGTCAATGGTAATTGTTTAAAATCGACAAGAAGACTTGTTTATCATTGATAAGATTTTTTATGCATTGATAAAGCTATTTTATAAAGTTAAATTTAAATATTTAACTTTATTAATGCATAGACTATAGTTTGTGGGAAATATTTAAATTAAAAGAGTCCTCTTTATTTTATAACACATTGGAGACATAAGTTACATAAAGGGAGTGATGTTTTATCCCACATTGAGAAAACGAAGGATTGAGCTCTTGTGAGAACACTATAAAAGAAAGGGAAGAGCTTCTTTTAGTAGGCTTGGAAATATCAAAAAAATTGAGAAATTTTCTAGAGATTGTCTCAATAGTTTGAAGGACGAAATCCCTTCAAGCTGGAAATCTTGACGCCATTGAAAGATATGATCTTGAGATTTAACATGGTAGCAGTCCGAAAAAGCAGATACGAAAAAGTAGTCTGAAAAAGCGGAACCGAAAAAGCAGGCTGAAAAAACAGTCCGTAAAAGCAATCCGAAAAAGCGGAACCGAAAAAGTAGGCTGAAAAAGCAATCCGTAAAAGCAGTTCAAAAAGCGGATCCGAAAAAGCAGTCGAAAAAGCAAATAGGAAAAGCAAAGCAGGAGGGGCAGCATTGAAAAAAAATTATTACAGCCATCTACAACCAGGTTCCTTTGTTAGTATTGTTTTTTAGGGTGTTATAAGTTTCAGCTGTAAGTGTGCATTATACCAGCATTATCATTTTGTAATCCATGTAAATGCCAAAAGTCTTGGCCATATTTCATGAGCATTGTATTAGAAATTTCATTGCAAAATTAAGAAGATAATAGTTGCTGGTGTCATTTAAGCAATTCAATATCATTATTTATCAGCTAGTTAGTTTGCATACCAACTGTTTGTAAAAATGTCAGTTGGCTGTAGGTATCCATTTCTCATGCTTAGATCATATATATGCACTGAATATTGTCAAAATTAGTAGCACACTCATGTTAGGTCATTGTGTAGTCCATTTGGAGTCTTCTAGCACAAGATTTTCATTGATGCAATTTGAAAAAGAGTCATTTAAAGCCAGCTGAAATACTACATCAGTCATACGTCCATTGCATGTGAATTGTTTGATGAAATTCCTTGAGCTTTCATCAGCATTTTTTTAGAGCAGATTTGAGGAGGGCCATTTCAGTGGTATCAGAGCTTGCTTGCAAAGTGTTTGACGAAATGTCAAACTATTGAAGCATAAAGATTTTTGGTGTTTGAAGAAGTTATAACCTGTTGGGGTTATTACAAAGAACACACAAAGGTGTCCGAAAATAAACAAATACAACCAAAGCAATAACAACAAACATAGAACAGAGACAGAGAAAGCACTAGGAATCTTTCTTGGGTGAAAAAAAATCAGTCACTGAATGATACACATGCAGATGTGTAGAGGCCTTGTACTGTATCTGGCCACTCACAGAGGAGTGTCATTGGTGCAAATAGCCAGAACAGGATCTGACACATCTGGAAAGCCCATTAGATCAAGTAAAACTGGAAGGCTTTTTTACCCCCCATAAAGGAGATAATGGTGTAAAAAAGGCAGTAATGCGCTAAGTAGATGAGTGTCGGTGAGGAAGCAGTGACTGGATCGTGCTATCATGGAGCGTGATGGCCTCACAAAGATAAAGTGCAAGGCATCTTTGATCATAATAGTTGAAAAAGTCATAGAGAGAAAAGCACTCCCGGAACAAACAGAAGAATCTTCCTCTGATCTCATAGTAAATAGGGCATCGAAAAAGGAAATGAGCCTCATTCTTTACCTCCCCTAAAGTACAGAGCATACAAATCTGCTCCCCACTATCAATATGATGATCAATCTAAGCTCGAAGATGGTGGGAACCAACTCTGAAAGAACCTAAGGAGATTCACAGGGCATGAGACCACCTCCATGAAAGGTACCTAGGACGGACAATAATCCCACTAGAAATCTCTAAAAATTTCTCCGCATAAAAGGACATACGTGGGCATAACTCGCCAAGAGGGTTAACATAGGCAGTGGTAATGTAACGCCTATAGATATCAAGATAAACATGCTCATTCAACCCCTGCCGAGAGGGGAGAAAATGAGTAGGGGCATCCAAAGAGAACTGAAAAGAGGGGAGACATTCAATGTCAATCCGAATTGAACACAATAAAGAAAAAACCTGTGCATACCAACATTGTGCGGGAGAACCAGACTCAACATCCGCAATAGAAACAGAAGAATTGTAAGCTAAATAGGAGTAGCGATTCCGGCCCCTAGCAGTATCCACAAACTCATGAAGACGATGAAGGAACTAAACCAAATCAAAAATGGCCACGAGTCTGAAAGGATGAGGCCCAAACTCAACAAAAATGACACTATGAGGAGTGAACCTATAACATCTGATGATGCGCCTCAAGAACAAAGTCTGAACCCTCTCAATCGAGACCCAATAAGAGCTAAGAAGAGAAGGGCCCCAAACCACAAATCCATAAAGAACAGTCAGCCACACAAGAGCATCTATCGAGGTATCCTAGAAGTGATGTCTGAAACACTGTTTCTCAAGCAAAGCAAGAGAACCCATACCCTTATTAATTCTAGGCTGAATAGCTAGAAGAGCCCACTGCTCAAACAAGGAATTATATCTTTACAATGTTATCAAAAGAGATAGATACAAAAACCTTTTACACACTGCTGATATCTTCTATATCTGATCTTTCCTTGTAGCTCTGTCTTCAAAACTGATCATACATGCTGATTGTAAGTAATAATGCAAGGTTAGTCTAGGCCTTTCTCTTCGAAAGATTCATCTAGATTGTGCCTAGAGTATTTGAATGAGTGTTGACAATGTAAAAACCATTCTTGCATCCTTAGAAGATAGCACCCCCATGTGCTTAGTTGACACGGAAAAACAAGGACTGGTGAGAGGCTCACCTCATCATCAACATTGTCTTGTTCTTAGATTTCAATTAGCCATCTCAACCCTAATCCTTTGTGGTTTGTTTAGTTGGAAGTGGTTGAAAGAAGTTAAAGTCAAGTTGGTATCTATTGATTGAGCAGCAAAAGTCCTTTGTTATAACCAGCATTCACAGTATTAAAACTAGGTGAAAGTCCCAATAAGAAGGAAAGTTTAGGTTGTCTCATTTGATCACACAAGTCATCTACATTGTTTAGTACTAAGTATTTTGTTCTGCATGTTTTAGTGGAATAAAACTCATATCAATACTACTTAGTTTATAGGTTGACTCTACACAACCTATATTGTAATTGAAATTTTGTCAATTGTAACCATCTACTTATTATTTATGCACTATGAAGTATTCTTTGTGCAATGTAATGCAATAAATTATATGAATATAAACAACAAAATTATATTTTTTACAATTCATGGGTTAAGATCAATTTTATTTCTTCTCTATAACCTCTATGCTATCAAATGCCTTTAAATTTCACACAAAAAAGTAGATAGTCTTCTTTTTTCTAAATATTTTTATTGTTTTAAATCCAATTAATTTCTGACTTTATCCCAATTTTTCCGAAAAATCTTACACATTTGGTTTGCTGATTTTTCCCCAAGAATTTTTACTGGTATGGCAGAAGATTTACACCAGCAGTGTGTTTATGCTAGCAAAAGAATCAAGACGCTTAGCAAATTAAGGAAAAGAGAAATGTGTAATAAAAAATCCCAGAAGCAAACTAGAAATTCAATTATAGCTCTGACACTGGAATTTGTTTCTAGATTGCCAAATGAAAAATAATAAATATACAAAATAAGGAAACAAGGAAGAAATGGCAACAAAATCTAACTGGTATACCTGCTCAATGCCACAGAAAGCGTTTTTATAGAAAGTAATACTGCTTGGTTTGGTTGTCCAGATTGACAAGTAACAATATTGCGAATGTTGGGAGCTGCATGCAATGGCATGTTTACTTTGTGTGACAACTTGAGGCCCCAAGCATGTTGTCTCTGCAAGGTAACCCAGATGATATGTTCAACTTACATACATGGTAAAAAAATGGGTTTTAAGAAACACAATCATGATGATGAGATGCTTGCTGTGATCTCATTTTCAATGGATTAAAATATAAAGTCTATGCAAAAAAAGAAAATATTAGGAGACTTCATAGGGTTCACTGGGGGAAAATAAGCTGACACCTGCATAAATTCAAGGCTGAAATTGGCACCAAGACTATTAAATTAACACATTATTGTAACAAACTTTAAATGTAACTGGTGGAGTTAGAATTGGCAAAAGTCTCTGTATATCCGAAAATAAAATGATGCTACTTAATCCATGGTATGTTAAACTTACACAAATAATTTGTAATGGAGGCAAAAATAAAGAATTTGATTGAAAGGACAGTTCAAATACCAGAGTGGATGCCGGAAGCCCGTGACTCAACATACAAATACGATGTTCAAATCTATTGCAATTGTGTAGAAATTTATGGCCCTGCAACAATTAGGAAAGATCAACTTTACATAGAACACATATAGATGAACTTAGCAATTGCATTAGATATCTTAGTAAGTTATGTCTGGCAAAAGTAGTAAAGCAAATTTCATTGCAAAAATGTTGCTATATTTTTCACATCTTATGCCATTACAACACATGGCAATCAAATTGGATTGCAGCAACATCTGTATCCCTTGCATTGGATTGATTTCCTATCAATATTTGTCTGATTTTTGCTTCAACCCTTGTCAGATACTTCGATAGAGAAATACAATAGGCACAAAACAGACTAAGGTGGACAATCTTGGAGATATTAGAGATGAAAAATCCACTTAGTTAGGAATCAAGTGCTCACTCCTAGCTCATAGATTTCTGTGAATAAACCTTGTAGTAGGAACACATTAACCTCCAAATGACCACTCTTCATCCCAACCATAACTCCGATTTATTTGCCATTTAGTCCTTAACCACAGTTACCAAGATTTGTGTGCACAGGATTTAGGATGGGACCAGATGCACCTTTTACAAAAGGATACAACAGTATGGACATTTGGCTGAATATTTTCTAAACTTATAGGTTCATGGGATTTACAAGGTCCATAAATGGTAACAAATCAACAATTATTAATGTTTCGTTCTGATAGATGAATTCCTCTTCTTTTTTGGAGGACAAAACATCTTGGGAGATTTTCAAGAGACATTTTGGAATTGCTCATGCCATCCATGCCCCTACCTCCTGTACCTGGGATGCATTCATGGTAGGGGTATGATATGTTTCCCTGTTCCTGTCCCAAATATTGTACCCTGTTGACTGAATTATGTGACAAATAAAGCATATATGTCTAATCATGTAATGTTCAAGATGTTTCTGGTAAAAATATTTCATTCTGTAATTATTATGAAAATTAATACCAGGATGATTATCAATAGGCTCAATATTAAACAAAGGAGCAACAACTCCTTAAATAAGAGATTAGAAGAGATCTTTCCATGACAGAAACAATCAACAACTAAGTAAAGAAAACTAAACTGTAAACAAAGAAAGTTTCTAAATACTATATCAATGGCATTATTGAGCATTATATACTAAATAGACCAATAATATTTTAATATCATCCCTTAATGATCAATCTACTAACTACACCAAGTTTGACCCAAAAAACCTTCGTTACCGATTCGGGATACGAATCTGATTCGGGCACGTGAATCAGATCCGTGGATTCGTGATTTTTTTTTTCCCAATTAGGATTCGTGAATATATATATATAAATATAATATTACTGATCTTGCCCAAGCCCCAACTAGGAACAGATGTTAATATATATATATATATATATATATATATATATATATATATATATATATATATATATATATATATATATATATATATATATATATATCTCAGTTTTTAGTATATATAATGCAGAGCAAAAAAAAATATTTTAAAAAGTCATATTAAATAACTTAGACTCACTTAAACCTGTCGATCCTTGAGGATTCACGCTGGATCCTTGAGGATTCGTGTCTGGGTTCGTGCAGATCCAGGCAGGATCCTTGTTTTACACAGTGGATTCGTCCGGATTTTCGTCTGGATTCGTGCCCACGAATCTGGACGAATCCACTGTGTAAAACAAGGATCCTACCCGGATTTGCACGACCCTAGGCACGAATCCGGATCCGGATCGAACCTGAATCCGGATCCAGCCTCTAGGGCACGAATCCGGTAACTAAGCAAAAAACGTACAATTTTATTTAGACTCCAAAACTTGGTAAGAATGTATGTAATCTTATCCTCGATTGGAACATATTGCATCATCATTGATCCATCTTCTATAAGATGGTGTATAAATGACAATGAAGCTCCATATGTTTTGGCAAGCTTTAGAACCCCTTGATTATCACAAAGCAAGTATAAAGACTCTACATGACATATTTCCATGTTAGAAAGCATCCTGCAAAGCCAAACTATCTTGCATGTTGCTCTGACAGTTCCCCAATACTCTGTTTCCATCGAGGAAAGAGCTACTACTTTTTACTTCTTACTAAGTCCATGTGATTGCACTTCTACCAAGACTAAGAACATACCTAGAAATAGACCACATGTCATTAATAGAACTTGCCCAATTTGAATTTGGAAACCCAACAAGCCTAGGAACTTTGCATATGTTGTACAGAATACCAATGTACATATTGCAATACCCGCCTCACCCCAACCCAATGTCCTACCTTTGAGGATGTCATTAAATGAGAAATGCAACTCACAACATAGCTCAAATCAGGTATAGTAGTTATAAGGTAGATAAGGTTGCCCACTAGTTGCCTGAAATTTGACTCATTGACTTTGATTTTATTGTCTCAGTCGTTTCTCCAAAGGTGTAGATGAGATTTTGCAATCTATTATTTTTAACTTGTCTAGCAAGCTCTTGAGGTATTTAGAATTTTAGACTAAGAAATAAAAATGCCACAACCTATTTGCCAAACCTTGCTACTCAGGAAATAATGAAGAAGGCCTAAGTATGTAATATACTAATATCAAAAGGCTGACAAAAATTACATTTAATTTGCTCAATTAAATGTACCCCATTGCATGTAATTATAATATCACCCACATAAATGACTAGAAGAATTATAGTTTTGACATATAAATTGCAAACTAAAGAACTCTAAAACCTTTGTCCAATCAAATACCCATCGATCTCACTGTAACATGCCTTGGCTACCATTTTGAGACATAAAAGGCGTCCATGAGTCTACATACTTATTGCTCTTTTCCTATAACCTAAACACCCTAAGGTTATGTCATGCACACTTCTTCCTCTGAACATCCATTAAGTAAGGCACTCTTTACGTCCATTTAATGGACTATCTAGCCAAAGTGTGCTACCATGGCTAGAGCTAGATGGATAGTGAACATTTATGTCGTAGGGGCTAAGGTCTCTTCACAGTTACTTTCTTCTCTCTACGAAAATACTAAAGGTTCTTTGTATTTGTCAAATGTCCCATTAGATTTCTACTTGACTTTGTACACTCATTTGCAACCAATGGATTTCTTCCCTGGTGGGATATTTGAAAGGACCCAAGTCATTTTTTTAGACTTCAACGATCAAATTCAATAGGTTTCCCCATTCACATTTATCTTTCACCTTTCAATAACTAAGGCTCATAAACACTATAAATCTTAGGCATAACAGCCAAGTAAATTGTATCTTACTTACTCTTACCTCTAGAGGAGCAACCTTCAACCAATTCAACATCCTGAACATCACTAATGAGTTTCTCCCACCATTTAAGTTATAGCGTAGAAATACTTTCATCCAAAACAACATAGTTGCCATGACTTGGCCTGCCTTGAACTATATCATCTAGATGTTGATCCAGGTTTTCTAGACAAAATCTTCTGGTATTAGTACTTGCGTAAGAGATTTCGTAAGTTCGAAATCATTGAAATCCCACTTTCAAGTGAAGAAAATGGAAACTAAATACCCAAATTTGTAATAACCCCAACCAATTATAACTTCAACAAATACCAAATTCTTCTCAAATTTCAATTGTTTGACATTTCGTCAAGCACTTTGCAAGCAAGCTCTGATACCACAGTAATATCCCTTATCAATTCGAAGCTCAGCTTGTTGATTTCTAGGTCAAGGAAAATTGTCAAACACTTCCAATACGATCTCTATGCTTGTTGATTCTAAGTTTCAGACTGATTATGCTTGCTTGAAATGATATCAAAGGGAATCTAAAAGCCCGTAATTGATTACTACTATATCTAAGAAAAGAACTAAATGCATATGCAATTCTCTTTTACCTTTTCAAATGCATATAGATGAATTCTAAATGAAAAATGTCCACTTACAGCGAATTGGTATTTTGTCAATCACTTGGCATGCATACTATTATGTCAATCATGGAAGATATAAATATGCACATTACATCAAATATATAGACCTGCAACTTATCACTCCTTTAGTGAGATATTTTCTAATTCAATGCTTAACATAATATTCCAAGGCTCTTGGCTTTGTAACCTTAAAAAAACTGAGTAGAAATGACATTCTATATGATAGCCACCTTTGCAATGCCAAATGACCAATTTAAATGATGCAAATTGATTGTAGAACCTAATATACAAATCACCCAATGAAGGAGATGAAATTGCAATCATAAACAAGCCAAATACTGTAGCAAGGGTACTGTTCACGGCATTGTTCACGTCACTGTTCACAGCACTGTAGCAACCAACAATAAATGTATTCTCCAATTTGCACAAATAGAACTCCAGAATGAAGCTCTCCTGAATGTCAAATTCAGTGGATATTTCACCACCTCAAATGGTTGCAACACTAAAGACTTGATGCTCTCCAATGGCTAACTGAAATCAGAAACCCTTAATTTCTTCTCCCAAGTTTATATCAAATGCAATTGACAATAATTGGATGCCTAACAATGATTATTTTCCTTCACCCTTGTAAAAGGAAATAAAATATTATTTAATTGCACTCTCCAAAAGCTTCCTCCTTTCCAATGCAATAATTAGGTGTACTTCTAGAAAATGCACTCTCTAGAAGCTTCCCCCTTTCCAATACAATAATTAGTTGTGCTTCTAGAAAATTAAATTGATTAAATATAAAGCCACCTTTAGATTTATTTATTTGTTGACTTTAATTTAATTTATTTCTTCTTATTTCTCCACTTAGCCTTTAGAGAATGAAAAGCTAAGAACTCCATTGAGGGTCTAAAAGATGGGGACATTACAGTCCACCCTCCTTGAAATTGCTTGTCCTCAAGCAATCTAGCAACACAATGAACTCCAACCTCCAACTGGATCCCAAATGAAGTAGTATGTGACATCCCTATGGACACTAAAACAACTGCAAACCAGCATCATCAGGACCAACCATGTCCTGCAGCCTAGCACCCAAAACTTGTGCTAATGATGTAGAAGTTAGAATGTCACCAGAAGGCAACTCTGTAAAAGATCTATAAAACCTCTTATTCCCTGTATCCACCTACATATTATATATTGGACTGGAATTCTGATCATCACCAACATGCGTTGAAAAAGATGTAGCTACAGGCGAACCATATGCACTCATGCCAACTGTATCAACAATAGGTGTAGCCACATCAAAATATATGGACATAGGAACAACACTAACTGCCGCAATAGAAAACTAAACCGAATCTACAGTTGATGAAAACTCATAATCATCAACATGTGTGCATCATCAAAACACACATCAACAACTGCATGCATATTGCTAAACTCCTCGTTGGATGGTTCAACTGACACAAAAGTGGCTGCTGATATGACAGTGCCCTCGCATGCTCCTACTCCCACTATTGTTGCATCGCCATCAAATACATGATATGAAATGTCCTAGACAAGTAAGATGTACATGAAAGCAATTGAGTACGGCTACACCAAAGTTGGGATCGTACGGCAGTATGGAATGAGAGAGAAGTACGACTGAATGTAGGAAGCCATATAAATGGAAATATAATAGCCGTACGGTTGAAAGTAGCAAACTGTACGGTGGCAATTGAAATGTCGTACGGTGCAAACTAGTTTAGGTTGTACGGTGTGGTTACTCAGCCTTCCAATGAGGATGGATGCAATACGGTGAACTCAGGTGACAGAGCAATGATACTAAAGGACTATACCGATCATACAAGGGAGTATGCAGTCGTATGGTGGTGTTTGGAGGCCGTACAGGTGAGTTAGAGACTGTACGGCAAAAAGCCATACAGTAACAGGCAGGGGTATGAGTCGTACAATGATATGGACTAGCATGGATTAATGGGTGAGGGTCGTATGGACGTGGAATACACAGTTGGAACCGAAACACAATCTTGCTCATACACAAACACAAAAATTGTTAATGATATCCACACAATAATAGTGACTCGAATAATTGCAGAAGAAAATGCTCCAATTTGCCAAATCCGAACAAAGAGTTACATGCAACAACGGAATAGGGTGAGGGCTAAATCCCACCGAAACCGCACAAGCCAAATAGGGAAGGTCTTTCACTTTCGAAATGGCAAACAATCCAAAACTCCAATAGGAATTTGCAGTACAGAGAAATATATTCCAAAGCATACCTAAGACTGCTTATAAGCCGTGCTTAAATACCCGTCTAGAAACCATTCCGAGGGTGTACAAAGATAGTCAACAGCAACACAAACTTCGAACACAAAAATAAAAATGGGACCGAGATAAATTAAATCAATTGGCCCATTACAAAGTTTAATTTATTTTATAACGAGGACATTACAGTCCTCCCGTCCCAAAGTTTGCTTGTCCTCAAACAAATGTAGTGCCGGATGCTGGAGAATGTGCTCGCCCTCCCACATTGTGTCATCCAACGGTAGGTGTCACCAGCGTACCAAGTATTCCTTCACAATGCAGTTCCGCAAGGTCTTTTCACATACCTCGAAGATCTCGGCAGGTTCCAAAATGAGCTTTCTTTCTTCTTTGAGTGGCGCAAGGTTGGTAGCAACAGTGATGTTTTGCCCTATGGCTTTCTTCACACAGGAAACGTGGAAGATGTTATGAATGCGGCTTCCCTCTGGGAGTTCCAGTTCATATGCTACCTCACCAATGTGGCAAACCACACAATAGGGGCCATAAAATCATGGCTTCAATTTTTCCTTTCCTGTTCCCTTTAATGAACATTGTCAGTATAGCTAGAGCCTGAGATAGACCAGATCCCCCACTTCGAAACTCCTCTCTATTTGGTGCCTGTCGACGTACATCTATTGATTTTGTGCACGCCATAGGTTTTCTTTCAAGCCCCTCAGAATGCCCTGTCCTTCCTGAAGCCAGTCCCTCGCCCTTGGTGCGCGACTGTCACCCACAACTCTGTCGATGGAGGGGTTTGTACCCATACAAAGCTTTGAATGGTGTCATCCTGATAGACATGTGATACGTGGTATTGTAGCAATATTCCCCCAGATGGATCCATTTTACCCACGCTCGTTGTTGTGCCGAGATGTAGTTCCAGAGGTAGCCTTCGAGCCATTTGTTCACAATCTCGATTTGACTGTCCATTTGTGGGAGGTAACTCGTACTTGGCAATAATTCTTTCCCTACCATCCGAAACAATTTTGTCCAAAATATACTAACAAATCGTCCATCCCGATCACTGACAATGTTTCGAGATAATCCATGCAGACGAAAGACTTCTCTAAAAAACAAATCGGCAACTTGTGCAGCTTGTAGGTCTAAGGGGATGGCAAAGAAATGTGAATACTTTGTTAATCTGTCAACCACCACGAAGATACAATCATTTCCGTTCACCTTGGGAAGACCTGTTGTGAAGTCCATTGATATACTTTCTCACTTATGTTCGAGAATTGGCAAAGGTTGTAGCAGCCCAGCAGGAAGAGTGTGCTCGGACTTGTTCTGTTGGCAGAACATTCTCTTACATACTGCAACACGTCCCTTTTAAGTCCTTTCCATGAAAACCTCTCCAGAAGACTTCTGTAAGTTTTGAGGAAACCTGGGTGCCCAGCCAAAGGTGAGTCGTGCATTTCCTTCAAGATCTTCTACTTCAATTTGGATTCTAGTACTAGGTATATCTGGTCTTTATAGTAGATGATGTCATCCACCACTTTGTAGCGATCATCTGGGTGTGGCCATCCATTATTTCACAAGCAAATGTATTTTTGGAATATTCCACTAACAGATGCACCTTCTAGTCAATGGAAATCTAGTCTAGTGAGCAGATGGTGGGTTTCCGGGACAAGGCATTTGCAACCACATTGTTTTTCCCTTTCACATATTCAATATCAAAATCAAAAGCTTCAACTTTGCTTACCCATTTCTGTTGCCGTTCGTTCAAGTCCTGTTGCTCCAAAAAATATCTCAAGTTGTTGTGATCCATATGGACGACAAATGTGGCACCTACCAAATACTATCGGAACTTGGTTAGTGCATGTACGATGGCCAACATTTCTTTGTCATAGATGGAATATAATTCCTGCTCTCATAAGCGATGGGATGTCTATCTTGCATCAGTACCGCTCCAATGCCTTCCCCGGACGCGTCGCACTCCAAAATGAACAATCGGGTGAAGTCAGGTAGTGCCAGCACAGGACAAGTTCTCATGGCATCTTTCAGCTTATCAAAGGTGAGTTGTGCCTTTTCGTTCCACTCGAATGACCCCTTCTTTGTCAAATCTGTTAAAGGTGCACTAAGTTGGGAGAATCCTTTAACGAACCTCCTGTAGTAACTGTACAGTCCGAAGAATCCTCACAAATCCGTGAGTGATTTTGGGGCAGGCCAGTCAAGGATAGCCTAGATCTTCTCTTGATGCACTTGAACTCTGTATTTACTAACGACATGCCCCAAGTACAATATTTATGTCATACCAAATTCACATTTGGACTGCTTGGCGAACAAAGACTGTTCTTCCATGATACTTAGAACTTCATTCAAATGCTTCAGGTGCTCCTCCCATGACCTACTATAAATATGCTCATCAAAGAATACCAATAAATACTTACGCAGTTGTTTGTTGAAGATGCGGTTCATGCATGATTGAAATGTAGCAGGTGCATTGGTCAATCCGAACGGCATGACCAGAAACTCATAATGTCCATAGTGACAACGAAAAGTCGTTTTCTCCACATCTTCCCTCATGCGGATCTGATGGTATCTGGAACGGAGACCTATTTTTGAAAAATACACCGCGCCATGTAGTTCATCCAGCAGCTCATCTATCCTTGGAATTGGATATCTGTTCTTTATTTTTTTTGTTCAACGCGCAATAGTCCACACACATGCGCATCGTCCCATCCTTTTTGACCAAGACCACAAATGATGCAAATGGGCTAGAAATGGGACAGATCTATCCTTTCTCTAGCAATTCCTGAATCGTCCTTTCGATCTCATCTTTGAATTTCTTGGGATGGTGGTACGGTGTGGTTATGACCGACTTTGTCCCTAATTCCAACTCGATAGTGTGTTCAAACCCTCAGTGAGGTGGTATGCCAGGAGGAATATCCATGAAAACCTTTTCATGTCTACTTAATATATTTTGGAGCTCATCATCCTGTGGAGGTGTTCTTTGCCCTTTTATAAGTTCCGCCGAGATAAAACAATGCGCAACCCACACAACGTCATTGTGTCGAAAGATTGCCTCCATCCGATGCGCAAAAACTTCCTTCAGACCTTCATTTGCCATTCCTTGGAGGAAACCTTCTTCCCATCAACCACAAAAGTGAAGTCCATCCATTTGAAACTCTAAGTGTATCCATCAAGGGTCTCCATCCACTGTATGCCAAGAATAACTTCCATGTCAGCCAGGTCCACTATGAAGAAGTCCTCAGTCACCGTGTGATTTGCCATTGTGATGCTCAGTTGAGGAACAAGGTGCATGCAAGGCAAGAAAGTCCCTCCGACTACCTTGACCTGAAAGCCTGTGTGCGCCTCTGTAGGGAGACTTCTCTGTCTTACCAAGGATGAGTTGATGAAATTTAGAGTAGCGCCGCTATCCAACATCACTATAACCCTTTGTCCTTGAAGGGTACCCCATACACGAAAAACTGTGCACCTCAGGCTGCCAGCCAATGCAATGGCTCCTCCGCATCATACCAAAGCAGCAATTCTCTCCGTATGATTCAAACTAATGTTGTGTCATGGTGGGGTTGGTTATCTTCGACCGTCATTTCTTCGTGTTCGTCCTCATCATCGGACATGACCTCAATGTAATGGATCTTCCCCTTTCTGATGCATTGGTGACCCGACTCCCAAGGTCCCTTGTAGTTGAAACACAATTTCTTCCTTCGGAGTTCCTGTCTGGTAGGTTCATCCAACGACGGCTTCATGAGCAGAGGTTTGTCCCTCGGAAATGCCGGCGATTTAGGATGTGAGCAACTTCGAGAGGATGAGGAGGATGCCAACGACGATGCCATACTTTGTGCTTTACTAATTGCTTCCGACTAGAGTAGCCGGATTGAATCCCTTCACCCAACCTTTCAAGGGTTCAGTCAGTCTGTCCATGAAGAGCACTACCCACCTTTCGGAAATGTCCATGACCAAAACAGAGTTTCTGAAATTCTACAATGAACTGATCTACAGATCCAGTTTGTCTCAGTTGTGCCAAATCTTTGAAATTGAGCTCTGGATCATTACCATCAAATCGTTCTATCAATCTCTCCATGAATTCCGCATAAGTCTTTATTTGATCAATGCCCTAATGTGATGGTGCCATGGTGCCACCATTCATGCGCAACTCCCTCCAAGTGTAATGCGGCAAATTTGATTGCTTCTTCTTCTCGCATAGGATTCAGCTGGAAGTAGGTATCGGCTTTCATAACCCACGCTTGCGCTGATATGGAACCCAATCTATCAAATGGAGACAGATTTACCTTACTTAACTTTCTCTTGAGATCATCGTTAAAGTATCCTCTATTTCCACCTCCCGAATATCTCATTCTTAGATTTGCATAATCTTTGTAGGATATATCTTCTTCAAGGTTTGCATTCTTCTAGTCTTCTCTCATCTCTTCAAAAGTTGGTTGTCTCCCTCTATGTTGCGCCTCCATCTGTGGTGGAAAAGTCGACATGGAAGGTTGGGAGCATGCTGGCTGAGGAATTGATTTCCCCGACACCAAGTCCGCACTGTGACCATTTTGTTCTCCAAATATTTTGTTCTCCGCCAACTTCTTGAGAGTTTCTTCCATAAGTCGTTGCGTGTCAGTGATTTGTGCCTAATTCCTGGCTAGTTCACTTAGAAGAGCCACAAGTTCGGCAGCAGTCGGTTCCCGTTCGTCAGCCATTTGATCAACAAAATGTGTCCTTCTCTTTCGGCTATAGACTCTCATTCACTATCCACAGGCTGGCAGGATTGAAGCGCTCTAATACTACTAAAATGTTCCAGACAAATAAGATGTACGTGAAAGCAATTGAGTACGGCTACACCAAAGTTGGGATCGTACGGTAGTATGGAATGAGAGAGAAGTATGACTAAATGTAGGAAGCCATACGGATGGGAATATAATAGCCATACGGTTGAAAGTAGCAAACCGTACGGTGCCAATTGAAATGTTGTACAATGTAGGCTAGTTTAGGCCGTATGGTGTGGTTACTCAGCCTTCCAATGAGGATGGATGCAGTATGGTGAACTCAGGTGACAGAGCAATGACACCGAAGGACTATATCGACCGTACAAGGGAGTATGCAATCGTACGGTGGTGTTTAAAGGTATTGCGGGTGAGCTAGAGGCCGTATGGCAATAAGCCGTACAATGATAGGCAGGGGTATGAATCGTACAATGATGTGGACTAGCACGGATTGATGGGTGAGGGTCGTACGGACATGGAATACGCAGTTGGAACCGAAACACAGTCTTGCTCATACACAAACACAAAAAATGTTAATGAAATCCACACAATAATAGTGACTCGAATAATTGCAGAAGAAAATGCTCCAATTTGCCAAATCCAAACAGAGTTACATGCAACAACGGAATAGGGTGAGGGTTGACTCCTACTGAAACCGCATGAGCCAAATAGGGAAGGTCTTTCACTTCTGAAATGTCAAATAATCCAAATCTCCAATAGGAATTTGTAGTACAGAGAAATATATTCCAAAGCATACTTAAGATAAGTCATGCTTAAATACCCGTCTAGAAACCATTTCGAGGATGTACAAAGATAGTCGACGGTGACACAAACTTCGAACACAAAAATAAAAATGGGACCGAGATAAATTAAATTCATTGGCCCATCACAAAGTTTAATTTATTTTATAATGGGGACATTACATGATACGGGGAACTCATACCAACAAATGCATCATCTGACTTAACCAGACATGAATTCTCATCACCTTCCGCCTCAATTGTGCCCAACTCATGCAGTATCTCATAAGAAATGTCCCGCAAATATGAAGCCACAACTGTGTCATCACATTTTGCTCTTTGAAAAAGTGATATCATGCTCTCCTCAAATCTTGGATTTGAAATTAGTTGAGTCATCCATTTGTAATTTTGATTCATCTCATTCACTAGGACATCCAACTGTTTCACAATACTTTGTATCTCAGAATCTTCAACCCTTGGCGGAGAAGTATGCCCTTTGCGGGTATAATGAATACCAAACCTTCTGTCACCATCCAAAACGCTGAAAACCAAGTCCTCTAGCTGTGGCTCAAAAGAAAAGTGATGAGCAACTCCTCACAGTGTAATGCCGATAAAAACTCCCAATCTTTGTCAAGGGCTCATCATCATCAAACTAGGAATCAGAAGATGGCTCCAATCTCTGACTTTGAACTATTGGTCAGGCAAGATCCTTGGCAACCCTCTCAACAAACCGAACCACAAAATCCCTATTGGGAAGCATTGTAGCCAAGGCCTCTAGAATCTTCCTCACCAATTGTCGTATAGCACAAGAGCCTCGAATGAGAGTACCCTCAGATATATTGTATGAAACCTCCCGCAAATCCAAGTTCTCAAGAAAATATTCCATGAATGACTCAATACAGTAGAAATTATATGTGGAAGCATCAATCTGCTTCCCTGCAATCCATAGCTGATCCCTCTGAAAAGAAGAAATAGACTCACTTCCAGTAGAAGGAAGCAAATCACCATGAGAGTTTTGTCTCCACTGATGCTCTCACGTCCTCTATACATACTACACTCATATCATGAACGAATGTGTTCGCTACATCATCGTGTCCCTCATCCTCAACCATAGAAGCAAACTCACCACCAACCACAATATGTAACTAAACAAGGTTTGGGGTTGGTGTCGACTGTACCTACTCTAACTCCATGGTAACCTTATCCAACTGCGACTGTGACTCCTAAAGAGCCAACTGAGTATGCTGAAGAGAGTCTACAGTCCCCTCAAGCTCCTGAGTGAGCTCAACCGCCTCCTCCTCTTTCCCTAACAACATCTCATAGCAAGTGCTACCCCACTCTAGAAGGTAACCCCTATCAGCAACTAACTGAGAGTAACTACGCTTCAAGATCCTAACAGCTTCTCAAAGCGCATGAACCTCTTCTACGGAAAGACAACTATCATCATGCTCATCTAATATAGGAGCACCCCAACCAAATGTAGCTAGCATCTGACGAATAGCATCATAATGATCAAGAGATGAAGAAATGCCACTATCACTCACCTTCAACTAATGAGTCACATGATGCCTTTGTAACCCATGACTCCTATATGCAAGCTCTGTATCTCACTAACTGCACTGTGATAGGAAACTGAATCAGAATTGTCCACCACAAGATCACTCATATGTGTGCTATCATCCTTACACCACTCTGCATCTGAGATACAACTACTATGTACCTCAAACAACTCCTCATTCGAAGAAATGGAAGCCCTCATAGTATTAATCTCCTCACATGTCTCAGCTTGCACCACAATAGTAAGATCCTGTAAACATCGATCCTGGAACTCATCCAAAACCTCCTCAAAGTCATCACCCAATATTTGACAAGGGTGTCATACCCCATACATCTCATAGCATCATCAAATGGATCATCAGATGTGTACATACTATCTGCATCGACATCTCCTAGCAAAGCCTCAACTACGGACTCCCAACTCTGCACACATGACTCAACACCAGGCTGTGAATCAGTAATACTAGAGCATAAACCCACATCTATTGACTCCGTTGAAACACCCACATCACCAACATCATAGCTGGGTGACTCTATACATGTCTTGGTCCCACCTGAGGAAGCAACTACCTCCTGCACTATAGCAACATCATGAGATCTCACATAAAAATCTCCAATAATAATCTTGTCCTCGAGAGAGCCGAAAGTATCAGTAGTAACAATTGCATCAACTGTCTCTGCACTAACTGTAGCAACAGCTTTGAGAGCCTTAACCTATTGAAGTTCAGTACCGCTAAGTCCATCGTCAACACTGCAAATAGGACTAAGAGGTGTACTAAATATAGATACATCTGCATCAGGGACTCCTATCGGGGAAAACTCAAGCTTCCTTCCCTACAACCTCGATATCAGTCTTCTAAAGGCAGAAACCATATACCTTGCTGCCCTTTCAATTATCTCTGGATCCAACAAGCTCTCCATCACTCTCTGTTGATGAAGCTTAAGTCTCTCCATACTCCTTGTTACATCCCAATTTTTGACCTAATTTGAAATATAGCCATTGAGGTTCACATGAAGCCAGTTGGCAGTTTAATTTGTTATAATCTAGCGAAATGGTAAGATAGTTAGTCATTATGATTTCAAGTGAATATAACATGTTAGTTGATCGTTGTTGGTGTAAATAGGTATTTACTATTTACACTTTACTTAACTTAGGTTAGTGCATTATTTTATTATTTCTCATTATTTTATTATCTCTCTTTATGAGACACTTAGGAGTTTGTGCATCTTCTACAGTTGTCATGTAGACAACATAGAAGTACGCCACTCTATTCATGCACATGGTGTCTACACCACAGGAGTTTGCATCATTCCCTGAGTTGTCATGTAGACAACACAGTTTTTCGCACTCCTAATTTAGCACATGCTGTCTACAACACTGATGTGCGTGTTCTCACCTTTGTAGGCTTATCCTCACATTATTGCACTTACTTTCGTGCATAATGGAGGATAACCCATGTCTGGTGGACATGTGTCTGGTTCTTGGACTTATCATGGTGCTGATTCTGAGGCATTCTAAATGCATCTCAGAGGCCTTTATATTGAGGCACTCCTAGTGTACTTGGGCATTGAGTTGAATACTATATAGTTATTCTAATCATACTCTGGTCTATTTGTGCTTGTGTTTTTGAGTTTCTTGGTCTTGGGAAAATTCTGCCCTAACGCAGATTCTTACATGGTATCAGAGCTGAGGAAGATACTCATCACATAGCCTTTGGAGACCTCATTGCTTCATCTCTTTTAAGAGACCCAATTCAGATCCGAACCATCAGCTGCAATTGGGAGCGTGGCTTCATCTCTTTAAGGGACCCGATTCAGATCCGAACCATCAACTGCAATTGGGAGCGTCTAGAGCCGAAGCAGACCTCGCCTATAAACTTGAGCAAAGATTCGGTGAAAATTGACTATAAACTTGCCTATTTTAGGCCATAGTTTTTTGCAAATCAGAACCCGAAGGCCCAATTTGCAAATACGGGTATGATCTATTTCGATCTGATTAATTCATTTTTTGGATCAATTTAATTCTGCCATTTTTGGTATTTTTTTCTTTGTATTTTTGGAAAAAAAATTCCGGAATTAATTCCGCCCAGAGAAAAAAAATTTGCATCACTGGGTCGTCAACACCCCAGCCCATAGATTAGTTAATTATTTTTGCAGGGTTTTATCTCTTTTCATTTCAGTCACCCGGATCTGCGAAATCCAGCAACATCATAACGGCGGCTCCCAGTCTGCCGGCCCGCCCAACACATCCTGCGAAATTGGGCCACTACACAACCGGCGGCAGATTACTATTTCCGGCGTGTATATTCCATCGGCGACAGGGAACACAACCGGTGGTCACCTCTTGGCAGTTCAAGACCTAAGCTGTCTTGTTTTTAAACAAGACCTTCTACCATTGCACAGACCATGTGGGACTAAAGTCCCAACAACGCCGACACCGGGAAACTTACCTCTGGCACACCGATCAACCGCCGGCAACCGCAGCCCACAATCCGGCAACCTGCGCCTGTGCCACGCGGCGCAGTATAATTTGCCAGCCCTGCCACGTCTGCCGCTGACAGAGATCACCACGCAGGCATTACACGTCATCTGCTGTACCCTGACACGGAGGTCCCACGTCAGCAGTCTCTGTACGATCCGTACAGTACATAATCCGTACTGCCATGTCAGCGCCACGTCACCAGGTGGCCGATTTTTTGTTGACGTCAGCATTCTGCAAGACTAAATTTGACAGCCGTCTGACCGTCATACCAAGACGTTTTTGAACTGTTGCGACGCCCGGTTGGACGTCAAATTTAACACAGTGTTTTCCTCTGCAGACCCCTCTTCATTTGCAGTTTTGATTTGGCAACCCGACTTCAAACAGCCATAACTTGGTCATACGGACTCCAAATCAAGTGCAATTTTTTTTTTATTTTGGGTAAAATTTTCTGAATTTTTCAGTGGTGCAGTTTGTTTCTAGTTTTGGTGCTCGGATTGGTCAAAAATCGCAGTTTTTCACGACTGTACCTGTCTAATCCTGCTTTTTGCAACTTCAAATGCATCATACGGGCTCATTTGGACTCCTTTTCAGGTTCCATTTTTTTTGAAAGTGTATATTTTTTCATCTAGTTTTCAGATCTACAGTCAGATTGTAGTCTTATTTGGACAAAAGTATCACTTTTAGAGATAGTTCTTGTTTTGCATTGTAATGCTTCACAGTTGATGTCATTTTGAGCTACATTGTAACAGTCCAGATTTGTACTCTATACAGAGATTGTAATCAGCAAAATCAGAAAGCCCACTTTGTCCATTTTGGCAAGTGGCCCATTGTAAACGCACTATATATAAAGTGCCAAAAATATTTATTTGGGGGGGATTTATTGATTGAGTGAAAAGGGGGGGGGTGTACTGTGTCTCCTTTATCTTGAGTTCTTGCATCATGGGTTCTTTTTCAAAGTTAACTCCACATAATTATTCTACTTGGAAAGAAAACATTAAAGAGCCATTGGTAGAAAAAGGTTTATGGCGTTATGTCACTGGTGTAGCCAGGAAACCTCCTGCTGATGCTGATGAAGCTCATAAAGAAGATTGGGAATCCAAACAAGAGATGGCCTTAGGAACCTTGTTGAAAAATATCTCTGATCCTGTCAAATTTCACATTAGGAAGCTTACAGATCTAATAGAGGTTTGGGCTAAACTAGAAGCTTTGTATGGGACAGTAGATGAAGACATGGCTTACACAATAGAGGATAAACTTCTCAAGTTGGATCCTAGAAATTTTGACACAATTAAAGACTATCTTACCCAAGTAGAAATGTATAGGACACAGCTGAATGATTGTGGTGAACCTATCAAGGATGGAAAGATGATCAAACACATCATGACTCATCTTCCATCTGAATATGCTCCTTTTGTTTCTAGCTTTAATACACACAAATTAACAATGGGTTGTGCCTATGTTAAGCCTTCATTTGAGAAATTCTCAGAAATGTTGATCCTTGAACATGACAATCTAGTGGGAATGGGAATTCTCAAGTCTTCCAAAACTAAAGCCTTGGTAGCAAATGAAGGTAATTCAAGTGGTAAAAACTCAAACAAGAAGCAAAAGCAATGGAAGGCCAAGCAACAAGACGACACACAACAGTCCTCCTCAAAACAACAATCTTCCACAAGTCAATCTTCTTCTACTCAAAATTCTTCTTCACAACAAGGAAAATCTTCTTCAAAGAACAATCAAAAAGGGAACAATTCCAACAAGAAGGAGAAGAAAACATGTTCCTATTGTAAGAGGAATGGACATGAAGAACATGAGTGCAAAGATAAGCAGATTGATGAATTGGTAAACATTATGAGGAGACACAAAATTGATGTTCTTAATGCATACAAAGACAAGGGTTCTTCATCCACTTCAAAGGGCAAGGGCCAACCTTTAGTTGCAAGTACAAACAATCCGGAGGAATGGGTTCTATATTCTGGAGCATCTCATCACATGGGGCCTTCAAGGAAACACTTTTCCTCTTTAAAAACTTCAAATGTACCTTACATCTATGTGGGCAATGACACTCAAATTAAAGTTGAAGGTAAAGGGAATGTTGAGTTAGAGAATGGCATCTTCAAGGATGTACTGCATGTTCCTAGCCTTAGCACCAACCTTCTCTCCATATATCAAATCACTCACCATGGATGTCGCAACAAAGTAGAGTTCCTCCTCGACACAATAGTGGTAAAGAATCTCAAAGATGATTCAATGGTGGCGATTGGAAAGGCAAACCATGAGACAAGACTTTATTCTTTCTCACATTTTGTGCCTAAGTCCACGTCTCTTGCCTTGTTGACTCATTCAAACACTCAAAGTAAACTATGGCATGACAGGTTTGGACACCTTAATTATCGCTACCTTCAGCAATTAAGCAGCAAGGAAATGGTCATTGGTCCACCTCAAGTCCAGTTTTCAGAGGGAGTATGTCCAGAATGTGAAGCAGGTAAACATCTTGAAGAAAAATATGACAAGGGGAAGTCTTGGAAAGCAACTGTTGTTCTAGAATTGGTACATAGTGATGTAGTTGGCCCCTTTCCAGTACCTTCTTTTGGTAAGGCTCGAAATGTTCTCACATTTATTGATGATTTTTCAAGGTACGCTTGGGTCTTTTTCCTTGGTCATAAAAGTGAAGTCTTTGACAACTTTATCACATTCAAAGCTCAACTTGAAAAGAAATCTGGGAAAGCCATCAAGATACTAAGGACAGATAATGGCAGAGAATATGTCAATTCCAGACTTATAGACTATTGCACACATGAGGGAATAGATCTTCAACATTTAGTTGCATACACGCCACAGCAAAACGGTGTAGCTGAAAGAAAGAACAGAACCCTTAAAGAAATGACTACTTGCATGCTTCAACACAAGTCTCTTGATCAAGTGTTTTGGGCTGAAGCCATGTGCTGTGCCAACTACATTCAAAACAGAAGTCCGCATAAGGCCTTAGATGGAATAACACCTTTTGAGGCATGGTGTGGAAGGAAACCAAGTGTTAAGCACTTCAAAATTTTTGGTTCTCCAGCATGGGCAAGGATACCTCCACAGAAGCGTAAGGCATTAGAACCTCAAAGAAAACCATGCATTTTTGTACGATATCCTAATCATCTCAAGGCATACAAATTAATGGATCCAAAGACTCACGAAATATTCTATGAGAGGAGTGTTCATTTTGAAGAGACATGTCCAAGTTTGGCCTCTTCATCTCCTCCTCCTTCTTCCTCCTATGTGGATAGTGATCATAGTGAAGAAAGTGACTCAGAAGATGAAATTCCTTCAACCTTGACTCGCAGGACACCAGCTTTGCAGGGTCAACAAACAGTTGAGGACATTCCTTCATCTTCTTCCACCAAACCTCGTTGGGCACAACAGACCCTTGATGCAACAAGTTCAATGGTGGGAAATCCTTCAGATACTCGGAGGACTAGGTCACAGCACAAGTCATTTCCACATGCATACATAGCCATTGCTTCAGATCCACAGTCTTTTAAGGAAGCATCAGGGATTCCAGAATGGGATACAGCTATGGAGGAAGAATACAATTCTTTGATGAAAAACAACACATGGGACTTAGTTCCCCTTCCAAAGGGAAGAAAAGTGGTTCGATGCAAGTGGATCTATCGAACCAAATTTGCAGCGGATGGCAGTATTGATAAACATAAAGCTCAACTAGTTGCCAAAGGTTTCTCGCAAGTTCCAGGTATTGATTATACAAAGACTTTTGCACCAGTTGCCAAGATGAACTCCATTCGCCTGACACTAGCAATTGCTACAGCTCAAGGATGGGTTGTACACCAGATGGATGTTAAGAGCGCATTTTTGAATGGTGACCTTCATGAGGAAATTTATATGGAGCAACCACAAGGGTTCGTATAGGATTCTACTATGGTTTGCAAATTAAAGAAGTCTATTTATGGTTTAAAGCAGGCTCCTCGGGCTTGGTATGCCAAAATGGACTCATTTCTCCTCTCAGTTGGGTTCCAAAGATGTCATTCTGATTCAAATGTTTACATTCTTCAGCAAGATGACTCTCACTTGATCTTAGTGCTTTATGTCGATGATTTGACCATTACAGGGAACACTGCATCCATCATAGCCAATGTCAAGACCTCTCTACAGGACAGATTTGCCATGACAGACTTGGGTTTGCTACACTACTTCTTTGGTATAGAGATCATACAGTCTTCAGCAGGGATTTTACTTTCACAGCCTAAGTATGCTCTTGACTTGCTTTCACGGTTTCACATGAGTGACTGTAAACCTACTCCTACTCCCTTCTTATCAGGTGTCAAGCTAGACGCTAAGTGCACAACTCCACTTGTTGATGCGACATTATATAGATAGTTAGTTGGGAGCCTTATCTACTTGACACACACGCGCCCTAATATTGCCTTTGCAGTTGGTATGGTTTCATGCTTTATGCAAGAACCTCATGAGCTTCATTGGAAGGCTGCCAAGCGCATTTTGCACTATATCAAGGGTACACATACACATGGAATTCATTATGCAGCAGGTATAGGGCTTCAGTTGATTGGATACACAGATTCAAACTATGCAGGAGACTTAGATTCTCAAAAGTCTACTTCAGGATACACATTTCACCTTGGTTCTGGCCCTATTTGTTGGCAAAGTAAAAAGCAGAACAATGCTGCTCTTTCTTCCACAGAGGCTGAGTATCGAGGAGCTGTCAATGCAGCTACAGAGGCTCTTTGGTCACAACACATCCTGGATGAGTTTGGATTCAATCTACCTAAGCCGACAGTTCTTCATTGTGACAATCAAAGTGCCATTGAAATCTCTAAGCATCCAGTTCAGCATCAGCGGACAAAGCACATTGAGGTTCATGTGCACTATATCAGAGAGCTTATACATGAGCAAATCATTGCACTTCAGTACTATCCTACAGCAAAGCAGGTCGCAGATATTTTCACCAAACCCTTTACCGAGGTCAAGTATTCTCATTTACGAGATCTCTTGGGGGTGCGGGATGTTGCAGATAGGGAAGTCCCTTGACTTCTCTTCTTCTTCTTCTGGGAGGGATTTTTTCCTCTTATGAGGTCTTCTTCTCTCTCTTTCTCTATTGTACTTATCTCTCTTTTTGGAGGAGGGTTTTTCCCATGAGGTTTTCCCTCTTTCTCCGCTTTATGAGAGCTTGCATTGCATCATTTTAGCATTGCTTTTGTACATGGGTACCTAACATGGCCTAGTAGCTGGGACCCTTATGCATTAGTGAGCTTAAGTGCATTCCCCTAAGTTGCACTTAAGGGGGGGTGTTGGTGTAAATAGGTATTTACTATTTACACTTTACTTAAGTTAACTTAGGTTAGTGCATTATTTTATTATTTTTCATTATTTTATTATTTCTCTTTATGAGACACTTAGGAGTTTGTGCATCTTCTACAGTTGTCATGTAGACAACATAGAAGTACGCCACTCTATTCATGCACATCGTGTCTACACCACAGGAGTTTGCATTATTCCCTGAGTTGTCATGTAGACAACACAGTTTTTCGCACTCCTAATTTAGCACATGTTGTCTACAACACTGATGTGCGTGTTCTCACCTTTGTAGGCTTATCCTCACATTATTGCACTTACTTCCGTGCATAATGGAGGATAACCCATGTCTGGTGGACATGTGCCTGGTTGTTGGACTTATCATGGTGCTAATTCCGAGGCATTCTAGATGCATCTCAGAGGCCTTTATATTGAGGCACTCCTAGTGTACTTGGACATTGAGTTGAATACTATACAGTTATTCTGATCATACTCTGGTCTATTTGTGCTTGTGTTTTTGAGTTCCTTGGTCTTGGGAAAATTCTGCCCTAACGTAGATTCTTACAATCGTTAATCATGAATTCATGGAATTAAGAAGATGGTTAACCATTGTGATTATTTATAATTAAATAATTTATTATGATAATATAATTTAACTGTGAAGAAATTCCTTGTAAGAAGCATGTCGAAGGGGTGGAAGCATTGTCAGAAAAGAATTAGGCAGGAGCACCACCATCGCTGAGCAAATGGGTTGAGGACCTACAACTTGAAACAGGATACATCTATGGGCCCTGCATGAGCTATTTAAATAAATAAATTGAGAGAATAATTGAGTTAAAATATAAAACGTATCTCAAAAGATTTTAATTTATCTTTCATCATATTTAAAATGCGTACGTATAATATAAAAATGATTTGACACCATTATAATTTAATAAGGTGAAGTGTGCATGTACATATAAGATTATAATAATATTTGAATTATTATAATATTCAAACTATAATCTTCCAACTCTATTCTTTCCAATTTAATATTATTTCTTTTAATTGATTAACACTTGGCAAGATAAGTCAATTTAATATTTGGCAATTTGAGTTGTCTTATAATCTTTCCAACCTTTTTTTTTAATTTTATTTTCCCTCTTTATTTCTCTCCTTTTCAAATTTGAATTTATGAAGTATTCGAATAGTCTTCTTGATAATCGATGGTAGCCAAGAGGTCACGGCTGACCATTAAAAGAATAGTCTTCTTTTCCTTCTGCATTTTCCTCAATCTTTCTTTCCATCTGCTCTGATTTCTTTCCAAGCTGAGTGAGAGCAATCTCAGAAATATATAACCATTCAGAAGTTCTTGATTCCGTATCATTACTTCACCCTTCAAATCTATCAACAACAGGAACTCAAAGATCAGAGAATATTCAGCGGGTGACCAAGAATTCCGGCCGCAGAAGGAAGAAGGCCGATATTGGTTGCCTTAGTTGGCTTTCTTTACTTTCTCTTTTGAATATCATACCAAGAAATCAGTATTTTTGTTTGAAACGTTTACCTTTGAATATTTGTTGCTGCTGTATAATATAGACAACGAACTGTATGGATAGTGTATTTGATGCATAACTTCAAACTATCATCCATAGTCGGAATTACATATAGATCGATACCTTGCTAGTGCATTGGAACCTCTTTTTCTTCACCCGAACTTACATTGTGGGTGTTTATTTGGCTGCCTCCTCTTTGCTTTTTCTATTGACTTGGATTTTATCAGGTTTTGATTGCTACTAAGTGATCTGCCCAAACGAGCTTTGATGTTGATTTTTATTGATGTCGATCTGCATCTTGAAATTCTTTGAAAATAGTGTATGCGTTACATGGGCATTATGGGACTTTGGCCTGATGAAACATATATGCCGATAAGTATCTTTGATCTGGTGATCATTTTGAGCAAAGACATGAATAGAAAGTGTAGTCGGATACATATCTCCCAACCACAATCAGTTTTACAAATAGTCCAATGTCTTTTTCTTGATTTACATTTGATTAACCATGAGAATACTTAGATTCTGGATTTGGAGGATAGAAAAATTAATTTAGTATATATTATAAATCAATATCTATGCATATGTATTTTCCATCCTTTATTTTATTCTTCTCTCTCTATCTGGTTCGAAATATTCTCTTCAGCCGATTAAGACTGATTAGTAGAGATAATCCATTATGCTATCTGTTGATATCCGAGGTGTTATGAATCCAATCATTTAAATGATCTTGAGCTTACACCAATTATACAAGCCATCGAAACTGAGATAATCTTGATTATTGGAATAAATTCATATAATTGCAAAGCTTTAACATATTACCAAGCATGAAATTAGAATATATTGACATCGAGGAATTCACCTGGCAGAGAGGCCAAAGAATGGTGAAGAGGTGAAGATATAACCTGTAAACAAAATCAAGAAATCAGATTTGAATAATGAATTATTATTAGCTCATGCTTGATCCTAATATTGTAATCTCCTGCTGCCAAGTCGTATGGTGTGTTAAGTACCAGGATGCCCAGTGGATGGCAAGATGACCCTTGTCTATTCCGGGTAGGGAGGGCCTTTCTCGTTAGAGATCGTGTGGGGATAAGATTTGGTCCGAAGTTGGGTGGTTAAGCCCCTGACAATGTTTCACCTCTCCATAAGTTGTTGGACATGCGTCGGACAAAGATAAGCTATGCATCCAATTGTTTTATTGAAACAGGTATCTTTACTTTTATGATGTAGTTGCAAGATGAAGGTAAGAATAATTGAGTTATATCCTCATTATAGTTATTTTTACAATTAGTTGCGAAGGATAGATTTATCTAATAAATATATATATCAACTTCCATTTATATGAGCATATCTCCTAATCTTGAGTTCCTGCAACAGTTAAGTAATCGGAAGGAAAGGATTCGGAAGCCCTAAATGATTCAGTGGTAACTGGAATCCTCAATGATACAACGGTATCAAAAGCCCTAATTGAATCAGTGGTATCGAAAGCCCTATTTGAATCAGTGGTATCGGAAGTCCTAAGTGATACCGAGATAACTGAAAGCTCTAAATGAACCAATGGTAAACGATGCCCTAATTGATACAGTGGTATGTGATGCCCTAATTTTAAATATAGTAGTATTTAATCGTAATCATCATTTGATTTTGAGATAGTGGTTTTTAGATGATAGTCGTCATGTGATTTTGTTATAGTGGTATGTGTGGACTAACCCGGGTGGTTGCAGAAGCATCCTTAGTTTTGATTTCGATCTCAAATTTCATGGTATGTGGTTTTTAACTTCTATAGTAAATTTCATTGAGGGTGTTTTCAGCTCTTCGTTAAGAAATTATGTTTAACTAATTTAACTGTCAATCCCTTTTCATATGATCGAAACTGATTTAAATGACTTCCTATGAAATTAAGTGATAAATGTATTTCCTTGAGTGTTATTTGTTAATTAAGACTCGGAAAAATAGGATGTTACACTCTCCTGCAAAGCAATCATCTTCGCACTAACTTCGTCATTACTCCACTGACTTCTAGAACTGCCAGTCCTCCTATGTCTGTCCATAGGTAGAAAATGCTAGAGTGCTGGTCACTCCAAATGCAATAGCAAATCTGACAAAAATATAAATTTCCTACCCCACAGGATGGCAGGGAACCGCTCTGATACCAATGTAATAACTCCAACCGGTTATAACTTCAACAGATACCAAATTCTTCTCAAATTCAATTGTTTGACATTTCGTCAAACACTTTGCAAGCAAGCTCTGATGCCACAGTAATATTCCTTATCAATTCAAAGCTCAACTTGTTGATTTGTAGGTCAAGAAAAATTGTCAAACACTTCAATACGATCTCTATGCTTGTTGTTTCTAATTTTCAGACTGATTATGCTTGCTTGAAATGATATCAAAGGGAATCTAAAAGCCTATAATTGATTACTACTATATCTAAGAAAAGAACTAAATGCATATGCAATTCACTTTTGGCTTTTCAAATGCATATAGATGAATTCTAAATGATAAATATGCATTTACAGCCGATTAGTATTTTGTCAAACACTTGGCATTCATACTATTATGTCAATCATGGAAGATATAAATATGCACATTACATCAAATATATAGGCCTACAACTTATCACTCCTTTTGTGAGATATTTTCTAATTCAATGCTTAACATAATATTCCAAGGCTCTGGGCTTTGCAACCCTAAAAAAAACTGAGTAGAAATGACATTCTAAATCTGATATAAAATGTGCAGCTACAACTACTTGACAGTTACCTTTACAATGCCAAATGACCAATTTAAATGATGCAAATTGATTGTAGAACCTGATATACAAATCGCCCAATGAAGGAGATGAAATTGCAATCATAAACAAATCAAGTACTATAGTGCGGGTACTGTTCACGGCACTGTAGCAGCCAACAATAAATGTATTCTCCAATTTAAACACAAATAGAACTCTAGAATGAAGCTCTCCCGAATGCCAAATTCAATGGATATTTCACCATCTCAAATGGTTGCAACATTGAAGAATTGACGCTCTCCAATGGCTACCTGAAATCAGAAAACCTTAGCTTCTTCTCTCAAGTTTATATCAAATGCAATTGACAATAATCAGATGCCTAACAATGAAGCTCTAGCCTCTATTTATTCATTTCCTTCACCCTTTTAGAAGGAAATAAAATATTATTTAATTGCACTCTCTAGAAGCTTCCCCCTTTCCAATGCAATAATTAGTTGTACTTCTAGAAAATGCACTCTTGAAGCTTCTCCCTTTCCAATACAATAATTAGTTGTGCTTCTAAAAAATTAAATTAATTAAAATAAAAAGTCACCTTAGATTTATTTAATTGTTGACTTTAATATAATTTATTTCTCCTTATTTCTCCACTTAGCCTTCAGAGAATGAAAAGCTAAGAACTCCATTGAGGGTCTAAAAGATGGAGACATTACAAAATTTGTAGTCTTCGAAAGCTTATCTTCAAGACCATTGATAAGAGAAGAGAATTGAAAAGCCCCAACCTGTTCAGCAAAGACTACAACCATGTTGAATGTGTTAGAATATAGTCCACCAATATAACCGGGCGAGGGGCGGGGGGGGGGGGGGGGGGGGTGGGTGGTGTGAATCAATTATCTAACTAATATCACACTTATCAACCTTAAACAAACTTAACCATATGAGCAATAAAAACTGAATACACAATAAGATACTCATACACAATAACATCAGATATGTTAGCTAGGGAAACCCTTGATCAGAGGGAAAATCCCAGTGGGGATGGTACCCACAAGATGATGTACTAATATAGATATTCCTTGTTAGAGGATAGACCCTGTTAGGAGTCTACGAATACATTCAGTACATATGAGTCCCTGTTAGGAGACTTTGAATCCTTGTTACGAGATTCCAACACTGTTAGGAGCTGTGCCAACCCTATTAGGAGTTGTGGAAGACAGTTGGACCCACTACCCAAATAGCTTCAAGGGCAAGACCAATGAACCCACTATCTAAATGATCTTTGTGTTGTTCCTTGCATAATAATAGAAATGAAATGTACTTCCTTCTTCTTCTTTTGTCCTATCAACCAGACCTTTGCTCCTGATCTTGTAATCAGATCACATAACTCGCATCCAATAATCCCTTGGATCACTTACACACATTTACCAAACACTCTACTCCTTTTCACACTTCGCACTTGATATTACAATCACAACACATTACAAACAAGGAAAGCATCTTTCATTTATACCATATCTTCAAAATAATTCCTTGAGTTGGCCTTGAGGCTTTCCCAATTAATTATAATAAGATAATTAATTATGTATAATTACAATAGCACTGTCAGCTCATAGTCTATACAAAACTTCACACGTGCAATACTAGGGCTTGCGCACTTGTTGATGTCACCAAAGGACTGTCCTCTGTCACTGCCTGACTGCGCATCTTCTTACTGCATCTCAAATGTAAGATAGCAAACAAACATCGGGAACTACTTTCCTAATACTCTGTCTTTGAACTGCTCTCTGTAAATTAGGTACAACTTCCATACGTCTTCGACTTAGACTTTGCGAACATCATCAGGACACTATGTAGAACATGTCCATGACTGTGCATCACCAGACAATCAAACCATTGTCCATATCATTAAAATCTTTGTTTGCTACTCAGCCAATCTTTATAGAAACCATGCTATGTTGACATCAATGACAAACTCAGTCATGAATGCAACATGTCAATACTCTCCAATGCTTAGGATACTCCCCCAAAGTAGTATCATCAGCATTCATGCTAATAGTCTCCCCCTTTGGCATTGATGGCAACATAGATGAAAAACCATCTAAGTTCCAAGAATACCAAATAGTGTTTTGTTGTTGTTGTTGACCAACATCAATTCTCCATGCTAAAAAGTCTCAACACAACAAGTGCATACTCCTGTTTCATTGACAACAATTGTTTACTTCACACTAAACAATTCACAATACATCAGACGCATATTCCTGCTTCCTTACATGAATCTTTCTAAATCTCTTTAAAAAGAAACCTCTCCTTCATTCATACAGTTCTTCTCCCCTATTGCTTAGGAGATGTTTTCCATGCATATTCTCTCCCCCATACTTAAGAGTGGTTTTTCATGCATATTCTTCACCCCCATTGACATCAATGTCAAAGCCCTCAATGCTACAACATACCAATTGTTATATACCAATTGCTAATATGTTGCTCCAAGTCTTCAACCAACTCGAGTGTCCAAAGACACTATTCAAAACCAAATACCAAGAGTCCTCAACAACTCTGCTCATCACAGATACTCTCCCATACGGCAAGCATCAGCATTCAGTCCAATCTAACAATAGTGCTTTGTACCATTGGACTGATGCACTCTCTACATCATCTACTCAAAAGAAGGCAAGGGCATAACCCCAAGCATACCTCTCAAGTACTCAAATGTATCTTTAAGCAAAGACTTCGTAAAGATATCTACAATCTCATCTTTAGTACTCACATACTCCAATCTATCTCCTTTTTTGTTGCTTTCTCTCTCAGCACATGATAATAGATATATGCTTAGTCTTAGAATGCAATACAGGATTCCTAGACATACTTATTGTACTTGCATTATCACACTAAATGATAACATGTTCTTCAAACTCAATTTTGATATCCTTCAGAATCTGCTTCATCCGCATTACTTGATTACAATTATTAGTTGCTGCAACATACTTTGCTTCAGCTGTACTTTGAAAAATACAATCTTGCTTCGCCAAGAAACCAATCTTCCTCCAAGAAAAAATGCTCCACCACTAGTGTTTTTTCTATCATCCATACTGGTTGTCCAATCCACATCAATATATGCATATAGAGTGAAATCACTCAATCTATCATACCAAATTCCATAATCAGATGTTCCTTTCAAATATCTGAATATTCTCTTTACTACTACAAAATGATACTCCTTAGGATCAGCTTGAAATCTAGCTACAATCCCAACTGCATTTGCTATATCTGGTTTGGTGTGAGTTAGATATTGCAAACCTCCAATCATGGATCTATACTTCTTCTGCTCTACTGCAAGTGTCTCATCTTTGCTGGATAATTTGTGACCACTTATCATAGGTGTACCAACAGGTTTACAACTTTCTAAACCAAACCTTTTCAACAAATTGTTCAGGTACTTAGCTTGTGAAATGAAAATACCATCACTGTTTTGCACAATCTGCAATCCTAGGAAAAACTTCATTTCCCCTATAATGCTCATTTCAAACTCATTCTTCATTTCTTCAGCAAACTTATCAGTTGCTTCATCATTAACTCCAAAAATGATGTCATCAACAAATATTACTATTATCAGCAAACCATTCTCAACTTCTTTCAAATAAAAGTTACTATCTGTCGTACCTTTAGCAAATTCAAGCTTTGCCAAATAACTGTCCAACCTTGCATACCAAATTCTAGGTGCTTGCTTCAAATCATATAGAGTTTTCTTTAGTCTGCATACCATGTCTTTGTCTTCTGATAAAGGAAAACCTTCAGGCTGCTCAATATATACCTCTGCTTGAAGTTCTCCATTCAGGAAGGTTCATTTAACATCCATATGATAAACCTTGAACTTCTTATTTGTTGCATAAGCCAAGAACATCCTTACTGCTTCCATTCTGGCTATAGGTGCATATGTCTCCTCATAGTCTATGCCCTCTTGCTATGAATATCCCTTGCATACAAGTCTAGCCTTGTTCTTCACAACTTCGCCTTGCTCATTCATCTTGTTTCTAAATACCCATTTGGTTCCTATTACATTTTTGTCTTTAGATCTATGAACTAACACCCATGTATCATTCCTCACAATCTGATCTAATTCTTCCTTCAATGCTTGAATCCAATGATTATCTTTACATGCTTCATTTGCGCTCTTAGGTTCAACTTGAGTTATCAAACATATCTCCTCATTTACTTTGTTTCCTGTTATCACACCTTTGTCTTCGCTTCCAATTATTTGTGCAAGAAGGTGATTCTTTATTAGATTCCTATTTGGGGTAGGAGTTGATATCTCAACTTGTAAAGTTTTTGCAAATTCTGTATCTTTTCAATCAGACTTTAATTCTGTCCTTGGTTGCTGAAAATGAACTTCTTATTAATCTGAAGAATGGAGGAGCTGTCAACATTAATTCTGATATGAATGTTATATAACTTTGCAATAAATCTGAACTGGTATTATTGCTTGAGGGAGCAGACTTAGTAATTATTGTGTGTCCTCAAACTGCAATAATTCCTACCCTATTTATCAAGACCAAATGGCATGTCCCTCAAAGGGGCAATGACCCTACCTAGGTCAGTTTATACATCTCTCCAAAAAATCGGCGTCTAAAGGAAGTGACTCAAAGTTAATTAACATAACTATTAGTTATGATTAGATTATAATACAATCTCTGCCCCAAAGATCCCCACCCATTCTAGAGTCAAACCTGATGCATATATATCATCTGTGATATAATAGGGGAAGATAAAGGTACGGTCTGCACTTTCTCAGACCAATATAAAATTATCGATGTTAATATTTAACACTCCCTCTTAACATGATAATCGTGCTGAGAGATAACATATCTAGCATCATCAATTACGATGAATAAGCAAAGATTGGAACTCTATATCTATTTGAATCTTCATTAGCAAATATCATCATGGAACACATGATACTAAGTCATATAACTATCTTGTGATATGACTTATCACTTATACTAGTGATATCAATACTGTATATAATAGGATACACAGAAGCACTACTCTATATCAGAAAAGGTTACTCGCAAAGTTACTATTGGTGATAATTCAGCACATTTTGTCAAAGGAATTGGAAACTACACCTTGAAATTAAAATCAGGAAATTCTCTTCTTCTCAAAGGTGTACTCTACGTACAAGGAATTAAAAGAAATTTAATCTCAATTACAGCACTTGAAGATGATGAGCATAATGTTGCATTCGTGGACAGCAAAGTATTAACTTGGGCAAAGAATTCCTCAATTAAGAAAGTGAAGTTGATTGGTCAAAGAAAAGGATATTTGTATGAATTGAATTCAGAATCTAGTCGACCTATTTAAGCCTTAATTCATGAAGCTCAAGACATAAATGAAATATGGCACAGAAGACTAGGGCATCTAAATTTCAAAACCTTATCAACTATGGAAAAGATGGTTACTAGGTTACCTAAACTAAATAAAGACCATTCAAGCATATGCAAAGGGTGCGCTCTAGGTAAGAACATCAAAAGTCCATTTCATGATAGCACTAGAAAAACAAATAATGTTTTGGAATTAATTCATTCAGATCTATGTGGACCTATGTCTATTCCTTCTCTTGGAGGATTCTGGTATTATATTTTGTTTATAGATGACTTCTCTAAGAAAACATCGATTTACTTCTTAAAATGCAAAGAATCAGAAGAAATCCTAAAGAGATTTAAAGAATTCAAAACATTAATTGAAAACTTATAGAGACATAAAATTAAAACTCTTAGAACTGATAACAGAGGGGAATACACCTCAGATTTGTTTAAAAGGTTTTGTAAAGAATCAGGAATTAAGAGGGAGTACACCGTTCCTTATAATCCAAAACAAAATGGGGTAGCCAAAAGAAAGAATAGAACAATTATAGAAGCTACTAGAGCTATGATTTTTGATCAAAATCTAGAATATTATCTTTGGGCAAAAGCCTCTTGTACTGTTGTCTATATTCAAAACCGAAGCCCTCACTCTTACCTTAAAGATAAACTCCTGAAGAAGTATTTACTAAGGTTAAACCCAATATAAGTCATCTTAGGATTTTTGGGTGCCCCGTATATATCCATGTCCCAAAAGAAAAGAGAACTAAGTTAGAACCCTCTGGGAGGAAAGGTATCTTTGTAGGGTATAGTGAAACATCTAAGGCATATAGGATTTTCATACCTGGACAAAAAAGTATTGAACTTAGTAAGAATGTAATTTTTGAAGAAAATCTAGCATTGAAAAGAGCCCTAAGTTCTGAAGAACCTTCTCCCTTACCTAGTTCTGAAAGAAATAGTGAGTATGAGTCTCAGAGGGAGAACTTAGAAGAAATTGAAGATGAAATTCAAAATCTAAATCTTGGAGAAACTCAAAATTCAAAGAAAAGACCACTTTGGGACATTAAAACAGTCGAGGAAGCACAAGACTTTGCTACACCTTCTGGAACAATTAGAGAAAGCAAAAGACCTAAAAAAAATTCTAGTTATACAACAAACATGAGTGATTTATCCAAATCAGAACCAACCAATCATTCAAGTGTTATTAAACATACGGCTTGGAAAGAAGCTATGACAGAAAAATACCAATCTATTATGAAGAATGATGTTTGGCAAATTGTTCCAAGACCTAAAGGAAAATCCGTTGTTTATTCCAAGTGGATATTTAGAATAAAGCATGCTACTAACAATAGCATTGAGAAATATAAAGCTAGATTTGTAGCCAGAGTATTCTCTCAGAAAGAAGGGATTGATTATTTAGAAACCTTTGCTCCTATTGCCAGATATACCTCTATGAGAGCAGTCTTAGCAATTGCAACATCGAAGGGATGGAAAGTACATCAGATGGATGTAAAAACAACATTCTTAAATGGAAAGATTGCAAAAGAAGTATATTTGGAGCAACCCGAAGGATTTGAAACTCATGATCGTAACATTTTTGTTTGCAAGTGCAAGAAAGCTCTCTATGGGCTTAAGCAGGCTCCAAGGGTCTGGTATGAAAGAATTGATAAGTATCTCACCGGCTTAGCATTTTTCAAGAATGAAGTCGATCCAAATTTATATTATAAAAGAGATAAAGATGATGTGGTAATTTTGATACTGTATGTTAATGATTTACCAATAACAGGTGATGATCATCTCATAGACCAATGCAAAAAAGATCTAATTAGAGAATTCGCGATGAAAGACTTAGGACTTCATTACTTCCTAGGACTAGAAGTACAACAAAATTCAAATAGTATCATACTTAATCAAGGGAAGTATACATCAGATATTTTGAAGAGATTTGGAATGTGGAATTGTAAGACTATGTCTTCTCCAATGGAGACTAATCTACATAAGCTTAAAGAAGTAGCAGCAGAATCACCTTCCATAGATTCCACCATCTACAGACAAATGATTGGGTCCCTTATGTACTTAGTAAATACAAGACCTAATATTTGCTATCCTGTTAATGCCTTAAGCCAATTTATGTGTGAGCCAAAGGAGATTCACCTAGCTGCAGTTAAGCACATTATGAGATACAAGGCACTCTTAATTTTGGACTCAAATATGAGAAAGTTGATTTAGATTTGCATGGATTCACCGATTTAGATTGGGGTGGAAGTGTTTAAGACAAAAAAAGTACTTCAAGATGTTGTTTCAATTTAGGATCACCAATGATATCTTGGATATGCAAAAAGCAGTGTTCAGTAGCTCAGAGCTCCACAGAAGCCGAATACATTGCAGCAACGATGGCCTCTCGAGAAGTAGTTTGGCTAAGGAAGTTACTTGTGGGATTATTTGGGCAAGCTATGAATCCTACGATTATTCATTGTGATAATCATAATTCCATCAAGCTTTTGGTGAATCCAGCTTTCCATGACAGGTCCAAGCATATTGAAATTCCTTACCATTATGTAAGAGATATGGTAGACAGGAATACTGTAAAATTAGAATATATTTGCACTGTAGATCAAACAGTAGAATACTCACCAAACCTCTATTTAGACTGAAGATAGATCACTTCAGGAGAAGACTTGGTATGGTTGAATTGTAATTCATTTGTATTCTTTAAATTATTAATAAAATAATTTTTTTTGTCAAGCTATTGACTGTTATGGGCTCCACCATCTGTATTCATTATTTAAAAGGTGATGATCTCTGAGATAATGAATATTTATAAAAGGACATTATGAGAGATGACGATCCGTCAAATAATGTATTGAACAGTATAGAACTGTTGTTAGATCTAGATGAGTTCAAGATCATTTGTCACTAATAAGCATCTCTATGCCTATTAATCACAACTTGGATAAAGGAAGAATTTATTCTTCAAACTTTATCCTGTTCTCTAGTAGATCTCTACTCAAGATCAAGTTGTGATATAAGATTACCGATACCTATGAGTCACAATCTGGATAAATGAAGAATATAATCATTCTTCAGATTCATCCTGTGTGTTGTATTACATACAATACTAATATCACTAGTATAAGTGATAAGTCGTATCACAAGATAGTTATATGACTCAGTATCATGTGTTCCATGATGCTATTTGCTAAAGAAGATTTAGATAGATATAGAGTATCAATCTTTGCTTATACATCGTAATTGATGATGCCAGATATGTTATCTCTAAGCATGATTATCATGTTAAGAGGGAGTGTTAAATATTAATATCGATAATATTATACTGGTCTGAGAAAGTGTAGACCGCACCTTTATCTTCCCCTATTAGATCACAGATGGTATATATGCACCAGGTTTGACTCTAGAATGGGCGGCGATCTTAGGGGCAGAGATTATATTGTAAACTAATCATAACTAACAATTATGTTAGTTAACTTTGAGTCACTTCCTTTAGGTGCCGACTTTCTGGAGAGATGTATAAACCGACCTAGGTAGGGTCATCATGCCCTTTGGTCTTGATATATAGAGTAGGAATTATTACAATTGAAGGACACTCAATAATTACTAAGTCTGCTCCCTCAAGCAATAATACCAGTTCAGATTTATTGCAAAGTTATATAACATTCAGATCAGAAGGACACTCAATAATTTCTTAAGGTCATCGGGGGAATAAATCTTAAGGACCAGAAAAAGAATCAAGGCTACCAAGAAATTTCTTAAGGTCATCGGGGGAATAAATGAGAGATTTATTTTTTAGGAAGAAAATCCACAATTTTAAGACCTTCAAGACACTGTAATTCCTCAAAAATGAAGCTAGTTTTTTTTGGCTCCAGAAAAGGAATACAAAAAAACAGTAAATAAAACCTTTGATTTCCAAGTTACAAAAGAACCCTCAAATTGATGCCCACAAATTTATATAAAAATTGCCAAAACTTCCACCAAGAAATTGTTGAATCTTCCTTCATAGATATTAAACAAAGGAGCAGAAGACTTCTTAAATCAGAGATTACAAGAGATCTTTATGTAACAGAAAGTTGCAACAATCAACAAAAAGAAAGCTAAATAAAAAGAAGCAAAGAAAGTTTCTATATACTATCCAAATGACATAATTGACTGTTATATACCAAATAGAACATTATTATTTTACTACTAATTATTATTATAGTTTTTTATACAATGATAACATTCAATGATAATCTCCATGTCTATAAGAATTGTCAAAGGTACCACTATGGATGGATATCTTAGGAGAGGAGATTCCAACTTCAAGCAACACCAAGGAAGAGAAATTGCATACCCCACAATATTTGTGTTTGAATCTTGCATAATGTGACTGTGTGTTGTGGGATGCTAGGACTGGCTGGTGCAGGTGCTTGTTACAATTCTTGATATGCATAGTGATCAGAAATAAGACAATGCAGAAATAACAGATAATGCACAATAAGACACAACAGGCAATGGACAAAACGAATTATCCTTGGAAACTCTCCAACTTGAGGGAGAAAAACCCAACCACAAATATCACTTATATATGTATTATGAAAGAACAAAAGACTGCTTTACAATTTGCACAAACAGTAGGCTAAACAAAGAGATGATCAATATGCAGATCATAATAATTCCTTAGTATCAATCTCTCAGAAAATAAAAGATATCAATCGGTCTTATATATGTGAATTCCTTATTGAAGTATATAAACTTGTCTTGACCCTTCAATGTCTTAAGTTTTAACGCTTTAAAGGGAGGACCCTTTGTTGTCTTCAATAATAAATAGATTATATATTTCAAATTTAGGAAAGAAAGAAAGCTCCCAACGCCATAACATCAACACATAAATTGCCAAGAAACATCTTATGAGTACACATAAGTGTTATGGTCCATGGAACATCTAACTTTGTTGTACAATTCAAGAGGTTAAAGGAATCTTAAGTTCATATATAAGAACTGAATTAAACCACATACTTTTGACTTGACATCAATGCCTAAGTTTAAAAGATTGTGATGAAAAGAAAGGAAGAGTTTGACCATTCCAGAGAAAATAGAATGAAATTATTATTGGATGGGAACAACATAGCTAGGTTTATGCATAGAGAAGGATTAAAACAGAGACACATGATATTAGTTTAGCAATGTGTTAGCTGTGCTAGAAAGCATATTCCAAGGAATGATTGGTATTTCAAAACACATTTGACCATGTACCAGTATTACGGAAATCGTGAACTAGGGTATTGCATGCAACTGTGGATAAGACAATGATTGGTAATGAATAACTGGCAATTTGAGGTTCAACATGCACCAGCATTGCGACTAGTCTTCTTTTTCATTTGCTTCCGAATGCATGAAGGTCCGGTCATGCAAGAACCAAAAACCAATCGTTTGTCTTGAAAGCGTTAAAAAACTATAAGATTAGGAAAGAAAGTATCTTGTTGGACAACCACATCATTTTCAGATATACTTGTTAGGGCTGACTTTGGATTGCAAGGACCCTAGTTTGCATACTTATTGGGCTCTTTTTAGTGTTTGATGTACTCATCATTTTTTTGCTATGCATGTTTTGCTGAGGTTTACCCACCAAGCTTTTCGCAGGATTTTTTGGAAAAAAATAACCAACCTTTGATTAAGTACTCACCAGAAAGTAAGTGAGTTTTCCCATTTAACTCACAGAACCAACAACATGTCACAATTCCAGGGAAAAGACATGGGCTAGACAGTGCATAACACTCTTGTCTTTTTGGCTTTATAAGCATTGTTTTCAGCCTTTCTAAAAATTATGAAAGTGTGGTGCACCATGAAGGTTTGTGTGGTTTTGGAAGTCTTCATTTGGGGTAAGTGGTAGAGGCTCCGCCTCTCAATGTTGTTGGAGCTATTACTCCTCAGCTCGCCGGAGGCACTGCCCCTAGGTCTTTATGAGGGACATTGCCCATTGACCTTGCTGAGGCCATTATCCCGAGCCCCACCAAACTCATTTGATATATTTTATAGCCAAATTTTGTATTGAAAAAAAAAATTCAAAACCAATGTGATTTTTCTTTCAAGAATTGAAGTGTTTTTTAAGGTGCTGACTTTTGCTGACATTTTCCCGAGATTTCAAAGAGTACTCTCTGAGTAGCTAATTTTTGGTTTGCCAAGCATCAGTCCAAGTTTGTGAACTAAGGCAGGGGCAATAACATCTTTTAAATTTTTGGGTTTAGTTTATTAATGAATTTAAAAGAGTTACAAAGGACTTGTATTTAATCTCATTTACCTCACTTACAATTGTACTTGCATTGTGTCAAGCCTCTAACTCCCAGCATGAAGAGGAGAACCTGCAAGTGTTTGTTTGACTGTGTCTTGGTGCACTACAACTAGATTGAACCATAACGAACTTTCTTAGCAGCACTTGTGTAAGACAAATAGATTGGACCTCTTATACACTTTTTAAAAATAAAACAACATATATAAAGGAGATTAATAAAATGACAATTGCTCAAGCCTTGATCTGGATTGGACACAAGCATTGGCATTTCTATTCTAAAAGCATGTTTACATTGACATCCACCACATTGTCAAAAGAACAAAAAGAAAGCAGAGAATGGACAGTACTTGACCTACAACTTAAAGAAAGTAACCATGCTAAGCTACTCTAGATATCTAACAACTAATTTCAAATTGGTAATTATTCATGCAACAACGATTGCATATTTTTCTTTTGCACTACATCAAACACTAAAAAGAGTACATGTGTGATTACATACAGCTGTAGTTTATTAGGATATTGTAATATTTCTTAAATGGTCATCATAGTAGGTATGTAGTTTATTAGGTAATTTCTTTTTTCGACTTTAGTTCATGATTGTTTCTTTTAGAAACATGGTCTTTGTCAATCTATATAAGAAGCTTTCATCTCCTCTGTTTAATAAAACATCAATTTACCATAAAATGGTATTAGAGCGGGTAGAAATTTGCATTTTTTTTTTTAAAACAGCATCTTTTGATCTTGAATTTTTTTCACATTTGTTTTTCAATTTTTTCAAATAAAATCCATTGGAGGTATTTTATGAGAATCTTGCAGTTTGTCTTAAAATATTTTTGTCACAACCTGCAAGACTAGTCAAGGCTTCTCATCCTGCGATTTCTCACATGTCTTGCATTTTATTACATGTACTTGCATGTTGCTTGCATATGTTGTCTACCACACATAGTCTTGTATTCTGTCACAGATACCACACATAGTCTTGTATTCTGTCACAGGAAGGTTTCTTTGATGGGTTTTGATTACTTTTACCCTTAAAAACATCTCTGATGTGCTTTCATTATTTCTTCCCTTGAGAATATTTTGATGGGTTTTTATAATTTCTTTCCTTAAAAAAAATTATTGAGGTTTTTAATAACTGTCTCTTGAAAAAAAAAAATGGGTTTATAATTTTCTCCTCAAAAATTAAGGGTTTACTCTAGTCGGAGAAGGCTCTCTAGGTTCTAGAGAGGTTTTACCACTTTTTACTTAAAAACGATGTTTTATATGCAGATGCATGTCTCAGATTTTATGCTAGTTATCTATTTCATCAAATATCACTTCTGCATTCTATAATTCAGAAAAGTTGTGCAGGATTCCTTTGTGGTTTTTACCTTTTTTTTCCTAAAAAAAATGGTGATATACAATTCTTGGGTTTGGCAATTTTTTTCTCAAAAATGGTGACTTTTTGCAGTCTCTTCCTAGGCATTGTGCTCTTAGTAAACAATTGAAGATTTTTTGACTTTTCCTCAAAATTGTGGCAGTTGTTCTCATGTGTGTCTCTAGCCACAAGGAGAGACAACTTTGTCATCCAACATCAGGTTTGACATTTTGTGATAATTTTTTCTCAAAAGTTTTGCAAATTCTAGGAGGGTTAGTGGCACACTCATCTCAATGGCAGGGTTAGTAGCGAGCTCTTGTCTCTTGTTACAAAGCATTTTGAAGAAAAGGGCAGCGTTATCTATATTTTTGGATGGATTTTGTCTACTCTTGGTCATTGACATTCCACAAATCCAGGGAGTGTCTCAACAGCAGCATAATTGACTAAAGATTTTATGACCACAAAACAGGTACAGTTTTCTGCAGGGTAGTTAGACCAAGACCATTAAGGAAAGGTATTAAAAATATATTGTAATGTTTCTTTAGTGGTCATCTTACTTCGTCTTTAGTTTGTTACGTAACTTCTATTTTCTTCTTGAGTTCGTGATTGTCTCTTTTAAAAACATCGTCTTAGTAAATCTCCATAAGGAGCTTTCATATCTTTTGTTTAATACAGCATCAATTTACCATAACATAGTTAAAGTCCTTACAGATGTTAGATGATTACATACAATTAGGATCTGTTTGGTTGCTGAAATTGCAGAATGCTGGAAATCTATAATACTGGAAATAGCCAATTCTGGAATTTCAAAATCCGGAATATAGTCAGAACCGTTTGGTTCCCCTGGAAGATGAACGGGAAGATCTATTCTCAGCATGTCTAAGAGACCATGATTAAAGCTTATGCTTTCCAACTTTGAACATCTGCACAGAAATATGTGATGGACTGATGTCGGCAAACAATCGACCTCTACTAAGTAGTGATTGTTGGAGAGTTCTAGATGTCTCAAACTGGGTCAACATTGTGGAGAGATCAATTTCCTAGTCACAGGACGGTAATTCAATTCCATGGAGTAAATACATCGACATGGAGAAAAGAACCCCGGCTGGATAACCATTTCTATGTGGTCAAGGCAAACATTAAAATCGCTCAACCTTAGACACCGCAATTTTGTCAAATTCCCAATATTTGTACGCAGCACTTAAGCATATGGTATCCAAATAAATGGTGGGTCTTTAGCGATTGGAAACAGAAAAACACTTCTGGTAGACTTTGAAACTTAATGCAATAGGACAACTTTTTACTCCTGCAGTTTTGTCAAATCGCCGAACTTGGTGGGCAGATATTTTAGCAACCCAGCAATTGGAGGAAACAAAACTATTACTGGTAGAATTTCGATGGAAGTTGATTTGGAAATGTATATCTTATTTCAAATCCTTCAGAAACTCTACTGACCTTGGACCTGAAATTTTTATAAAATTTGGCTTTATAATAAATATACTAGTATGGCTGTTGATTTAAATTTTAAACAAGTTTCTCCTCACCGATACATACCTCAAACCAGGTTAGATCTCTGTGCTGTCTAGGAGTCCTCAAAACTTGTGAAAATTGCAGCAAAGATGCAGTTGCCATCACAGCTATTAATTTGATGGAACCATTAATCTGGAATATCTGTGATGTTTATAAACCATCGAAGCTCAGTCATTTACGAGTAACAGGAAAAGAACCAAGTCAAACATAAGATACTCTTAAAAACTTAGACTTTACCACAATTATTTTGAGCAATGAAACCAGTATTGAGACCCTAATCACATCAAAATTTTGAACTTAATAACAGATAGAAGATTTAGGCTATAAAATATCTATATTTGCAAACCGACCTCAAAAGAAGAGATCAAAATTTTGAGAAAATGCCTCAAGGAACATGAATAGAGACTTGTTTTACAACACTGAAGGAATCTCAATGTAATTAAAATGACTGAAAATTGTCACTATATCACTAATATTTCAAACTTTTATCAGAATTTTAAATATTATCAATTATATAAAATTTCCCTACAATTTCCAAATGAATTATTCCTTGCACTAGCATGAGCTGAAGAAGAAAAAAAATGCAAAATGTTCTCATTCCAGGAGCATTTCCAAAATACAGAGTATAAAACTGTGACTAAAGAAAACTAAAATTTTGGAAGTATGTGAAAACTAAAAACTGAAAAGCTCCACTGAATCTATTTGCTGCCTTTACATAACACTAAACATTCATTTTCTAAAAGAATTAACATATCATTTCTTAAGTGGTTCTCATATTCAGCTCACCAGTTAAACGATGCCTATAATGTATACTGTAGTAAATATATCTGCACTGTATATCAGATAATAAACACAATAATAATATAATAACTGCAATACTGGTGACCTAGATTAAAGAGCTCAACAGGCTCCAGGTTTAGGTATATAAGTTATACCCATGTTTCTTACCAAGAACATATATAAGATAAAATTCATAGAAATTATCATTTAAAGTGGCGTGAACATACTTTCAAAATGAAAGGCTAACATATAATAAACTAATATATATTTCCATTCTATTCTTAGATTTCAAGGCCACAAATCAATGTCCCACTTCAGTACCATTCAAACTCAAGCAATTCACTTCAATAGGAATCTCGTTTGGTTCTTACACCGCATTCAGGATTCCCTGCTTCCAACGAGGTATTCACAAAAACCACTACCTTGTTTTCCATCCTCTAAGTCTATCACTTTCAGGAGCACACGTGGCTGGTATGCTAAGGCTTCCACCCTTCTTGGGTCTGTCGGGATTGAGATGGGTCACCTCTCCCCATTCCAGAACTCCCTTGATGCCCCTCACCATCTACACCTTTCTATAAAGGAGTTGAACAATAATATCAAAATCAACATTTATAGACAAGTTCATTCATACCACCTCAAGTCAATACCCATGGAGATCTTCATTCTATGATGACTTTTTATGCGGAGCACTTCCTCAAGTTAAAGAATAGGTTTATTGTTTGCCCTTCTTACTTATCTTGTGGCTGGCCACATTCCCTTTAGATCCCCCTTGGTTCCTTTTGAGTTGGATCTCATTGCCACCAAGCTGTGATGAATCACTAGCTTGACAAAGTGGACATGATTTGTCAATTATGTAGCCTCAGAAAAACCTTGACCAAGGAGCATTTTGTTTTCTATTGCCCTATCTAGAGGGAGGTTCTATTTCCTTTTCAAAGAAGCCTAATCTCTATCTACGTCGATTAGAGGTGTCCATCCCTTTACCTAGGGGAGGTCATTTGTCTTCGAGACCACTCACTTCAGCATCACACATGCTCACAACCCCTCCTTTAATATGAAGGCTTGTTGTGGTTGTCATTTTTTCTTCTTATTGTTTCGGGCTTGTTTCTTTACGCAATGTTTGGTGTTGCTGCTATGGCATAACTCCCTGTTGCATATTCTTCAATCCCTTTGACCCCCTTTTGATCATTTGTTGGACATTAATAAATTTATCTGATCTATCTAAAGTTGATCGGTAACATGCATTAAGCCCCAATAATGTGTTGTTATTGCTCTCTCATTTCTTAAGACAATATTGCTTACAGAAGCCTTCACTAGAGTTGTTATCTTTACATTATGATGTGGTCTTTATGTTATGATGTGGATCAATTTATAAGTCAAGGGATTTTAATATCCCACCAAGTTGGAAATTTGATCTACAATCAAGCAAACCAAAACCTATTAATGCCAATACCATGGGGGGTATAAAACCCAATTTTGTGATAGAAGATTCTACATTCAAGTTCTATATAGTCCTTTACTTGAATCATAGTATTTGAGCTTGGTTGCTACATACTCTCAAGCCATGTATGACTTCAAAGAGAATATTGGAGATTCGACCTTGAGTCCAAAGAAGCTAAAACAAGTAAAGATGTTGTGACTTGGTAGAGGAACACCTAGCTTATAACATGCACAACTAACATAAGTGAGTGCTCTGCACTAATTAAATGCGCATGCATGTGAATTTCACAAGTTTGACTACTTCAAATTAGTATTTTAGTCCCAAACTTTCAGAAACATTCATGCATTTTAGAAGACAATAAAGTATTCAACCTAATGCCTAGGATGGGATTATGTTTTTACCCTATAGTCTCTTCCTTCAATACAATTCTCTTAAAGGCCAAAGATAAGATAATCTACTCCCAAATTTGATTAAGTAGGTGGGATCCATGGTTTGTCCAGACAACCCTACCAAGAGTTTTCTCAACTACATAGCTTCTCGAGCTCCCATGGATGTTGCAATGTACTCGGCTTCAATAGTGCTTCGTACAACTCAAGATTGCTTTTTGTTGAACTAGGATATCATGGTTGATCCTAAACTAAAACAACACCCTGGGGTACTTTCCCAATCAAAAACACTTCCTGCCCAATCCGAGTCAGGATATACATGTAGACTTATATCTACATTATCATACTTTAATCCCAATCCAATAGTTCTAGGTAGATATCTCATATTGTGTTTTGTTGCTACAAGATGTATTTTTCTGGGTTCACACATGAACTAAGTACATTTGTTGCATCGCAAATATTTGGCTTATTATTTACCAAATATATCAAGGATCCAATTATTTGTCGAGAGAGAGTAGTATCTGCTAATTCTGACTCTAAGCTTGCTTCCTTTAGTTGTAGATTTATCTCCATGGGTGTACACATAGGCTTGTTGTCCAGCATCCCAAATTTGTTTAAAATACCAAAAGTGTAGTTACCTTGATTCAAAATAATGCAAGTGTCTTCTTGTCATTATTAATCTGAGTAACTAATGTAGGATACCCAAATCCTTCATGTCAAATTCAGAAGCAAGCATAGTAACATGGGACGCGCCCCCCCTGTTTGCTCCATGTCCCAGAGACGGGGACGCACCAGGGACTTGGAGACTCTATTCCCCCATCCCCAGCAGTGCCACCAAATTCCACCACCTCCACCAAGGATGGATGGACATCCCAATGTTGACTATTTGCTGATCCAACTATTTATGTTCAATGTTCAATGTTCAATGTTCCAATTCAATGCAATGTTCGAATATTTACTCTTTTACATCTTTATATCTCATATTGCAATACATCTTTTCATAACTAGCATTTTAACTACCATATGCATAGTATATACAACCCATCCTCTCCTCCACCACCAACCCCTGTCATCCCACCACCATCCCCAAATTAAGGCCCCTTTGTCCCCCTATCCCAGAAACTTGTCCCCTTGTTTCATCATCCCCCCGTCCCCTAGGGTGGTGTAACTATGGAAGCAAGGTCTTGATGAGATGCTCTACACTTGTAATTAGTAAATCATCAACATAAAAAATGAGAATTAACATATCACTATTTGTTACCTTGAAGTAAAGGTTAGTATCTGCTTCATTTTTGGAGAACCCTAATTTGGTGAGGTAATTATCTATCCTTTCATCCAAGCTCTAGGGGCTTATTTGAGGCCGTAAAGAGTCTTCTTCAATTTGAAAACATGAGAAGCACCTTCATGCATAACAAATCCTTTAGGTTGTTCTAGGTATACTTTCTCTTTTATAATACCATTTAGAAATGCAGTCCTTACATCCATCTGGCGTATTTTCCATCCTTTTGAAGTGGCAATGGAAATTATTGCCCTTACTGGAGTGTAATGAGCAACTAGGGCATATGTCTCTTGGTAATCGATTCCTTCCTTTTGTGAGAACCCTCTGGCGAAAAATCTAGTTGTATGTTTTTCAATGCTTCCATCTGCTACATGTTTGGTTTTGACTAGCCATTTGGATAAGACAACTTGACTTGTCTTTAGGCCTACGTACAATGTCCCAAATATCATTCTTAAGAATGGATTGGTACTCTTCAATCATGACATCCTTCCAAACTTGATGGTTTAGTGCTTCTTCAACATTAGAAGATTCAGACTTAATGAGTTCACTCATGAGGGCAACATAGTTTGAATAGCCTCTTGGTTTCTTGCTTTCTCTGAAGGTACCCTTTGGCACTACGTAGTTTTCTACTTCTTCAAAAAAAAATCCCCAGCGAGGTCTTTTCCTATTAGTGGTAGAGTCATGAGGTTCAAGAGTATGGTTTATAGGTTCATTATCTTTTTAAAGTATCTCCCTCTGAAGCTCAAAGTCAGGATACTCTTCCATGTATTGAGGAGATTCATCATCTGTCTCATTAATGTTTTTAAATATTTTGAAGGCAATGTCTTCTTCAAAAGTTACATCTCTGCTAAGTTCAACTACTTTCTAACTAGGACTGTATATCCTGTAGGCTTTATATGATTCACTATATCCAACAAATATCCTTTCTTCCCTGACAGCCCTAGATATCTATCTTGGTGAGAACAATATGGTATCCGATGGATAAGAGAACCAATTTGCATTCATTTCATACTTCATGATGCGATATGGACCATGGTGTTGCCAGCCACCGCACCCTACCTAAACTATGAGCAATGATAAGATAGGCCAAAATTTTATGGGCTATGGGGCCCTAGTTTGGATCTTCTCTCTTTAGGAATATGAATATAGACTAGGCAACCAAATATTCTTAAGTGACTTAAGTTAGGCTTACTTCTAGTAAATGCTTCTTCAAGAGTTATATTGTCAAGAATAGAATGAGGACATTTGTTTTGTTTGTAAACAACAGTGTTGAGGCTTCAACCCAAAATGAGGTGTGAAGGTTTTGATCAAGCATCATGGCCTTAGCTGATTCTACCACGGTCATGTTTATTCCTTTCAGCTACCCCATTTTGTTGAGGGTTGTAAGGAACGGTGTACTCCCTCTTAGTCTTAGTTGTATTACAAAATTCTTTACAATTTTTAAAGATATATTCTCCCCCATTATTTGACCTTAGATTTTTTATTCTTTTCCCAATCATGTTTTCAACTAAGGCCTTAAATTCCTTGAAGTTTGATAGTATTTCATTGCATTATTTAAATTTCAGGAAATAAATCCAGGTTTTCCTAGAGTACTCATCAACAAAAATAGCATAGTACAAAAATCCCCCAAAGGAGGGTACTAACATCGGTCCACATAAATCAATGTGAATAAGTTCAAGTACATTTTTTGATTTATTCTCACTACAATGAGAAGTCCCCTTAGAGTTCTTACCTTATGCACAACACTTGCATATCCCTTTATGTTCTTGATTTAATTTAGGTAGTCTTGTAACAAGTTTCTCAATAGAAGGTAGAGCATGGAAGTGAAGATGTCCTAACCTTCTATGACATATTTCATTAGTAGTGGAAACATTATGAGTTAAGGCTTGTGTTTGAACACTACAAAGTTTGTATAAACATCCATCTCGAATCCATATTGTGTATTCCTTTTTTATGTTTGATTTCTTAGACCAGGTTAGAACTTTCGCATCCAAGAAGGTGATCTGATACTCTTTGTCTTCAAGGGCTGGGATACAAACCAGAATTATTTTGATAATAAACGCTGAAGTCTTCAAAGATAATGACATCCTTCCAAGTCACAAGACTGTGATACAACAATGGTAGAAAAGAGAACAATGCACAGTAGCAACAGACAAACACAAGTAGAAAGACGAAGAACATTGAGGAAGATCTATCACACAGCTACCAAGAATTCAACACTGGAGAGCGAGTCATATCAAAAAATTTACAAGGTGCCTCAGACTCCTAGATGATCTTGAACATGTTTACCATACAAAGTAAATAGATAGTTAATGCATTCAAAGACTAGAGTATAACACACAACAAGATAATACTTTATTCGTATAAGCAAAGTATACAACCATGAGTACAATGATGATCCATAGTTCAATTCGGACAATGTACATATATATCCCGAAGGAGTGACTCAACTGTCATGCAACTTTTCGGACACTAACTAATCCCGTCAACTGGGCTTAGACTTTGTCGACAACATCATCCCCCCCAAAAGAAAGTCGTCTCCGAATGACAAAATAGAAACAACTATGTACATCAAAACAAGACTAAGAAGAAGAAGGGTACGTCCCTAGTGTGGGTGTCCTAGGCTTCAACTATGCCCATAACTCGTGCTCGTGCACCTAATGGGTTTGAGTGTTCAGATCTGCCTTAGCCCATGTTAAAATCTCTAAAGATCTCTCCATCATCTCTGGTAAATTCCTAAGCTCCACCTCTTTTGCATCAAACTCCATCTGTAGCCGACTGTTGGCTTGCTTTTCTTCCTCCATCTGAGTAAGAATGTGACCTTCTCTAATTCCCTTTCCTGTTTAATTGCCTCCAATTGGCTAATGAGTGTTGCTTGCTCTGACTCCCAAGCTGACTGTCACTAAATTGGTAGTTGTCTCCTCCCGAGCCTTCTTTGCTACTACCTGATCTACCTGACTCTTCCATAGAGCATAGTATGCAGCTTGATATGCCTGTGCTATATCCCGCATCAAGTTCTCCACTTAGCTCTCTACTAGGGGCTCTCTACCAATCCACTCCTACCTTATCTCTAGAGTCTCTAAGTTAGACCTTCCTCATGCCTCGAAGCATACTGTAAAGGCAGCTAGGCAACTAGCTCGCATGAAAGATAGAACTTGCTCCAACTCCTACACCACTGTCTCCAATGCACGTGTTTGCGCAGAAATCACCACTTGGCAACCCCGAGTCACCATGTCAACCAAGTATGCCTCTACATCTTCCCCCATGGCTACCGAGGGACCTAATGTGGGCTACTCCTGTGTGGCCGTCATTGTCTCCACTATCTCTAACATCCTTTGAGTAGTGTTGTCCGTCAGGGGTGGAGGTGGTAGCTCAACTGCATTAGTGCAGTGACTCTCCTCCTCCTATGGAGCTATTGGATCCACCTCCTGGGATACTTCTCTCATAGGCAAGAGAATACTAGATGCTGGTGCTACTAGTCTGATGCCAAACCTTTGACTCAAATATGCACTCAAGTCCTATGTTGTACTCGCCCTACTAGTGCCCTCACTAGTAGCCAATAACGCAGTATCTATAGTGACCACAGCATGTGAACCAACGACCTCCAATCAAACCTAAGGTGCCCTCGAACTCTCAAGTACCTCCTCCGCCAGTATCTCCATCACTTCGCCTAGTAAGGTTGTAGGTGGTGATAGGTGAGAATCTGTTTGTAAAGTAGCCACTACCTCTGGAATGGCTGAGATCCCTGCGGGTACTAGCTGAGCCGCTACTGTGATAGGGCTCATAACTATAGGTTACCTAAACTATCCAAAACCAGGAATATGCGTACCTACAAGGGCCAACTGAGATGTTGCTAAGAAGGCAAGCCGAGGGAATAGCAACAGTGTCACGATAATGACTTCAACCTCTTCGTCATCCTCCATATCCTCTTCCTCTTTGTTCGTCTCACTATTGTCAAATGATGTCTCCTATCGGCCACTATCGATATTCCCATGTTCCGAGCCTGCGTCCAACTCCTACCCGGGTCACTTCTGCCCACCTAGTGTGTCTAAATGCTTCCACTGCATGATGGGAGGCTCACCTGGAGTGAGAGGGCCAAGCTTGAGCTCCAGCCTATCAAAGGGGATCATCCACGCCGTAACATCAAGGAACAATCCAATGGTGAAACGGGGCATGTAAAATGTCTAGTGTTGTGGCATCATGAACTCATATATGCCATCTACCAGTAATGTTGCCTAGTCATACACCTTCCCGTCCATGATCTTGTGAACCTACTCTTAACCAAGTCCATGAGGCAATGCCATTGTCCTTCCTGAATGTTAGACTTTTTTTGTCCTCTGCCTCTAGAAGTGTCCATTAATGCTTTCTTTTATGGCTGAGACAATTTACCGCACATGAGCTCTATTAGGCACGCCTTCACCTCTTGACTCAATTTCTTCAATTTGCCATTGATCTTCCTATCTCCCTGCGTATGGTCAGGTATGCCAAATACCCTAGTGAAGTATGTTGCTCTGAAGGAGATTACAAATTCTCGCCCTAGGTAGGAAAATAAGTTGGTTCAGGAAAACCTATCATAAGTGTCGATCATGGTGCACAAAAAGCCCTTGTACTCTCAAATGCAAAAGACTGGCATTCGGACTGCCCATTCTACCTTTTTTTTCTTATACTATTCTTTACTGAGTAATTATCGGGGGTATCCTACCACCATTTCCTGCACTCTAACCCATCCAGGCCTTCAAAAGGTATGTTTTGAGACGTGAGCTGCACTGTTGCAGCCGTTGTCTGTGTTAGTTGTTTGCTATTCTTTTTGCTCGTGCTTGTGCCTCCTGCAACTCAGACGCCTAAAGGCAATGTCTTCACATTTTGATTCATCCTCTTACTAGTAGCCAAATCTTCTTTCAACTTTTTCTTCCAGGCCCTCTTCCCTGCTAACTACATAACGGTCTCCTCTTTTGTCTTTTTGTTGCAACGAAACGGTTAGGTTTTTTCATTTCAACCTTGGAATAGCACCTCACAACTCCATACAACTCTTTACGGCTGAACAATACGGCTATTACGTACGGCTCCCTTTAGTTCCTCCTGCACAATTCGTACTGTGTTCCCCTTCGAGATGTTGTTGTGAAATGCATATCCCTTTTGCTTGGTACAATGGCTTCCTGTTGTACCGCATCTATTTGCTACTAAATGATGGTAGATTGGTAATGATATAATGATGTTGGATCGACCATATAGCCTTCTCTTTTCATGTTAAGGTGGCTATCTAAGCTTATCGAGGCACACGGTTTGTGTGTTCCTAGAGTTCGTACGGGTGCTTTGTTGTGATATTACATTCTTTTCTCCCGAAACCATCCAGTGCTCTATTCAAAACCTACGCGGAACTTTTGTTCTGTACAATATCTAATCACCTTCGCTAATCCCCTTGATGTCATGCGGTCTGCTTTGGAGTTGTACGATGGTTTGATTTCCTACTTCCTCAATTGGTCGTATGGTCGTACAATGACGTCTTGCTATGCTCGCTTGTGGGGGCTCTCCTATCCATGTTTGTACAGTTCGTACGATGACTAGAATAGCCTCCTTGTTGGAACTTGATACCCCTTATAATATCGTGCTCTCTCTTTGTCTCTTCATAAGACCATACGGTGTTCTTCCTTGCCTAAAGTATACAGTTGTTGCAAGTCCGCACAGTGGTAACCCTTTCCCTTTGCCTAGTCTGTACAGTGATCTAGCTTTTTTTAACCCTGTTCGTAGCAATATCCATACATCTTTTTAAATTGTTTGTATCGTACGATCATGTTTTCCATACCGTGTCTTCACTTGGCCATACGGTGTTTGAGTCCCACTACTCTACTTTTGTCTAATATATAGTTGAGTGACTTTAATAATCAACTTGCCCTTTTCTTATACCTATACTCCTTGTCCTGTTCTTATTTTATACACATTTATTATGCTTATATATATATATATATATATATATATATATATATATATATATATTTATTTATTTATTTATTTATTTATTTATTTATTTATTTACTTTTTACTTTTTTTTTTTTTTGGTTGACACGTTAAATTCTACTAGAATCGTTCATCTGGATGTGGCTATCTTCCTAGGCTTCATTCCTTTGATGGTAATTTTTTTACTGCAAACCATTTACTGGGTCGGCCACTTCCTTCCCGTCAAACGTCCAGAGCTTGATCACTCCATTATCAGCAACCTCATTAATCTTGTATGGTCCAACCTACTTTACTTTGAATTTACCCAATTTGATCTCATCACGCTCATTATATTTCAATACAAGCTGGCCTGGTTGAAATTTGTATAGTTTTAAATGCTTGTCAGCCAAAACTTGCACCTAAGCTATGAAACCTCTATAGCCCATTGTGCTTGTAAGTCTTCGTTCATTGAGCTTATTCAAGTTATATACTACTCCCTTAGACTCTCCATGTCTCCCGACTTGTTTTCACTTGCTATTTGTAAGCTCAGTACCATAAACTCTATTGGTACTATGGCCTCTTAACCATACATTAACTGAAATGGAGTGTGTCCCATGGTGAGCTTGTAGGAGGTACAGAAAGCCCATAACGTTGATGGCGACTTCTCTTCCCAATCTTCAGCTTCAACACCGCATGATTTATAAATTACTGAAACCAAAATTTTGTTTGTTGATTTTGCTTGCCCATTTTCTCTTGGGTAGTACGGGCTTGAAAGTGAATAGTAGATTTTAAATTCCACTATAAGTAGTCAGATGACATGGTTGACAAAGTGCCCTTCATGGTCGCTTGTCAATTGAATTGGTATATCGTACCTTGTAATGATTTGTTCATAGATAAATCTCATCATACTGAGTGCAAAGTTATCTGGTAGGGCCCGTGCCTCTACCCACTTTATGAGGTACTCCGTTGCTACGACAATGTATCAACATCTGCGGGCTTTGCTTACCTTCAAGGGTCCAACAAAATCTAGTCCCCACTATTCAGACAATTCCTACACATGTGAGGCATTTAGGGGCATAAAATCCCTTTTTAGTGGCTTTCCGGCTCTCTGACATGTATCACATCCAACGACCCACTCCCTGGTGTCACTGTGCGCGGTAAGCCACCACAATCCTGCAAGAAGTATCTTGCGGACAATTGTGTCTAGTCCCATATGTCCGCCTACAGGCCCTTCGTGTGCTTCCTTTAGTACTCTTGGTATTTCCTCCTCGAGAACACATTGCCGAAGGATTTGGTCAAGTCCCATCTTGTATAGTAGCCCGTTGATCAATTGGAATGTTTGGCTTTTCAGTATGAGTCTCCATCTTTCATTTGGTTGCATTTCCCTAGGGAACTGACCCATTGAAAGATACTCTCCAATACTTGCATACCACGATGGTAGTACAACTATCTAAAACAACTGTACGTCTAAAAAGTCATCATTGACTCCCTCAAGTGGTTTCCCTAACTTGATTCTAGAGAGGTGGTTTGCGCTCATATGGCTTTTCCCAAGCCGTATTATAATCTTAAATGTGAATTCCTGCAGGAGAAGTAACCATCTACTTATCTGTCCCTAAATGATTGATTTATTCACCAAATATAGCAAAGCCTAATGGTCTATGTAAAACACAAATGGGGTTGCCAATAAGTAGTGCCTAAACTTCTGTAGGGCATACCCCATCCCAAGAGCTTCCCTCTCAGTCGTGTTGTAGTTCTTTTCTACCTTTGACAAGAGTCTACTTGCAAAGCGAACTGGGTGGTCTAATCCATGATCACCTATCTGTGCCAGTGATGCTCCGATTGCAAAATTTGACACATTGACATGTACGTAGAACTCCTTGTCCCAGTTGGGGCAAGCCAAAATAGATTTTGTCGCTAGTTGTGTTTTCAACCCCTGAAAGACTTCATCCTGCTCTATTTCCCACTTGTAGGGTTCTCCTCTGCAAGTTAGTCTGTCAAGAGGGTAAGATATTTTGGTGAAAAACCTTCTATAGTGCCTAGTGTGTCCTAGGAATGATTTTACTTCAGTCACGTCTGTCGAAGGTGGCATTTCCAATATTACTCGAACCTTATCCGGGTCCATCTTCAAGCCTGCCTTGCACACGATATGTCCTAGCAGTTGTCACTGCGGCACCATGAATCTGCACTTCTTGGGGTTTAGTGCTAGCCTTGCCCGTCTGCATCTTTCCATACACTCCTTGAGTGCATTCAGGTGCTTGTCCTCCGTGCTAAAAACTAACCAATCGTCCAAGAAAGCTTTGAAGTTTCCTACTGACATCTTGTCGAAGATGTGAAGGATTATCCTTTGAAATGTTCCCGAGGCGTTGCACAAACCGAACTACATCTAATTGTAAGCGTAAACTCCATCTTCCACCATGAAGATTGTTTTCAACTTATCTTCCTCAACAATGGATATCTGATTGTAGCCAGAAAATCCATCCATGAGTAAGTATATTTCGTGCCTGGCAACTTCCTCCAAAATACTGTCAGTAAATGGTATTGGAAATGGATGCTGATTGTTACTGTGTTCAAACAATGGAAATCCACACATATTCTTATTTGAGTGGTATCCATTTTTAGTGAGATTACAATTGGAGACACCCACTCACTTGTTTGTACTCGAAAGATAATGCCTGCAGCAAGCATTTGATTAATCTCGTTCGTGACCCGTGCGGCATAGTTTTTATTCATACGGTATGGTTGCTTCCATACGGGCACCACTCCTTGTATCAATGGGATCCAATGGACACATAATTCTAGTGGTACTCCCTTTAGGTGTTTGTATGTCCATGCGAAAACATCCTTGTACTCCATGAATATTTTGAAGACCGTTGCTTTCAATATAGGATTCTGGTCATCTCCCACAAAAATGTTTTTTGGGTTGGCCTTGTCTCCTAAGTTCACAGTCTTCACCCTGGGTTCTTCATATTTAATAGGTTTCTCATTGTTGAATGTATGCCTAGGTGTTTCATCTATTGGTGCCTCCCTTCCTTGACTTCTCTGTATTCCGACAAAAATTCTTCTTTTCATCTTCCTCACTTCCTTCTTCCACCCCCAACATGTGACAACTCGAGAAGAGTTCACAGTCCTCCATTTGCCAATGGAGTAAGTCATTCACCGAGTCCAAGTCGTCGTCATTGGATCCCCCCCTTCTAGTTTCAGAATTCCTTCTTCATTGGGTTCCATCCTTTTCCTTCCTTCGTCGTCTCCTTTGCCTTTGGAGTCTGACGACGCCACATCTTCTCCCACCATCCGGGTGTGTAGGTCAATTATGAACCTACGACCCCCACTTTCCATCGAAAGAGTGTTCCTTTTCTAGTCATGTTTCACCTTTGCCTATACTAGCCAGCTCCTTTTGAGGACGGCGTCGTAACCTTTCCTTTTCAACGAGATAACCGCAAAGTCAAGTCGAAAGGGTTGTGTCCCAATTGTTACAATTTGCGCCATTAAAGTCCTAAGGGGGTTGATTCTGTGTTGGTCAATGCTAAGCAGTTGGAACGTAGGTGGCCATAGAGTTGGTTGTCCCAACTTCTTCCACGTTTCCTCAGGTAATACATTTACACCTGACCCTCCATCTACAATGGTGTCTGTTAGGATGGTTCTAAGGATACCCATCTCCACTACTGTAGGGTGTCTTCCTATCTTCAACGCGAGTAGCATTGGGTCTGTCGTGGTAGCTCCGCTTCCACCCTGGGTGTTCTTCCCTAGCTCGTCCATCGTCTTTGGGGATGGTGTCATATTTAAGATTGATGTCCGTAACTAAGGCATTGCACGAAGGTCATTTAATTTCACAGGAACCTCAGCTTGCATTACCTGTCGTATAATGTTTTGTTCTGCTTGGTTCCTCCTTGAGGTACCTGCAATGTCCATTTGTGTTCTTTCAGCCACCATCTCTCTTTCTATTTTTGCTTTTGCTTGTTGCATCCTTTTCTTCTCCTCTTCAAGATCTAGGTATGTTGTCTTTTTCGCTTGTGCACGAGTGGTTGCTAATGTTTCTTCCTCGCATCTTTCTATAATCAACAAGTTCACCCCGAGCTTAGGGCATTTTGAGTCATCGTAGTCTCCAAGACCACACCATCTACACAATAGTTGTGGTGTTCCCTTCGTGGTACAATCTCTAGCAAAGTGGCCCCATCAATTGCATGCACGGCATTGTATCATTGGTCGTCCGATTGGATCATATTGTATCCGGCTACAGCCTCCATTATTATTATTGTTATTGTTGTTGCCTCCTCTTCCGCATTAGTTGTTTCGATACCCTCCTGAAGTTTTCATGTCATTATTTGATTTGTTCCCATAGCTCCTAAGGTGTACACTTCTTGCGTCTGAAGCACTTGCTAGTGACCCTTTGTTTTCATATTGAACGAGCATTCCTTGGTGGAATGTCCGGCAATCTAGCAGATATCGCAAAACGGGTTCTTGGGGCAAGAGCCCTTTGTGTGGCCCTCCTACTTGCAATCCATACACCGCAATTCCCCTTCTATGTTTTGACCAGGGTTCTTTTTCATGTTTTTAAATTCTTTCATCATACGCAGCATATCTTTTTGTAAAGCTGAGACCTTTTTGTTCGATTCCTCATTGTTGCTTTCAGAGGATGAGTCTTCCGAATCTGAAAATCTGTCTTTCTTCTTTTTCCCAGTTTTGCATTCGCTCTCTAAATCCATTGCGCAGTTAAATGCATCAATATACAATGTAGGAGGTACTCTTTTCATCTTTTTCTGTAGTGTTGGTCGTAGCCCTTCGATAAACCATCTTTTCTTCAACCTGTCAGCTGGTGGGCTTTCCATCTTTCCTACCAGCTCTTTCAGTCTCCTCACGTACCCGCGGACTATTTCATTCTTCCCCTGCTTTGTACTATAAATTTCCGCTACAATCTCATTGTCATCCCTGAGTAGTCGAAATTCTGCTATAAATTCTTTCTTGAGTTTCGCCCATGTGGCTAGCTTCTTTTGGTCGATGTCTGAAAACCAATTGATTGCTACACCTCTTAGGGTAGCTGAAAACTAATGTATCTAGTCATCTTCGTCCATTACGCCATTCATAGTCCATATCGTTTCACACGTTTTACAATGTCAAACTGGATTGCCCATCACGTCGCCAATAAATTTAGGTAGCCATCGTTATCTTTTGCTTGGTTCTGCTTGACCTTTTTGCTTGTTGCACACTTGTGTTGTTCTGCGCACCCATGTTGTTTTGCATACCCGAGTTGTTCTGCACAACCACGCTACTCTAGACAACCACGTTACTCTGGATAACCGCATTACATTGTCTTGTGAAGAGTTCTATAAGCAAGGTTGTTCAATTATCGAGTTGTATCCATTCGTCTAGTGTATCGGGGACAAAGAGTTCACCCAATGCTCGTGCTCCTTTGGCACCTTGAATCATGTTGGTTCCTTCTCTTTCGTCTTGGTTCTCCACCCTTGGCGTATTTTAGAAACTCCTCCCTCGTCTCTTCAACCAAATTTAACGTTTGTCAGGTCTCCTCGAGCAAGTCCTCGATACTTCTCGATTGGTTAGGCGAATGCACTCCGTTGGTCAGTGCTCCTACGCACCGTGTTTACCTTCAATGGCACCACCTCGATGCCCGTCAACGAGCTGTTGAAATTTTTGCCTTCATTCTACCTGTTGCATCAGGATTAATGCTTCACATGCTATACGCACATGATCCTTTTGTTTTATTTTATTTCGATGTTTATTGAGCAAGTTCGGCATTAATCTTCAGAACACATCTTTCATACCAGGTTCGATACACAGCTGCACCAAATGTTTACCGTACAGGGTAAATGGATAGTTATTACATTCAAAGACAAGAGTATAATACATAACAAGATAATACTTTATTCATATAAGCAAAGTATACAATCACGAGTACAATGATGATTTGTAGTTCAATTCAGACAATGTACATATATATCCCGAAGGAGTGACTAAATCGTCACGCAACTTTTCGGACACTAACTAATCCCATCAGTTGTGTTTAGACTTTGCCAACAACAGGACAAAGGCCTCTAGCATTGCAGCCAAGTGGCCTTGAAGACGTGGGAACAGTTGAAGCTAAAGATGTTGAGAAAATGTACATTGCTACTCTCCAATCAGCTGATAGTGATCATTGTATATCTCGTTCCAGCATGATGCTTATAATGACTTTGGTACTTATATGTTGGGGAGTAATCTACTCACAATGGAACCAATCATGAGTATGGTGAACATTTTTTAACAGAACAAGGAGTCAGCCCTTTAATACTTGGGCTGTGAAAATAATTCATGGCGAGCAATTTTGAAGATTATAGAGGATAAGAGTTGGCTGGTGGATATCCTTAGCGCTAAGGATTTCCACCGCTGGAAATTCCTAGCATTAAGGATTTCCACCAAATGCAGTTTAGCTTTCCTTTGCCTTCAAACCTTTCAAACTTATTCATCCTAACTCAACATCCAATACCTCTAACACTTATTCATTTTGACACAAAGTGAAAAAGGGGAAAATTTTGGTTTGAGAGGATTAATGTGGTGGAAATCCTTAACGCTAAGGATTTCCACCAAGCATGATTTTCTCAAAACTTACCCCATTTCAACATTCCTTGTTCTCTTTTACTCACGATATCACCTTCTTGCTATAAATCGGATTTTGGATGCCTTAGAGGGTGGTGGAATTTCAAGCTTGGCAGGATCAATATGGTGGAAATCCTTAGTGCTAAGGATTTCCACCAAGTATACTTCTGCCACTTAGACTCCCAAAACTTCGCTATTTCGCACGCTTATGCCAATTCTTTCACTAATTTTCGATTTACTATGCCTTAGCATGATCTTACATCAATGTTGGATTGATGAGGAGAAGGGAAATCCTAAACTTTAAGGATTTCCATTGAAATCCACAAAATTCACTTTGATCGTGATCATTCTCCCATCTCCCGAGCATGTAACCTTTATCACTCAGACTAAAATTCTACCCTCCCACTTGGACCTAGGCTAAGAAAACACCACGAAAGGACACCAAAACCCTGGACAAACATAATTTCCCTACGAGACAAAATTATTCAAACTCACCCTCAGACTTGGAGACCGAAAATGTTGACAACTAAAACCAGCTAAGGCAAATCCTACTTGCTAAAGCAAAAAGAGGGGGGTCCCCCATTTGCAATAAGGTGATGGTGTGAAAACCACACAACAGGAAGTTGCCCCCATGTTTGCAGATGAGACCTTTCTGATTAAGCAGTTAAGGGGAGAGGTTAGTGAGCTCACCAATGAGCTTGATTCCACTAGGATTGCTTTAAAACGTGTCCACGAGGCATTTCTTGAAGCAAATAATCAGTTATATGAAGCCAAACATTTCAAAGAGCAGGAGAATAGAGAAATGGCCACAGAGATCAGCCAGGTAATGGAGGAGCTTGATAGCATTCAAGAGGAAAATCAGAAATCGGAAGCCTGGAACAGCAATATGTCTGGAGGCCATAAGGATCATATAGTAACCAGCTGATTTATAATCCCATGTTTGATGTAAATGCTGATGACTTCTGACAATTCACTATTTGAGTTGGATGATGAAGATTTTCCTGATTTTAGTGATGAGACTGGAGTTGATTACAAGATTGCATACAATAGCAATCTCTAGCAGTGAATAGTTGATTTAGGATTGGAGTTGTGGGCAAAATTTTAGGTTGATTCCTCTATTCACTTTCCAATCAACACCAACATACCATTCTTGGCACGCAGATGAGTTTGTATACATTTCAAGTTCAACAGATGACTAGTACATAATTTAAGATTGATGGTAGGGAAGATTTGCTCCCTGGAGATGGCTTCTCAGCTAATCCCATTCTCATTACTCCTATGCATACAGTGAGATTTCTGATTGTTCATTGCTGTCTTTGTTTCCTCACACTGTTTATGGCGACCTCAGTCTTGGGACAGTTAGGTTTTGAGCATTTGCAGTCTTCAGTACAACCAGTCACCAATTTCTCTTGCAAAAGTTTAGGATACTACAATCGTTTCATACTGTTGGTTGGCGATCTATCAAACGATAATTGATTAATCACAGAGACATGGGTTAGCCAGCACATTTAAGGTCCTTCCCTTGACACTTGGAGATTAAGTGTCAATGGTATGTTTTCGGCTAGCCATAGTAGAGACATTCCTTGCTTGACACATTACAGAGTTGAAAGTTGTAACAGTGATTGATCTTCATTTCCATGATGTCAAGTGGAGTGATGCTTGGGTTTATGGTTAAATTTTGAGCGCGGAGTTCTTTCTATTGCACAAGATCAGGATTAGAAGTGAATTTTTTGATGTGGTATTTTTCTAAGTTACCTTCTCTCAGGGATTTCAGCTTTGGTTTTGATGATGCTTTCTTTATGGGTTTCCAGGAGAGGAGAATGTAATTTGAGTAAGTTGTTTATCAGTTATGAACGAGTAGCACAGTGTCACATGGCGGCTATGTTCTGAGTCTAATTTGAAACCTGAGATCACTATGGTTAGTAGCTCAGTAGTCGATAGGGATGTGGTAGCCTATGATAAAATCCAAGAAGTCACTCCTATGGTTTTCCAGTTTGGTCCTTTTGAAGAGTAGTTCTTGAGATGACCGAGTTCATACAGGGCTTGATTGCTCTTCTGGTTGGGGCACCTTGCAATACAGTGTCTACAGTGGATCGTGTTGCAGTTTCCCTACGTTGACTTGTGACCATAGGATCATTTTTTGTTGCACTATGGATCAATCAGTTGATTGAAGACTGCATTGGCATTGCTTGAGGACAAGCAATCTGTGGGAAGGGTAGACTGTAATGCCCCCACTTTTATGGTTATCTTATAGGGCAATTGGTGTTTTTTTTGGAAGGGGTGCAGGGAGATTTTTTGATGCATTAGTAAGTTCAAATGAATTAATGGAGATAAATGACACATTTTGGAGTGGTTTAGAACTTGTCCAAGACTAGACTTTCTACATTAACACTGGCCTTTTTTGCACTTAATACTTATAGTAAGTTTTTTGTGAGACTCAAATTGGGCCAGTTTGGTGTTTGGACACACTATTTTAGCGGTTGCTATTTTTCCTAAGTGTCTCTATCTGTAGCATTGGGTCAGCCTCTACTTTCCCAGCAGTGAAATATGTCATTCTTGCACATTGGGCGAAGTTTAATTCTGCTAAAAGAAATATATTTTGATTTTTAGTTACTTTATTATATTGTCACTTTTTGAGTTAAGTGAATTGCACCACTTGGCCTAGTTGCAAAACGTTGCTTTAAAAGGGAGCCCTTTTATGTCCTAGTGTATTTATGGAGAAATGTTGTATCCCACATAGATTGGTGAAGAGAATAGAAACTCTCGAGAATGTTATAAAGAAAAACTTGTGGAGTTCATTTGAGATGCATTTTGTCGAAGAATTTGGACATATTGTGAGCTCTTTGGAGAGTTTGTTTCAAGGGCTTTTGAGGATGAAAACCCTCATAGCTAACAATCTCTGTGCGGTTGCAAGATACAGTCTGAAGATTAGTTTAGTGCGTGCATGACTGGTAAGATCTTTGTGCACATTATAATTATGTACCACACTTTGGCTTATTATCAGCAAATGATTGTAAGTTTGAAGGGATGATTTGAGGAATAGGAGCTGATGACTAAAATATACCCCTAGCTGGATGTACTAATACCTTGCTGGGATGCATCATTTTGTTGGGCTGCATCACTGGTTAAGGGCTGTGTCACTTGTTAGGAGGTCGTACTTGCTGCTGACCATTCTTTGCTGTAGCATCATCCTCTGCACTCAAGCGGAGATTGGAACTGTATAGTAATATCATGGACATTAGAGGAAGTGTTTATCTTCGTAAATGCGATTTTCTCTCGTGTTTCCTTGGACTCAATTTTCTGTAGCGAACTTATATACATCAGTTCCTGAGTATTGACAAGCTGGATTTTGTGGATTGTGGATAGTAAGATGTCTGTGATATCGTGGCAGACCTGTAACATTCACTGTATAAGCAATGAATAGTGATTTGAAGACCTTTCAAACCCATAGCAGCAAGCAGACACACAAATCTGAAGGTATCATGTTTGGACTATTTTGCTAAGTGCGTTCTTGATCATAATATTTAAGTAGAATGTCAATACCATCCCGACTTGTGAACAGCAGTATGTAATGGTTCATGTATTACAGTTTAGATGATGAATTTGTGGTTTTCCCTTGATGTGTAATTGTTTTGAGTGAACAAAAAAAAATTAGGCCAGATTATTGCTTGTTTTTTTATTGGTATTGGCAAAGCACTGGCAGTCAAAAATTCTTCTACAAAAAATCAACAAAAAGAAATCTAGGATTGTCTTAAAGTCCCCTGCCCTCCCCAATTATAAAAATGTTGGAAACGCTATGAAACATCCCCAGACAAGACAATCGAGAGACGTCAGAAATGTCCATCAGCCATCCTGGGGGCATCTAGCTATTCTCTGTGGCTAAGTACGCTTCCAGCATTCAAAAAGCCAAAAAAAACACTTTATATGTTTGATTTCCAAAGAAGCAACATGGGGACCACAAGGGCATCCACAACTCTTACTAACCCTAAAATGATAAAAAGACATCAAAATGGAAACAAATTTCTTCTTACCAAGCATTTCTCTCCCTCCATTTTCTCATTGTTTGCTCCTTGTTGTGGGAGTTTGCTTGTTCAAGAAGAAATTGGCATGAATTAGAGGAGAGATTGAGCTGACCAGAGGAGACATTAGACTGATTTTTGTTTGCTACAAGTCTGAAAGAAGATCCCAGCTGCAAGTTTTAAGCTACAGCCAAGGTATTTCCTCTTTTTTCATTTTTTTGTTTGTTAGTAAGTTCACAGTTTGTAGATTGAAAAGTACTTTCGCTGCTTTTGTTTCAGACTTTGAAACACTATAAACAAAACCACAAAATGAGCAGCAAGGGCCATGAGGGTAGTGACAGTGAAAATCAAGTGTACACAATGTCAATAGACCGGTCGTCAACTTCTAAAAATCCAAGCTCGGCCTTATCGATAGGCCGTATTTTGTATGCCCTACACCTCCCTTCATAGATTTACATAAGTCCCTTTATATCCAAAGAAACCATCACTTCAGTTTAACATAATGTGACCTCCAACAAGGGAAAAAAATATAGGATGCAGCAAGAAGTGGCTATCATGTTTGCAGCACTCATTACCATGGGAGCTATACTACGGTCACAAGCCACCTAGTGAGTGAGAGTGGACATAGTGTTAGGGTTTGTGAGGGAATAACATCGAAACAGTACATTGAATTTGCCAAGTTAGCTGGAGCAAGTGTGGGCAAAATCATTGCATATTACAATAAGAATCTAAAATGGCCATCCACTGATATGCATGTCTCTTCCAATGTGAATGTATCAATTGAAGAGAGTTCCAATACAGGGAAGAAGAAAGTGACAAAATTTCAGAGATGGGCTTAATGAATATTCAAAAACCTGAGCAAGCTGATGATGCAGTGACCAAATTATTTTATGCGCATGCTCGTTTATTTCATTTAGCAAGGTCACCTCATTTTAGAAATATGGATCATCCGATGCCCTCCCAAGAGAACATAGCTTGTGTACCTCCCTCCTTGACAAACAATAGTCAAAAACAACCTTGACGATGGAGGAGATGAAGCAAACATGGACTGGGGCTAGTTGTTCCATTGTCATGGATGGGTTGACTAATATTCAACATAGGCCACTCATTAATATTATTGTTGCATGCCCTACTGGTTTATACATTCTTGAAGTTGTTGGTTGTTTTGGGAAAGTTAAGGATGTTGATTTTCAGCTTGCCATTTTCAAGGTCATAGAGGAGGTTGGACCTTCTAATGTTATCAAGATTGTGACAGATTCAGCTTGTGTAAGTTAGTTCAGCTTGTGTAAGTTAGTTAGCTGGTTTGATAATTGAGAGTGCCTTCAACTATATCTTTTGGACTCCTCGTTGTGTCCATGCTTTAAATAATGCTTTGAAGGATATTGACAAAATAGATTGGGTCCAGGCAACAATAATAGAGTCTAGAGAGATATAAACGTTTGTATGTAATCATCATACATCACTTGCACTATTCCAGTCTTTTTCAAAGAAAAAATTGCTCAATCAAGTTGAGACTAGATATGCTAGCAATAATATTTGGATGGAGAGGATATTGAAGGTGGAAAATGCTCTACAATCCATGGTTGTTTGTGTTAGCATGAATGTTGATGGTATTCCTATGGGGGAGTATGTAAGCAATGATGGAGACATAATTCAGAGCTTATGTGTTGCATTCATGACAATATTTATCATTGATGTCAACATACTTGTTATTCTATGAAGACTGGCAGAGTTACAGAGAAAGAAATGTTCAGCGCGGTTCAAGGAATGAAGATCAGCTTATGCGCACCTGAGGATATGTTTAGCAGTATGTCTAGATGCGACAACTAGGAAGTATAAAGATTGGTTCGAGTTATGAAGGATTTACTAAAGGCAGCTTTCAAATAATGTTTCTGGAAAGCGGGTTTTGATGTTTTGATTCTATCTCCTCACAGGGATGGAATTGGCTTAAGCGGACTGAGAAACAGGTTGAAGACATGACAAAGATGCCTTGGTCAAGAGGGCATAATCAAATGATCATCGTGTGAAAAGTTATGAAGACTGCGAGCTGACAATTTGAAGATAATCTTGAAAAGTGTAAAATCATAATGTTACATGTATTGTAATATCTTAAGAATGTCCTATATTATTATTGTAAGTTAGGAAAGCCTCAAGGCCTACTCAATAACTTGTTTTAGGACTTGGTATAAAGGAAAGGTTGTTTCCTTGGTTGTAATCATCAGTGAGATCACTTTTGTAATGCGAACTTGAAAGAAAGATCCAATGTGGATAGTTACTGTATGAGCGAACTTGAATGCGAATATCTTTTGATCAGAGCAGAGATTGATGAGGACTGATGTGTTGTGACCTTCAAAGGAACTGTATTGGCAAAGGAGTTGTTGTTTAGTCAGTTCAGAAATCTTCAATATGCTTATGCAGAAGATTGTCTACTGAGGACTGTTTCTGAGGCTATTTGGACAATGGGTTCAATTGTCCTCCTTTCAACTCCTGGAAACTCTTAACAAGGATCCAAAGTCTCTTAATAGGGACTCATATGTACTGATTGTATTTCATTGAATCCTAACAGGGTCTATCCTTTTACAAGGAACTTTTATATTAGTACATCATCTTGTGGGCATCATTCCCACCAAGGTTTTCCCTCTGATCAAGGGTTTCCCTAGTTAACATATATGGTGTTATTGTGCATGGTTTCTATGGTTGTTGCATCTACTGTTTACACACTTCGGAATTAATAAAGATATTGATAGTTTTTTTAATTGCATAACTAATTCACCCCCCACCCCTCTCAATTATCTTGGTGGACTTTACTTTCTAACAATTTGTGCAGATTGTAAAAAGTGGCCTCAATCAAAACTAGATAAAGGGAAAGCGATGATAAATAGAGTACTTAATGAGGCTTGATGGGCCAATATCAAGTAAGAAATCTAAAAATTGAAATTCAAAACTTATTTTGTCTTTGAATTTGTTAGTTTTTAGTGTTACTTTGCTTTACTTTGTATTCTAAAAGTTATAATTTTTAAATGTTGCTTGCATGTATGTTTCCTTTGTCATAACACCAGATGTGAGGGCAATTATGTATGTAGAAATCGACTCTCCTAGCCTAGGAGAGATAAATGAAATTTTGATAGCATGCTTAATCAAATGAAGGAATTAATTCATCAAATGGATCCTACATCGCAATTCTATGAGGAGCGCATTAGGTCTATTGTCACAAAGAGGTGGAATACAAACACAATGAACGCCCCTCTTCATATGCTTGCCTATGCTCTTAATCCAAAGTGGATTAAGCCTAGACCTAGGCGAATGCTAACTTCTACAGATGAATTGGTGATAGAGAGGCTTACATCAGCCCTCATTAAAATGTATAGCAAGGAAAATGCAACATTTCATTGAAAGTAATGGCTTCAATTTGCTGATCTTTAAGGTTCTAAAATCAACAATTCATGGGCTAAGTTAGATAGGGCCACCATTGCACCAAAAAAGCCCATCAAATGGTTGAAATTTCATGGGATGGACACACCAAAACTAGAACAACTTACCATTCAATCACTCTTACAAATTGTCAGTTCCTTTGTTGCATAAAGCAACTAATCGAACTAATCCACCTATGGCTTCACCCACAACAATAAGAGAGACAAGCTTACTTCCAAGCAAGTTGAAAAGCTTGTTGTGGTTCATTGTGCCTTGAGCCTTAGGACCAACAGAGTATTGACAAACTCCAATAGTGTGATGGGATTTTGATCCTAGAGATGTTAGGTGGACTGGTTGGGCTACCATTAGACAATCCACTTCAGCTAAAGGAAGATAGCGACTCAAATGATTATAAGTCTTTGGATATTGATAATGGGCCTTAGTTTCATAGGTTGTAGCCTATTATAATTTGATGTTTCAGACTTCTAGAAATCTTCTAGATATATGTTTTGAGACATTTAAGTATTGATCGACCAAGTTTTAGACTGTTGTAGTGATGTTGTTCTACTACTGCTCTCACAATTTATACTATTGTCATTATGTTGTTATACTATCAATGAGTATTTATATATTGTTTTATTGTTATCAATCATTGACATCTCTCTCTCTCTCTCAAAACATATAATTAATATTGTTGTCTCAAGCTTTTACAAACACTCTATATATATAATTATTATTGTTGTCTCGAGCTATTACAAATGTTGTCTCTCTCTCTCTATTATTGTTGTCTCAAGCTTTTTTACAAATGCGTGTAATTCCATTATTTTTTATTACAAGTCTTTCAATATGGACAACTATAAAAAATGTGAATGGACATGGTGAGAACTAAAAAGCTAAAAACAATACAAACAAAGGTGAGATCCGGCGCCAAGCCTGAGCTAATTTAGCGGAATACAAACCGCTCCACTTTGGCTATAATCCTATGAATAAACATTTGCTATATACAAGACTAAGATTAGTAGAATAGGTATCCCTAAGACCTTGGCTCTAAGAATATATTTTCATAGGCTCATTTCGGAAAAGAAATTGTAATAGGCTCATATTCGAAAATAGATGTCCCTGAGATGTTTGCTCAAACATCAGTAGAATAGGTATCCATAAGAACTTAGCTCTAACTGAAGAACTTCAAAACGATTTCAATATGTAAGGCTTTACGCTAGAGGAATACGTATACTTGAGATTTTGACTCTAGATCCAACGAAAAACACGATGATTTTCATCAGACTTGTATGAACCGGAGTAATTGAAGAAAAGTTTCCATGTACGCCTGAATTTAATAGAACACATAATCCTAGTACCTTCGTTACACGTCTCGGAAAGATTTACCAAAAAACGAAAAACAGTTTCCGTTAGCAGGTCATACTACGGATATTTTTGAAGAATGAGCCTCCATCGAGTTTGAAAGGGAAAACCTCATACTCTTCCGGCCCTCTACATCTCCGACGCCAATAAATTGTTTATTTATAGATTCCACGGCAAAATTTTGGAAACAAAATGATAAATTTGAAAAATATATTAATTTCTAAAATTTTCGAACCGATTTACAACGACATTTGACAACATTGGGTGCAATGGAAAGGGCTCGACAAACCTGAAGTCTCCTTCGCCAAAATCTGCGAAGGCTTTCCTTCCAAATTACGCAAAAAAAAAACACTACGTCAACTCGTCAACGTGATGATTTCGCCGTTATTTCCAGTGCCTTATTTAAATCACTCAACGAAAGACGATTTTAGAGGTTGCGTGGGTGCCTAGTTCAAGTGAATTAGCATCTCTTCTGTAACAATTAAATTCTCCTTTGTATTTAAAGTGATTTTATATGGTTTTTTTATGAAAGTCATTATTTTTTGTTATTCAATGAAAAGGCCAACAGGGCAGGCCCCACGAGGCAGAAGATATATCTTTTGGAACAGTTCTCCCCATTATCCACCTGAAAAATGTGTCTTGGAATTGGATTGATCTACATGGAGTATATTATTTATTTTTTTATTTAAGTAATTCGAGTTTGTTATATTTGGCAATGGTGAAAAATCTATAATGTATTTTTTTCACTTTGTTTTACTCTGATTTTGAATAAGTTAATTTTGGTGTGATATATATATCATAAAGAGGACACAATATGAGTCACATCTAATATCATTCCATCTTTGAATATATATAATAAATTTAAGATAATTTAAATGCATGTTTCTATTTTTTTTTAGTGTGTCAAAAATTTTATTATGAATGTTTTGGATCACTTCAGGGATATGTTATTATTTTTTTAATCTTTTGTATCTTCATTTTGGTTGTAGTCGTATAGAAAATATTAATGCTAGTAACCTAAGTTGTAATAATTTAAAGTTTATTAAGTTATTAAATAAATTTAACAAATAGAAGGTGAATATAGATAATAAAATTTAGATAACAAGAGCATTTAAATAAAATGATTATCAATATAAAAGTAATGTATAATAGTATTCATTATATATATACACACACACACATATATACATATATATAGATGTATGTATGTATGTATGTATATACATACACATATATACATACATATAAACATACACATATATACATACATACATATATGTATGTATGTATGTATATATGTATATATGTGTGTGTGTGTATGTATGTGTATATATACATATGTATGTATGTGTATATATATATATATAGATATGTATATGTATATATGTGTATATGTATGTATGTATATATATACATATATCTATATATACATATATACATATATACAGATATGTATACATACATATATACACATATCTATACATATGTATATATATATATATATGTGTGTGTGTGTGTGTGTGTATGTATATATGTGTGTGTATGTATGTATGTATATCTATATATGTATGTATGTGTATATTTTATTTTTTATTTATTTTTGTTTTTAAAATGAATTGGTGTTTGAAATATGTTTTATATTAAAAAAAATATTCAAAATAGGTACACATATATATACATATATATATTTTTTATTTTTGTTTTTTTATTTTTTATTTATTTTTTAATGATGAATTGGTGTTTGAAATATGTTTTATATTAAAAAAAATACTCAAAATAGGATGAAATATTTGAATATGTAGAAGATAGAAAATTAACCTAGAAAAAAATTAAAATTTATAAATGTGTGTAAGCATTCTAAAATAGTGTTGCCTGCTCCTATGAGACCCAAATACATTAGCTATATTAGCCAATCAAATTGCACTAAAATAATTTTAACCATATGAACATAAAAATTATTTTGTGAGTTATAATAATGCATTCAAGGAAAAATTCCAATTCATATTTTTTCAAATACGATTTAAAATTGATTTCTCACTTGCTCCCTCCAACTAGTTGTTATTTGCTAATTGAAGTAAAAAAATTGTCAACATATGTATTAGGGTGTTGTTTGAGGACATGATACTGATGTGTTACTTAAGCAAAATCATGAGCATCAACATTACATGAACATTTGAAACATAGTTGCATAATTCTTTGTTTATAATCTCTTTCATTAAGTTGTTAAATCCCTAACTAAAATTTCACCAAAAGACAATATTTAATGTGCAACAAACTCCTAAACAACATTTATTGAAACCACATATTTAAATTGTCAAACTCAAGTAAAAACACCACCAGAGTCGAGTAAAAAATCTATGAAGGAGACTTGAGCTACATATTAGGGAGTGTTATCACATGGTCAAACTACTTGAGTTACCCTAAACTAGTCTCTCAGTATATCCCAAACCCTAAAGTGTTGAGTTACCCTAGACTAGTCACTTTGAACACCAGACCCTCAATGTGACACATGCAACACCAAAATGTACCTTCTCATGGAGACAACAAAAACTAGTCATACCTCTCACTAGGTATCATCCTATTACCATCCTAGTCAACCTGTACAAACACTCAATGCATGTGTGAGGCAATACCTCTAACTCATCTTATTAATGTATCTCAAGGAAAGAGTTGTGCAAGATATGATAATTACTATGTTATCACTTGGTACACAACTTATAATATGTTGCCCTAGTATTAACCACTTAAGGTCTCACACCCCTATTGCAAGCCACTCCCAAAGACATGTACCTAGACAACTTCCCTAAGCACATAAACCATAGTTGTGTATCATACCACAACACCCACAATGATCAAACTCAATTCCTTAACAAGAAACCCAAAATTAGTTTGGTTCTCAAGAACCAAGTAAACATATATGTTCAACAAAGTAAATCTCATAAGTGCAATTTTCAATCTAAATCACAAGGCACATCAAGACCTTTAGTCATATAAACATTATAATTTTGAGATCACAAAAAACCTTTGGTGTACGTCCTAGTTGGTCATTCTAAACAACTCACATGAAGATCGCCACAAAAGAACATGATAATACTTCAAATAAAACATTAGGAAAAGTGTAGGTATCCAACCACATGATTAAAATCATATGTTTTTAGAAGTCTAGTTTAACCAATAGAATGTTTTTAAACCATCGTGTCATGCATGATTTCAAAATCAAATGATGTCCCTATTATTAAAATGATTTAGAAAAACTGAGAGGGGTGAAGGTGAATCAATTTGCCTCAGGTCTAGATGTACCATTTGAACTTTTAAAGACTTCAAACACTTCAGATCTAAACATTTAATAGCTCGATCTCTATAGCAAATAATCAGTAACAAAAACTTACAATCCACTGTCCTAATAGTAACAAGCTCATAGAATGTAAAACATTAGCAGTAAAACATCTCAAATGACATCCACACAAGTATGACACTAGTATTTAATATGGAAATCCAATTTGGGAAAAACCACCAATAACATGTCACCAATTTTTCACTCTTTTGAAGTGAGTTCTATTAAGAGCCAACCCTATTAAAGGTTACAAAACACATTGTTAATTGTGACCTTGTTAAAGGATTTAATCACCCTAATAGGAGTGGTCTTATTAGAGGGATTAAGAACATTTCATTAGAATGTCACCATGATTAAAGGATTTACATATGACTATCAGTTCAACCTTGATTAAAGGATTTCAATATTGATATAATGGTTAGAAAGTAACAACGTGTTTGATCTGAAAAATACAACTCACTTTGCAAATACAAATCATAGTTTGGTCCATATGTTGATCCCTATCCTCCATTGTCATATCTATCTCTGATGTACTTGGCAATCCTTCAAGAAATCATACTTCACCTCTTCACAACTCTTCTCAACCTCCTGCTCAAGTTCGCCAATCAATAGCATCAACAACTACTCCAACCTTATTAGGTCTTCACCAACTCTGCTAATCTCTATAAGTTTAGCCCTTGCACCTTCTTAAATAATCAATTTTGATATTTTTGTGCTTAAACATCATCGTAAATCTTAGGGTTTGGTTAGATTCATTGAATCCTTCCAACATTTTGTCTCCTCTTTTCTCTTCTAGAAACTTCTTCAAAATTATCCTTGAATTCTTGCATAGAAATGCTCAAACATGGTTCTTCTTGAATTAAATTTTCAAATTCATCCATCCTTGTCTTCAACATGCTTTATATATTCCAAGAAATCAACCATGCTGGATGGAAATCATGATTCCTTCATAACCTAGCAAATGTTGTCCCTCAAACAACATTGTATTCTGACACTCAGTCATCACTAAATTAATTGGTCACTACCAATTGTTCTATGTGGCACATATACTGACACTCAATCAATATTGATGCTCATTCAACACTATATTTGCTTGGCTTATAATGTCACTTGGTCAATTCTAGCATCACTCGACATAAACTTCAAGTTCCTTAATCTTCTACTCTTTTGCTCAATCAAGCCTACACATTTGGTCATTCTTTGATCACTTCTTCTAGGCTTTAGTACAATTGTCTTCTTCTCTTGTATTATGATTAAACATTCACTTTATCTTGTTAAATTCCAATTGAACAAGTGTCCATTGTAGTTCTTCGTTACTCAACCTTTTCTCTAAGTGTTTTTGTTATTTTCATCTGCTCAAATCATCTTCATCAATCATCTTGATATGAGACTCTAATCAGATGGTAAACATCTTACCAATAAGGTTTGACATTAATGACAACATAATAATTGTCTCAATTGTAGTTTCCAACAATCTTCCTCTTTGGCATTGATGGCAACACCTAAAACATGTAATTGCTTTGAGCATATCCCTATGTGTTCAGTATCATATATTCATTAATATCCTTAATTTCATTCTAATTCTCACCTCAGTGTCCAACAATCTCTATTTTTTAGTTTCATTATGATTCTCATCAATGCATCTCTGATATGAAACACATAGACTCCCTCTATCATATCAGATCATGAAATCATCTAGCTTCCTTTGTATTCTTGGCAACACCATATTTTTCTTCTTTGCAATATCTCTTTTAACTTTCCATCTTTCATGTATGACTTCTCTTCATCTTTCTAATTATTACATAGGTAACTAGTTCATAATCTCCCTTGCTTGCATTCTCTCCCTATTCCATGGTAACTGACATTCTCTCCCTCTTTGACAACAATGCAAAAGATGCTCCATCTTTCTCATACATCTCCACCATGTATGTATCTTCACGTTAGTACTTTTGAATCATATTCACCATCAATCATATGTTCTTATGAATGATACAACATTTTGTTCTTCTCACTTCACTACTTTAGGCAGCTCCTAAAGTATGACTTTTTGCATCAACTTGTAAGATATTTTGATAAACTCATTTGATGCAAAGTTCCATCTAAGTTTAAGTAGCCTTGTCTAGGGGAATCACCCCTAATTTACCTCTTAGATGCCCATGCTCATCCTTAGGTAAAGCCTTAGTGAAAATATTTTTAATTTGCTCCTTAGTGTTCACGTATTATAATCTTGCTTCTTTATCTTGAACTAACTCTCTCAAGTAATAATACTTGATAGCAATATGTGTTAGAATTGTGTTGTCACGGTAGATAACAATAGGATTAGTGATCTCTTCCTTCATTCCTTTTAGTAATTGCTTGATCCATACAATATTTGAATAATTTACTGCCCCTGCCACATATTCAGCTTTAGTTGTTGATTGTGAACTACAATTCTTCTTCTTTCTTGTCCATGAGACTAGTTTTTTTCCTTGAAAGAAAGCTCCACCTCTTGTACTATTTTTGTCATCAACATTGTCTGCCCAATCAACATCAGTGTACACTTTTAGTTCAAACTTCTCATTCTTCTTGTAATATAAGCCATAGTCTTTTATTCCTTTTGGATATCTTATTATCCTTTTCATTGCTATCATGTGATTCTCCTTAGGGTTTTCAAAAAATATTACAATAATCCCAACTGCCAGTGCAATATCAGGTCTATCGTGAACAGCATATTATAATATTAAAATTATTGATCTATATAATGTCTAGTTCACATCAATAGAATCATTTATCTTAGATAGCTTATGTCCTATAGTCATAGATGTGTTGATTGGTCTTGAGTCTTCCATCCCAAAAGTTTTTAGTATCTCCTTGATGTATTTTGATTGAGTAATGTAGATACCTTGCTTCATATGATATACTTTTAAACTAACAAAGAATTTGATCTTACCAAACATAGACATTTCAAATTCCTTCTTCATTGCATCTATAAATGATTTGCATAATGCATCTTGTCCTCCAAATATGATATCATCAATGAATATTTCAACTAACAATATCAGTTGAAGTTGATGAAAGCTCAAACTCACAGCTCCCAAGGATCACCTACATGCAAACACATGTCATAGAAAGGGAGAAGCAAAATCTATGGAGGCTAGAATTCTCAGATCCACAGATGAGACATTCTGCAAAAAGAATTATCAAAAGTGAATGAATTATTTACAATGAGAGATCATCCTTATAAAAGAGATTGAAAACCTTAAAAAGGTCTAACCTAGGTTGCATCATAATAATTAATACAAGAATTAATTATTAGATACCTTAAGTTTAGCGTAAGCAAACTAGAGTTAATTAGGAAATATCTAATTATTCTAACACCCCCCTTAAGATAAACTTAGGGAGTAGCTAAAAACCTAGAAACTACTATGGAAAGTAAATTTGGGTCCCGGTAACAAGGCTTGATGAGGTACCCAAGCACAAACAAATCTCTGAAAAGAGAAGAAATAGAGAAAACCACATGGGAAAAAACCTACTCCAAAAAAAGAGAAATAATGTTGAAAGAACTAGTGAAGGACTAAAGAAGCCTCCAAACAAGGGAATGTTCCAAAAGATAGGAACAAAAGATCATCATGAAGAACACCACTAAAGGATGAAGCTGCAAACACTAGCAAAATACTAATTTGAAGAACCTCCACTATATAGAACATGACCAGGTAGAGAAGACTAAGTCTGAAGAGCTGATCAATTAAATATGAAAAGTATCTTCATGGCCTCCAAAAATAGGAATGAAAGAATGTATATATGGTAAATGATCCATCTCTCTAAAGCTAACAATATAAGTTGAAGTTGATGAAAGCTCAACCTCACAGCTCCCAAGGATCACCTACATGCAAACATGTCATAGAAAGGGAGAAGTAAAATCCATGGAGGTTGGAATTCTTAGATCCATAGATGAGACATTCTTAATGAGCAAAAAGAATTATCAAAAGTGAATAAATTATTTACAATGAGAGATTGTCCTTATAAAGAAGATTGAAAACCCTAAAAAGGTCTAACCTAGGTTGCATCATAATAGTTAATTATTAGATGCCTCAAATTTAGCTTAAGAAAACTAGAGCTAATTAGGAAATATCTAATTACTCTAACACCCCCCTTAGGATAAACTTAGGGAGTAGCTAAAAACATAAAAACTTCTATGGAAAATAAATTTGGGTCCCGGTAACAAGGCCTAATGAGATACCCAAGCACAACCAAATCTCTAAATAGAGGAGAAATAGAGAAAGCCACATGTGAAAAAATCTATTCCAAAAAGAGATAGAAATAATGTTGAAAGAACTAGTGAAGGATTGAAGAAGCCTCCAGACAAGGGAATGTCCCAAAAGATATGAACAAAAGATGATCATGAAGAACACCACTAAGCTGCAAACACTAGCAAATTGTTGATTTGAAGAACTTACACTACAGGGTATACTTTAAGAAACCCCTCCTTTAGAAAAGGTGTAAAAAATTGGCGAAAGGTGTAAAACACTTGACAAAAAAATTTATTTTTTGTGGCGAAAAAAATAGTTTACAAAGAAAATAATAATAATCTCCATTGGCGAATCATTCATAGTCTCTCAAACAATGTGTAAAATCTGGGCGAATTGTGTTATTTTAAAACCACAAAAAAATTATACATTGGCGAACAAAAAATAATAATCACATTAAAATTTGAATTTTTTAGGCGAATCATTTCATTGTATTCAAGGTTAAAAAAAACATATGCGAAGTCGATGGCATCAAAGGTTCGCAAAGGGTTTCATCAGTTTGAACTTTTATGTTATGAAGTCGCGAAAAGGAGATCGCATCATCGGAGGTTTTAGTCAGCCAGTTAGTATGTTGGTTACGAGACTGCGAAATGTTAATTCAAGTAGTTTTCGCATGTTCGCAGCGGTTAAAGGGAAAGGACTTCCGATAGCAGTGAAAAGGGAGATCGCATCATCGAAGGTTTTATGCAAGCAGTTAGTCTGTTGGTTGCGAGACCGTGAAATGTTAATTCAAGTAGTTTTTGCATGTTTGCAGCGGTTAAAGGAAAAGGACTTCCGGCAGTCGCGAAAAGGGAGATCGCATCATCATAGGTTTTATCCAGGCAGTTAGTCTGTTGGTTGCAAGACTGTGAAATGTTAATTCAAGTAGTTTTCACATGTTCGCAGTGGTGAAAGGGGAAAGATATATCATCCAGCAAAGTCGCGAAAGGTTAAGATGAAGCAGTGTTCGCCACTTTGCACCGGTTAGAAGGAAATGGGTTTTCACAACTGTGACAACGCAATTTGAAATGTTTAAGTTCTGAAGCTGCGACAGAAGGGGAATCTCATTAGAAGAGGAGATAAGGCTTATCACAGGGTCGCAAGGATAAAGCGAATATTTGATTTAACTGTTGCGATAGCCTGAGAAAAGAAAAAGAAGGGTTTCGCAGTTTCGTGAAAAGATTTCAACGTTAAGTTGAATCGATTGCGACAGAGCGTAGAACGAAGGGTTTCGCAACTCATAAGATTGTATAATAATAATGTATTTTTGAAGCTTGAAACTTCGAAAGTACAAAAGAACAGGTTTTCAAATCTATTATCTGATTCCGGACAGCTAATGAGTTGAAATTCTAACGCAAATGAAATAAAGGCAGTAGTTACTACTGGTAGTGATCGATAATAGATATCCATGCACGTGCAAGCTTTTAAACTTTAAAGCGATTAAAATTTAACAATTTAACGACGTGGCCCATCAGGAAGTTGTAGAAAACTAGAATTCTTAGGTATCTACAGCTAACAGAGCAAAAAGATTCAAGAATTTACAGTAAGATCAGAATGGCAGAAGCAGAATCATTAGTAAAGAAGGGCACTAGAGAGGGCAGCAAGGTTTCATTGTCTGCCAAATTTGCAGAAGAATGGTTGAAGATTCTCCCTAAATCTTCCAATGCTCAAAGTGCTAGTGTCCATGCATTTAGAGACACTTACAGCTTCTGTAGAGATGCTCAAGTACCGTACACCAATGGAACTGAATTATTCTTGTACTTTTACAAGAATAGGGTGCAAAAGGTTCCCGTCTCAAATCCATGGATGAGGAACCTGGGAAAGTTGATAATGCCAGAGGTATATGTGGATGTTGACCTTATCAAGGCACTGGTAAATGCATATAATCCAACCACTCGGTCCTTTCATAGAAAGGATATGAGTGTTCTTTGTATGTTAAGTAAGGATGCTTTTGTTGAAGCATTTGATTTGCAGGGTCCCATGTCAGTTCCTATTAACCTGGAAAAATTGGCAGCAGCATTTGAGAAACAGAGAGATTTCTATACAACACATGCAATGTTGCGACATATCCCGAGGGAAAATCAAAACAAGATGAAAGGAGAATTCTCGAAAATGGTTACTGATTTTATACCCTTGTCATATTTGCGTGCATACTTTCAGAAAATAGTTTTCGAATTGAACAAACTATTGGGTGTAGATGGATCTATGGATGCCTCTCCAGCATTGTATGTGATAGCTCTAGACATTCAGGACCCACATACTAATGTGGGTTATGATTTTGGAACATTCAATGCTGATAGTATTCATCAGCAGATGGTGACAGCTCAGCAAGGTGATCTTGACAATTTCAAATTTCTACATTACTCGGTGCTTATGCATCTCATCCTCTTCTACAACGTGGGCCATGTGGATTCCAGTTTCATTGAAGGTTTGGACAATTTCGGAGAGGCATTGCCTGTTCAAAGATGGACAAGATTATGGCAGAGGTTCTACTCTTTTTCTAATTCCCTCTCTTTTTATAATGATTTTGTTGCAACTATTCATAGGATGTTAGGTTCAAAATTGGAAAGATTACCTAGGTTAATCAGGAAGATTGTTAGACCAACTTTGTGTTTTGATGATGAGGGACCAATTGATTATGATCGGGGCAGTGCCTTTTTGTTAGCAAATTGTACAGTGATTAGAATTTTTGGTTGTTCCCAACCCCCTCATTTCTTGCCAAGATATGTACCAGAGAGGTTGGGTGTAGTGGAAATTTTCTGGCAATTGTTATCCATGAATAGAGAATATCTAGGGCCAACCATTAAAAAGGGGTCTTTTGTGTGTAGAAATTTCAAAGTAGGGGATTTTGAAATTGGTAAAGAGGTCATTGAGGAAGTTGGTGCCTTCCTAAGAGAGTTAAATTTCCCCACTTCCCCCACTAGGGTTTATGACCCATATAACATTGCTACAAGTGCTCTTAAACAAATGAGGGGTTATAATGTCATCATTGGAAGGAAAATTTGGGAAGAGGATGTCATTAGGGATGTATTGTATGAAGATGTCTGTGCTGATAGGATGCAGAAGTGGTCAGTAAGGAAGAAATGAAGAAAGTAGATCCTAATTTCCAGGGCTTCTATTCTGATTTACCCTATTTTAAACAAATTGATAAGTGTATTGAGGAGTTTGATAACATTATGGCTCAAGTTCCTCAAAATGCTAGAGATAGGGTAAACCCTTCTTTTCCAGAGGCAGATGTTGTATTGGAAATTAGTGACAAAGAAGATCATCCTGGCCCTTCAGACTGGGATAAAGGGGGCAAGAAGAAACAAAAAATGATTGAGGTTCCGGAAAAGGCTACAGAGAAAGCCTTACAAGTGCTTCCAAAAGGAACTAGGTATTTTGATGATGCTAGAAAAAAGTTCTTAATTGATCAAGCTACTGAAGAGGAGAGGAGACCCAATAGTTTAGAACTGCAGTCCATGATGTTGGATGACAGAATTATACAGGCTCAAGAATTCATGAAGGATGATGATTCTATCAAGAGTGAAGAATTCAAAAGTTTTTTGTATAAACTCAAACAGAATGAACTTTCTTTGCATGTAAAACCTGGAGACACAGATGAAAAAGTGACTGAAATGGTGCAGAAGCTCCAAGCCTATGATCCTAACAGTGAAAGCCTCACTGTAGAGGAGGCTAGGGAATTGGTACAAAGGAGTGGTATGATAGTTTTCCCAGGATGGGATATTAGTTCATCATTCCTGCTTGATCAAATGAGGAGACAAGAAAAATCAATCTCTTATGAGGAGATTAATCCATTTGGTGAATTGCAGGGGGCAGGATTTAATATAGATACTAAGACAATGGCTATTTGGAGTGTAGCTCTAGAATCACAGAAGCCTACCTTGATGGAAATTAAAGAGACACTAGCAGGTAATGCAATTTTCTGGAATGCACATTCAACTTCTTCAGATCAAATTTACAACCTCCAAGACACTGTTGCTATGCTAGGCAAGAACAAGATTGATATTCTTCAAGAACAACTGGTGTAGACATATGAAAAGTACCTTGACGCCAGGAAGAAGTATGAAGAGGACATGAGAAAAACATATGTTCTGCAACACACTTTGGAGGAATCAAAAAAGGAGAATGAAGATTTGAAAAGAGAAGAAAGGTCACTAAGAGTAAGGGAGGTACAAGACCAGAATATTCAAACTGACCAGATAGCAGAAGAACCACATCCAGTAACACCTATGGATGTGGATGAGTTTGAGATTAACAATGATGCAAAGATCAGGACAATGAAATAGTTTTTGATTCATAGAATCACTGCTTTAAAGAGAGCCTCTGTAAATGTACATAGTATGTACATTACTCTCCAGAGTAATGAATACCAATGCTCTGAGGCTTTATCACTATTATCTCCATTGTTTGCCCAGTGGGGGCCATACATTCAATTCTTTGATAGGTTAGTTCCTTTACTCACACAGAAAAAGGAACTACCTAAGGAGATCATTGTTCCTATAAGGAAAATGATACATCAAGTTAAAGAATTGAATTCATTCTTCATTGGTAAGATCGAAGCAGTAAGGGGAAAATTGAAAAGCATAGCATTTGGGTACCCTAGATTTCATTCCAACAATTTTGAACAATGAAGGGTATGTCAAATATTGGCAAAAGTGGTTTGAATCTTTTGATCCAATATTAGACCATCCAAGATTTATAGCATTTTCAAGAGGTGAATCAAGTGATCAAGTTGTATATGATATGATTGATATGACATACAAAATTGAAGCAGATATGAACAAAATTACTGGAGAGGGTAAAGTCATCACAGATGCAAAATGGACTAAAAACATCAATGAATTAGAGGCAGTTAGAAATACAGCATGACCTGTTGTGGATATAGATATTGCCATCTAGGAGGTTATAGCAGATATCAAAGCAATCCCTTCGGTAGAAGATGATTAGCACAAAAGATGGTGGCCCCGGGGAATCAATTGGAGGACAAGTGTTGCAGAAGAATATCAAAGAGAAGTTGTTCATCATAATAGATTACCTTACCTTTGCGGTACATTCGTTGTGGGTAATGCTGTAGTTAGAACTGGAAGACAGGCTTAATGATCACTTGCCACTTGTCACATTTTGTAATTGTTTCCCCTTTTTCTGTTAAAATATGTCACAAAAGGTTTCAACATTATAGCAGATATCAAAGCAATCCCTTCGGTAGAAGATGATTAGCACAAAAGATGGTGGCCCCGGGGAATCAATTGGAGGACAAGTGTTGCAGTAGAATATCAAAGAGAAGTTCTTCATCATAACAGATTACCTTACCTTTGCGATACATCCGCTGTGGGTAATGCTGCAGTTAGAACTGGAAGACAGGCTTAATGATCACTTGCCACTTGTCACATTTTGTAATTGTTTCCCCTTTTTCTGTTAAAATATGTCACAAAAGGTTTCAAAAAATTGTAATGATTATATTAATTGTTGTTATCTTTTGTCTTTTGTAATGAATCATTATGTAACCTTTGTAAGCCTGAAGCTTGTTGCAACTCAAGTGATATAAATATGAGTTCCCAAGGCTTAGAAATGGTCCGATCTGTTGTTATTTTTCAAATTAAGACTTAATTATAATTTGCTTTAAGAGCAGATATTGTTCCAACTCTATGTATTTCAATTTTCCATTATGTTTTGTAGTCAGTAGTTCTCTGTGATGTTAAGGGCTTTGCACACGTCTCTATTATCTCTTTTTTTTATTATCAAACAACTAAATCAAGAGAAAGATACAAAAATAACATTGTGTCAACAATATGAATAGAGTAACAAGTAACAAAAATCTTGAACTCAAATCAAGAGAAAGGTACAAAAATAACATTATGTCAACAATAGAGTAACAAAAATCTTGAACTCAATTTTTGTAAATTGTAATCGCAATATGACTGAATAATGAATATGGAAGAACTGAAGTAGACCTATAAATTCCTTAGAATTGAATGCTACATTACTAAATCACATTTCACTTCATTGACTCAGTCTTAAATATGAAACTGAAGTCTGACTAGTACTAATAGGTTCCTCTTCATTCTGAATCAGGTATTCAAAATTCGTAAAATCTTCATCTTAATTTTGACTTTGAGACCTAAATTCATCATTTATGTTGGAGTCAGCAGTAGAAGTAGAACCACCATCTTTTAAAGTGTTGCAAAGGCCTCGTCTTTCTCGTGTGGAATTCCAAATGGCCAATGACCTATCATAAGGAAAATCTCTAACATTGTATTGAGTAACAAACAACCTCAAACAAGTTTCCAATTTGTTGTCTAGTTTGTTTCTGACATTTGATTTCAAAAACCCCAATGCACTAAAAACTCTCTCATCTTCCACCGACCCTAATATCATTGTTTGACATAAATCAGCAAGTTTGAAATATTTTGATATTGAAGTACGTAATACTTCACTCTATCTTATCCTTTTCCAGAGCCTTGTTATTGCACCAGGATCGAATGGATTCTCAAAGTTTTCCATCTGGTTTTTCATACACAATGCAAAAAGTTTACATTGATTTTTAAGATTATTTGAATCTAAGATTTCTTGTATTAGTTGTCCATTGCAATCTATATGCTTTGAAAACTGTGTTATCAATTCGTCAAGTTTATTATGAAACAACTTTGCATCAGTTGGATTATGTCCAAAGTGTTTCCAAAATTGAGGAAACACACAACTCATGGCTTCAAGAATTTCTTCTCGAGGGAATCTTTCATGAATCTCACTTGAAAGTTGGTAGGAAATAGACTTCACATTTTCACTAACAAATTTAACAATCTTGTCAAAATCATCCTTTCTAATTGGTAGTACTCTGCCTCTCTTGGTTGTTTTAGATTGGTGCATTGGTATTTGAAATCCTTTCACAAACACACATAGCTCATTTTTCCCATTGAATTGTAAAAAATTCTCAGCATGATTCAAATCTGTAATTATCTCCCACCTTGAAAAAATTGGGCTATGACCTGAGAGATCTGAATACAAAGAATCTAGAGCCATGCATGTCATTTTACGTAAATCAGAATACTCATGAATATACATAGTTTTGTCTTGGGCTTCCTTAACAAGTTTGTTCATTAAATCCAGCATGGGGAGAAGACTGGCTAAAGTTAATAGGTTCTCTATATCACTTAACTTATTTAACAAATCAGGAGCTCTATCTACTGTAAGGCGTTGCTCATATAGAACTCCAATCAAGGATTGATATTCTGCTAGAACTCGTTCTGCTGGTCCATGCAAAGATATCCATCTGGTCTCAACATCCTTGAGAATCTTATTTCCTACTGTTACTCCCTTAGAAAAAATCTTAAATTTTGCAAAGCGTTTGGGACTTCTGCAAAAGTACGAGTGGGGCTCACAGATTAGATCTTCAACTTTTGACACTGTAGGAAAAGTACTTACAATCTTATATGCTAAATTGATTCGGTGGGCCATGCAGTGTATGCCAAGCATATAAGGTGCAATACTAGTTTGTAATCTTGCACAAAGACCAGTCATATGCCCTTACATTACTGCAGCTCCATTAGCTCCGACACACACTAACTTCTTTGCAATTGTCAAGTCATCCATACTAGCAATTTCATTCAAAGCTTTCTTAACTTCAAATTTAAATTTTATGTAGTTGAATTGGTCCTCATTTTACGAACACAAAGTAGATTAGCTTGACGAACATGATCTTTTACAGTATATACATGCATACAAACCCAAGCAGTGTTATCTACCGCAATGACTTCATCTAAGGATAATGAAATGAACTTGGATTCTTTTACTCTCTCCTGTACATTTTGCTTTTTCACCTCAGCAAGACAGCTTGCCATTTCCCATCCAACGTATATTGACCAATGTGACATAGGATAGTGAGGAACTCTCAAAAAAGATAATAAATTACCATATTGTGAAAAGTCTCTCATAGGATGCCCTCTAGATAGAATATGAAAAATAACACTCATCTGAACGGTCTTTGCCAAGTTTGTGCACATTGGCTGCATGTTGAAGCCCATCCTTGATTGGATTGCCACTACTGCCACTACCAATTACCGCTATTTTCTTGAAATGATCTTCATATTCTATGGCATACTTAACATGAAGGCATTTTTCCTTTGATTTCCATCTCACTGCCGCTACTTCTTTTCCATCTATGATTTGTTTTTCATAAACCTTACCAATATGTTTTCCTATAGTGTCGAGCTTTAACTGCAACTTTTTCTCTCTTTTAGTTTTCCACGTACAAATCGTACACTTGCATTCTGTTGGTGGTTCATCATTGTTTGTGACTGGTTCAATAAACCAGTACTTTGCTACCCAATCAACCTGGAAAGTCCTTTTCATTTCCCACTCGCGCCCCATTTTTACATTCCTTTTTCTTTTCTTCCTACCAACATCAATATTATCCTCTGTCACAACATCTTTTGTTTGTAACGCCCCGCCAAGGGATCCAAAAGAATTAACCTAAAGTTTCACTAAGTTTGCTAAACATTTTTTTTTTTTTTTTTTTTTTTTTTAAGAAGTAAGAAAGTATGATATACACATCAAACACATAGTAGCGGAAGCAATAACATGTAATCATCGACAAACATACATTGCAAGTTACATTTCTTAAAGATCCCAAGACGTTGAGTCACGTTTAAATTTAATTAATTCTAAGTCTAACAACTATCACATACATATAAAAGAATAATCAGAAACTCCAATGTCCATAATATACATTTGTTCTGAATGCTCCTTGGCAAATTAATTCGGAATGCTCATTCATCCACTGTACATGTCACAGGGTATGAAAGGCTCAAAAGAATATACATATGTAAAGATCAAGATACAACATCCTCAAATCCATGATACAAAGTACAGTAAAAATATATGAAACTATTCACCATACATGATACATCCATACATCCATAATGATAAAACATCTATCATAAAATCTAACCATCCATCATACTAATCCAAGAACATAGTGTAGGTAAATGCCAATCACGAAATCTCCAACCACGGTGACCACGGAACGGATCTCAATGGTAAGAGTAAAAGCACTACCACCCGACCGCGTGGAACCTAAATGGTCCACTCCCACCGCGCTAAGGAGATAGTCTCAAGTCCCAAATAGGATAACAAAACCTATAATCATAAATACTCTCTAAGTCCAGGAAATCCTATAAGTATGCTAACTCAAGGGTTCCTAAAAAGATCGCCATCTAAATCCTAGAGGTACCACAAGACACGTAGGAAACCTAATATGCAAGCGGAAAAGTGTCATCGCAAAAGTCATGTAGAAGTTACCCGAGCAATCCCTTAGGAATCCCAGGTCCCTACTGATCCTGCGGCCACTAGTATCCTCTCGTACTGACGAGGCATACTATGGAATGCAAGGTCGTAACCAAGCATCCTCTCTACCCCATCCTAGTCTGTACTAGCACTCATGGCATGGGAGAGAACATACAATTATCTTGTTAGGTTCATTTTCTCTCATTTAGTGTAAATGTTTTCACTTATTAAAAATGACTTACAATGGGTTTCTCAAGGCAGCCTCTTAGGGCTCCGACCCCCATTGCAAGCCACTTCCCGACTCTACACATAGATAACCTACCCTAGCTCATGAACTCGTAAATCAAAGAATCATAATAAAACCATCTCAGTCCTATACGAGCAACTGAAAAATATCATAAAAAGATAATCCACAACTTATATCAGTTCTTCATGAGCAACAGATAACATCAAATAGTAATCATGTAATCACGACAGTTCTCTATCAGCAACTGAAGGCATCAATGATAAGTCACAAAATCCAATGGTTCTCTAATGAGCAACCAGAAAGCAATACAAGTATAACTGATCGAGACTCAGAAATGGTTATCACATATAACTGATCGAGACTCAAAAATGGTTAAGTTAGGTATCTCAAATATATACACCTCAGCTTCACACAAGGAAACTGGAAAGCAACAACAAACAGTAACACAATCATGTCATAGAGCACTTCATCACATTACCATGGTCAGGTTAAGAAAGATCGAGACCAAATCATCATGACATCACATTCACAACCCCGAGCCTCTGGTAACAACCTAAACTGGTCAACGCTAAACCAACCCCATAACATTCAAAGCATGGACAATATATAGAAAAACATCATAGTCACACAATTGGTTTTGATTTGAAAACATACAGTTGAGTTAAACAATAAGGTTTCAGTTATCAGTGTTTATTTTCAAGTAAAAAGTCTTATAGATCAATTTGATTGATAAAATACTATTGAGTTAATGTGAGGTTTCCATTTCCAGTTGAACGTATGTTTTAAACAGATAGAACCCATAGTTCACCTTTACCAATTATCCCATTCTTATATCCAAATGAAACACCTAATTACCCCTAATTGTTCTTAAATCAGAGTCCTAAAACAATCTGAGGGTAATATTTAAATTAATAAGAATACTTGTTGATCTTTGATTATAATAATCTTTACATTTATTGAAAACAGTATTCTAATATCAAACTTGCTTAAACAAGTTTTCGATTTTAATTAATCTTTATTTAAATCAAACTTTAAATAAAATTAATTAGTGATACATACATAAAAAAAAACTTCATATTATATTTATTAATAATTTATTTATTTATAAAATTATTAATAAATAATAATAAAATTCTAATATAATTTAAAATTTAATAAATTTTAAATTAAAATATAATAATATTAATTAAAACATTTAAAAAAAAAACAATTTAAAAAAGTAAGTCAAAATTTATTTTGTTTTTTTATTTTTTTAAAAACGGCGTGTTTAAAGGCCCACCGGCCTGCCATTCCCTGCAGCCGCAGGTGTTACTGCTGCCGCAGGCAGCAGTACCACCTGCTGCGGCAGCGTGGCTGTGGGGCGTGGGAAGTGGTGGCCCCGCCCCACTTCAAACTATTTAAAATAATTTTTATATATTATTTTTTTTGTATATATATATATTTTTTAACAATTTTTTTTTTTAAACAAATTAAGTTTTATTTTAATTAGTTTTAGTTTAATTATATTAAAACAATTCCCTCCAAAGGGTATATATATATATATATATATATATATAAACTTTCAATTTTACACTCAAACCCTTACCTAATCAAATCTCAATTTCTAAATCAGGAAAACAAGGGCTATAATAATTCATCCAGTCTTCATGGATACAGAAATTATTGACGAACAATTAATAAATTCATAATATTGAACAGTTAAAACTTTCATCACAGAGAATTCAGATCTACAAACCCCAGACACGAAGAAGACAGGAAGGGATAATTGCATATTTAATGGATAGCCAAAACACAAGACCTTACCTGATCCTGATGCTATTATGCAATCTCCAGGAACTGTATGCGAATTTGCTCCTATCAATAACCTTCCCCTCGAAGACTTTCTTCGTATCAGCCTTCTGACATTTGCTTCCAAAAATTGTCTCCCAAAAATTCCTGTCCAAATTCGTCTCTCTCAAAAATGAACCCCCAAAGTTGTGATAAGCAATTTCTCCTCAATTCGGGGCACTAATTGTGCGTTTACCTGAGAAGACTCTTTGCACAACTCAGTTAACTCCAATTTAACTTTTATTATCTTTTCTTATTCTTTTGCATTCAACTTTCATGCACATTAAGTTGAATTATTAAATAACTTTATTTAAAATTTCACTTGACTTCAATTCTTAATTAATTTATTACTTTAAATCTTATGTGCACTTTTAAGAAATTAAAATAACATTATTAATTTTTATAATTTAATCTTTTAATTTAATTCTTATATTTAACTCATGTTTAGATCATGCGATCTAGAATTCTTAATAAATTAATATCTTTCAACTTTTTAATTTATTTTAGAACTTAATTGATAACATATTTAATTAATTTAAATAACAATAATATTTAGCATTTATTTAAAAATGAACTCCAAATATATTATTATTAAATTAAATAAATATTATCCTGTTCTAAATATATCTTGAACTTTAATTTCCAACTTTAATTCTTTTATTTAATTAATTAATTAATTAATTAAATATAAAGATATCATAATAATTCCTTATTAAATTAAATCATTAATTAGTCTTTTTATTTAGACTTAATTTATAGAAAATACACCAAGGACTCATAAAGCAACATACGAAAACCCAACATAGAAAAATACATACCAAATCAAACAAAAGGGTTATAATCACAAAATTACATCATTTGATGCATTCGGAGGGTACTTAACTCAGATACTTGTCCTAATTATCAATTAGGACAATTGGCTAAAGGGTTTAGGATTTGGACTTAAGAGTTTATCTCCCCTCTCTTACCATTGAGACAGTGCGATAGGGTACGCTCATCCTGACAATTCAGGAAAGTCGATACCCAGTACCTGCAACCTGCATAAAATCCACGCATGTACAAACACAATATTCTAAGCTAAACAGGCAATGGCAGGAAGTGGTGCATCGTGTAGATCCCGACTAGCAGGTGACTACAACTCCCTTCTTTAACCATATCAAAAACACCATACATAAATAAAACAACACGCACACCATACACATGCAGTATGGGGTAAGTATCCATAAGAGGCACATGAAATAATAAGCCATCTAACTAATCATCATCGATAACTAAAACCATTGAATAATCATCATACATGCACGAAATATAGAGTACCAAGAAATCTCATCATATAATAAATTGAGTGTAAACATCCTCTGATAATCTCTAAAATAATAATACTACTCATCAAACATAAATTGGCCTAAAAGAGTTTGGCAATCATATCATAAATGTAGCTCGAAAAAATGTAAACTAGGAGCAGACACTACATCCACCCCCCCTAGACTTAGGCTTACTCTTGGAAGCCTATAAACAAATAGGGATATAAATCCCGTAATCTAGATGCATCCTCCCATGTAGCTGAAGAGTCATCAGTAGGGTCCCATTGGACCCTTACCTGCTCTATGGTTTGACCCTTGAGGGTCAACTCCCACTGCTCCAGAATACGTATTGGCTCCAAAGCCAGCTGCCCGTCCTCTACCTACAATGCATTCCAATCAAGAATATGTACAACATCAAGAATATACTGTCTAAGTACTGAAACATGGAAAACATCGTGAATGTGAGCAAGGCTGGGCGGTAAAGCAAGACGATAGGCAACTGGACCAATCCTCTCAAGAATATCGAATGGTCCCACAAAGCGAGGTGCTAGCTTCGAGCCCTTTCCATAACGGATCGGACTCTTCCGCGGACGCACTCTCAAGAAAACCTTCTCTCCCACAGCAAACTGCTTATCTGACCTATGAGCATCAACATACTTATTCTGCCTATCCTGTGCCATTGTCAAGTGCTCTCGGATACGCACCACCTGTTGCTCCATGTCACGAAGCATCTCTGGGCCCAACAGGATGCGATCCTCAAGGCTATCCCAACTCAAAGGTGTACGACAAGGGCGTCCATATAAGGCTTGGAAAGGTGCCATGCCAATAGAACTGTGATACCCGTTGTTGTAAGTAAACTCCACTAGGTAGAGATAGTCCTCCCAATGAGTCTGCCTATCCATCACGTACATCCTCAACATATCTTCAAGAACCTGATTCACTCTCTCTGTCTGCCCATCTGTCTCTGGGTGATATGCTGAACTGAAGTTCAACTGTGCTCCAAGATCATGCTATAGTGATGTCCAAAATGCGGAAGTGAAAACATGATCCCTATCAGAAATGATCTTTCGAGGAATACCATGTAGTCTCACAATGTCACGCATGAAGACATTTGCTACTGAAGTTGCAGTGTAGGAAGACCTGATTGGTGCAAAATGTGCCACCTTGGTCAACCGATCAACGGTGACCATGATAGCATCATGATGACGAAGAGTCATAGGTAATCCTACTATGAAATCCATAGAGATGATGTCCCACTTCCATGAAGGAACGAGATTCGGTTGCAAGAGTCCTGCCGGATGCTGGTGTTCTGCCTTGACTCTCTGACACTCAAGACATCTAGCCACAAAATCAGCAATGTCGCGCTTCATCCCGGACCAATAGAATAAACGTCGCAAATCTGCATGCATCTTCTTGACACCTGGATGTGCCGAGTAAGGTGCACGATGGGCCTCTGATAGGATCAATATGCGTAGCTCATCCAGTAGCGGCACATAGATCCTTCCTGAAAGTCTCAAAAGGCCATCTGACTCTAGGACATAGCCTGAAAACTTACCCTCCAAGGGTCTCCCTGAATTGATTTCACTGCACACCTCCAGATACCATGAATCAGTGGGGAGTGCCTGAAGTATCTGACACCTCAAATCGACACTAAGAGTCATAGATGATATCACATGCTTCCTACGACTCAAAGCATCAGCTACAACATTCTCCTTCCCCTGGATATACTTTACCTCAAAGTCATACTCGCACAAAAACTCCATCCAACGCCTTTGCCTAGCATTCAGATTAGGCTGCGTGAATATGTACTGAAGACTACGATGATCGCTATGTAGTTCAAATCTGTGTCCCAACAAGAAATGTCTCCATCTCACTAAGGCATGAACTACTGCTGCTAACTCAAGGTCATGTGTAGGATAATTCAACTCATGATCCTTTAGTTTGCGTGACTCATATGCAATCACTCGGCCATTCTGCATTAGAACTGCTCCAATACCCTCAAGGGAAGCATCTGTACACACCATGAAATCACCTTCTGGATCAGGTACTGCTAAGATCGGTGCACTGGTCAGAAGCTCTTTGAGTTTCTGAAATGCTTCTACACACTTTTCTGTCCAAAGAAACTTCTTTCCTTTCCTCTGAAGGGAGGTAATAGGGTGTGCTATTCTGGAGAAGTTTTGAACAAATCTGCGATAATACCCAGCTAGACCCATGAAACTATGAATTTTTGACACAATAGTGGGTGCAGGCCAATCTACTATTGCCTGGATCTTTGCAGGGTCTACAGAGATACCTTTGCCTGAAATAACGTGCCCCAAATACTGTATCTCTGATTGAAAGAAATCACACTTTGCCGCATTGGCATAAAGTTGATTATCTCTCAAGCACTGCAAAACTAAACTCAAATGTTCCTCATGTTCCTTTTGGGACTTAGAATATATCAGAATATCATCGAGGAACACAAGAACAAATCTATCAAGATAGGAACGGAACACCCCATTCATTAAGCACATGAAAACTGATGGAGCGTTCGTCAGCCCAAAGGGTACCACTGTGAACTCATAATGCCCGTAGCGAGTTCGGAAGGCAGTCTTATGAATATCAGCCTCCTTGATGCGAAGTTGATGGTATCCTGACTTAAGATCAATCTTAGAGAACACTGTAGCCCCCTTGATCTGATCAAATAAATTGTCAATCCTTGGTAAAGGATACCTGTTCTTTATTGTCACCTTATTCAGCTGTCTGTAATCAATGCAAAGGCGCAAAGAACCATCCTTCTTCTTCACGAAGAGCACTGGAGCTCCCCATGGTGATACACTAGGTCGAATACTACCCTTGGCCAAAAGTTCCTCTAACTGCAAACGCAACTCACTTAGCTCTTGAGTGGTCATACGGTAAGGAGCTCTAGAGATAGGTTCCGCTCCTGGAGTGAGCTCGATGCTAAAATCAATGTCTCTCTTCAGAGGCATGCCTGGAATCTCACTCGGAAAGACATCAGCATACTCCTATAAAATAGGGTGATCTAGGGTCTTCCTCGTAGAGTCTTCCTCATCAAGCTCATTTACCGTAACGGCAAATACCTGACATCCCTTACGAAAGCTTTGCTTAAGTTGCATAGCAGAGATCATCCGTAGGGATATAGGCCTCGGTATCCCCACAATCTCAACATCCTTCCCTTGGTCATCCTGACACATAATGGTCTTCTTTCTGCAGTCAATACTAGCCCTATGAGAGCCAAGCCAATCCATACCTAAGACCACATCGTAGGAGCCAAGAGGAATAACTCGAAAATCGACTGAAGTCTCAAACCCTCCTATGCTAAGTCCACACTTATGAACTACAGAATCTGTGGAAACTTTAGCGCCTAAGGCTAGTTCCACTTGCCAACCATGATCTTGCTTAACCGACTCCAGCTTACACTTGTCAACTAGAGATGGAGAAATGAAAGAATCTGTAGCACCTGAATCAAATAATACAGAGAGAGGTGTACCTCGGATAGCTCCTGTAGTCTCAACTACTGTCCCCTGATGGTCTGCCTGACGGTGATCCACCGCTGCAAATACTCTATGAGATCCACTTGTATTTTCGATTGTAGGCTCAGATGCTGCTGGCCTAGGTCCTGAATACTGAGATGCTCGTTGTGGGCAGTATGCTGCAATATGACCAATCTGTCCACACAAATAACATCCCGTGCCTCTGCCAGATCCTCTCCCTATAGGTGGTGCATTCGACCGTTGGTGGCTACCCCTGCTAGCAAAAGACTGGTTGCTCTGTGCAGGTCGAGATTGCTGATTCTGTCTATTACGTTGAGCATTGCGATTGATCTTAGAGTTGGATCCACCGCCACCACTCTGTGCCTGAGGGTAAAATCCCTTATGCTGCTGAGGCTGCTGCTGGGAATGCTGCTGAGAATACTGATTCCTCCTAGGGAAGGGAGGCTTCCTGATTCCACCGGAATTGTGGTTGCCCTTAGATCCTGCTATAGTAGGCGCTCCCACAAATCCTCCTTGCCCAAATTTGACACTCTACTCTACCAGGATAGCTTGATGTACCGCATCCTTGAGGGTCTTATGCTCAAATACCTTAACACCCCCAATAAAACGGTTGTTCAAGCCTCGGATGAAATGTTGTGCCAACTGTGCTGGGTTGTCACTGAATCCCGAAAAAGGCATGAGCTCATAGAACTTGTGCTCATACTCTACAACGGTCATAGTGAACTGTCTCAGGTTATGGAACTCATCTGCTCTATGCTGCTTCCATTCCTCTGGTAGGAATCGCTCATGAAAACTCTCCAAGAAAATCTCCCAAGTGACACTACCCATGTCAATGCCCAACTTCTTCTCCTCAATAGTCCACCAGGTGGCTCCAAATAACTCTAGATTGGTAATGGCAAACCTTGCTTTGACATTACTGTCAAAGTCCTGCATAGCAAAAATCCTGTCAAGGGCAATAAGCCACTGCTCAGCTACATACCCAGAACCTTGCCCATTAAAGGGCTTGATCTTGGACCTCTGAAGATCCTTCATCTGAGAAGATACTATGAATCTATGTCGATCCCTCTGAGGACTCCTAGATCTGCGTCTATGCTCATGTCCAACTTGGTGTGCTCTATCCTGCTCAAGAACAGGAGGTAAGCGATCAATAAGGGTTCGCATCATTTGCCTCAGATCAACCTCCTCAGAGTCGGCATGTCCCTCTTCGTGGTTCTCTTCCTGATGCTCACTGACATGCTCTTCCCTATTCTCTTCCTGAATGGGGCTCTCATGGATAGACTCATGAACACTAACATCTCTGCCTCGTCCACGGCCTCTGCCACGGCCAAGGCTACGGCCCCTAACGAAAGATCTCGTCCCAGATACCATCCTACAATAATATCCAAGACACAAGATGCTAAAAATAACCATGAAACATACTACTGAAATACATAGATAAAAGACACATGTTTTGCAAACAAGATATTTTCAGTTTTCAGTTTACCTATAATTTCAGTTTAAGTATAATTTCAGTTTTGAAGTTTTGAGTGTTGAAGTATGAATAAAATAGGTAACTAATAGTTTATATTCTATTTCAGTTCAACTAGTTTCAAGTTTTAGTTTAAGGTTTGCATTTTTATTCAACTAGTTAACACTAGTGGCGTTCCAATATACCCAGAGCTCCCAATGTAGAAACTTGCGCTCTGATACCAGATGTAACGCCCTGCCAAGGGATCCAAAAGAATTAACCTAAAGTTTCACTAAGTTTGCTAAACATTTTTTTTTTTTTTTTTTTTTTTTAAAAGTAAGAAAGTATGACATACACATCAAACACATAGTAGCGGAAGCAATAACATGTAATCATCGACAAACATACATTGGAAGTTACATTTCTTAAAGATCTCAAGACGTTGAGTCACGTTTAAATTTAATTAATTCTAAGTCTAACAACTATCACATACATATAAAAGAATAATCAGAAACTCCAATGTCCATAATATACATTTTTTCCGAATGCTCCTTGGAAAATTAATTCGGAATGCTCATTCATCCACTGTACATGTCACAGGGTATGAAAGGCTCAAAAGAATATACATATGTAAAGATCAAGATACAACATCCTCAAATCCATGATACAAAGTACACTAAAAATATATGAAACTATTCACCATACATGATACATCCATACATCCATAATGATAAAACATCTATCATAAAATCTAACCATCCATCATACTAATCCAAGAACATAGTGTAGGTAAATGCCAATCACGAAATCTCCAACCACGGTGACCACGGAACGGATCTCAATGGTAAGAGTAAAAGCACTACCACCCGACCGCGTGGAACCTAAATGGTCCACTCCCACCGCGCTGAGGAGATAGTCTCAAGTCCCAAATAGGATAACAAAACCTATAATCATAAATACTCTCTAAGTCCAGGAAATCCTATAAGTATGCTAACTCAAGGGTTCCTAAAAAGATCAACATCTAAATCCCAGAGGTACCACAAGACACGTAGGAAACCTAATATGCAAGCGGGAAAGTGTCATCGCAAAAGTCATGTAGAAGTTACCCGAGCAATCCCTTAGGAATCTCGGGTCCCTACTGATCCGGCGGCCACTAGTATCCTCTCGTACTGACGAGGCATACTATGGAATGCAAGGTCGTAACCAAGCGTCCTCTCTACCCCATCCTAGTCTGTACTAGCACTCATGGCATGGGAGAGAACATACAATTATCTTGTTAGGTTCATTTTCTCTCATTTAGTGTAAATGTTTTCACTTATTAAAAATGACTTACAATGGGTTTCTCAAGGCAGCCTCTTAGGGCTCCGACCCCCATTGCAAGCCACTTCCCGACTCTACACATAGATAACCTACCCTAGCTCATGAACTCGTAAATCAAAGAATCATAATAAAACCATCTCAGTCCTATACGAGCAACTGAAAAACATCATAAAAAGATAATCCACAACTTATATCAGTTCTTCATGAGCAACATATAACATCAAATAGTAATCATGTAATCACGACAGTTCTCTATCAGCAACTGAAGGCATCAATGATAAGTCACAAAATCCAATGGTTCTCTAATGAGCAACTAGAAAGCAATACAAGTATAACTGATCGAGACTCAGAAATGGTTATCACATATAACTGATCGAGACTCAAAAATGGTTAAGTTAGGTATCTCAAATATATACACCTCAGCTTCACACAAGGAAACTGGAAAGCAACAACAAATAGTAACACAATCATGTCATAGAGCACTTCATCACATTACCATGGTTAGGTTAAGAAAGATCGAGACCAAATCATCATGACATCACATTCACAACCCCGAGCCTCTGGTAACAACCTAAACTGGTCAACGCTAAACCAACCCCATAACACTCAAAGCATGGACAATATATAGAAAAACATCATAGTCACACAATTGGTTTTGATTTGAAAACATACAGTTGAGTTAAACAATAAGGTTTCAGTTATCAGTGTTTATTTTCAAGTAAAAAGTCTTATAGATCAATTTGATTGATAAAATACTATTGAGTTAATGTGAGGTTTCCATTTCGAGTTGAACGTATGTTTTAAACAGATAGAACCCATAGTTCACCTTTACCAATTATCCCGTTCTTATATCCAAATGAAACACCTAATTACCCCTAATTGTTCTTAAATCAGAGTCCTAAAACAATCTGAGGGTAATATTTAAATTAATAAGAATACTTGTTGATCTTTGATTATAATAATCTTTACATTTATTGAAAACAGTATTCTAATATCAAACTTGCTTAAACAAGTTTTCGATTTTAATTAATCTTTATTTAAATCAAACTTTAAATAAAATTAATTAGTGATACATACATAAAAAAAAACTTCATATTATATTTATTAATAATTTATTTATTTATAAAATTATTAATAAATAATAATAAAATTCTAATATAATTTAAAATTTAATAAATTTTAAATTAAAATATAATAATATTAATTAAAACATTTTTAAAAAAAAACAATTTAAAAAAGTAAGTCAAAATTTATTTTGTTTTTTTATTAAAAAAAACGGCGTTTTTAAAGGCCCGCCGGCTTGCCATTCCCTGCGGCCGCAGGTGTTACTGCTGCCGCAGGCAGCAGTACCACCTGCCGCGGAAGCGTGGCTGTGGGGCGTGGGAAGTGGTGGCCCCGCCCCACTTCAAACTATTTAAAATAATTTTTATATATTATTTTTTTTGTATATATTTTTTTTTAAACAATTTTTTTTAAAAAACAAATTAAGTTTTATTTTAATTAGTTTTAGTTTAATTATATTAAAACAATTCCCTCCAAAAGGAATATATATGTATATATGTATATATATACATATATATGTACATATATATGTATATATATACATATATATGTACATATATATGTATATATATACATATATATGTATATATATATATATACATATACATGTACATATACATATACATATATATGTATATGTATATGTACATATATATGTATATATATATTTATATATACATATACATGTACATATATATGTACATGTATATGTACATGTATATGTATATATAAATATATATATACATATATATGTACATATACATATACATATATATGTATATGTATATGTACATGTATATGTATATATGTATATGTATATGTACATGTATATATGTATATATATATATATATATATACATATATATTTACATATATATACATATATATGTAAATATATATGTATATATACATATATATATATATACATATACATGTACATATACATATACATATATACATATACATGTACATATACATATACATATATATATATATATACATATACATATATATGTATATGTATATCTGTACATATATATGTATATATATATATTTATATATGTATATGTATATATATATATACATATCTACATTTACATATACATATATATGTATAGATATACATATACATATATATGTATATGTATATGTATATATATATGTACATATATATGTGTATATATGTACATATATATATATACATATACATATACATATATATGTATATGTATATCTATACATATATATGTATATATATGTATATATATATATACATATGTACATATGTATATATATATATACATATATACATATATATGTATAGATATACATATACATATATATATGTCTATATATATATACATATGTATATATATATATATACATACATATGTATATATATATATACATATATATATATATATATATATATATATATATATATATATATGTATATGTATATATTTATTTATTTAAAAATTTTCAATTTTACACTCAAACCCTTACTTAATCAAATTTCAATTTCTACATCAGGAAAAAAAGGGCTCTAATAATTCATCCAGTCTTCATGGATACAGAAATTATTGACGAACAATTAATAAATTCATAATATTGAACAGTTAAAACTTTTATCACAGAGAATTCAGATCTACAAACCCCAGACACGAAGAAGACAGGAAGGGATAATTGCATATTTAATGGATAGCCAAAACACAAGACCTTACCTGATCCTGATGCTATTATGCAATCTCCAGGAACTGTATGCGAATTTTCTCCTATCAATAACCTTCCCCTCGAAGACTTTCTTCGTATCAGCCTTCTGACATTTGCTTCCAAAAATTGTCTCCCAAAAATTCCCCAAAAATTCCTGTCCAAATTCGTCTCTCTAAAAAATGAACCCCCAAAGTTGTGATAAGCAATTTCTCCTCAATTCGGGGCACTAATTGTGCGTTTACCTGAGAAGACTCTTTGCACAACTCAGTTAACTCCAATTTAACTTTTATTATCTTTTCTTATTCTTTTGCATTCAACTTTCATGCACATTAAGTTGAATTATTAAATAACTTTATTTAAAATTTCACTTGACTTCAATTCTTAATTAATTTATTACGTTAAATCTTATGTGCACTTTTAAGAAATTAAAATAGCATTATTAATTTTTATAATTTAATCTTTTAATTTAATTCTTATATTTAACTCATGTTTAGATTATGCGATCTAGAATTCTTAATAAATTAATATCTTTCAACTTTTTAATTTATTTTAGAACTTAATTGATAACATATTTAATTAATTTAAATAACAATAATATTTAGCATTTATTTAAAAATGAACTCCAAATATATTATTATTAAATTAAATAAATATTATCCTGTTCTAAATATATCTTGAACTTTAATTTCCAACTTTAATTCTTTTATTTAATTAATTAATTAATTAATTAAATATAAAGATATCATAATAATTCCTTATTAAATTAAATCATTAATTAGTCTTTTTATTTAGACTTAATTTATAGAAAATACACCAAGGACTCATAAAGCAACATACGAAAACCCAACATAGAAAAATACATACCAAATCAAACAAAAGGGTTATAATCACAAAATTACATCATTTGATGCATTCGGAGGGTACTTAACTCAGATACTTGTCATAATTATCAATTAGGACAATTGGCTAAAGGGTTTAGGATTTGGACTTAAGAGTTTATCTCCCCTCTCTTACCATTGAGACAGTGCAATAGGGTACGCTCATCCTGACAATTCAGGGAAGTCGATACCCGGTACCTGCCACCTGCATAAAATCCACGCATGTACAAACACAATATTCTAAGCTAAACAGGCAATGGCAGGAAGTGGTGCATCGTGTAGATCCCGACTAGCAGGTGACTACGACTCCCTTCCTTAACCATATCAGAAACACCATACATAAATAAAACAACACGCACACCATACACATGCAGTATGGGGTAAGTATCCATAAGAGGCACATGAAATAATAAGCCATCTAACTAATCATCATCGATAACTAAAACCATTGAATAATCATCATACATGCACGAAATATAGAGTACCAAGAAATCTCATCATATAATAAACTGAGTGTAAACATCCTCTGATAATCTCTAAAATAATAATACTACTCATCAAACATAAATTGGCCTAAAAGAGTTTGGCATCATATCATAAATGTAGCTCGAAAAAATGTAAACTAGGGGCAGGCACTACACTGTTGTTCGAACATTGTTATCCTCGTTTGATGCATTTTGATTTAATTGAATAACAACCTGCTCTTCTAGTGGTGGTGAGGTATTGTGATTTCCTTCTGCACTTGTACTTGCCAAAGTTGGTAGGCCAGAAACATTGTCAATTCCAAAGAAAGCCTTTTATGGTAGTATCTCTAAGTTTTCAGCATTTTGATGTAAGATTAATCCCTTCACTGCCCTTGGGGGTCTTTCCCTTGTCACTTCCCTGAGATTGAGCAATATTAGTTACAGACTCAGCCTCCCCTAACATCTCAATCCACTGATAATCCGTTTAAACTTTACTTCCCTGAGAATAAGCAGTATTACTTTCAGTATCCATTTAAAACCACAAAATATTTATACATTGGCGAACAAAAAATAATAATCATAGTAAAATTTTAATTTTTTGGGTGAATCATTTCATTGTATTCAAGGGTAAAAAAAAAATACCATGGAAGGGCTAGGGAATTGGTACAAAGGAGTGGTATGATAGTTTTATCAGTTTGAAGTTGGCAACTTGGCAGTTGCAAAATCGTGAGAAAGGTTTTAACAGGTCTATCGCAATGTTGTTGTCAAAGTGAAAGTTAATAGTTTGTGTGTTGCGAAACCGCGAGGAGGGTAGAGATCCAATCATCATCGGTTGAAAAGATAAAGGAGACTGTGTTGCAAAACCACGAGGAGGGTAGAGATTGCATCATCGCTTGTTTAAATGATGGTTAGCGAAGTCACGAAAAAGGGAGATCACACCATCGGATGTTCGCACTTCGCAGCGGTTAAAGGGAAAAGACTTCCAGCAGCCGCGAGACCGCGATGGCAAAGATTTTTCATGTTCGCAGCGGTTAAAGGGAAAGACTTCCAATAGCCGCAAGATCGCAATGGCAAGGATTTCGCATGTTTGCAGCGGTTTAAAGGAAAGACTTCTAGTAGCTGCAAGACCGCAATGGCAAGGATTTTGCATGTTCAGAGCAGTTAAAGGGAAAAGACTTCCAGCAGCTGCAAGACCGTGATGGCAAGGATTTTGCATGTTCGCAGAGGTTAAAGGGAAAAGACTTCGAGGGAATCTTTCACGAATCTCACTTGAAAGTTGGTAGGAAATAGACTTCACATTTTCATGAATCCATGCATGCAAGCTTTAAAAACCATTAACGTCGCCATCAACTTTCAGCATTGCATCCACTTTTTGAAAAATTTCTAATGAAAATGAGATAAGAAAGGAAACTGTAGATAAGCTTCTGATTAAATTAAACTACATAAGCTCAAGGAGAGTATTTTACAGCACAGCTGCACATACCAGTGTACCACCACTTGTGGAAGCTATCTCTGGAGTCTGAGTCGTGCCTGCAATGTGTCCTGCGTTGCCAGAAATTTGATGGAGTGCTAGCGGTATTTAGTGAATGTCTCATTGCTTGGGCAAATTTGGATTTATACATATTACAAATCAATACAATTACCAATTTACCATGCCAAACGAGCTGACTCCTCCACGAAAAAATGAAAGAGTGTTGGCGAAACGAGCCGACTCCTCCACTTCCCATAATGTGGAACGAGCTGACTCCTCCACGGTAAAATGAAACTGGGATGGTGAATTCTCCCATACTGCATGAAATGGAAACTTGAAACCCAACGAACATTCCACAATAAGCGTTACCTGGTCAGTTTCGTGAAAGGCAATACCGCCAAGGAAAAACTCAAATGTAACATTTTCCTTGGCGATTACAATGCTAGGCAACCAAGTAAACCCAACAAAGCTTGGCGACCAGGAAACCATGGAAGGGCTTAGAAATTGCCAAAAATAACATTGGCAAAACGTCAAATTCACCAAAATACGAAAATTTGCCACTATATTATACCCTGCTACACTATATAGAACATGACCAGGTAGAGAAGATTAAGTTTGAAGAGTTGATCAATCAAAGATGAAAGGTATCTTCATGGCCTCCAAAAATAGAAATGAAAGAATGTCTATATGGTAAATGATCCATCTCACCAAAATGCATAAGTACCCACCCACTGCAATCTCTTAATATATAGGATCAAATATTGAATACATAACTCACTCCATTGAACAAAGAAAGAAATATAACCAACATAACCCCCTTATAATGCTGAGAGGTAAGACATGAACACTAAAACTAAATCAATATCTCCTACATAAGAAGAACCAAGAATATTGAGAGTGCAAAAGAAGTACAAACACCTATAATGGCACGTGTCATTGACACATCATGAGGTTAATGTCATGGAAGGAGCACTCACTTGACAAAGGAAGATAGTGAATATGGCCAACATAAAACCACCCAAGGCACTTTATAGTGTAGTGCGAGTACAACAAAACTCAAACATGTGCAAGATCTTGAAATGCAATAGAGTGGCACTTTATCTTAGTATGTTTGCAAAAATGCTACAAAAGGATATCAAAATATACCAGAAGAGACATAAGGATGATACAGTAGATAGTAAAACTCACGATCAATCATCTGAGGCAATAAATTTGATCCTCGAACCTGAAATAACCAATATATATCCACCAAAATGCAAAGGTTAAATAGAATGTACTCGGTGAAGAATCTAGAAAAATAATTAGCATTAATGGAAAGAACTCTAAAATACCTTTCCAATGATATAAATAATTCCCAAATCGGAAATCAAATGCTCAAGCTATGTCTCTCAGAGTGCAAAATTGTACCCCTAACTTTGATAGTAGAAAAAGCCATAAAAAAGCATCAAAACTAAAAAATTACCTATATCATTGTGATGGGCTCAAAACCAGGTTTTTGGCAATATCTCATTTTTGAAAAACGGAGTCTGTATTTCTGAGATATAAGCAAAAATGTGAAGGTAGGTCCAAACAAAGCCAAAAGGACAAACACAAATGCTGATGTACTATTGACATGGCCTTGACATCAAAAAGTGGTAAGCCCAAATTTGACTGTCAAACAACTGTCGAGGCAAAAAAATGTCAGAAACATGTTCACTACCAAAAAATAAAATACCAAGTTGCCAAAAATGAAACAAAGATACCAAAAAAACATTGTTGTCGATAAAAGAGTCAGTACCGAAGAAAAAAATCCGATGGCCAAAATAAAGGTCATGTGTTTGAAAATAAACACCACATCCACATTCAAAATACTGAGAAGGCCACATGGAAAGGGGTACACTAATGTAGGCATGTGAGGCCCAATGAGTGCCCAAGAAACTAGAGTGGGTTGCAAAAAATATGGTCACCCATAGCAACCTAGCCTAAGAAGTAGTTTACACAAAAAAAATTGTTGAAATAGATCTACAAATTTGGCAGTAAAACTAATAGGCTAAACATTGAGTTCACAAACAAGGCATTCAGAAAAAAAAAAATCACCATAAAATTGTTGGAAATATAAGGCAGGCAAGGTTACTGAGTGCGGAGGGGTGAATCAAGAACCAATAAAACTTTATCTTACTTCACCAATTAAATCTTCATATAATATTATGATCTAATTGTATACATGAAAGAATGAAACCAAATAAACATTCATAACACTTTGACACAAGATACGGTGACCCAAAAAACCTTCCAAATAGAAAGTAAAACTGGGGTGGGGATGATACCCACAAGCTTTATTACTACAGTAAAAAGTTAACTCTTTAGGCTTACAATTGACCACTTATGGTGATTTTCCCTGTTAGGAGCAATAAGGACTGTGAGGTCCACCTTGTTAAAGGATTTACAAAACATACAATGAAGTGTGTATTCAGTTAGGAGATTTAGCAAAGATTGTTAAGTCTACCCCATTAAAAGATTTGACTAATGCACCTGTTAGGATGAACCTGTGACTGATCTCTGATCTACAACTTTGATTTGTTGATTGAGATTCCTTGTATTGCAATGATCACCTGACTGTGATAGATAAATATTTGTTGTCCCTTATACTACTTGTAGCCTTCTTTAATTCACACTTCTACTTATCATATATCTTCACATATATCTTATTTGGACATGATACAATACATTACATGTATACCAATCCAAATCACAACTTACTGGAGTCGTCTACAATACCAATTTCATCATTGTTCAAAAAGTCTGCTCAACTATTGTAACTTGGGTTTTGAAGACAAACTCAGTGATGTTCTAATACACGACAAACACTATCAATTCTCGAGAAACTTTGGCACTTGGTTGAACTTGAATCTTGGTCCATACCAATCACTTCCAAGTAGCTCGAACTTGGTCAGCACTGTGTGACTAAATGAACTCTGAGAAACTTGGTAGCAACTAGATCACTCGATTGATACTATATGACTCGATCAACACTAGATCCACTTTGTTAACCCGGTGAGCTCGGAAGACACTATTGGACTTGGTTAACACCACAGAGGTCGGTTAACACTACAATATTCTTTACTTCCACTAAATAGCATTGTAGCCTCTATTACGCTTGGTTTGCACTAAACTTTGTCTCTAAATCTTGATAAACACTATGTAGCTTGACAAACACTACAAACTGACTCAGGTGCTCGTTAGACACTGTATTCTGACTACTTAGCTCAAAAACAACTTAATCACTTGGTTAATACTACAAACTAAATGATAAGCTCTATAGTAGTTGTAGAGCTTGGTAGCAATGTAACCAATTGACTAAGTGTTGAGTCACTAATAGACAAATTGACCTTTATGTCAACAATCTCCCCCTTTGGCATTAGTGACAAAAGCACTTATCAAAAAAAAAATCTGATCATTCAAAACTATAAGTCATCCTTTGCCATCATTTTGTGTCTTTGACTTGATTTTGACTTCTATCTGTTGTGGCTCGATAACATACTTTATTTTTCTAATTTTTCAAAATTGCTTTTGTAAAGGGATTTTCTACTTATCCATATTGTGTTATGCTACTCCCCCATACATATATCTCCCCTATATACATACAAATGGAGTATAGTATACTTCTCCTCCTTTACATATTACTTCTCCCCCATTCTTATTCATATAATATTCACTTCTCCCTCTTTTTGACATAAATGCCAAAGGTGTATAATAACTATATGATAATACCAAAATGTGACAAGAATTCAAAATGTACCTTCAAAATAAGTACCATTGTCTTCTCCCAATTTTCCTATAGTACCTTGCTTGCATGCAATGCAATCTAAACTTTTGCTGATAATTCCATCATATGATCAACTATGGAGAAGTTGTTATCATGAATAAGTGTCTTTGCATGTGCAATGTGTTTCTGCAATGCATCCATGTTTAAAAGAATCATGCCCTAGATTTCTACAAGTGTGGCCCTGATCCTAGCTTCTTCCTTCAATAATTTTGCCTACAAGTTTGTCAGATATCTGATCTTTGTGTAATGTGCATAATTATGGCTTGGGTCAAGTGACAGTTGGTGTGTACTTGGCTTCATGTCTTCATCTATATTGGACAATTTCTCCTTGATATCCTTTGTAAAGATAGATGTATCACTTGACAAATAATGATACAACATTATTGACAGAGGTTTCTAATGAACCAAGAATAGAAGCTAACTCTATTTGATCTATTTCAATTATTTATGCAACTTGTTCTAATGCTTTGTTCTCAAATTTCCTTTCAGCTCTTTGTAGTAACTTCTCTTGTCCATTCAAGCCTTCATTGAATTTGTGAACAATTTCTACTAATTGATCATGAATAGGTTGAGTAATATCAACCTCAATACTCAAAACATCAAAAAAAATGCTTTTTATGTCTTCGAAAACTTGATTTTCTTTCTTCTTTTCTTCTCTAAGCTTTTTTTGCTTAGCTCTCTTCTTCATTAATTCACCCATGGTGTCCATCTGATCAGGAGTGAGGGTAGAGATATCCCAATTCAGAATAACTATATCCCCATCTAGATCAATAGCTTCTACTTCTTTACCCTTTTCTTTCAAAATGGTGGAAACAATTTGTTTTCCCTTGTCTAAGACTTTAGTACTTGGTTGAGGTTGGCTCTCAACTATCATTGTACTTGCTATTGATATACTTGGAATGAAAATAATAATGGAAAATGATGGACTAGAAACAAATGTTGAAATAGAAATACCTTATTATTGCTCGGTCAAGTATGATGATGGAGGGACTTGTTGCTTAGAAGATTAAGTGTTGGGCACTTCAGTCATTGTAACATTCAGCTAAATAGATTTAGATCTTGGTTGGGTGCTTGTTATAGCAGTGGTGTCCACAACCAACTTGGTAGAAGCTTTCTCAAAGCCAAATTGTATTAAGGCTATGGTCAGAGAGTGAGGGAATGAAGCCATGATTACTGTTGCAATTTTCTCTGCATCAATTTCCTCAATACCTTGTATCTCTAGAAGACTTCCTCCAGTAGCTTCTTGTGAACCTTCTCCTCATCGTCCAGATTGACATCATCTAACTCATCATCTCTTATTTCTATATCTTCTTACTTATCATCATGATATTTGTCATCAAGATGAAGTTGTTTTTCCATGTATTTGTAGTTGCCTTGAATACATATTCAATGTCTTTCATCACTATCATACATGTGTTAAATTTAAGAGTAAACTTCTCTTCATTTTTCTTCAAGGATTCCTTTACCTCATTTTTACTAAGATTTGGCATGAGTTGCTTCAAGGTCTGCTCAAAGATGTCCTTGATGGTCTTTGTTGCCCTTCCCCATCTAGGTTTGATTACCCATAGAAGTTCATTAGGAATTTGTTTTGCAACCTTATTAGGTGAGTACTTCCATTTGCCTAATTTTGACATAAGCATATCCTCAATCTGCTTTTTCTCATCTACATTTCTGGTCTTATACTTAAGAGATTTGAATTTTTCCATACCAGCTCCTTCCATTTTCTTTAATCTTTCCTGAAGTGTAGGTGCATCTCTTTTGAAGATTATCTACTCGGCTTCATCTTCACCTAACTTTAATTTCTTTCTTGACTTGGTTGCCCTTCTATTGAACACAGTAGGGGATGACTTGGTAGGTCTAGTTATGATAACCTTATCTTTCTTCCTAAGAGGTTGCTCATCCTTAGATTTGACTTCTTCTTCTTTATCCTCTACATCATCATCTTCTATGTCATCAACTTTTCCCTCGGTAAGCATTAGAGTAGAACTTGCTTGTTTTGTGCCTTTTAGTAGCTTTTCTACACTTTTCCTTCCTTTATTCACTGCCTGAGGTAGCTTAATATCAAGCTTTATTCTTGCCTTAGCCTCATCATATGTTCCAAAGTATGTAGCTTTAGGATTCACATGCTCATTCAACAGAGCCTCTATGATATCTTTAGTGTCATCAATGTTAACCTCATACTCTAGAGGGTTAACCCATACCACTCTAGGTCTAACTATCTGAATGTATACTTTGTCACAGTCCACTATAAAACATATATCATCCTTGTAGTCTTCTATAAGTTTCTTGGGAATCCTAAATCTATTATTCATCTTCACTTTGAATGTTTCAAAGTAGTTATCCATGATGCTTTCAAAATTTTCACCCATCTCTGCTATATACTCATTGATTTGATACAAATCAAGAACATCTTTCCTCCATATTATTGTACCTTTGGAAGGGAAAAACTTCTAAACAAAGAAGAATAAACATGTTAAAAGAGATCTAAACTTACATGGATTGTTCTTTGATCCTCTTATGTTATCCATGTTCTTGTTGAACTAGTTCAACAGTAACTTGACAAAATCGAAGGATAGGTTATTCTTCACAACCCTATATGCAAGATTGATAGCTTTGCATGATACATTGTTGAACCGACTAGAATTGTAAATCTTGTGTGCAATTATATGAATGTTTAACTTCAACTGCATGTCTGTTACACCACTAATCTTCATACCTCTTCTATCCCACTCGATAAAAGTTTATATTTCCAATTCGACCTGACTTGGGTTTTGATTATCTTTGCTTTATTTGGCATTGGTAGCCCAATTATTTTGTGAATCATTCTCTTTGTAATATGAACAGGTCATTCCAACCACAATTGCCCATTTTGTACATGACTTAGGATATATCTCATCCACTTGATCTGAAAGTCTCTTGGCACGTATGAAATGTGGGACAAACCCTTCGTTTCCAAATGTTGATGTTCAGGTTTCAATGCATCATCCACACATAATTCCTTGAATGCTTCATTCATCTCTAGGGTTCTAATTTGCTGATTAGAATAGTGATAAAAGGAATGGATGTCATGCATGAGTATACCTTAGGCAGAATTTGTGACTATGCACCAGCTGGGTCGAACGCCTCTACAATTATTGGACTCAACCTGAAATTAGGTGCCTTGCAGTTGACTCCATGAACCAACATTTTAGAACCTTTCTTTGCTTTGTTGCTTGAAGATGCCATACTTGATAAGGTTTCTAAAAACTTTGAAAATCTTCAACAACAAATACTCAAATCACTTGGGGGCTCTGAATTTGCTCTTCACAAATAGCTCTGGAAATTCACAGTGAAATAATGCCCTTTATTTCTTCCTTTTAACGAATTCCTCCTTTCAATCACCATAAATGCTTCGTACTTTACACTCATTTGGTGACATGTTGTCCTATACTCGACTTATTCTTTAATGCTCGGGAGACATCTATAGCTCGATAAAGTCATCACCACTCGATAGGAACAACTAATTTTGTGTTTGCAATAATATGCAACTTGACCTTGGTTGGTAAGGTCTTGTGACCCGACCTTTCTTGGTAAGGTCTCTTACTTCTCATCATGCTTGTTGATCCCTGTGTATCTCAAATATTGATTAGAGCATTCTTCTTGCTAGTTGGAACTGATGTGAGATTTTTTGGTGTAAATAAGTATTTACTTATTACACTTACTTAAGGTTACTTAGGTTAATGCATTATATTAATATTTATTTATTAGTCACCTAGGAGTATGTGCACTTTTGTGAGTTGTCATGATGACATCACAGGGGTCCGCACCTCTTTTAAGAACATGTTGTCTACAACACACGAATCTTCTACACACATATGACACTTTGTCATTCTTATCCATTCATCTAGAATGTTGGATAAGGTGCTTAGTTGTCTTATTCCTGGTTGTTTCCAGAGACATTCTAGGTGCTTCCTGAGAGGCCTTTATATACAGGCACTCCTAGTGTACTCTTAAGCTAGCATATTGAATGAATATTATCATTTTGATCATAATCTCTCTATTTTTGGTCTATTGTGTGCTTGTGTTGAATTCTTTAGTTCTTGGGTGAATTTTGGCCTAAGCCAAAATCTTACATGGTATCAAAGCTAAGGGAGATTCTCTACACATAGCCGTTCGAGACCGTTCATGCTTCAGCACCTCGACATGAATCTGGAGGATCTACAGAAATTGGGAGTGTCTAGAGCCAGATTTAACCTCACCATTGTGTCTGAATTGTCGATTCAGTGAAGATCGACTATAAATTTGCTTATGCTAGGTGAAAGTTGACCATGAGGCAAGAAAATTTTGCAAATCGAAACCCAAAGGCCTCGATTTGCAATTTAGGTATGGTCAATTTCGGATCTATTTAATTATTGTTTAGATCTGAATCATTTTAATTCTCTATTTTTTAATTTTATTTTTGGAATTATTTGCCCAATCGAGCATACAGGCAGAGAAATTTTGTAGTGACACCTTGGCTTGGCGCTATATTTTTGGTGGCATCATATTATCACAGGGTATTATTTTATTAATATTAGGCGGTTTGCATACACATCCGAGGATGAACTGCGTCATAATTCTGGTGGCACCAAAAATTGACCCAGCGAACTTGGCAACACCCTTGCCACATAAATCTGGCAACATCCATCGCCGGATGTGAGCCTCCCACACAACCTTAGCGGCTTATTTACCTTGTGACTATGGCTCACTATATTTATACACCATCACTATAACTTTTCCCATGCATGTTGGACAAATTTTAAACCCCCGGTGATAAGAAAACATAAATTCGGCGACATATAATCTACTCGCAGCATATCTGCAAAATCTTTGACATCGCAATTCTTGTTCCTCCCGCCCGTTGCGTCCAAATCTAGCAATGCAAAATAGGCGACCTCTGACAATCGCAAAGAAATCTTGATGAATGATAAGACAATCTCTGGCAACATCAAAGCATATACTGACCACTGCTGCTTTCGACATCTGTTGTCACCAAAGACATGCGGCAGGTTTTTATTCGCTGTCGCACCATAGTTAGCCTTCTCCCCCTACCACATGGCAATTTCATATTTGCCCAGCTTGCCCGCAACTTAGGAATCCATGCTGGACAAAGTATAGTCAGCATTTCATGTCTGTTAAATCCGTACAGTACGGCGACACCACGTCAGCTACTGACGTCATCATAGGGCAAGAATTTTTGCTGACGTCATATGATCACTAGCCTAAATTTGACAATTGTTTAGATGTCATTTTAGGGTAAAATACAACTACTGCGATGGCCATATGACCATCAAATTGAACCCCATCATCGCTGATGCAACCCCTCTCCAGATTGATTTTTAATTTTGCAGTCCAACTTCGGGAGGCCATAACTTGGACATTTGGACTCCAAAAAAGGTGCAAATTATTTTTTAATTGGGTAGAATTTCCTAAAAAATTTAGTGGTCTAGTTTTGGTGCATGGATTGTTCAGAAATTGCATTTTTTTGGCAATTGTACCCGCATAATTCTACATTTTACAACTTCAAACACTCTGTACGGGCACATCTAGAGTCGAAAATAGGTTCTTTTTTTTTTTGAAAGTGCATTATTTCTTGTCTACTTTCCAGATCTGGTATCAGATTGTAGGGTTGTGTGAACAAAAGTGTCACTTTCATCAATAGGGCCTTTCTTTGCTTTGTAATGCTTCAGAATTGTAGCACATTGTAAAGTTTCAGATTTGTACTCCATCAAGAGGTTGTAACAAGCAAAATTAGAAGTCCATGAAGGCCAAAATTGGCAAGTGGCCCATTGTAATCGCACTACTGATAAAGTGCCCAAAGCATCTATTTTGGGGAGGCTTCTTGATTTAGTGAAAAGGAGGGGTTTTCTTGGTGTTGTGTTCTCTCTTTTCTACACTTTTCTTTCATTTTCTGCATCATGGGAAACTTTAAGTTTCCTAAATTAACTCCTCATAACTATGCTACATGTTCAATAAAAATATGGTATCACTTAATGCATAATAGAGTTTCACAATATGTAGATGGTACTCCTAAACTAGCAGGTGATAATGTATCAACGAGTGAAATTTTAGCTTGGGTAGCAATGGATAGGAAAGCTCTAGGTGATATATGTTTGGGGGTAGATGATAAGATCATGTATCAAATCAAGAAATGTACTACATCCAAGGAAGCTTGAGATACCCTCGAAAACCTTTATGGTAAAGTGTCTGAAGAGGATGTGTTCAAATTTGAAGATGAGCTTGTCTCCTTAGATCCTAAGTCATATGATTCAATATAGGATTTCATCATCGAGGTGAATGAACTAAGGATGAAGCTTACTGATTATGGGAGTTCTATCAAAGATGACAGACTGATTTATCTCGTACATAACAAGCTACCATCGGAGTATTCCACATTTGTATCTTCTTTTAACACCTCAAAGACTACCTTAGGGTCTGCCTGCAAGTCACTTTTGATGAATATGCTAAACTGTTGGATGACAAAGAAAAGAAGTTGAAATCAATGGAGATTCTCAAATCACCTAGGTCTAAAGCATTGGTGGCCAACAATGAGGGTTCTCAAAATTTAGCTAAACAATCTTCAAATAAAGGAAAGGGTAAGAAGAAATGGAAGAGCAAATCAAAGGATGCAGAAAAGACAACACCACAATCCAATCAACAAGGCAAGTCCTCGAATTGCAACTAGAAGGGGGACAATAATAAGGAGACAAAGAAGTGCACTTATTACAAGAAATCATGTCACGAAGAGCATGAGTGCTATCTTAAAAAGATTGATGAATTGACCAACATCATGAAGAAACATAATGTTCCATTGCCTAATGCTTATAAGGAGAAATGATCTTCTTCAGATTCAAAGGGAAAAGGGCAAGTACTCATGGAAAATTCAAACTCTTCAAAGGAATGGATATTTGACTCAGGTGCCTCTTATCATATGGGTTCTTCAAAGGAGGATTTTTCTTCAATGAAGAAGTCCAAGGTACTGCATATCTTCATGGAAAATGATAGTAAAATAGAAGTTGAAGGGAAAGGAAACGTGGAGATGGAAAATGGAGAGTTTCAAAATGTTCTCTATGTTCCAAACCTAAGTTCAAATCTCTTTTCAATCTACCAAATCACTCACCTTGGAGATGGACATAGAGTTGAGTTCCTTCTAGACTTAGTAAAAGTGCACAGTCTCCAAGACAATTCCTTGGTTGCAGTGGGGAAAGTGAATCATAACAAAAGGTTATACTCTTTCTCCCATTTTGTGCCCAAGTCTCCTTCAAAGGCCTTGTTAACACAATCAAATTCAAACATACAATTATAGTATGAGCGATATGGTCATCTACCTCAAATCAACTTTTCTAAGGGTGAATGTTCAATAGATTCAGTGGATATGCATCCAGAAGGGAAGTTACAAAGAGGGAAGTCTTCAAGAGCACCAGCTGTTCTATAGATGGTTCACCTGGTATTAGCAAGTCCTTTTGCATTCAACCAAGGTCGCTACATACTTACCTTTGTTGATGACTTTTCAAGGTTCACTTGGGTCTACTTTCTTCATAACAAGAATGAAGTGTTGGACACATTGCTAGACTTCAAGACTCATGTAGAACAGAAATCTAGGAAAACCATCAAAGTACTCTGCATGGATTATAGAGGCATGTATGTGAATAGAATACCTATGGACTTTTGCAGATATGAGGGCATTGATCTTTAGACTCTCGCACCATTCAGTCCACATAAGACAGATGTTGCAGCTTTAAGGATTCAAACTCTCAAGTCTATGGCAAGTTGCATGATACATGCCAAGTCTCTCAATCCATCATTAGAATTCAAAGCAATCTCTAGTGCCACTCATATTCTTAATCATTCTCCTCATCCAGCCTTAGATGGCAAAACTACTTTTGAGGCATGGTGCGGTAGAAAACCTATTGTGACACACTTTAGAGTCTTCAGTTGTCCTACATGGGCAAAGATATCTTCCAGGGGATGCAAGGCACAATCACCTCAGTGTGTACTTTCATTGATTATGAAGACAGTGTGAAGGCATACAAACTTCTAGATCCAGAGACACATCAGATATTTGTGGAGAAGGATGTATACTTTGAGGAAAGTTCACCAAGCTTGTCCTCTACTCCTCTCTTCACATCATACAGTGTGGAAACTGATAGTGGCACTAGCTATAGTGCTTCAACAGATTTAGACACATGGAGTTCTATCAATAGTTGCAGCAAGAGGTCACTTCATCAGTTTAGTCTGCATGCATAAATTGCCATAGTGATAGGTCCAAAATAGTAGGGTACATCCAATCTTCTAGGTATAGGTTCAGTGATAGATTTGGGGGACAATATTGATGATCTGCCTCTTCTTCTTGATGAAAAATCTCCTTCTTCAGTTGTCACGAGGGTTCCATCTAACTTTCTTGTTCATTCTCTACATGACCAATCCTTACAGGTTGAAGTGATTGTGGATACTTATGATCAGCAGTTGCAACAAGGTTCTTCATCAGTTGTAAAGACAGATAGTTCTTTGGGATAGGTTCTTCAGTTAGTTGAGCAGGTTTCAAAGACATCACTTATCCATGGGATTCTTTCCACACACTTTGGAAGCATCTCATTTGTACCCTTGGTATTGTTTCTTCCTAAGGGGAGGAACACCATTCTGTAGTCTTGGATCAACTTCTTCATCGGAGCAGTCACTGTTCAACATTCTTCTTTTGGGGGGGGACCCTATCCTGTCTCTCTTCCTCTTCTCATCATTCTCTTATGTATATACTAGATGTATGTCATAATGGGGGGATCTTGATTACTCCATCCATCCATGCATCGCTATTTATCTCTCTTTTTGGGGGAGCATTTTTCCCATGAGCTTTTCCCTCTTTCCCCACTTTATGAGAGATTGCATTTGCATTATGTACATGGGTACCTAACATGGCCTAGTAGCCAGGACCCATTTTGCATATCATCCTAGATTTCATAAACTTAATAGAATTCCCCTAAGTTGCACTTAAGAGGGGGGGGGGGGGGTGGTGTTGGTGTAAATAAGTTATTTACTTATTACACTTACTTAAGTTTACTTAGGTTAATGCATTATATTAATTAGTCGATAGGCTTTCCCATTGGGATTTTTTGCAATCGAAATTTATCTCACACGAGGAAAATGACTGCCAAAAAATGGTATCAGGTGGCAGAAAATGGTTTAATCTCATCATAAAATTTGTTATGCAATATGTTTAATCTCATCAAGTAAGATACAACTTGATTTCATCTGAATGTCATCTAAATTGACAAGACATCTACAACTATCCTTTATATCAATTATGTAATTGACATAAGTATGATCTGCTCTGGCTTGGGATAAGCGTTGGAAAATATCATTTTCATATGGCACTTCTTGACATTATTGATAGCAACTACTTTTTACAGCATTTATTATTCAAATGCATGGGTAAGTTCCACAAGTTTCTCCCATTACGATGATTGCCACACATCCCTCCACCGGTGCACCACAATACTAATGTTCCTATTAGCCATCGAGTGGGTTACATAATACTCCATAATATTCATTTGTTATCAAGAAATACCCGAGCTTTGAACAATGTGACAGTTAGAGAAGTTGGTTGTATATGGATATCTTCCTTACCAATATTTTGTGCCAATAGAGAATAATGGTACCAACATAACAAGACAAATAGCCTAATATTTCTCTGATATGTGTATAATGTTTGCCTAAGAGAGTGAAGACAATAATACAACTATCAAAAATTATTTCAATGTCTTAATTTCACATACGTGTATATAATCATGGAGTAAACAACTCTTGATATTGGTACTAGCAAGAACAACTTAAAATAAATCCTCCATTTCTACTTTTGAAATACTTAGTATGGGAAAAATTGTTTTCAATCATTGCTTTTATATCATTATTATGACATAAGCAAGATTGGCAAGGATTTTATAATGCATTGCAATCTAGAAGTTCATGGTAGTGGGGTGTAGTAAAAATTTTAAAAGCTAAATCTTTCAACGCATATTTAATGATTTGCAAAAGATTTCGTTTTAACCCTATTAATGCTATGTGATCATGAATTGACAGGCTTGCAAGCAGATAACTTACTTGGGCTGCATATTGAGTCTTTAAATAGTGATTAGTCTCTATTTATACTTCCCACATCCACCATTACTATTCCTATTCATATCTGCGGCAACACTTTTCCTTTTTACTTGTGGCAAACAATCAAGCTCAACTTATTGAAAATACTTCAAGTTTATTTTTACTTTTTTACTCTTTGTTTTTTTGTGCTTCGGATCAACACTCTAATGCTCTTTGAGTTTCACTGAGAGTCTTTAGTCCAAGCACAATCTTTCACTTCCTTAAGTCTACAGATGAAGTCTTATTTGACAATGAGTCTTTTTCCAGGTTAGGCCATATTTTTTGGCACAAGGTGATCAACTTGAAATTAGGTCCTGCTAACTTAGAGCCAAATTTGAGTCAACTATGATTGTACTATATAGTATATACATACATAATTTTCTCCATGAAAAATTTTGCCTTTAAAATATCCTAAAGGCTACCTAGCTAGCTTTTGGACTTTCTTGTAATTTGTGGGGTTGTTTTGTAAGGAGCTTTACATATTCTTGAATATGACTGGATTTCTTGCTGGCAAATGCCTGATAAGAACCAAAACTAGAATTAGTATGTCCATTAGAACATTGTATGGCTTACAACACTTTCATGTAGTTCATAAAATTGTTTGAAATTTACTGTGAATTTCTATAGCTGGTTGTGTGAAATTTTTTCTCCAAATAAAGGCCCTGTCCGCACCAAAATCGGAGCTTTGGAAGAGGTTGTGGATATCCACTTTAGGTTAAATAACTAACAAGAAAATGGTAAATTGAAAATGCCTAATATGAGCTTTCTTAATGTGCTAGAATAATTTGTCTGAACTCAAAGTCATTGCATTGAATTTAGGGCACTCTGACATGCTTCTTCTCCGACCTTTACTATGTTAGATCATGGGAATGAAACTATGAATGCTTGGTTTCTTAAGTTCAAGACTTATTACATGATTTATTTAAATAGATTGAAATGATTAATAATATATATGCATTTATATGATAACCTAATTCTTATAGAAATAGTTGGGAGAAATATTTGGAATACTGAATTATATTACATGTGTTATCTAACATGATTGGAGGACCTATTCCATAGTCTATCTTGTTAAAGACAAATTTAATTTATGATTCTAACTATATTACACTTTGTTTTAATTGAACTTGTGGTTCTAGAGAAAAATCTAGGGCATCCCTCAAGGGGACATTACATATAAACTTCTATATCATGCTTTCATCGCATATAAACTTCTATATCATGCTTTCATCAACTTATCAAAAATAGAATATTGGATTCTAATCAAAACACTATCCTCCAGCAGACTGTCTCCGTATATGTGCCCCTCTCATATACCCAAGATGCATCACACCAGTCCTAGAAACAAAATTGGCATTTATCCTTATGTCTACATACTATGCATTCTACTAGAGAGATAATTTAAGGCAGAAGCCCTCAATTATCATCAAACAATAGTTTGCGGTTATAATAGTGTTCTTGTGCTATATACATTGATACAATGAAATTTCTCTTTCTTGCAAAGTTCATAGGCCTCAAGGCGGTTGAAGAAGTGAATAGCAAATCTGACTGTGGGTCTTAGCCTAATAGAATTTGATATTATAAATTACAATATAGATAATTGAACCTAGCAAATCTAAACATCAAATCTTCCATATGAAATTGGAGGAGACTCATGGTAAAGTTAGCTTTATGTGAAGTTGTTTGCCTCATTTTCATGCTATGTTGTGTATGGGTTTATAAGTCTAACTAGTACAACCTAAGTGATTCTTATTTGTAAATTTGAAGATTCTCCAATTTTATGTAGGAATAAATACAAATAATATATAACATAAGTAGAAATTATCTCGTAACAATCCCTTTGTGAATTTTGGCTAGGGCCTAAAAAATTGCCACTGCTCTCCATCATCATATAGTTTCACAATAATTTTGTTTTCATTTTCTTGCTGCCACTTTGGTGCTTCCATTTTCTTATTGGTAATTTCTTTCAACCAACATCTTTCCTCAAGACCAATGCTGTGACTTGAAAATGAACCTCTTTAAGTTTTCGATTCATTGATTGATTTAAATAAAACTCCATTCTATTTTTTTCATGCCTTTTTCTGTACTTGTCGTTTCTTCCATTTGGAATGATGAACATTCATGCTTATGCAGTATTTCTGAAATATCAGGTATCTTCTTTTGAGAATGATGTATTTTATTCACAATTTTACTAATTCTATCATTCAGGATACAATTACAATTTGTCTTAAAATTCTTAAATTTATAGTCTTAGTTACTTCTTTGGATTCAATTTCCCCCTCAGTCTGACATGCATACTACTAAAAATGTTTAGAATTTGACAACTGTGTTTATAATAATATCTTTCAGTTTTTCGAATTTATGTTTCTAATGCCCTAATATTTATTATTATTTGTACCAAAAATGGCTCTTCTACAAATGTAAATTCATGAAGAGATGAGCGTCGAAACTTTCCAAATGAAGCTTGTTGCCAGATTGAATGGAGAATTAATAGATCTAATTTTGGTGTGATACTAAAAAATATATACTTAACTGTTAGAATCAAATCAGTCCCAATAAAATTGTACGCTTGACCTTTGCTCTATTTGATTGGCTATGGTTCTTAATGGTACAATACGAAAAATTGAACTATTGAGCTTTATTTCATTATTCATCTTCTTTTGTTCATTGAATTTGTGTTGCCATTAAAAGAATAGGATAAATAGGTAGTTGATGTAATCAATCAAGATTGAATATCTTGAGGAGATTAGTATATAATAATGTGATAGATTCAAATTCTGTATAACAACTATTGTTAGCCAATTTTTCTTGCCTTAGAATGGGAATTGTAACCTTGTTTGTATTGAGCCTTGGTCTATTTAATGATAATCGATATGTGGAGCTTGCGCAACCTACTTTTGGTAAAGAATGGCTCTTTCCCCCAACCCTAGTTCATTTTTTCACTTTATTCAACGCTAGATCTCTCTAGATATCTCTTGGGCTTCTCCATATGAAGTCCAGATCTAGTTATATGAACTCTATGGTGATTCATAGTAGATTTTTTTGTGTGAATTTTGTAGGGGAGAGACTTGGTGTGTGAATATCTCTGTTTCCAATAGTTTGTCTGTCTGTTAGCACTACAACTACATTGATACTAATGAGTGGAGGGACAATGAAGCTTTTTTTCCAAATAGTTTGTGGCCCTAATTGTGGATTCAATCATCTTACTACAGTGGAATGGTATCTGGTTTTCACATCTATTGATCATCTCAATTACTTTTATCATCCTAGCTCATAGTCCACAACCCACCTTTACAACAAAAATCATAATTTTAGATTTATTTAATAGTTTAGGATGTTAGAAATTATAAATATAAGAGTTAAGGTCTTCTCATTTATATGTTTTAGTTATAATATATAATTTTATACAATTCAATATTTATACATTTCGACCTAACTCTTTAGAATAACATTCATTTATGCATTTAAACTTATCTTTCATTAAAAAAATACTCATGCAAATTAATTATAACACATGGATAAAAGTAACTGCCATTTAATACTATCAATGTTCCTATTGGTTCTCTTTTCATATTTAACATTTGTTTTGGTTTTCTAGGTCATGGCTAATCCTCCCCAACCTCATCACATAATAGACATCTCAAGCAATACATCAGAGGTCAATACTCCACAACCATCTACAAGATCTAATGGGTCTATCAATTGGAATGGGTATCCCCAAACTGAAATATAGAATCTTCCAAATTGTACTTCTCTAAATTGTGCTCAAGAATACACACATGTGATGTTCAATAATTTTAGATCATTAGGGTTGAGGAATTTTTGCAAGAAATCAATTTACAACAACTTGATTATTATGAATATTGCATTTATCTAAGGGAGATTCATGCTGATGAGTATTACAGACAATGGAATGCACCTATTATTTTTTGTGCTTTTCAAGACTATCTTAATCATCCATAGGACACGCTTCACTTGTGTTATTTCCTATTGGTAAATATTGGTTCCTCCAATACAATTCTTTAAAAAATAGAGGTTTTTGAAACTTCTCCTATTACTTTTTGTTATATTGTATGTTGATTGAAGTTTAATTTATACAAACTCGGTTCTATTTTGAATACAACTGTGCATTACATATATCTCCAACAACTACTCACTTTTCTTCTTCCTCTACCCTTACATAGTTTAGTTTTCTCAAAGAGATGCCAAATTTGTTTGATTATATAAAGTGAGCTATAATGTCTATGAAATATCTCATATATATTTAACTACAATGATTTTTTTTCATGGCACAATATTTTATACGATATTATATATATCACATATTTATGCATCTTTGCACACTTTTGTTTATATGTTTATGATTGCACACTTTAGACTACAAGTTTGACCACTCTTTTCAATCTATTCTCACACTTTAGTCAACAAACATGTGCTTCACCAAAGCAATTTTGGTTTATTGTTTCCTTGTATGTCCTCTTATGTTTAGACAATTGCCTTGTGTATATGTTTTGGTTTGATAATAAAATTAATAGATACAATTAGAACTATCTCCTTATTATAAATTAATATCATGTTCCTAAGTAGTTCTATATACTAACATCAATAAAAGATATTCTACCATTTATAAAAACCAACTAGTCTTTTCAATCGCACTAACCACTTATGGAAAACATTACTCCTCCTCCAAGAACATACTTGGCATAAAAAAAATACATATTTGAAGACATTAATTTTGGATTGCATATTCTTGGTATGCCTTCTTACCTATATTCCTTTTGAAAAACTACATGTTTTGCTATATAAGTAAGAATCTCCAAATATGCATTGTTTTACCACGAAGTTAAATTGATGTTACCTTCCTTTTATTTGGCTTATATTCATAGTGGGAGTCCACTATAGTTACTAATTCATTTCTCTCCTACACTTCACTATAAGCATTCTTTCAACCATATCAAAGTCACCTAGAACTACTCTTTTTCTACTATGACCACTATGTTCCCATGCAAAGTGATACCATACTTTAATGCTTAGGTCCAACCCTACTAATGTAATGTGGCCTATTATGACATTGACAAACACATGCTCCTCTAAGTTTACCATTTTTTCTTACTACTATGTTTGTAAATGTGAACAAGATAATGATAGTTATCTGTCTTAGTTCATAGGGAAAATTCAATCTCTCCAAGTAATGTCTCAATCTCTTACGAAAGATGCAATTAGAGTTATGAACAATGAAAACACTCATTTGCAACCGCATCTCCAAGTATTTGGTATTGCACCATTTGGACAAGGAACTCAAGCAACAAATAGATACAAGCTAGAGCTCTTTGATGGCCTTCACCTACAAAAAGAAACCTTGCCAAGGAAGTTTAATGATCTTATAACTTCAAATGAAATCCAAAAAGGTTCTATAGTTCATGTCACCCACTATTCTATTCCCACCATTTGCAAGTCAAGGTAATTCCACTTCCACTCCACTTCTATTTAATGAAACCCTTCATGTTTTATTATGCAAATATGTACCCTTACTAATATTATTATTTTACCTACCTTTTTAGGTGGATTGTAATCTCCAACTTAGAGGTTCTATGCACAAAACATGATATCATTGGTGTTCCCATCTTCTTATTCAAAGAACTAGAGAGAACTATAAACCACTCCTTTGTTAGTCCATTGAGCACAGGAAAAAATGTTGAACATATAGGAACATCAATGCATATGAATCATACTAAATTGATGTTTGGCCTTGATGCATCCCTACGAAAAAAAATGTCACACTTTAACAATCACTCCATTTAGAGGTTTGAACCCATATCAAACAATGTGGACTATTAAAGGTCGCATGACCGTGAAAAAGGAAAAATACCAATTCAACTCAAAGAATGGGAATGGTTATATGTTTAGATTTGACATTATCGATACTGAAAGGATTGAACTCTAGATAACTTGTTTCAATGATGTTGTAGACCTCCACTTTGATAAAATCCAGGTTGGGAGTGTCTACACATTGTCTAGTGGTACCATAGAATCTACAAACAAGTTCTACAATAAATTGAATAGTGATTTTGAAATCACCTTAAAAGAAGATTCAACACTTTCACTATGTGATGATGACCTCTTAATTCCAACACTTCGATACACTTTTACACCCATTGCAGAGATTATGAATATACATATTAATTCTACTCTTGATCTCATTGGAATTGTCATTTGTGTGGATCTTGCCTCTATAATAAGAAGGCGAGATGGAATTGAGGTTGTCAGGAGTCTCAAGATGGTTGATGTTTCTACATTCACTATCAACGTAACTTTGTGGTGATAGGTAGCTATGAAAGAAGGTGCACAACTACAAGAAATGTATCATCTACAGAAGTCAACTTTGCTTGTTATAAAAGGTGGTCATCTAGTAGAATACAATGGTAGGGTCGGAAGCACACTTGCCACTTTATAGATACTTGTAAATCCTAATATTGATGAAGCCAACCAACTACAATCTTGGTTTTCTCAAATGGGCATACATTTCTTGCGCCAACAACCACACTACTAGATTCACCTCTAATTTTAGCATGGAAAACCATTACGGAGATTAAAAAGGAATGTCCAACTTCCTCAAAACCTCTCCAATACATTGTTAAAGAAACCCTTGTTTTTTTCATAAGGAAGAAATTTTGTTATCCAGCTTGTCCCCTTGTCATAGCAGGAAAGTAATGCAAGAAAATGGTTGAACAAAATAGTGACTGTTGGTGGCACTACCCAAAGTGTCTAACCACCTTTTCAAGTTGTGATTATAGATATGTACTTCAAGTCAAGATTGAAGACAATACTGGATCATTGTGGGCAACTGCTTTCGATGAAACTGCAACTAAACTCCTTGGCATTCTTGCAAAAGAACTATATATGCTACAGTTTGACTATATTGAACCTGACTGTGCAGAGTTTGCTATACAAACTGCTCAATACAACCAATTTTTATTCACAATTACAAGCAAAATGGAATCGTACAATGACGAGTTGTGTCTAAACTCAATGATCCTAGAATTCGCTAGGTTGGATTTCATAAGTGAGTGCACCTCACTCTTTGATGGAATTATACCCCTTGTGTTAGCTGCAACTAAATAGATAATGCACCACACATGAAGGCACAAGACTTACATTTTTTCCTAACTACTATCCATACATGAAAACGACATCTTTTTCTTATAAGTATGTTTTATATGAATCACATTTTTTGTTGGTTCTCCTTAATATCCATTCTCTATGTTTATCACCTTCTCTTTGTTGTATTGACTACTATCCCCATACTGTCTACTCGTCAATAGGGTTTCAAGACCCCTTCAAAACTTGTCTTTTAACCTTCTGCTAGAAAACATTTATAGCTGATTTTTATTTTATTATATCTATTATTTTATGTCTTTCAATGACTTGTTTTTCTCTACAAATTATGTACTCTGTGTTATACCTATAACCAATCTTTGATTTGTGTTTGCAACTTCACTATTATTATCTAATATGTAAAGAGATATGTCAAATGTATATGCTTCTATTCTATATATATAATCTACACTACCAATTAGAATTTTTTTTTTAATATTTACGTCTTTTGAATTTGTCTTTTCAAAAAAAAAACTATCGGTGCACCTCTTGCACCTCTTTCTAGAGCAAGTGCTAGTATTTATTTATTAGTCACCTAGGAGTATGTGCACTCGTGTGAGTTGTCATGATGACATCACAGGGGTTCATACCTCTTTTAAGCACATGTTGTCTACAACACAAGAATCTTCTACACACATATGACACTTTGTCATTCTTATCCATTCATTTAGAATCTTGGATAAGGTGCTTAATTGTGTTATCTCCTAGTTGTTTCTAGAGACATTCTAGGTGTTTCCTAAGAGGCCTTTATATACAGGCACTCCTAGTGTACTTTTAAGCTGGCATATAGAATAAATATTGTTAGTCTAATCATACTCTCTCTATTTTGGTCTACTGTGTGCTTGTGTCGAGTTCTTTAGTGCTTGTCATCATGACAACTCACAAGAGTGCACATACTCCTAGGTGACTAATAAATAAATATTAATATAATGCATTAACCTAAGTAAACTTAAGTAAGTGTAATAAGTAAATACTTATTTACACCAACAAGATTAATTCCTATAACTCATTATTCCAGTGATCTCCATAAGGAACTAAGTTGAAATGATTGAACTGCCCAACTCATTGACTTGGGTGTCATTCACTTCATGATCTTGGTTTAAATTCTTTGGAGATTTTGGTAACCATTGCTACCTCATTTGTTTTTTGATATTGTCAACTTTGACTTTCTTTTCATCTTCAATTATGCCTATGTTCATACAATTCTTAGCAAGATGTCCAAGTTCTGTACAAATAAAATGCCTTTTTGTAGTATCTTTTTTCCTTAGGTGATATTTCACACTGTTTGCTTCAATGTACAAAAATTTACCATAGTAGTGACATCTACACAATGCATTGTAATCCCATCCAAATATTGATTTTACAATTTGTTCTACTAGGTTCCACTACTTGGTTTTGCACTATGATAATTTGTGTCCTTGCTTCTTGCAATTGTGACATTTACCTTCAAACTTAGGTTTTCTTTACATTTACTTGATCTATGACCATGCTGATTACAACTGTAACACTTTCCATTGAATTTTGCTTTACCATTATTCCAACATTTGTTTGATGTATGGCCTATCTTACCACAATGATTGCAAGTAGGTATTTTATTCTTTTCAGCTCCTTGTTGAGATGATTCACCTTCTTTTGTGTATCCTATTCCAATTTTGCCTTTGTATCTGTACTAACTTTTTTCATTCAATTGATTCATGCTTCCCTAAGATTTCATCATTCTTTCGTAGGTTTTCTTTTCAGTGTCGAGATCATTCTATAGTCTTTCATTCTTTGATCTTAGATTCATAAGCTCTTCATTTGCATTGGTGAGTTGATTAATGAAGTATGCTTGTTGAAGGGATAGATATTTAATTTCATTATTCTTTTCTTCTATCTCTTCTTTGGCTTTGTCTTTTTCTTCCATGGCTTCACACAATCTAACTGATTGGATTTCTCATTCTCTTTTTAGCTTTCTAACTTCTTTTTGAAGATTGGAATTCTGTTATAATAGGTCTTTAATTACTTCATCAACTACATTTGAATTTCTTTTTGGATATATGTCTTCAATTCTTTCTTCAGTGTATAGATTGTTATTCATTTGTACTGTAAGATATTTCCTTCTTTTCAATTATTAAGAGAGTTGCTCCTTTGCTTTCTTTAATTGTCCAATAGCCAAATTCAAGATCCAACTTTTTATTGTCAATACCCTTATCTAGCATGTATACCTCCATTAGCTCTAATATTTTCTCAAGTTGTTAAACTTTTGATGTGAGAACCTGAAGAGCTCTAATACCAATTGTTGGAAATATAAGGTAGGTAAGGTTACTGAGAGGGGAGGGGTGAATCAAGAACCAATAAAACTTTATCTTACTTCACCAATCAATCCTTCATATAATATTATGATTTAATTGTATGCATGAAAGAATGGAATCAAATAAACATTCATAACACTTTGACACAAGATATGGTGACCCAGAAACCTTCAAAATATAATGTAAAATTGGGGTGGGGATGATACCCACAAGCTTTAGTACTACAGTATAAATTTAACTTGTTAAAGCTTACAATTGACCACTTCTAATGATCTGCCTTGTTAGGAGCAATAAGGACTATGAGGTCCACCTTTTTAAAGGATTTACAAAACATACAATGAAGTATGCACTTAGTTAGGAGATTTAGCAAAGACTATTAAGTCTACCCTATTAAAGGATTTGACTGATGCACCTATTAGGATGAACTAGTGGTTGATCTTTAATCTACAACATTGATTTGCTGGTTGAGATTCCTTGTATTGCAATGATCACCTGACTTTGATAGATAAATCTTTGTTGTCCCTTATACTACTTGTAGCCTTCTTTAATTCTTAATCTTCTCATCATGTCTCTTCACATATATCTTATTTGGATATGATACAATGCCTTACATATACACCAATCCAAATCACAACTTAGTGGAGTCGGCTACAATACCATTTTCATCATAATTCACAAAGTCAGTCCAACTATTGTAACTCGAGTTCTGAAAATAAACTCAGTGATATTCTGATACACAAAAAACACTATCAACGCTCGACAAACTTTGGCACTTGGTTGAACTTGAAGCTCGGTCCATACTAATCACTTCCAAGTAGCTTGAACTTGGTCAACACTACATGACTCAGTGAACTCTGAGAAACTCAGTAGAAACTAGATCACTCAATTGACATTATATGACTCGATTAACACTAGATCCACTTCATTAACCCTGTGAGCTCGGTAGACACTGTTGGACTTGGTTAACACTATAGAGCTCGGTTAACACTATGATCTTCTTTACTTCCACTGAATAGCTCGATAGTCTCAGCTACGCTCAATTTGCACTGAACTTTGTCTTTAAAGCTCGGTAAACATAGTGTAGCTCAAAAAACACTACAAATTGACTTAGGTGCTTGGTAGATATTGTATTCTGACTACTTAGCTTGGTAACAACTAAATCACTTGGTTAACACTACAAATTGAATGATAAGCTTGGTAGAAACTATAGAGATTGGTAGCAATGTAACCAATTGACTAAGTGTTGAGTCACTGATAGACAAATTGACTTTTGTCAACAAAAACATGCATGAGTCTCCAAAAATAAATGTAGAGACAAGGCACAAACATCATGGTGCGTGGGGTCTCTCCAAATAAAATGCATCTAGAGCCCCAAAAATTTGTTAATGTTGTTATTCCCAATTGAAGACTTGGTGTTAATAATGGACCCACTGATGATTTCCACCAATGATTGTGCCCCCAAAATGCCATTCAACCTCCAAATCACACCACCCAAACAAATAACCATAGGTGATAAACCAAAAAGAAAAACATCAAAATTTGATGCTTTCACATTGCAGAGGGCCTAATGAGCATGCTTTCACCATGAAGATTGTTCGCAGGAAGAGAAATTGTTAGCTCTCAAAAATAGTGGACATGAACTAGAAAAGATTAGTTGACATTACATTCATAGTGGGGGTCCCAAGGTGCTGATGTGTCCCATTAGTGGGGACCAAAATGCTTTTAGCACAATTAGCACCAAAATAAAATCTCTATCAAGCACAAATTATGCCAATCTTCTTATTGTTAGAAGCAATTGGAAAAAAATCACATAGGCTCCTCACATGCAGTGGCAGTGCAAAAAATGAGGCGGGACCTATCTTGTGAATAGGCCACCCTCTAAGATGTGAATAGGGTCTTGACAATAGGCTTGTCTTGGGGCCTAACAAAAATAAGAAAACCACTTGAAGATGCCCAGAAACCTCCAATTTTTTTTTTTAAAGTTGATCCCAAAAAGAGTGCAGGTTGGCGTCAAGATCAAAGCTTGAAAAAAACATGCACGTGACCTGAGAGGCCCAAGCATACATAAGCCCAAATAAAAATTTGAAAAATAGGTTGATCAAGCTACATGAGATTTTCCTATGTGTGCATGAAAAAGAGCACATTATTGATGCGAAAAAAAAATCATTGACAAAGGTCAAATATGCCCAAAATCAAAATGATGCTCAAAGGAAATCTGGTGGACTAGGTTGCTCCATAAAAAAGACACCAAGACCAATGCATTTGAATCCAAAGAATCTCTCTTTGCATTCAAACACATGAACCTCTTCAAAAATAAACCCAAATCGCAAGTGACTCCAGACTCCACATGCATTGACGAGGTAGAGGAGGGGCCAAGGTCAAAATTATTTTCACACACAAAAAAAAAATTGTTTATGCCTTGAACTATTTGCCCAACTCAATAAGGCCTAGGTGCAAGAGAAAATTTCCTCTGATTTCAACATCCAAAGTGAACATATTTTTTATGAAAATGGGGGTTTTTTAGTGCTCTAAGCTCAATAGTGATGTTCATTTGGGCTCAAAGAGTTAGAGTAAAGGGTTAATTTAATTCAATTTATTAAATTACCTTTACTGCCTTCTTATGATTTCACTTTATGCATTCTGCATCCCCATTTAATAATTAATTCATAATTATTAAATGTCATTTACCTCTTAGGGTTTTCCTTTTAGGTTTTCGATCTCCTTCATAAGGATTGATCTTTTGTAAATATCTCACATTCTTTTCATTTTGATAATACAATTTATATATTTTCAAAGCAAAATCCTTACATCTTCTTTGCTTCTTCTTCTTCTTCTCTATGACAAGTCCTTGCATGCAAGTATTCTTTATGATTTTTGGACTTGTATTGCTCAAATCCTTCATGGTATCAGAGCCAGATCTATTGTAGCTTGTTTTATATTTGGAGAAAAAGAAGAATGAGGGTTTGAGAGAGTATATCTAGTGCTTTTTGGGATTCTTCTATGAAAATAGGGGGATCTCTAATTTTCAGAGCACTTTGAGGCCAAACAAACCTCACAGTAGGATTCAGAAGGCGTCAAAACCCCCATTTTCATATAAAGTTTATCAATTTTGGACAACATTGACCTGGGAGGCAATAAACTTTTGCATACCAGGGTCATTCAACCTCTAGCATGAATTCTAAAAAAATAAAATTTTGAAACGTGTAGCATGCGATAGCAGTTAACAAAACCATTTACGATCTCCTTTAAATTACATTGTTGGTTTGCAACACCGCTGTAGTTTGTCCAAAACTGCCATTGGCCATCCTTCTTCGGTGCCCATTTTCAGACCACTCCCACCACCACTACTTGCCTTTGCCACGCCACCATCCAACCAGTGGTGTTCCTCTAGCACACCACCTAGGCGCCACCACCACCCCACCGCAGTGGTAGAATTTTTTTAAATATAAAAAAAACTAGTGTTTTTTTGCTATAGAAGGGCCTTGCCAAAATTTTGATGAAGTCTTTCACCTTCCATGGGTGTAACTTGTTCGTTATAGCTCTATTTTTTATCCAAAAAAAGCACCAAAAAGCTCTTCTCAAGAAATTTCCAGATTCTCTTCCATCTCATCAATATTCTATACCAAGTATTTTTGATACACATCTAAGGTAATTTTTCTCTTTTCTTATATATGCATTCCTTCAATAGGCTAAGGTTCAATTTTTTGCATTGTGAGGGGTATTTTTATATCACTTTCTGTTATTATATCAACATATCAGGGAACTTCAACAACCCTTCTTAAAATAATGGTTGAGACCTCTTCTTGTTTAGTACTTATAAACCCACACAATTATCACACATGGAAGTCTCATATGCAGCGACTTCTTTATTCAAAGGGTTTGTGGTCTTGTCTAAATACAGTGCAACCAATATTTCAGAGTCAACACCAGACTTTACAGCACAACAATGAGATGGATGAAACTATGGGTTTGATTTCTTTGATTGTTTCAGACAACTTATAGTTTATCTTGATGAGTGTCTACTTCTTGATGAGCATTTCCTTGAGTGTCTACTTCTAGATTTATCTTTTTTCTTGGTTCTAGTCCTATCACATGGTCTTGCAAGAATTAGCATGGTCACACATTATGATCTATTGAGGTAGACTACAGGGAAGTTGTACTAGCTAGTTGAGAGGTTTGGTGGCTTCAACAGTTGATGAGAGAGTTTAGATTTCCTCTTGATAGTCCCACCTTTCTATGGTGTGTCAATCAGAGTGCAATACACTTTTTCCCACAACCTAGTTGAGCATCAGTGGACCAAGCACATTGAGTTTCACATGCACTTCATTAGGCATCTGATTTAGGATGGCACTATGAGCTTGGAGAAAATTCCCACTATTGAGCAAGTTGTAGACATCTTCACTAATCCTTTTACATCCCTACGGTATCTTCATCTGCATTCTATGCTTGGGGTGAAGGAAGTTGTCCTTGGGGGGTCTCAGTGATGAGTCTGTCCTTCCTTCTTTTCTTGCTATCTCTTTTTGGAGTAGAATTTTTCCCACTAAGTTTTCTCTATTTCTCCACTTCATAGAGATTTGATTGTGATTGGGTACCTCATCAGGCCTTGTTGTTTGGACTCAAGTTTTCTTTTAGCATTGCATAATAGTTTCCTTGCTCTTTTTGCATTGTTTGTAGCTGCATTATTTCTCATCTTAAGGGGGGTGTTAGAGTAAAGGGTTAATTTATTTAAATTTATTAAATTACCTTTACTCCCTTCTTAAGATTTTACTTTATGTACTTTGCATTCCCATTTAATAATTAATTAGTAATTATTAAATGTCATTTACCTCTTAGGGTTTCCCCTTTAGGTTTTCGATCTCTTTCTACAAGGATTGATTTTTCTTCTCCATTATTCTAGAATACAGAGAAAGAACAGAACATTATAGGAGATGGCCAATTATATGATACAGTCTTGAGCTATTAGTTCTTCATTTTGGGTTGAAGCTATCAATAGTGCCAATTATATTCATAATCAGATGCCTCACAAGGTATTGTGATACATGACTCCTAAGGAGGCTTGGACTCATGTCAAGCCAGATGTTTCAACTTTCCATATTTTTGGTAGTGAGGCTTGGGCATTTATTCCATATGCTCAGCAAAGAGCCATGGAGAAGAAGAGTCAACCATCTTTGTTGGCTCCTATGAGGGCATGAAGGTGTATAGGTTGTTTTCTTTTTAAGAAGAATATGCAAGTAGTGTTCTAACTCCTTCCAATCTTGTAGTTGAGGAAAATGTTTCCCCATAGTCAATACCTTCTAGATTGTGCATATCCTTTGCATACCAATCTAGCTTTGTTACTTGTGAGTTCTCCTTTTTCATTCAACTTGTTCTTGAATACTCACTTTGTTCTAATAACATTCTTGTCCTTGGGTTTGGGTACTAGTGTCCAAGTTTTGTTATTCTTGATCTGTTCAATTTCTTCATTCATTGCTTGAATCTAATCTTGATTATCCAAAGCATTCTTTACTGATTTAGGTTCAAATTCACAAAGTAAACAAGCATCACTTCTAAGTCTTTTCCTTGTCATTAATCCAAAGTCTTCATTTTCAATGATTTGTTCAGGTGCATGGTGTCTTCTTACATATTTTGTTAGTGTAGGTTCTTTTCTTTTTTGTTCTTGTACAGGTTCATCTTGAAAATTAATTTCAAGTTCATTTTGCATCTCTGCTCTAGGTTTTGATTCAAGTTCTACTCGCTCAACATTATCTTTCTGATGTTCAACATCTTCTACATGTATCTTGGCATCATTCTACTGATGCTTGGTAGCTACAATCTGTTGCTTGATAGCCTATTGTTGTAGCTCGGCATTTACAATCCATTGTTTCTGAGTAGGTTTGTTCTCTTACCCAAGTAAGGTGCAAGAAACATCTTCACTAAAATATATGAATGTGCTATAGTCTTCGGGTTCTGTCTTGCATATAACTTTATTCTTTTTTGCATATTCATCAATTTTCATATTTGCACTTTCTGCAACTTTGTTAGTGTTGGAGTTCAAACACTTATAAGCTTTAGTCTTTGTGGAATGTCCTAGGAATATGAATGCCTTCATCACTTTTAGCATCAAGTTTTCCATTTCTATTGTCCTTCAATATATAACATTTGCTTCTAAAAAAATTAAAATACTTCACATTAGGTGCATACTCATACCATAACTCAAAGGGTGTAACATTTCTACCTCTCATGACTTGTACTCTATTCAAAGTACAGATCATTGTACTTACAACTTCTCTCCAGTATTTGTGTGACACATTCTTCTCCATCATCAATGTTCTAGCACAGTCCATGATTGATCTATTTCTCCTTTCAGCTATTCCATTTTGGGGAGGAATCCTAGGTGTTAACATATGCCTTTTGATTCCTCTATCATTGCAAAATATGTTGAATTCATTATAGATAAACTCTCAATCCTCTATCATATCTTAAGCATTTCAGACGCTTACCTATTTCCTTTTCAACTCTGGCCAAATACCACTTAAACAACTAAAAAGCATCAATTTTTTCTTTAAGAAATATTACAGACATCATTTTAGAATAGTCATCAACAAATAGAATAAAATATTTGTCTCCACAATAGCTTTGCACTCTAGTAGGTCCATAAAGTTTAGTATGAACCAATTCCAAAATATCATTGGATGAGTATGTTTTGCTCTTGAAACTATACTTTGTCATTTTTTCCAATTGACATTGTTTACACATAGCATTATTAGGTTTCTTCAATCTTTGTAGTCCTCTTACTCTTTTCATCTTACTAATGCTTACCAAACTATCAAAATTCATATGACACGACCTCTTATGCCATAACCATATATCTTCATTTTATGCAAAAAAACATGTATCATTAGATAAATCTAGATAGAACAAGTTACCTCTTATTTGATGTTGGCTTCTAATCAGTTCACTAGTAGCATCAAATAATTTGCCCTTCCTACAATGAAATTCATCTCTGTATCCTGATTTGTTCAATTGTGAAACACTCAACAAATTATAGTTAAGTCCTTCAACCCAATAAATATTATCACACTTGATCTTATCAGTCAAATGTATTGATCCTTTACCTTTCACGAGACATGGTGCATCATTACCAAACTCAACACAACTACCTTTGTATGGTTTCATGGTTTTAAACTTACTTTTATCACCAGTCATCTGATGTGAGCAACCACTATCAATTAACCATCTATCACCTTTACTCATATATGAAATTAATGCAATTTTCTCATCTTCTTTCATAACAACATAGATAGCTTCTCCATCATTACTATCAGGCTCAATATTAGTTTCTTCTTCAACAATGAAACAAGATTTCTTACCTTTGTCTTTGTAGTCCTTATTTATTTTGTTTTCTTTATCATCTCTTTTGCCTTTGTACTTGTTTTCCCTTTTCTTGTCTACATTGGCTAATCTCTAAACAAAATGCACCAAAGACAAAAAAAAGTCAAACATAATTCTTTTTCAGTTTCACAAAAACGCAATGGAATTTTCTCAAAAATTTTGTTGTTTTTCATCGCAAAATATACAAATCATGAAGATTAAATGCTGAAAATTTCAAAAAAAAAAGATTTTTATTTTTATTTTTTTGAAATTTTGTCAATGGTGAAATTTGTAGGGAGGATAGTTGCGTCCTTTCTCATCCTTGTCTTCTCTATCAGGACATTTTACAACAATATGACCAACTTTGTTACATGAATTTTTTTATAGGAAGTTTATCTTTGTATTTTCCTCTGCCTCTTGGAAGACTTCTAGCCATTAATGCTTCAAGCTCATCAAGGTCATTATCAAAGACATCACTCTCACTATTCACACACTTTCCTTTTTCTTTCTTACTAATAAACAATTGAGATTTGAAGCAGATTCAATAGTAATGGGAGTGAAATTATCTAAGTTTGACAATTCAAAAGCAATAAGCCTACCAACTACACCTTCCAAAGTTAAGTTATTTCTAGGGGTACAATTCTTGTATTACAAAAACTCTAATAACATAAATAGGAAGTAGGGTTCTTAGCGTCTTTGATTCTTCCAAAATATTACACATTATTTTATCCTTCTACCATTCTCATTTCATCAATCTTGCCTTTCAAACTTTCTGATTTTCTTTGAAAACATCTTTGTCTCCTCCATAGATACTTTGCAATGTATCCCACATTTGCTAGGTTGTTGTCCATTCTTTTATGTCATCAAACTTGACATAGATTAGGGTTGATGCAATCTCCAACATAGCCTGGCTATGTTCTTGCTTCTCTTTCATCTGTTGAGTTGTCATAGGACTTAGTATTGTCACATATGCATGTTCCACATAGTGTATTGCTCTATCTCCAATTCTTTCTAGATGCAACTTCATCAAACTCTATCATGCAAGGATGTTCTCTTTGTTCAACCTTGGAACCTCCATTTTTTACATCTTGATATTTCACTCCAAGTACCTTCAAACATTTTTCTATAGGCACCAAATCTCTGATACCGATTGTTAGAATGATTTAGAATAACTAAGAGGGGGTGTGAACCAGTTATCCTTAGGTCTAGATGTACCAATTGAACTTTTAAAAACTTCAAATACTTCAGATCTAAACATTCAATAGCTCGATCTCTGTAGCAAACAATTAGTAACATAAATTTTCAATTTATTGTCCTAATAGTAACAAGTTTGAAGAATGTAAAACATTAACATTAAAACATCTCAAATAACATCCACCCAAGTATGACACTAGGATTTAACATGGAAAGCCAATTTGGAAAATATCACCAATAACATGTCACCAATTTTTTACTCTTCTGAAGTGAGCTCTATTAGGATCCAACCATGTTAAAGGTTACAAAACACACTATTTAATGTGACCTTGTTAAAGGATTTAATCACCCTATTAGGAGTGGCTTTTTTAGAGGGCTTAAGAACATTTCATTAGAATGTCACCTTGATTAAAGGATTTACATATGACTGTTAGGTCAACCTTGATTAAAAGATTTCAATACTAATACAATGGTTAGAAAGTAACAAGTTTGATATGACAAATACAACTCACTTTGCAATTACAGATTACAATTTGGTTCATATGTTGATCCACTGATTGGCCTTCATTGTGATCTCTATCTCTGATCTTCTTGGCAACCCTTCAAGCAATCATACTTTACCTCTTCACAACTCTTCTCAACCTCCTACTCAATTTTGACAATCAATAACATAAACAATTGCTCCAACCTTATTAGGTCTTTACTAGTTCTGCTAACCTCTATAATTTTAGCCCTTGTACCTTCTTAAATTGGTAATTTTGATATTTTTCTGCTTAAACATCACTGTGTATCTTAGGGTTTGGTTAGATTCATTGAATCCTTCCAACAATTCATCTCCTCTTTTCTCTTCTCAAAACTTCTCCTTGAATTCTTGCATAGAAATGCTAAATAATGGTTTCCCTTGAATTAAATGTTCCAAGTCATCCATCGTTATCTTAAACATACTTTACATATTCCAAGAAATCAATTGTGTTGGCTGGAAATCATGATTCTCTCATAATCTATCAAATGTTGTTCCTCGGTCAACACTATGTTCTAACACTCAGTCATTACTGAATTACTCAGTCTCTACTAACTTTTCTTTGGCACATATACTGACATTCAGTCATTACTGATGTTGGGTCAACATTGTATTTGCTCAACTTATACTATCACTCAGTCAACTCTGGCATCACTCAACATAAACTTCAAGTTTCTTAATTTTTTCTTTTTTGCTTGGTCAAGCCTACAGATTTGGTCATTCTTTGATCACTTCTTCTAGGCTTCAATATAGCTATCTTCTTCTCTTGTAGTGTGATTAAACAATCACTTTATTGTGTAAAAGTCCAACTGATCAAGTGCCCATTATAGTTCCTCATAACTCAACCTTTCCTCTAAGTGCCCATTATAGTTCCTCATAACTCAACCTTTCCTCTAAGTGCCTTTGTTGTGTTCATCTTCTCAAATCCTCTTCATCAATCATCTTGATATGACACTTTACTTGGATAGCAAACGTCTCACCAATAAGGTTTGACATCAATGACAACATGTAACAATTATCTCAATTGTAGTTTCCAACACCTACAACAAAATATTTAAATATTTTCACATAAAAAATCAAAAGTTATAAGTCAATAATGTCATCATTTTTAAATCGATATATTTAAATATTAAAACTTCATTAGAATAATAATATTTTATATAATAATCCCAAGAATAAGACTTTACAATTTAAAACATGTTTACTTCTACTATAAACTAACCTAAACATTTAAAAAAAAAAAAAAAACCAATGTTTAAAACATTAAAGTATACTAATCTAAATTTAACAAAACATATTCTAAATAAATATGAACTAATTATAAATTAATCTAAATTAAGTATAACTTATATAATTCTTTTATTTTTTATTATCGATAAACAATTGAAGCCTTATCAATTATATTAAATAAATAAAGTTACTAAATCTCCCTTCAAATGAGCATTGGTAGGAAAGAACGAAGAAGAAAACCTCTAGTCTAGCCCAGGACTTAAGTCCTATACATAATATAATTTTAAAAGGGTCATACCCCAATTTTAGGACTATTCAAAGGACATTCCTTTCTTTACTTAAATATCCACCTTATGCTCTTTGCTCTAGTACTATCTAGTTTAAGTAATACACATTTTGAGTTTTATCTTTGACGTTCCTTTCCTTCTACTTAACGATTTGGTTAGAGGATTGATATGATCTTGTTACTCCTTATTATACAAGTTGTCTTTTGATATAAGCTTCCTCCTTGTTTTCCTGCATCTTAAGAAAACTTCTAGCTCACATTAAATATTAGTCCTTAAAATCATTAGTTTGAACATAATTATAAACAAACTCCCTATTTAAAATAATTACATATTATCATTTATATTTCCTTTGTTGTTTATTTACTATAATGATACACACACTTAAGTCTGCAAAGGTGGTCATTCATTAGGGTAATAACAATTTATGTTAAATATTGTTATTTCTATATTTTCAATTTTAACAATGCAACCAAAATTTTAAGGTTACTTAGCATTAAAATGTATAGTAGATCTACTATATCTCACCCATAACTAGTTTATAGTGTCTTTCTAGTCAGTCTATAATGCTAAAGAAATGCTTAACTTCTGATTTCCTAAGCTTGTATTGAACTAAAAAGAAAGGCTTACTATTTAATTAATTATAAAACAGAACAATATTCTAAGACATTCATCCTTATAAAAATAAAGAGGACTCAGTTTTTTTCAATCATATTATTTTCTTGATTCTTTTAGTTTCCTTTACATTAATACTGATAAAATACTAATCAAGTGTCGAACAAAATCTAGGGAGAAGTTGAGTCCTTTTCCTCAATTTCGTCATCCTTGTCTTGAATTAGTAATTCGAGCATAGTAGTGTCTAGTACGAACTTACCATCCCAAACTTCTATCTCCTCTTCTTCCAGATATAATCACATCCAATTATTATAGTTAGATGGTCGTATATGGAAAAGGATGAATAAAAGGGAAAAATTTCTCCTTACAACCAGGAACTAGCCTACCGGTTTATTAGAATCAAGAAATGACACGAGGATATAATGGGATGAGTTTTCGTTGATCTATACGGAAATAATAATGGCATAAACTACAAATATAGATATCATTTCTAATACATGCTACCACTTTGTCAACATTTCCAATATATTCATGTTTGAATAGCCATTTACATTAGATCAAGATACTCAATTTATCAGTCTATAAAAGACATGCCATAGCTAAAAACATAGATAGTATGTTGCTAAGTCTCTTAACCAATATGTGTTACTAATAAATTCTTTTCCTAAGATTCTATAGACTACTCTTTTAATCAAGAAATGAGAGTTCTGCAATACTATCGAAAGATTATATTCAAAAATGGGTTCACCAAAGGTGATTTGTGAGGAAGGTCCCTTCAACTTGATGATGAAATTCATTTTAGGAACCTTTGCAAAGATTGTGACTCAATCCAACTTAAATAGATTCCACTCTGATGGGATAAGAAGTTGAATGGACATAGACACCTAAACATTAGGCCAAGGAATGTCAAAGGGCAAAATTTTGGGATTCCAATGAAGAGAGACACACTGTCAAACATTAATGATCAAGAAACTAAGGGGACATGGATTAGAATATTATGATTCTTATAAGTAAATGAAGCCAAATAAAATTCCTATACCAAAGGGGCTAAAAAGGGGGAAAACAAAACCACTAAGGGAAAGGGCACTAAACACTTATAAAAGAGAGATAAAAAAAGGATAACAAAATAAAAAATACTGACGAAAAATCCTCTAACTCAGTTGCCAATCTCCACACTAGGATGAATGAAAATCAAGATTCAAACTCCTAATTCATAAAGAAAATAGAGAAAAAGATGAATGAGGGAGCTCACTACAAAGGGATTTCGAGAGAGCAAAACCTAAGATCATCTTGAAACTTAATAAGATTTTAATAGGGAACCATTAGCTTAAATTAAACCAAAATTATTTACCAACTCATTAAAAGAATATAGTCCATCTAACCTCGCACCATATAATCTATCAACTTTTCAAATTTCCAATTAGTCATGGAGAAAATTGATAATTGAAGAAAAATCTAACTAAAGGAACAAAAGAAAACGGATAAAGAAAATACAAATTAACCATAAACAAAAATAATAATAGCCAATAGAATCCATTAGATATCATTATAGTATTTTTACATATTGTTGGGAAATGTCGAGAAAAAGCTTGAAAAAAAGGACCTACCAAACCAACAAGGGCACCACACCAAGGTGACCCTTACACATAGATACGAAACAGGAAAAAATACAAGACATAGAATACCACATGATTCAAGCAAGGACCAAAAAGGGATAAAAAAATTACCCTACTAAGGTAGGCCAAACATGAGAGACTAGATCAACTGACACACTAGAGAAATATAGAAACATGATGAAAACAGACATAAAGACCAGACGAGGGAAAAAAAACTAATGCAAGACGTTTAGGATTGGTCTTTGATTTTCCAAAAAACCATGATAAGATCTTCCACTTCTTCTATATGAAATTCCTTTGACTTTGGAGACTAAACAAAGGTAGTTTTCTCTCAAATGGATTTATTAAAATTTGGAAGAGAGAAGTCCAGTTTGCTTAAATCAGAAAAGTCAATCCTTGGCTCAATGAAAGAGTCAAAGGCTTTGAGATAATTAAGAAGTCAATCCTTACTCTAGTCCTCCATAATACCCCTCCATCTAAGTAGAATTATTATGCTTGATTTCATCTTTAACCATTACTTATTGAATAGAATGTGATCCCTTATATGTAAAATAGGACGCCTAGGCACAATTGCATGAATAAAAATCCCCAGTGGGTGAGACATGTGACCTTCAACATATGGGACTTTCAAAATTCTCTTTTAATAGTAAGAACTATGTGCTCCAGTCCTTCCAATTAGGTTGGGTCAAACAAATTGTAACATAATTGAAGGATGTCCCATTGATCAACCTAATCTATAGCCATGCATGTTATGAATGATCCTATAATCAAACTATTAGTACACTAGGTGCAATAATAGTTAAAACCCTTTTCCCCTAAAGCTCTATTAATAGCTACCCTAGTTATATCATCAGCCAGATTGAGAAGTATTTTCCATCACTCTAGCTTTGCCGAGCCCCTAGATGTCATAGTTCTAAATTTGAATGTATGGAAAAAATTGATAGAAGACTTCATTTTAGTGCCATGCTACTCAATCTTAGAAAATACCTAATGCTACTACTGGACAAATTTTTCAAATGTTAAGATATGGATTAGAGGCCTCATTACTCGATTATATGTAGCTGCAATTTAGAAACCCCTAGAGTAATCTAGAAAGTGTTGATATAATTTTTTGAAGTGGAATCCTTTCTTATCAAATTATGAGTGGAAAATAGAGGAAAAAATAATGTACTTAGTGGAGGAAGGAGGCAATAACATTTAATGATTGAGCATTCTATATGCTGGTGTAGCTCCCCTAATTAATATGTTTGCGGTTCCTAGAAAGATTATTACCAAAAACTATAATAATTCCTACCTTTAGTTTAGAGATACTTATTAGACAAAAATAGTAATATTAAAACAAACTTTAGCTTATGATTACCTGCCCCTCAACCTTGGAAAATGTATTAAAATTTTATATTTGTTTATAAGTTTTTGATAGAAGGAACATTTTTTTAATGTTTACATTTTTCTTCTTTACTTCTCTCTCACTTTTTCATATTTGAAATAGACTACTTATCTTATTAAAGTTTATTCAACCAATGTTATTAGTGCATTTTGCTGATTATAGTCAAGTCTCATATCTCAAAGGAAAACTCCAAATTAGATTGGGAAATAGAAGATAAAGTTCAAAGAGCTGTAATGTAAGGCTAAGTCATAGTTGATCGAGAGATAATGTTAGAAATTGTGATAGATAAGAAAAATTCCACCAAGATACCTATATTGAGGGTTCTTTAATATGGTATCCTCGCCATCCAATCCTTTATTAAGTAGTTAGTTCACTATTTTGTTCCCTTCTTGGTATATGTGTTGAATTCTAATTTCTTCAAACTTGTTAATAATAGTCAAAATTGTTTCTAGTTTAGAGCTAATGATTCAGTTAGGGGTAATTCATTTTCTTAATACATTCAGAATAATATGAGAATCTCCTTCGATAACTAGTTTCTCCATGCCCCGTTCTAGACTTAGTTTAAGACCTTCCTTAAGAGCTTCTAGTTTTGCCATATTGTTTGAAGTAATACCTATTGGTTTTGCCCACTTTACAATCCAGTTTCCAGTATTTGAGCATATGATACACCATATTCTCACCTTGCCTAGGTTACCTCTAAATGCTCCATCAAAATTAAGTTTTGTCCATCCTATTGAGGGAGTTTCTCATTTACAGTCCTTTTGTGCTTATAGGTTTTTCTTTGTGCACATTAATGGGGGGTTTAAGAGACTGATCCAATTTATTTGCATCTTTGCATCCCAGTCTAAGAATACCCCTTCTTCTTTGGTTGTTCTTCTTAAATTGTTGTTCATTACTTCTTATATGCATGCTTCTACTTTGTTGAGGAAGGAAGGGATATCCATGGTCATATTATTGAAAGTTCTCATATTCTTTTCCTTCTATATTTCCCATAGTAAAATATTTTGCAGACTTTGAGTTGTCTTTACATAATTTGCATCTAGAGGGACCCTCGATCCATTTTTTGTAAATATATCTGCAATCAATATCCTCTTTATATTGCATCCCATAAAAATATCCCTACTTTAGGTAGGCATGTTGGATCCAACACAGGTTAGGGGGTATATTAGTTTCCCCCCATTTTTGTGAGCTAATTATGAGATCATAATATTTCATAACAGTATATTTCTCATCCTTTTGTGGCCCCCATATCAATTTATCTTGTCTATCTTTATGGGTGACTTGTATTTGATTAGGAAAATTTGTGAACACTTATTTTTCTGTGAGAGAGAGACTAGTTTCATCTAAGGATTTTCATCCCCATCCTTCCTCCCCATTCTCCTTTTTGATATGTTTGTAATTGTATACTTGTTTTTGCAAAAGTTGGGTTAATGTATTTTTTATTTTTCTTGTTCAATTGAAGCTATTTAGGGAAGAAAGACTATCCCGAGAGTCTTCCCAAAATAATGCTTCCTCCCCTTTCCCAATATCCCATGTTACATTGTTGCTGATAATAGAGTAACATTTTAACATGAAATTCTAGGTATTGGACTCCTTTGGGAAATTCTTGGTTCTAAATAGAGATAATGGATCTGCTTCATTCAAATATTTGCAATAAAGGATTTTTGCCCATTTACTATCTTTTTCATAGAACATACGCCAAATCAACTTTGCTTCTAAAGCTTCATTTTGCCAACTTAAATTTTGTATTCTTAATCCTCCTAGCTCTTTGGGTCTACATATATTTCCCCATTTGATTAAGGCTAATTTATTTGTTTCATCTAATAACCTTTCCAAAATAAAATTATAAGTTTGCTCTCTAATTTCTTATTAACACCTTTAGGAAAAGGAAGACATGAGAACTGATATATAGGAATGACTAAAAGTACAACTTTGATTTTTTTAGTTCTACCTACCTTGGTTAACCATTTTCCTTTCTAGTTTCCTATTTTATTATCAGTTCTTTCTAGAATTAGATCCCATGTTTTGGAATTTGTTGTTCATTTTTCTAGATGAATACCTAAATACTTACATGGAAATAAGCCTTTCATATATCCTATGATATTAAAAATATCAATTTCCAATGTTGGTCTAGCATTAATGAAGAAGATTTCAGATTTTTCAGTGTTTACCTTTTGCCCTCATGCTTCTGTACATTCATGAATAATTTACTTATAGCTTTGCACTTCTTCTATTCAGCTTTCCCAGGTAGAATTGTGTCATTTGCAATTTGTTGATGAGTTATGTTCAAAATATTTTATGTTTTGTTATTCCTTTAATTTTTCCTTTGATTGAGATTTTTTTTATAACTCTCTCGAAAGCTTCCGCCATAATAATAAATAAGAAAGGTGAAATAGGGTCTCCTTGTCTAATTCCTCTTGAGATATTAAAGAAACCTTCTGGAGTTCCATTTATCTGGAGTGATATTTTGGGTGTGGCTATATAGTTAAAGATGAGGTTTCCCCATTGATGTGAGAATCCAAATGCTTCTAGAGTCTTACATAAAAATCTCTAATCCACCATATCACATGTATTTTGAATATCTAGCTTCAACAACATACATACTTCTTTATTGCTTTGAGTTGAATGGATGGTTTCTTGAATAATGATAATCTTATCTAAAATAGATCTTCCAAGGGAAAAACCGGTTTGTTCTTATGATATAAGTTTTGGAAGGACAATTAAGAAGGTATGGTTGATTTCAATTAACAATAGTCCAACATTTCTTGTTGCTTCTATTGCCTCCCATAGATCCATCCCAATTATATCCCAACACCTTGAAAGGCTTGAAAGCTATCTGGACCCGATGATTTGTCTAGATTCATCTTAAATAAAGCTATTTTCACTTTGTCTAATGAAAAAGGTTTATTTAACATTTTATTGTCTTCATCTATGATAAGTTTAGGGATAACATTTAGCATTTTCCTTTGTGTTGTCTAATTGGAGCAATCAAAATTATTTAAGATTTGTTTTATAAAACTCCACCATAATTTTAGCTACCCCGCAAGGGTCTTCATCAATATTTCTATATGTATTTCTAATTTTAGTTATTCTATTGATATTTCTGTTATTTAATGTCTTTTATTATGAAAATACTTCGTATTACGATCCCTTTCTGCTAACCAAGTCTCTCTTGATTTTTGTTTCCAAAATATTTCCTCTTTTGCTAATATGTTTTCTTTTTTTTCTAAAAGTTATTTCTCTTTTGAATACTTTTCATTATCCATTCCATATTTTATTAATTATTTATTTAGTTTCTTTAGTTTATCTTCATTATCTAGTTTTTCTCTAAAAATGTTATTAAAGTACGTTTTATTCCATTTTAGAATATTTTCTTTGAGCCTTTTTATTTTAGACACAAATCAATACATTTTAGATCAGGTTCAAATGAACACTCATGCCACCATTGCTTGATGTTTCCAATAAATTTATTGTCTAGAAACCATATTTTCTCACATTTGAATGGGTTTCTAGATGGTTTAACCGAGTCTACAAATTCTATTATGACTAGGAAATGATCTAACCCAACATTAGGCAAAATTTAAGATTGAAAAGATAAATCCATTGTACTTAGGTCTCCTTTAGATAAAAAACTGTCTAATCTTTCTACTATGTTGCAAAATCCTAATCTTCTATTATTCCATGCAAATACTCCATTGTTGGTTGGAATATTCATTAGGTTATTTTCCTCAATCCAATCTCTAAAATATATTGTAGCCTAGGACAAAATTTGCGATCCACCATAATTTTCTTCCAAATTTAAGATTGCATTAAAATCCCCTCCAATGAGGAAGTTGTATCTAGGATTAGCTTCTATGAATCTACTAATTTCCTTCCACAAGTCTTTTTTATTTGTTGTTTGGATAGGTCCATACACATTAATGACAATTAGTTGGATGTTGTGTCTAAAGCTTTTAATTTTACCCCCCATCCAATTCTTGGCTGAAGTTAATTAATTGAAATTAATTTTCCTTGGATTCCAGATGATCCCAAATCCTCTTGAAGCTTCATTTGACTCTGTTAAATCTATTTTTCAGTTTTCAATTTCCTTTCTAATTTAGTTCCTTCTTCTTTGTTTAGTTTAGTCTCTTTGATTAATATTAATTCTAATTTTAATAAGGTTAAATTGTGTTTAGTAAGCACTTTTTTCTAGGGGCATTGAGACCACTACCATTCCATGATGTGATCCTTATTGCCCTATTGGAAGGAACTTCCCCTTCCCTATATTTAGAACCTCATTGATCTTTTTTTTTGGTTTTTTTCTTTCCTTGTTGCATTTCTTAATTTTATCAGGGTTTTCCTACCTCGTTTCATCTTCTATTTTCAACAATTTGGAGCCTTTAAACCATCTTGGTTGATAGAAATGCCTAAATTATTACTATACTTTTGGATTTTTTTTTATTGATGGGGTTAGTTCATCCTCTATTATTTCTTCTTCTTCTTCTAGTTCTTGAACTCTTTTTGGTTCCATCCCTTCTATTTGTTGATCTCCAAATTTAGTGTTCTTATCTTCTTCTATGTCATGTTCTAAGGCATCCAAATCCCCAAATTCTTCCCATGTTTGATTGTTTTCCAACTCATTTCACTTTACTATTGTCACTACTTTACTGTTTTCTTGAACTTCTGTATCTATTGAATTAATTTATTTATAAAAAACTCTACCTCCATCGATACTCGAAGGTCCCCATTTTTATTCTTATCTTCCCTCTTCTGATTGGATTTGTAGTCACTGTCTTCAAAGGGATATTTTCCATTAGTCTCTTTTTGAATTTATGATAACTGTCCTTCTTGCTTGTTTATTGGTTCCATTATTGGTATGCCAATTCCTCCAAGGTCTAACCTATATTCTATCATGTTATCTCTCATCCCATCTTTTCAAATCTCTCCTTCTTCAAACTATTTTCATTAATACACATACTTTCCATTCTTCTTTCTTATATTACTCCTTTCTCATTAGTTAGATGTCATGCTTTGTTTGTTAAAGATCACATATTCCTGTCTAAGTTATGGTTTGGTGATTCCTTATAGATGTTTGAGAAATTTTCTACATGATCTAATTTGCATTCCCCACATTCCTTCTAATTATCTAATCTTACTCCCAATTTTTGTCTCTTCTCTTGTAGATTATTATCTATTATTCTTTCTTGAAGTTTGTTGTCCTTGCAACTTACAACCTTATCTTGGGTTTCTAGGACTTTTACAGTATTAGGATTTTGGATCTAAATTAGATGTTCTTTATGTGTCATTTCCCCCAAAGTTATATGATCATATATATCATTCTAGGTTAATAACAAGTCATGTGTTAATTTGTGGTAACTTTTCAAGCCAAAATCTATGTCATTAAGAAAACCATTTTCTTTCTGACATAGACCACAATGATTAAAGCCACTAATTTTGTTGTACATATCTTCATATATTCTCTCTCTCTCTCTCTCTCTCTCTCTCTCTCTCTCTCTCTCTCTCTCTCACACACACACACACACACACACACACACACACACACACACACACACACACACATCTCATGTTCCTTATTTAGTGAGTTCTCTTTGTTAGAAACAATAGTCCACCAAGATAACTGGGGGGGGTCAATCAATTATCCAACTATTAAAACATTTATCTTCTTTAAACAAACTTAACCATTCAACCAAAATAAAAAAACAAGATGTAGTCTTTTCCAGTCTTAGGATTTTGGATCTAAGTTAGATGTTCTTTATGTGTCATTTCCCCCAAAGTTATATGATCATATATATCATTCTAGGTTAATAACAAGTCATGTGTTAATTTGTGGTAACTTTGCAGGCCAGAATCTATGTCATTAAGAAAACCATTTTCTTTCTAACATAGACCATAGTGATTAAAGCCATTGATTTTGCTATACATATCTTCATTTATTCTCTCTCTCTCTCTCTCTCATGCATGCACGCACATCTCGTGTTCCTTATTTAGCGAGTTCTCTTTGTTAGAAACAATAGTCCACCAAGATAACTAGGGGGGGTGAATCAATTATCCAACTATTAAAACATTTATCTTCTTTAAACAAACTTAACCATTCAACCAAAATAAAAAAAGAAGATGCACATAGATAATTATACCAAATATTTTAACTAGGGAAAGCCTTGATTAGAGGGAAAACCTTGATGGGAATGATGCCTACAAGGTGATGTACTAATATAAATATTCCTTGTTAGAGGATGGACCCTATTAGGAGTCTTTAACAACATTTAATACATATGAGTCCCTATTAGGAGACTTTGAATCCCTGTTAGGAGATTCTAACCCTATTAGGAGTTGTAGTACGATGCATGCAAGAAGGACCCATTGCCCAAACATGTAATTTCAACTACAAGAAGAGCTCACTGCTCAAACATGTAATTTACTATTATGTTCCTCCTTCCTTTGTTCTATCAATCGAACCAAATGTTGTTAGACCTTGTAGACTATGTCACAAACCTCAGAGCCAAATATGAAACCTCGGATCACACAATAGAACCTCGATAATGAAGTTTCCTTCACTTTTGCTCTGCTATGCTCAACTTCTCATTATACTCTCTCTGTTGCTTACAATCACTTCTCCATGTCTCAATCACATATCAAGTCCATAAAACAATTCTCTTAGCTAGCTATTATGCGTTCTTAATTAATCATTATAGGACCATGTTAAGAACATGTTACACTTAGTGATAACCTTAATCTTTTGTGTTACAACTTGAATATCTTTTCGTACATTTAATATTACGATGAGTAAACTTAGCCACATCATCACCAACATGTCTTCTACATATCCTCAACCTTGATTCTCATAATAAAAAATTTTCTAAGAGATATAACAAGTTTACCGGAACATGCCTTTGTAAACTCTATCTCAGAACAAACATCAAAAAAACTTACATAACTTCTTCCATATACTAGATACTTAGAAGTATCTCCCATAACCTGGGATAGTGAGAATACTCAACTAGGTGCCCACACCAACTTGATCTTTCCATTGTTTTTCTATCAGAAACCACAGAAGATTGCTATGTTGACATCAATGATAAACTCGATCATGAATGTGACATATCTTTTATACTTCCCCATAGGAATATCATCAGCATTCATGTTTCCAACAATTTGCCCCTTTGACATTGATGGCAACATAGATGAAAAATATCTAGTTCTAACATACCACTAAAAGACCGTTAACCTTTCTTTTCAAATCCTCTTCATCAATCATTCTCCCTCATTGATATACCTCAATGTGCTTTCCATCAAACTATCATTCCATGTTGTACTTCTTTCGAACATGCTATACTTCTTCTTACTTGTCTTTGCTTCTCCCCATGTTGTTATTCCTCATGATCTTCTCGCTTCTTCCACATGATTTTTTTCATGTCGTACTTCTCCCCCATTGACATCAATGTCAAAGGTTTCAGAACCATCAAACTCTGCACCAACTAATTTTTACTAGCTCAAGTGTCCAAAGACACTGTTCAAAACAACATCCAATAAGAGTCCTAGATGACTCTGTCCGTCACAAATACTCCCCCATACAGGAAGCACTAGCATTTAGTCCAAAAAAATAATGGTGCTCTATTACACTGGACTGATGCACTCTTGCATCTTTTACTCTAATGTAGGAATGGGCATTACCCCTAGCAAACCTCATAGATACTCAAAAGCCTCTTTGGGAAGAGGCTTAGTGAATATATTTGCAAGGTGCTCTTTAGTGCTCACATACTCCAATCTAATTTCCTTTTCTACAAATTTCTCTCTCAACATTTGATACTTAACAGAAATGTGCTTGGTCTTAGAATGCAACACTAGACTCTTAGACATATTTACTGTGCTTGTGTTTTCACAATTTATGACAACAAGTTCATGGATTTCTATTCTTATATCCTTCAGCGTATGCTTCATCCAAATAACTTGATTACAATTGTATGTTGCTGCAACATATTTTGCTTTCATTGTAATTGTGATGGACAATCTTGCTTCTTACTTAGCCAAGAAACCAATCTTCCTCCAAGAAAGAAGGCTCCACCACTAGTGCTCTTTCTATCATCCATACTACTTGTCCAATCAACGTCAGTATAAGCACTTAGAGTAAAATAATTAGATTTGTCATACCACAATCTAAACTTTGACATTCCTTTTAGATATTTAAATATCACTTTGACTGTTGCATAATGTGCTTCTCTAGGATCAGCTTGGAATCTTGCAACAATTCCAATTGCATTAGTTATATCTGGCCTTGTGCGAGTCAGATATTGCAAGCCTTCGATCATAGATTTGTACTTCTTCTATTCAACAATAGGTGTCTCATCCTTTGTAGATAACTTATGTCTAGTTACCATAGGTGTTCCAATGGGTTTACATGTTTCCAAACCAAACCTTTTCAGTAAATCCTTTAAGCACTTAGTCTGAGAAATAAAAATTTCTTCTTTATTCTGTACAATCTATAATCCTAGAAAAAATATTTTATTTCTCTTAGCATTCTCATTTCAAATTCTTTCTTCATCTCTTCAGCAAATTTGTCACTTTCATCATCATTTCCTCCAAATATGATATCATCAACAAATATTACCAAAATCATCAAACCATCATCAATTTTTTCCCAATAGAGATTACTATCTACCATACCTTTGATATATCCAAGCTTTTTCAAAAGCTTGTCCAACCTTGCATACCAAGTTCTGGGTGCTTGCTTCAAGCCAGACAATGCTTTCTTTAGTTTGCATACTATGTCCTTATCATTTGTCAAAGGATATCCTTTAGGCTGCTCTATGTACACTTCTTCAAGTTCTCCATTCAGAAATGCTAACTTGGCATCCATCTGATACACTTTGAATTTTTTTTGTGTTGCATAGGCTAAGAATAATCTTACTGCTTTTATTCTAGCCACGGGAGCATAGGTCTCATCATAGTCTATTCCTTCTTGTTGCAGGTATCCTTTACATACCAATCTTGCCTTGTTCCTTACAACTTTGCCTTGCTCATTCATCTTGTTTCTGAATACCCATTTAGTTCCTATCACATTCTTATCTGTTGGTCTGGGGACCAATTCCCATATCTCATTATTTACTACTTAATCCACTTCCTCTTTCATAGCTTACTTCCAATGATCATCTTTACATGCTTCATCTACATTCTTAGGTTCAACTTGAGATATCAAACACAGTTCTTCATTGACTCTACTTCTTGTCATCACACCTTTGTCTCAGCTTTCGATGATCTACTCAAATAGGTGATTCTTTATCATATTCTTCCCCAAAGTAGGAGTTTCTATCTAAACTCTTGGTTCTACTAAAGGTTTTGAGCTTTGCTCTTGCCTTGGCTCTCCTTCATTCTACAAATCATTTAGTCTCAAGAAATACTTCATCATTCCTTGGCTTAGTAATAACATCATCATCTGAATTGTAATTAATCATTCTCTCTTGTATTCTGAATTTCTCATCAATTCTCACATTAGCACTTTCCATAATAGTCACCAAAGTTGTCTCTTCTATTACTTCATCTTCTTTAACAAAACTAGGCTCATTATCATAGTCATTCAAGAATCTTCCCATACTTGCTTTAAATTTTTCAACTTTATCAGAAAATAAACTCTTTCTAGTTTTCCTTACTCTCTTAGGACATCTAGATGAGAAATGACCAAATTCTTTACATGTCCAACAAGCAAAAATTTCCATACCTTCTAGTTCTCTCTTCGTAAGTAGATCAATACCTTCCTTTATCTTTATGTCTTCTTTTGATCTGGATCTATCTTTTCTTGTGCTTTTTTTTCTCTTGTGTACAATAGAAGGATTTTGGATCTAAAAACTCAATGCTCTGTTCTTTACACAAATTTTATTATTCACCAAGAATTTCCACCATTTGGGTGTCAAAATTTCTTTTGTCAGATGTAGGAGTATCTCTCTTGAACGTGCTTGCCATGGATCTCCCAAAGTTGTTAAACTTTATCTTCAAGGACTTGATACTCTGATACCATTTGTTAGAAACAATAGTCAACCAAGATAACTAAGAGGGGACATGGGTTAGTTATCCAACTATTAAAGCATTTATCTTCTTTAAACAAACTTAACCATTCAACCAAATTAAATAATAACCATAATAAGATGCACATGGACAATTACACCATATATGTTAACTAGGGAAACCCTTGATCAGAGGGAAAACCCCAATGTAAATGATGCCCACAAGATGATGTACTAATATAAATATTCCTTGTTAGAAGATGGACCCTGTTAGGATTCTATTATGACATTTAGTACATATGAGTCCATGTTAGGAGACTTTGAATCCCTGTTAGGATTTGTAGTACAATGTATGCAAGAAGAGCCCACTACCCAAACATGCAATTTCAACTACAAGAAGAGATCACTGCTCAAACATGCAATTTACTGTTATGTTCCTCCTTCCTTTGTTCTATCAACTAAACCAAACACTATTAGACCTTGTAGACCAGGCCAAAAACCTTGAATCCACATATCAAATCTCAAAACACAATAGAACCTTGGCAATCAAGTTTCCTTCACTTTCGCTCTGCTCTGCTCGACTTCGCATTCTACTCTTTCTGCTACTTACAATCACTTCTCCATGTCTCAATCACATCTCCTATGATAAAGGAAAATGTCCTTCCTTTATACCGAGTCCATAAAACAATTTCGTTAGTCAGTTGTTAGACCTTCTCAATTAATCATTATTAGACCAGATTAAGAACATGTTACAATTAGTGATAACATTAATCTTCTGCCTGGCAACTTGAATATCTTTCTGTACACGTAATATTATGACTAGCGAACTTAGCCATGTCATCACCAACATGTCTTCTACATATCCTCAACCTTGATTCTCAGAATAACAATTCTGTAAAGAGATATAACAAATATACCAGAACATGCTTCTGTAAACTCTATCTCAGAACAGACATCAAAAAATTTACAGAACTTCTTCTAGACTTAACATTTCTTCATATGACGTTAGCTACATAGACTAGATGCTTAAAAGTACCTCCCATAACCTTAGATAGTGAGAATACTCAACTAGCTGTCTGTACCAACTTGATCTTTCCACTATTCTTTTGTCAGATACCATAGAAGATTGTTATGTTGACATTAATGACAAACTCAGTTATGAATGTAATATATCATCATAGTAACATATCTGCAATACTCCCCATAGGTGTAACGCCTCACCAAGGGATCCCAAAGAAATAACCTAAATTTTTATTAAGTTTGGTAAACTTTTTTTTAACAAGAAAGAATAACATACACATCAACCATATAGTAGTAGAAGCAATAACATACTGTCAACTAAAAGCATACATAACAGGTTACATTCCTTAAGGATCCCATGATGTTGAATCACATTTAAATGTAATTAATACTGAGTCTAACAAACACCACATCCATATGAAAGAATAATTAAAAAGTCCAATGTCCATTTAAATAATATGCATTTGTTTTGAATGCCACTTGGCAATAAAATTCAGAATGCTCAATCATCCACTGTACATGTCACAGGGTATGAAAGGCTAAAAGAATATACATATGTAGAAATAGAAATACATCATCCTCCTCGGATCCATGATATAAGTAAAATAAAATAAATGAAATCAACCACCATACAGGATATATCCATCCATCATAAAATATATAAACATCCATCATAAAATATAACCATCCATCATAATGATACATAGATAGAATAAAAAGGAAATGCAAACAAAGAAGCTCCAGCCACAATGACTACAGATGGATCTCAATGGTAAGGGTAAAAAACAACACTACCACCCAACTACATGGAACCTAAATGGCCCACTCCCACCACGCTGAGGAGATAGTCTCAAGTCCCAAATAGAATATCAAACCAAATATCAAAAATACTCTCTAAGTTCAGGAAATCCTAAAAGTATTCCATCTCAAGGGTTCCAAGATAGGTCGACATCTATACCCAGAGGCACACAAGACACGTAGGAAACCTACTATGTAAGTGAGCAAGTGCCATTGCACGAATCACACTAGAGTTACCTTGGCAGTCTCTCAGGATCCCGACCCCCTAGTGATCCCTATGCCCACTAGTATCCTCTCATACTGACAAGGCATACTAAGGATGCAAGGTTGCAACCAAGTGTTCTCTTTACTCACATCCTAGTCTATACTAGCACTCAAGGCATGGGCGAGAACATACAAAGACTCTTATTAGGTTAATTTTATTCCCATTTAGTGTAATGTTTTCACTTATTAAACAACTTACAAAGGGTTACTTTAGGAACCACTTAGGGCCCTAACCCCCATTGCAAGCCACTTTCCAACATTACATATAGATAACCTACCTTAGGCTCATAAAAGCACAAATCAATAATTATATAAAAATCACCTCAGTCCTATACAAGTGACTAGAAATCATCAAGAGATAAATCACAATAATTGCATCAGTTCTCTATGAGCAACTGGAAAGCATCCCAAAATAACTGATCGAAGACTCAAAATGGTTAAGTCAAATATGTCATAGCACGACATCACGAAAACAAATCATACAAACACCTCATCCCTATAAAAGTGCCTGGAAAGAAATCCAAATATAATTGATCAAGACTCAGAAATGGTTAAGTCAAGTAGATCATACATTCACTTCAATGTCACACAAGGACACTAGAAAGCAATAGCAATCAATAGATCAACACACATCATAGAGCATACTAGACACATTACCATGTTGGGTTTAAAAAGATCGAGATCAAATCAACACAACATCAGAATCACATAACTCCTAAGCCTCTGGTAACATCCTAGGACTGGTCAACATCTAGGTCAAACCCCAAAACCCCAAAGCATAGACAACACAACAAACAAAATAGTCTCATAGTTTAGCTTGATTTTGAAAATATATAGTTGAGTTAAATGCAAGGTTTTAGTTTTCATTTCAATGTACGTTATAAGTAGCTACGATTACAATTTAACCTTTACAATAATTTACCCCATTTTTATATTCAAATAAAGTACACAATTACCCTAATTTCAATCTTTAAGTACATTTTTCCAAAATAATCAAAGGTAATTATTTATTTAAATTATTAAAATAATACATATCAATTTTCAAATAAAATAATTTACAATTTTATTAAAATCAATATTCTTATTAATAATAATTTAAATCAAATTTAAATCTTCATGAAATAACTTCATTATTGATTAAACTTAATTAAATTTTAGTTAATTAAAATAATTTATAATTATTTAAAATAACTATATTAACATCCATTTATTATTTATTAAATTAAGACATATTAATAACAATTATTAATGAAATTAATTAATTAATAATTAAATTTAAAATTTATTAATATTTAATGGAGACCTTATTAGTAAAACTATTAATTAAAAATATTTAATAATTTTTTTTTTAAAAAAAGTGTTTTGAAAAGCCCGCCGGCTTTAAAAAAGTCGTGCTAGGCTTGGTTGCTGCTGCCGACAGTAGCATTAACTGCTGCGGCGTGCTGCAACCAACCTGCGCATGTACGACCGCAACAGGGAAGGTGGTGGGGTGGGTAAACCACCCCCCCCCCCCGCCCCCCACACACACACATATATTTAAATATATTATTTTGCCAGAATTCCCTCTCATGCTCTGATAGGAAGAATTCAGTGAAGCAATCAAAATTTCAATATAAAATTTCCATATTATTTCAAACCCTTCCCGAACTAATTTTCCATTTTAAATCTATCAAAGAAGGATAACATCAATCTTTTGATTTTCTCATAAACAGTAGATTTACATTCATATTAGAAATACATAATACTGAAACATTCGTCGCAAGAATTCTTCAGACAAACATTCAACAGACACGATGAAGATAGGAAAAGAAAAGCGTAATAAATTTAGCAAATAATCACAAGTGTCTACCTGGACACTGATGCTAATCACTACGCCAAGAAACTTGTAGAGAAATTCCTCTGGTTAGAACCTTCTCCTTTCCACAAATTCCTTCCTCTTCCAAAATTTGCGATCCTTCCCAAAACTTCGATCCCTCGAAAAATGAACCCTCAAGTTGCGATACAGAGTTCTCTCCTAGAATTCGGGCACTAATTGTGCGTTCACCCGAGAGAATTCTCTGCTCACCAAACTTCAACTCTTTATTAACTTTTCTTAATCTTTTCTTTTTCTTTCCCATGCACTTTTAATGAATTATAAAATAACTTTATTTAATTTTCACTTGACTTCTCTTTTAATTAATTTATTAAATTTAATCTCATGCACACATCATGCAATCATAAAACTTTTACTAATTTAATTTCTTTTTCTACTTCTTAATTTATTTTCAAACATTTAATGATAAAATATTTATTAACTAAAATAATAATAGTATTTAGCATTATTTAAAAATGAACTCTATATATATTATTATTAAATTAAATAAATATTATCATGTTTTAAAATTATTATCTTTTTTTATTATTGGTAAACGGGCGAAGCGTAGATTAATTATTATTATTTGTTAAAATTAATTATTATTATATGTTAAGCGAAGGTAGATTCGAACCCAAGACCTCCCACATGAGAGGCTCGCAAATTATCGTTGCGTTGTAGGCTTTTGCCTATTCTAAAATTATTCTTATAACTTTTATCTTCAAATTTAATTCTTTTTATTTAATTAATTTCTCAATTAATTAAATATAATTAAACATTATAATTCCATAATAATTTTTCATTAAATTAAATTATTAATTTAATCTTTTAATTAGACTTAATTAATAGAGAATTTCACTAAAGACTCATAAAATAAAATATGAAAACCCATCATAGCAAAACACATACAAAATCAAACTAAAGGGTCATAATCATGAATTAATGTCATTCAACACATTCGGAGGGTAGTCAAAACAAATGGCTTAAAGATTTAGGATTTGGACTTAAGAATTTATCTCCCCTCTCTTACCATTGAGATAATGTGATAGGGTACGCTCATCCTAGCAATTCAGGGAAGTCGATACTCGATACCCACAACTTGCATAAAATCCATGCATGTCCAAACACAATATTCTAAGCTAAACAGGAAATGGCAGGAAGTAGTGCATCATGTAGATCCCGACTAGCAAGTGACTATGACTCCCTTCCTTAACCACATCAGTAATGTCATACATAAAGAAAACATACACGCACACCATACACATGCAGTATGGGGTAAGTATCCATAAGAGAACACATATGATAATCCATCTAACTAATCATCATCAATAACTAAAAACACTGTAAAAATCATCGTGCATACATGAATTATAGAGTACCATGTAATCTCATCATACATCATTGAATCTAAAACAATATCTAATAATCTCAAAACAATGCTACTAATCATCAAGCATAAAACTGGCCTAAAGAGTTTGGCAATGATAGCAAAAATGTAAACTAGGGGCAGGCACTACAATAGGTATATCATCAACATTCATGTTTCCAACACTCATTTGGTGATCTATTTTTGTAATCTATTTACATAACTCAAAATTCTACTTCTTCTAGCCCTTTTTCCTATTATCCTAATTCTAGTTGTTTATATTTTTATCTCTCCCTCTTGTCTCTAGCTCTTTTCCATTTTTATTATCTAATTCTTTTCTTAGTATATGCTTTTTGTTGAGTGTCTCTTTAATATTAGAGGTTCTATTAATCTGTTGAGTTGTTCTGGTAGGATTTATTCTTACAATACATTTAATTTCCCATTCATATCTAGTTAAAGTTAGATAATATATGGATCTATTCAAGATGATCTTTTTAGATTTGATTTCTTTATGTCCTAGCTCTGTGTTTATGAGAAAACTAATGTTATTAGTTTAATTTTAATTAGTTTCAATTTCTAATAGATTACCTAAACCTTGCCCAATTTTGTTTAAGATTTGAATATGGCTAAGTTCTGGTGGAAGACTTTTGCATTCATACCAGGAAGGAGCTTCATATTTTCCTAAACTTTGCTCATTGTAATTAGGTTCCCAAGTTATAAATTTTAATGAATGTCCTTTATAAAGAAAACACATTTAGGACAATGGTGAAACAATTTTCTAAAAGTATGCCAAGATGTTAAAAAAGTGGCACTGCAGCTGTTCACCATTTTTAGCATCTACATAAATTATTGAGAGATAAAGACAAGAGAATGTGATTTTATAAAGAAAAAAGTGGCCATTATGTTAGCCCTGACTGATAATATAATTAATGATGTTGTGAATGCATGTAAAAGAGTCATATCAATTGTTATGTTGTTGTTGATGTCAAGTCTTAGTTGAATAGACATTATACTAATTTAGTAGAGTTCCATATATTTGATTGATGAAGAAGATTTGAAGAAAGTATGATGATGAAAAAGTTGATAAGTATGGTATTCAATGAGTTGGACAGTGATAATGCAATATTGGTTTGATTATTTTATAAATGTAATATTGTAATGAGTCATAAAAGCTACATTGAGTGACAAGGTGAGAGAAGGAAGACAATGTTCCCCAAGTAACTGCACTGTTCATTGAGCAATTGGCATAGTAAAGTTGAAAGTTGAGTATTAACTGAGTAAGTTTAGTATTGACCAAGTGATGTTTTACTCGAGTGAAATGTTATGTTCACCAAGTAACATCAAGAAGAACAAGTTTATAAAGATGGAATATGAGGCCGACTTTTGGTGAAAATTGTAATGTCCCCATCTTTTTAGCATCTCAGTGGAGTTCTTAGCCTTTACATTCTCCAAAGGCTAAGTGGAGAAATAATGAGAAATTGATTAAATTAATTTCTTATAAAGTCATTAAATAAATTAAAATTAAAAGATGACTTTATATTTAATTAATTTAATTAAAAGTGACTAAATTTAAATAGATAAATTTAAAAAATTCTAGGAGGAATTTAATATTACTTTATTTCTTCTAGAAGGAGGTCCATCTATTAGAGGAAAAGAATAAATAGGGAGGGTAGCTTCATTGTTGGGCATCAAATGTTTTGTCATCTACTCTTCCGGATAGCTTGTGGAGCCAAGGGTTTTTGCAGTTGTTACATTGATTGTTGAGAATGAACACTCCCATTGATTTGCATAACTGAGGTGGTGAAATATCTTCCAAAGGGTTGTGACTGTTGGAGAAGACAAAGCAGTCTTTTCATTGTGCCAAATTTGTCGCCTATGGATAGATTTGTGGAGAAGGAATAAGTTGGGTATTGCTATAGTACCGCTGCTATAGTGTCATCGCTACAATGATTTACTACAAGAAAATTCATATTTTGGGAGCAATTCTAGGTTTTTGTCTACTATATTTTGCATTTTTTGAGAGTAGATATTTAGGGCATTTGTAGGGTTTGTAAAATCTGTTGTAATTTGATTTATATCAAAGTTTTATCAGAATTAGTTGCCCTAATTTCTTATTGATGTAGATGCATATTTTCCTATTTGCAATTAGTATTATACAAAAACAATTGCGTCTTCATTGTTAGATGTTTGGTGTGTTCTTTGCAAGCATATTTATTAAAGTTTGGCATTTAGAAAGCAATCAAACTTTAGATATGCAATATGTCTCTTGCTTGCAAAGTGTTTGACGAAATGTCAAACAAGTGAATTAGAGAAGACTTTCTGTTTGACAAAGTTATAACCTGTTGGGGTTATTACATTGGTATCAGAGCTAAATCCTTCCATTGTAAGGGTTTAATAATCACATGTAGCCACCTGGGGTTGGATCTCATGGATTTTACACTCGTAGGTGACCTTTGTTTGGCAGGGAACAAGATTTTCATAGGTAGCCAGACACCATGGGTGATAGGAAAGAGCATAGCCCACTAAGAGACAATAGGAATGAGGATCAAGAAATAGGAGAATTTTTCAGAGCAATGGTTATAGTACAAGAGCGGGTGACTTAGGCTTTTCAGGTACTCACCACCATGGTTGAGTGCATGAACCCATAGGACAAACAAAATCTGGAACAAGGGCATAACAAGAATGCAGTGGGATCACCTAGAGCTCATAAAACTCTTTCCAGAACAACAGACAGGCCTACACATCCTACCTCTCTTAGAGAGGAACCAATATAGGAGCCAACAGAGGAAGCTGAGGATGAGACATTTGCAGATATCCTTATGGATGCTAATGATGAATGTAAATTATTGGCACTATAGGTATGAGAGAGAATGACTTTTGAGAGGTTTGTGAACCAAAGAAGAGAACACTACCATGCAGTCAGATACAATAGGAGACCTTGTGGTGAGGATAATGAATTAAAGTAGGCTACAAGGAAGCTTTCCTTGACTACATTTGATGGGAGTAGCTGAATGACAGCTCAAGCTTGGATTTACAAGCTTGGTACCTTCTTAGCACTAAGATCTATGACAGAAGTGGAGGCAATAAAATATGCCACACTACATTTAGAGGGAGTTGCACATGATTGGTGGTACCATGGGATGGTTACCCTTCAGCATAACGAAGTGACTTCATACTAGGACTTTGTGGATAGGTTGGTAGAGATGTTTGATAAGAAGGATCCATAAGTCTACTTCAGGGAGTTGGCACGGTTAAAACAAATAGGTAGATTGAAGTATTTCATTAGTGATTTTCAGAGGCTATCCATTATGGTGCCAGATATATCATATAGGAGATTGGTTGTTTTGTTCATGAAGGGATTATCTGAACCACTAAAGGGCTAGGTAGAAGCCTTTGATCCATTCAATTTGAAAGAAGTGATTAAGAGGCTAGAAGTATGGAACAAGCAACCCCAGTAAATAAATTTCAGTCAAAGGGTGCATCATCTAGCAAAGACAAACTTTTCTTCAAGAAACCTTACAGGAATGAAACACAAGCTGAAAATAAAGATAAATCATTTGCTCCTTTGGATAGAGAGACATTGAATGATTTAAGGAAGAAAAAAATCTGTTTTTATTGCAAAGGATCCTATGACATGAACCATGACTATCCCTTGAGGCCAAAGGGGAAAGCAAACAAGGTTATGTGGGCATATTATGAGGATTTTGATTCTAAATATTTAGACCAACAATCTGAAAATGAGGAATCAATTGAAGAAAAGGAAGACATAATTGATATAGGTGATGAAAAGAGTGAGGGTAGACTTAAGGAGGCCCATATCACTAGTGTACAACAAGAGGGATCATTTAGGATGAGAGGGGTATTGGTTGGTCAACAAGTTATTGCTTTGCTTGATACAGTTGCTACTCACAATTTTATTGATTCCAGATTGATTGAGAGGCATGTGATTCAGATAGAGCAATTTGAGAGTTTGAGAGTGAGGGTAGCCGATAGCTACATCCTCAAATGTGATAGGAAGATTATAAGTCTGCCCCTAAAGATCAACAACTTTGATTTCAAAGCAGATTTTTATGTTGTTAACATGGGTGATACAAATTTAGTTCTTGGCATGACTTGGTTACATGATATAGGGAATTTCACTCTCAATTTGAGAGATAGTTTCTAGTCAAAAGGGAAGACCCATATACTTAAGGCCATTCGTGACAGTGGGTTTAGGATGATGTCTTACAGATGCATGGAGAACTTGTTGAGACATGGCTAGGTTGAGTGGGCAGCTCGTTGCACTTTTATGCCATCACAGGGGCAACAAAAAATAAAATATCACCCAGATATAGAAGAATTGAGAATCAAGCACTATAAGGTTTTTAGTGAAGTACCACTAGGTAGACCTCCAAATATAGGTGTTGAGCATATTATTGAGTTAGAGGAGGGTGCTAAACCCATCATGATCACACCTATATACATCCAAAGAGATTGAAGGATGAGATTGAGAAAACCATCAAGGAACTACTTGCTATGGGGCACATTTGACCAAGTAAGTCTCATTTCGCTTCTTCTATGGTTTTGGTGAAGAAGAAGGATGGTACTCTTAGGATGTGCATAGATTACAAAGTCCTGAATAGGAAGACTATCAAAAATAGGTATCCCATCCCATAGATTGATGAGTTATTAGATGAGGTACATGGAGCATGTTTCTTCTCCAAAATTGATTTGAGATTAGGCTATCATCAGATCTGAATTAGAGAGCAGGATATAGAGAAGACGACGTTCAGGTGTCATCGTGGCCATTTTGAGTTTGTAGTAATTCCATTTGGGCTAACTAATGCTCTAGCTACTTTTTAGTCCACAATGAACGTGGTTTTTTAGCATTAGTTGAGGAAATTTGTGTTAGTCTTATTTGATGACATCCTGGTGTATAGTGGGACATGGGATGAGCATGTGCGACACTTAGACACTGTGTTGAGTATTTTGAGCAGGGAGTCCTTGTATGCAAAGGAGTCCAAATGTGATTTGGGATTATCAGAGTTATTATATATGGGTCACACTATTAGTGTTGAGGGAGTACACATGGATCCTGAAAAGATTCGTGTTATTATTGAGTGGTCTACTCCAGTGAACCTAACACAGTTGAGAGGATTTTTGGGGTTGTGGGTTCTATGAGAGGTTTGTTAGTGGATATTCCAGGCATGCAATACCCTTGATTGACTTGATGAGAAAGGGGGCTTTCTTATGGACTCTTGAGGCACATGAGTGTTTTGATAAATTCAAGGAATTGATGAATTCTTGTCTAGTGCCAGCATTACCAAATTTTAGCAAACTTTTTGAGTTGCATTGCGATGCATCTGGCAAAGGTGTTGAAGTGGTGCTTATGTAGGACAAGCACCTGATTGCTTATGAGAGTAGGAAGCTTGGGTGGGGCTGAGAGGAGATTCAACATTTATGATATAGAAATGTTGGCTATAATGCATGCTTTGGCCAAATCTAGGTAGTATTTAGTGGGTAGCAAATTTAGCATAAAAATTGACCACAATAGTCTGAAACATTTTCTAGGGTAGCGAGATCTTAATGATAGGCAACATAAATGGGTAAGTAAATTACAAGCATATGATTTTGATATTACCTATTCCAAGGGACACATAATGTAGTAGTAGATGCCTTGTCATGAAGACCCCACTTGAGCTTGATGATTGATATATCAAAGGATTGGAGACATTTGATCCTTGCAAAGGATACATGGGCATCAGGATTCATAGATGGATTGATCCAGAGTAGGGATTTCGCCCTTGTGAATGAGATCATCATTTACAAAGGGCACATTTATTTGGTGCCAGGGTTAGAGGTGAAGAGGATGGCATTGAGAGTTTATCATGACTCACCTATGATAGGACATCCAGGTTTTTACAAAACCTATCAACAGATTCATGAGCATTTTTCTTGGAAAGGGCTCAAAGATGAGGTGTTGCAATATGTTATAGAGTGTCCTACTTGCCAGCATAATAAACATGAGCACTCTTACCCAGTTGGCTTAAGCCACTTCTAATTCCTGATAGGAAGTGGGAGTGTTTATCCATGGACTTCATCACAGGACTACCAAGAGCCCAGAGTAGAGACTGTAGATATGTTGTTGTTGATTGGCTTAGAAAGTTTGCCCATTTCTTCCTAATCAACACTACATACACTACTATACAGGTGGAAAATTTATTCTTTAGAGAGGTACTTAGGTTGCATGGTTTACCTCAAAGAATTATCACTGATAGGGATAATAGGTTTATGAGTCACTTTTGGTAGGAGTTGTTTAGAATGTGCAAGACAGAGCTCACTCTAAGTACTAGCTACCACCCCCAGACAGATGGTTAGACAGAGATAGTGAACAAATGGGTGGGGGGATACTTCAGGAATTACATAGCAGGACAATAGAAGGCTTGGGTTAAGTGAATATATCTATGTGTATATTGTTATAATTCCACTTATCACATGTCTATCCAGATGTCACCATTCATGGCATTATATGGATATGAGGCACCTAATTTCATGGATTTGTTGCTATCAGATAGTAGAGTGGCTAGTGCTAAAGACTTATTACAGGAGAGCTAGGACATTGTGAAGGCTCTTAAGGATAATATCACTAAGGCACAAAATCAATAGAAGTAGTATGTTGATAAGAAGAGGACTGAGTGGACTTTTAAGGTAGGTGATGTGGTATATTTGATGTTACAACCTTACCACTAGTCCACTCTTAAGAAGAGTAGTGTTGAAAAACTTAAGCCATGTTATTATGGGCCTTTTAGGGTGATCAAGAGAGTTGGAGAGGTGGCTTACGAGTTGGATTTACCGACAAAGAGCAGAGTCCATAATGTTTTTCATGTGTCACATTTCAAAAAGGTGCTAGGACACCATATTATTCCTTCTACAGTGCTTCCACCCTTAGATGATGAGGGGAGATTGGTTTTAGTACTAGAGGCTATCATTGAGTTCAGGGAGAGGAATTTGAGGAGACATTCTATTAGGGAGTACTTGGTGAAGTGGAAGGACCTGCCAGTAGAGGATGCCACTTGGGAGAGTGAAGAAATTTTGCAACATCTAGAGTTGAGATCAAGAGGGGCAGACTGTAATGTCCCTATCCTTTTAGCATCTCAATGGATTTTTTAGCCTTTACATTCTCTGAAGGCTAAGTGGAGAAATAAGGAGAAATTGATTAAATTAATTTCTTATAAAGTCATTTAATAAATTCAAATTAAAAGATGACTTTATATTTAATTAATTTAATTAAAAGTGACTAAAGTTAAATAAATAAATTGAAAGAATCTTCTAGAAGAAGGAATTTAATATTATTTTATTTCTTCTAGAAGGAGGTCCATCTATTGGAGGAAAATAATAAATAAGGAGGGAAACTTCATTGTTGGGCATCAAATGTGTTGTCATTTACTCTTCTAGATAGCTTGTGGAGCCAAGGGTTTCTACAGTTGTTACATTGATCATTGGGAACGAACACTCCCATTGATTTGCATAACTGAGATGGTGAAATTTCTTTTGAAGGGTTACGACTGTTGGAGAAGACAAATTAGTCTTTTCATTGTGTCAAATTTGTGGCCTAGGGCCAGATTTGTGGAGAAGGAATAAGTTGGGTATTGCTACAGTACCGCTGCTATGGTGTCGTCGCTATAGCGATTTGCTACAACGAATTGCTACGGTGATTTGCTACAGGAAGATTCATATTTTGGGAGCAATTCTAGGTTTTTATCTACTACAATTTGCATTGTTTGAGAGTAGATATTTAGGGCATTGGTAGGGTTTGTAAAATCTATTTAAATCTAATTTATATCAGAGTTTTATCAGAATTTGTTGCCCTAATGTCTTATTGATGTAGATGCACATTTTCCTATTTGTAATTAGTATTATACAAAATCAATTGCATCTTCATTGTTAGATGTTTGGTGTGTTTTTTGTAAGCATATTTATTAAAGTTTGGCATTTAGAAAGTAATCAGAATTTAGATATGCAATATATCTGTTGCTTGCAAAAGTGTTTGACAAAATGTCAAAGAGGTGAATTAGAGAAGACTTTGTGTTTGACAAAGTTATAACCTGTTGGGGTTATTACAAAAATAAAGAATGTTCGAGAAGTTCAAAGGCACGAGTCAAAGTTTGTTACAAGATCTATGGTTGGAAAGATATAATTAAGATCTGATGATGGAGATTGAAGAAGGATAAGGATGAGCACAAAGTTCTATTTTCTAAGTGACTAAATGCAATGAATATGTGATCGACAATTGCGATTAAGTGACAATAATTAGAAGAATCTGGAAGTATAGAGACTACTATTTAAGGAGGAGTTGGGACAAGTTTTTGGTTATTGATAATTATTGTTAAGTTGGTGATTGTGAAAGGTTGAAGAAGAAAGAAGAGCAAGATGAACTGAGCAAAGAAAAAAGGTGATCAAAGCATAATTAAGAAAAAAGGAGTGAATCATCCAGTAAAGAGATCAGAAAGAGACTGAGCATAAATGAGATCTGAATAAGCAAGGTAGTGCTAAACCTAACATATCAATTTGTATTATTACTTTCTTACCATTCGAGCAAAAAAATCTCTTAATCAAGTAGACCCATAAAGTCTGTGAAATCCTATATGGTAACATCAATTAGTGGTGTTTATAAGTCCTTAGAGCAACCCACTCTTTAGATAGGATCAAGTAGTGATAAGATCTAGATGTCTTTTGGTGCAAATCCCCTAACCAGGTCACATTAACAATGTGTATGTAAACCTTTAACAATGTTGGCTCCTAGCAAAGCTCACTTTAGAAGAGCGAAAATTTTGGGTTGCCAGTCCCAAGTGGTTTTCCTTTTTACATGGTTTTCACATTAAAAATTTTGGTGTCAAATGTGTGATTGTTGTTATGTTGCAAGTTGTTTTACATGTTATTTATTTATTACTGCGACTCGATAACAACTAGGTAAATGATCGATAACAACTTGATAACAATAAAGGTTTATTACTCATAGTCAATAATAATGGCCACAATGAATGAATAATTTGAAAGTAAATTGATTGTGTGAGTTAAAGTGATCACCAAGTGATTGCTTATGATGTTTAGGATACCTGGAGATAATTGATTCCCCCCTTCTCACTTATCTAACATGTTACCCTTTTTGCTTAGAAAAAAAAATCCAAAGTTATTTGGGAATTAACTTTAGTCTAAAAGGAAGGACATTGGAAATAACTTTACATAAGACATTGAGAGATAAAGGCAAGAGAACATGATTCTATAACGAAAAAGTGGTCATCACCATTTTTGCTTAGAAAAAAACAATCCAAAGTAATTTGGAAATAACTTTAGTCTAAAGGGAAGGACATTGGAAATAACTTTACAAGAACACAATGTTTTGATTATGCAAAAAAAATTTATGAGAAAAAAGGAGAGGTTGGCCGTGCTCCTTTTGTCAACACTACAACAATTCTTTTCACCATGCAAGAGGGAGACTTGGGTACTAAGAAGTTTTGCGTTGTCAAAGCTAAAGATTTGGTTCATTTCCAAGTAGGTTATCTAAGGCAAGTTCTTGATTCTCACACCTCACATAATGAAAAAATTCAACAAGGTTTCATTAAGTACTATATAACTAGTCTAGCAATAGCCCTTTTTAAAGAGTGGTAACATCAATAATCTTTCCAATTACCATTTTGATAAATTTTTTGTTTGTAAAGCTATTTGGTAGTATGATAAAAGACATAATCAACACATAGGAAAAAATAATGATAAGCATCTGAAAGGACACGCTAGTTAAAGTCCAAACATTCTGTAGTTGATCATGACATCACTTTGAGGCACTTAATCAAAACAAGTATGGGAGAGAGGTCAAAAATCCCTTTCTTGTTTTGTTTTTATCAAGCAAGTATTTGACACAATTCCTAGGGATAAATTATGCCATATAATTGAAGCGCTTGTGATTCATTTGCATCTTAGAGATATCCTCCATAGAGTTTATAAAGAGGTATAATAAAAAAATAGATTTTTAATAGGCATCTCAGAAAGTTCTAAGAGTAACATTGGAGTCAAGCAAGGATGCTTGTTATCCCTCACTGTCTTTGGTCTTTACATTGAAAAGTTTAGGGAATAGTTAAATTATCAAGGTGGAGAAGGGGTTCATTCACAAATGTTTATGATAAACATTCTTCTTTATGTTGATAATCTTATTTTGATCACAAATTCTGTCCATGGGTTTCCATAAGATATAGTTGTCCCTGATCATTTTTATAGTGTAGCGGGGATACAAGTCAATATAAAAAGACCAGAATAATGATTTTCTTGAAAAGAAAGCAAAGTCAACAATAAGTTCATTTTGAAGGCAACCACTATTGAAGAAGTTAAGTACTAATAAAATCTTGGTTTTGACTTCAACAATGAGTTAATTTGCGAGGGCTACAAAAAACATTAGAACTTTGGGTGGATGAAAAATATTGTATGCTCTCCAAAATAGGTTTGAGGAGGCAAAATTTTGGATTGAAAAATTATATAGATTCTTTTTGATCAAGCTTCTAGTGCTTCCAACCATGGTTTAAAGATGTGAATTATGGTCTAACAATACTTCTATTTCAAATATGCAAATGAATTGAGAGAATTCAAAAACACTTAATCAAAAGAAAGTTCAAAATTTAAATTTTGATCAACTATGATATTTTTTTGAGTGAAGCGGGGGTAGTTCCTATTAAATTAATTGTTATGATGTATACAATATTTGACCATAATTAAAAACATGGAAACAAGTAGATGGTCAAACATTATTTCCAATGATGGCTTGTGAAAAAGAATTAAGACTTAGATGAGACAAAAGAACCAATGGATGAGTAAGTGGAATAAACAATTAAATGCTTGCCCCATAGGCAACGAAGAGATAAAAGCTTTAATTTTAGATCAATTTAACAAGCATACTAGGGTTATAGTGCTTCGGAGAAAAAATAAATACTATATTACATTATTCAATCTCACTTGTGATCCTTTATAAAAAGTGAACCTAAAGATGTGTATCCCCTAGAAAGCCAAAATTCTTCTTACTTAATGAAGAACTAAAACTAGGCGTCGAAAATGACCAAAAGAAACTCGGGAATAAAGGACTTGTGTTCTTTGTACCCTTGGAGCAATTGTATATGAAAAACACTTCATCATGGATTGGTATGCCTATAGTGACATCACGATAAATTGTGTTAATGTCATGACATTTGATTTGTGGAATTAGTCTTTTTTTAATGAAGCGATGGTTGAAAAATTAGGGTAGCTCATCATCGTCTTGCTTAGAAAAAGAATGAAACTTCTTAAGGTTAAGAGTGTTAGGCTGACTATCTAGTACACTATTTAATGTTTAGCCTCGTGAATGTTAAAAGTTCTCTGTCTTCTTCTACTTCATCTTCAACTACTACTTCTAAGTTTCCAATACAATACAAGTAACCCAACTAAGGTTACATAATTGGTTAAGTGTTTTGAGTTTGTTCCATATAAGTTCTGATATTGATTGACTCTTCCCTAACTATATTTATGACTAACCTTTGCAAGCTAAGTTGGTGTCTTAAGAAATTATAAGAAACTCACCTCACACAAGAGCTAAACAACAAGTCATTGGACTAATCTTCCAATTCCTCTCATTCAACTAAAAAATAAAATAATCCAACAAACCCCAACTAGACAATAATAAAGCTTCACAACATATATGCATCCATTTAAAAAAAAATTAATAATATGATCATTAATTTCTTTACAAACATCAAATAAAATATTAGAGGGTTAAAGTGCATAACAAAACTACAAATGGCTAATATGACCTCTACAACAAAATCAAACTTATTGACACCCAATTTCACCCCTACACCTTAATCAAACTAGTTGACATTGATCTTAACTAGCTAAACTAATTTTGAAACACTAATCAATACACACATTTCATCTAGAACAACCATGTCGCCACGTCTACCTACACAACGCTTAAAAAACATAAAAATATCTATGTTCTCTTTGTACCTTTGGAGCAATTGTATCTGAAAGACACTTCATCCTAGATTGTTATGCCTGTAGTGACATCAAGAGTAATTTTGTTAATGTCTTGACAATTGGTTTGTGGGTCAGTCATTTTTTAATGAAAGGGTTGTTGAAAAATTAGGGTAGCTCATCATCGTTTGACATAGAAAACAATGAAACTTTTTAAGGCTAAGAGTGCTAGGTTGACTATGCAGTACACTATTTAATGTTTAGCTTCGTAAACATTAAAAGTTCTTTGTCTTCTTCTATTTCATCTTCAACTACTACTTCCAAGTTACCGATAAAAGTAATCCAACTAAGGTTGCAGGCTTGGTTAAGTGTTTTGAGTTTGTTCCATATAAGTTCTGATATTGATTGGCTCTTCCCTAATCACATTTATGACTAACCTTTGCTGACTAAATTGGTACCTTAAGTGGAGTAGTACTAGGATGGGTGTCCTCTTGGGAAGTCCCAGTACTTCAACTCTGTGAGCATCGCTTGGATCCATTGAGTAGTAAGCATTTCATTTATCCTCATAGGAGGTCATATGAACCCCTACTCATGAAACATGGATCAATGAGTTTGACTAAAGAATTGCACAATTAATGCCTAATAGCAATATTACAATTATAAGAAACTCAACTCACACAAGACCTAAACAACAAGTTGTTCCTAATCTTCTAACTCCTCTCAATAACCAAAATAAAATAAAATAATCCCTAATCTTCTAACTCCTCTCAATAACCAAAATAAAATAAAATAATCCAACAAACCACGACTAGACAATAGTAAACCTTCATCACATATACACATCCATTTTTTTAAATTTCAATTATGACCATTAATTTTTTTACAAACATCAAATAAAATATTAGAGGGTTAAGGTGCACAACAAAACTATAAATAGCTAATTTGACCTCTACAACTAAATCAAACTTAATCAAACTCATTGACAACTAATTTGATCCCTACAACCTAACCATAGTCGACACTGATCTTAACTAACTAAACTAATTTTGAAACACTAATCAATACAAACTTTTGATAAGTAGGAGATGATTTCCACAGCTAGTCAAATTGTGATGTGAATATCAGGATTTAACTGTGTGATTTTGAGTCAAACTTTAGGTTTAACTGTGGAGGAAACTCTATAGTTAAGCGCGCTCAGGTTGGAGTAGTACTGGGATGGGTGACTTCCCGGGAAGTCCCGATGCTTCACCCCTATGAGCATCATCTAGATCCAATGAGTGCTAAGTGTTCCATTTATTCTCATGAGAGATGGATTCATGTTGAATCACTACTCATGAAACATGGGTCATCGAGTTTGACTCAAAATCACACAGTTAAATTCTGATATTCACATCACAATACAAACTTTTCATCCAGAACAACCACGTCGCCTCGTCTACCTGCACAGCGCTTTAAAAACGTGAAAAATATCTATGTTCCCTTGCCGTACAAAAATCTAAAAATTTAAAAGGAAAAATAAGTCTGTCCATAAGAGTCGGGCGGGTTATCTAAAATCACACGTGTTTTTTAATGTCACACGTTATAGTCGGCTAACTTGCATCATAAGCTACCAATGAATTCGTATGTGTCGTGGGGCCCACCACTTTACCGTTTTCGAGTAAACACTTCTGCAGCATCGCCTCAGAATATACACCACATTTGGATAACAGCAAAGTCGATGCTTTATTCGTTTGTTTTTCAAATCTGCACGACACCCTTGAAACCCTCCGCAGCCCGGACGCTATACAAATAAGAAAAGGAAATAGTAGCACTGAAAGTAACGGGGAAGCATAGTTAGCCGAACGACCTGGTTTGGATGGATTTCATCGTGATTTGGCTGTAAAGCCTTAGCAGATATTGCTTCAGGGAAATTGGTCAGCTGTTTCCGTTAAATTTTACTATGAATTTGTTAAATTTGTTTAGCTCCTAAATTTTGAAGGGATGTAAGCTGGGCAGATGCATTGGCTTGCTTTTGATTTCTTGCCTTGCGAGTAAATCGTTTGAGGGAAGCCGACAATCATATATATTTTGTTTTTGAGAACATCAATAATTCTCTTACTTTATTTAATTGTGAGGCGTAGCAATAATCAATTTCTTTTTATAAAGAGCAAGGAGCTGAGGAGCATTTGTTTTTTCAAATTAACTCGGGATTCGAATCTGGCCCATGGTTGTACTGTGGGGTCAAATTTAACAATTGTCGACCTTTGGTTGGCTCTTTCTAGTTAAAAAAAAACGTTCTTGAAGCATGATCAGACATTATGTATGAGCAACAGTAGTTTTTCCATAATGGCAGACAGAAATAAATATTTAAATAGGCCTCTAATATAGACTAACCTTCAATGTGTAATTAAATTTTTTAAGTAAACTCTCAGTTTTTATATTTCTATTAATTTAAACTTTGGAAGAGAAGAATAGAAGATATTAAAAATAATCACTAGCGCACAACAGCCTCATGATTCGGATGTTCTAATTTGCATGAATTCAGAAAATAAATCGTGAAGTTTTCTCGATTTATTTTCAAGTAGTTTTTTGAAGCTATTTAAAATGTATTTGTTCTTTATTCTTTTGATTTTTTCCGCTTTAGTGCTAGTAATTAGGAGGTGTTTTAGTTTATTAAATTTCTTCAGTAGAACATTTTTCTTAAGTTACACAATAAAGGAATATTATGGTGTTCATCACGTTAGGTTGTTATTGTTTTGTTCCTAGACTATAGGAATTTTTATAATTCGTCGCTTACAGAATAAAATATTCTGCACTGTAAGAGCTATGGCTTGTTTGCTTATTTCATGTGGCATCAGATCCAATTTATTGGAGATCCTGAGACTGAGTGTGGTGTATTGACCTAATAGATGACTTTTTCTGATAACATTTTGATGCAATGAATGAAATCCATGGTCGACTTCTGAAGCATTGAAACATTGAATTCTGATTAGTATGACATTTTATGAGGCATTTTTATAGAGGGAGAGTGCAGTGCATACAGCTTGAAGGGTGACTTCATTTGGAGATACACATCAGCCAAAGTATTAGTCCTTTTGAAATTATTTGAAGCAAAATAGTGTGTAAAAATGCATGGTCATTGCTGTTGACTGTAACAGCAAATTCATCATGTAGGAGATGCTGCTCACAAAGGGAATAGTGCAGCAGATATCCAATGCATATGCTAAGAGAAATAGAAATAGTGAAGGCATTTTTCTTCAGTAGAACATTGCTCTGTAAGTGGTGTTCGTGGGTTTGGGCAATTTTTTTTTGTCCATTTGGGTTTGGTCAATTTTTGAATACACACACACCCACACACAAGTGAAACATGCATAATTGCAAAACTAAGTCATTTTATGGTATGACCCAACATAGCATGCAAGCTATTTTCTAGAACCTGAGAAGCAACCTAGCATCCTTGAGGCACCAACCTATAAGATGTCATAAGTAGGACAACTCATCAATGATTTTGAATCAGAAGTATTACATTTTATAGCATTGGAAGTTTACAAGAAAACTGTTAAAAACTAAATTCTAATCCCAGAATTTTACAAATATGTGGTCACTCAGAAATCAGAATAATGACTACTGTAGCTTTCTGTCTACTGTCACTTCACATAGAATCGCCGTAAACATGTGGCAGCCAATATATGGTAATGTTCAGAAATTAATTGGACATTACTCAGAATGCTGCTACATTCATTTCTTACTTCTGTTATAAGTACCTCGGACTGAAAAACAAAAAAAAAAACTCTGGAGATTTTGCTCAGTTTTACTCTGCAGCATGGACTTGGATGGACCCACAGTCCCTAATCCAGACCTTGCTCAGACTTGCCACAAACCCAGGTGCGAATCAGGACCCACGCACACCTGGACCTGAATCCAGGCTGCTCTGAACCCAGTAACACAGCATTTTTCTTTATAACCGTAACATGTTACTGAGATGGATGTTTCAGAATCCTTAGGTTCTCATTCTCAACGAATATAAAGCTGGACAATGGAAACACTCAACTTTCACATTTAGTAGGTTTCTTGCCACAAATATTCATGAATAATGAATAAAAAACTGGAGTATTTGAAAAACACCTGACTTTGAACATACTATGTAATTAATAATTGTTGTTTTAGTGTCATGCTACTATTTTTGATTTTGAATACATAGACATTCATGGTTTATCGATGTAAATCTGACTAACTGAAAACCATTTATGCTCGAATCATGCTCTGCCATTACTGCTTAATTGTCACACTACTATGGTTGGTCTCATGTGGATATAATCATAGATGTACATAATTAATAAATATAAAATTGACTTAATAGAAAACACATACACTTTGAATATGCTTTGTAATTGTCATGTAGGTGTTAAACTTCTCTTGTTGGTTCTTCGTCCATAGATATTTATCAATAGTTAACAAAGAAAATAATTCCTTGGGATTTAGGACATTCCAGGTTTCCCTTTTCATGTGATGTACGGCCACAAATTGTTGGGTTTGTTAGCCGACTGGATAGTTCCGGCAGTATTTTCTAGTCTGTAGCTGACGGTCCGGCGGTGTTTTGTATTTTGTAGCCGACGGTCCGGCAGTGTTTCGGTATTCTGTAGCCGACGGTCCGGCGGTAAATAATTTGTAGCGGATAGAATAATTGTGGCCGACGGACTCCTTCGGGAAGGTTCGGCGGTAGTATTTATAGCCCGTCTGGGATCATTGTAAATCATCATCTATCTACTATTGCGAATATAATTCTGCTGTTCATGTTCTAATGTCTGTATGCGTTGATTTCTTTACCTGTACGGTAAACATTTGGCGCCGTTGCAAACAATGAATTTGGGGGACGAGGCAGAGCCGAAGAACATACTAGTCGGAGATAATTGGGATCCAGTACTCAAGGCTACGACATTCAAGATATTTATGGACTACAAGGATGTGTTTGCATGGACATACAAGGACCTCAAAGGAGTACCGCCGGAATTGTGTGTGCACCGCATCCCACTGGTGGACGGAGCTGTACCTGTACGGAAGCGACCCTACAGGATGAATAAGAACTATGCCGCACGGGTTATGGAGGAAATCAACCGGATGCTAGAAGCAGGCATTATCTAGGAGGTACAGACCAGCGAATGGGTGTCACCAATAGTCATTTCCTTGAAGAAGGATACCATTCAGATCCGGATATGCGTTGATTTCAGATGCCTGAATGCAGTAACAATCAAAGATCCTTATCCGATTCCATTCACAGATAGCATTCTGGAGGAGGTCGCGGGACATGAAATCTACTCTTTTATGGATGGGTTCTCTGGATATAATCAGATTTCTATAGTGGAGGAGGATAAGTTGAAGACAACGTTTGTTCTTGAAGATGGGGTCTACGCGTACAACCGGATGCCTTTTGGGTTGTGTAATGCACCGGCCACATTCCAGCGGATTATACTACATATCTTCGACAAGATGTTTGTGGGGAATTTCAAGGCCTTCTTGGATGATTGGTCAATATTTAGCACGGAGGATGGACACCTGGCAGCACTTGGTGAGTGTATGGAGAGATGTCGCAGGGCCCGGCTAGCATTGAATCCCAAAAAGTGCAGATTTATGGTTCCGCACGGCAGACTGCTCGGACACATTGTCTGTAAGGAAGGATTAAAGACGGAGCCTGATAAGGTGAGAGTCATTCTCGAAATGTAGCCATCTACTAATGTGACGGAGGTAAAATCTTTTCTCGGGCATATAGGTTATTATCGGAGATTTATTAAAAATTTTGCCAAGGTGTCCCAACCGTTAGATAAGCTAACATGCAAGGAAGAATCATTTAGATGGGAGAAAGAGCAGGATGAGGCATTTGAAGGGCTGAAGGTACGATTGGCTACGACACCCATCTTGGCATATCCGGACTGGAATAAAGAATTTCATGTTCATGTGGATGCCTCCAATTATGTGATCGGCGCAACCCTGGCACAGACTGGTAATCACGGATTGGATCATCCAATATACTTTGCCAGCCGGTTGCTATCAAAGGCCGAGCAGAACTACAACACGACTGAAAGAGAAGCCTTGGGAATGGTTTATGCTATGCAAAAATTCTGTCATTATTTGCTTGCTACACCGTTTGTGTATTATGTTGATCACCAGGCCCTGTTGTACATGATTAACAAACCCGTCATCCAAGGGAGGATCAGCCGATGGTTGCTACTGTTGCAGGAATTTACTTTCAAAATCATTGTCCGGCCAGGAAAGAAACACGTTAGTGCTGACCACCTATCACGGATCAAAACAGGGGAACCAGCGGATGGTGTGAATGAAGACTTCCCTGACACACAGCTGTTTCAGATTGGGGTACTGCTGGAATGGTACAGGAGTATTGGCGAATACCTCTCAACAAGACAGTTTCCCACAGGGATGTCACCAAATGATAGGCGCAAGTTGATAATCAGAAGTCGTACATTTCAATTAATCAATGGGTTGCTCTACAAAATGGGGCCGGATCATATTCTTCGGCGGTGTGTGTTGGAAGAAGAGATACCGCAGGTGTTAAAAGAAGCACATGAGGGTCCCGCGGGAGGACACATGGGGCCTGACACCACTGCACGAAAGATATTACTCATAGGACTCTGGTGGCCGATGGTGTACAATGATGCATGGGAATGGGTCGTCGGATGTGACACTTGCCAACGGGCTGGGAAGCCGCTGAAGAGAGATTTCATGCCACTTCAACCCTCTCTTGTGCAGGAACTTTTTGAGCGATGGGGACTAGATTTCATTGGACCACTGAGGGTGAGCAAGACTTGAAGGTGTTGCTACATCATTGTTGCAACGGAGTACTTGACCAAGTGCGTAGAGGCTCGTGCGCTACCAGATAACTCGGCCGTCAGTACCGCGAAATTTATTTATGAACAGATCATCACAAGGTATGGAATCGCGTTACAATTAACAAGTGATCGGGGAGGTCATTTTGTTAATCATGTTATTCGACTGCTCACCACTCAGTTCAAAATTTATCATTCATTGTCAAGTCCGTACTATCCAAGAGCAAACGAGCAGGCAGAGGCCACCAATAAAATTCTGGTATCCATCATCTACAAATCTTGCATGGTGGAAGGTGCTGATTGGGAGGAGAACTTACTTGCTGCCCTCTGGGCGTACCGCACGGCATTCAAAGTGACGACCGGGCACACACCATTCCAGTTAATGTTTGGATAGGAAGCAGTGGTTCCAGTAGAATTCATGATTCCGAGTCTCCGAATAGCGTTGGAAAACAAACTGGATGATGACTGAAGCTTACAAGAGCGATTGAATAATTTGAATAAATTGGAGGAGAACCGGTTGTTGGCACAGTGGGCAACGGAAGTGGCACAGAGCAGACGCAAACTCTGGCATGATAAGCATCTGAAACGTAGCAGATTCCAGCCGGGATAGTTAGTACTGAAGTATTACGGCCGTAATGAAATCAAGCCGGGCAAATTCAAAGTGCGATGGGTTGGACCATATAAGATTCGAGAAATTGGCGAGAATGGGGTAATCAAACTGGTGACCGTGGACAGACAGGAGATGACTTAGTCAGTTAACAGATCCAAGTTGAAACCATATCGTGCAAGGCAGTTCTCGCCGTCATTGAATTTGCCATCGTCGTCAGTACAGAACTTCCTGGCGGCGACATCATCCAGAGGTACCGCTTTTATTTGATGTATTCGAATTTCTCAAAAAAAAAAAAATTATAAAAAAGAAAAGAAAAAGGGGCCATGGACAGAAAGGCCCGTGGGCAGCTGCTGCCCGTGGGCAGAGAAAGCCCCGCGGGCAGGGAACCGGACTGTCCGCGGGTTATTAAAAGCCCCGCGGGCAGATGTCCACGGGCTTAACATTTTATAAATCCTCGCCCAGTTAATCGCCGGCGAAAGAATGGGCCACGGGTAGAAAAAGAAAGGCCGCAGGTGAGGACAGGAATGTTTACCGTATGGATTAATTAAGCAACGCACACAAACAAAGAATACGAACATGAACAACAACCAGCAGAACTCTTATTATTATCGCATATGCCAACAGTACATTATGCTTTTCTCATATGATATCATAATGATAAGATCAATACAATGCTTCCCGAAGGGGTTATAAATACTTTCCGACGAACCTTCCCGAAGGTATTCGTCGGCTAAGTACATCATGTCCGCTACAAACTATTCACCGTCGGCTACATAACAAGAACTTTCCCGAAGGAACCCGTTGGCCGATACACAATTTCTACCGACGACATCATTCCCCCCAAAAAAGAAAAGTCGTCTCCCGACGACTATTACAAAATCTCTGAGACAAATCAACAACCAAAATATAATGACTGACCCAACACTGTCACTTTAGCCAATCTGACATCTGACCCTGATAGCCACCTGTGCCGCTTTCTGCCTTCCAATGCCAAGTACACTGAACCAAGTGTCGCTGCACTGCCTCCAACTGGATGATCAGCTCCTCCCGAGCTCTCTACACATCCACCAAGACAGCCTCATGGCCAACACCTACTCTCAGTGCCTCTGATACACAGACACTCCATGCCTGCCGCAGCTCCAAATCTTCTCATTGGTCAGACTCCCACGACTGATATCCGCAACGACTGGGGGTCCAGGGGGCAACGCCCCCGGCGGGGTCGAGGGGCAGCGCCCTCGCGGGGTCCTGGGGCAGCGCCCCGGGTGCGCTCCCTGTCGCAGTACAGGGCGGGGTCGAGGGGCAACGCCCCTCGTCGCCAACACCAATTTAGCACTGTGAAACCCACACAAAACTGCACGGAACACACCATTTCTGTCATTTTCTGCCGATTCTACACTCTTTCTGGCAATCGCTGATTCTTCCTCTTCCCTATGGTATCATCTGATACTCATTCTGAGCATTCTCGATTTGTCGACGTTTTTTTTTTTAATACAAAACCTCCTGTCACCCTTCTGTGATGAAATCCGTACGCAAAAACCCCACTCTTCAAAATTTGTAATCTTGCAATCCAAATCCCTACACATGATATGCTTGGAAAATCCGTACAATCACCTCGCATTCCTGGCTGCAATTTCCGTACGCTGCTTTTCTTTAAAAATCCGTACAAAAAAAGGCTCTAAAATCCGTATGCTTAATATATGTGCTTTAAAATCCGTACGAAACACAAGCTTATAACAAGCCGTACGGCAGCCTCTTGAGAGCTTGTACAATTAATTTATTTGAAAAGCCGTACACCATTCTTCAAACATTGAGAACCGTACGACAAATTTTTTTCTTGTGAAATCCGTACGGTGCTTGTGGAAACCGTACAATGCCCCTTACTATGAAATCCGTACCATTGCAATAAAATCCGTACGGTGGTGATGAAATCCGTACGGCGGCTTTAAAAACCGTACTACAACATGAAATCCGTACATTCTTAAAAAATCCTACTGCAATTTGGATTGTCTCGCCAATGGAAAACCGTACGGCAACATAAAATCCGTACCTTGCTATGGAAAACCATGCGGAAACACAAAATGCGTACCTTGCTGATGGAAATCCGTACGGTAACATGAAATCCGTATGTTGCTGATGGAAACTATACGGTGCTTCTTCAAAATCCGTACTTTAGTTCTGGACAACCATACGGTGCTCTTCAAAATCTGTACTTTAGTTTCAAAATCCGTACTTCACTTCTGAAAAACCGTACGGTACTTCAAAATCCGTACGGTGCTTTCCAGAAACCGTACGGTGCTTTACTTCACTTCTCTCTTTTTTTTTTGGTTTGTTTTTTTAAAATCTCACTTCTGGAACAATTATCTACAATATTTACATATATACAGTACTTACAGTCTTCTCTCAGTTATTCGTCCATAGGGGTGCGTTACTTCTTTCATTGCAGACATTCAACTTCGACCTCTTCACTACATCGAATACTTCCTTTCGGTCTAGCATCCACTGTTTTATTGCTCTGTTATTGCTTACTTCCCTCATCTGGTACGGCCCGACCCATTTAATTTTGAACTTGCCTGGTTTGATCTCATTCCGATCGTCGTACAATACCCACTGTCCGAGTGGAAACCTGCTACGCTTGTTCTGTGTCATCTCCATATCGCCCAGTTTGTTCCCGAAGTCCCGTACCATGGACTTCGTCAACTGCCCCTTCTGTCCGTCAATAACACTTTCACTCCGTACTGCTGCAACTTTTATTAGACCCTTTCGCTTTGTTTCCTGTGCAGACCATATCGTGTGCCTTCCTTGCTGCCAGTACCTTTCTGTTATATTTGTGGTTCGACATAATACTTTCTTCCTGCGCAATCGTACAGTAGAATCTTTCCTTCTTTTCGGTTCGTACTGTATGTTCTGTCCTTCAGCTTCAGTCATATCCGCGTTTTCTTCTTCGGCTTCTTTATGTTGCTTCGAACATTCATTTCTTCCTTCGGCTTCTCCATGTTCCTTCAGACACTCATTTCTTCCTTCGGCTTCCCCATGTTCCTTCAGACACTCATTTCTTCCTTCGGTTTCTCCATGTTCCTTCAGACATTCATTTCTTTCGTCAGCTTCTCTGTGTTCCTTCGGACATTCATTTCCTCCTTTCTTACCTTCGTCGATCCTTAGCATATTACAACTTGGAAAGAGCTCATAATCCTCTATCTGCCAGTGGTAAAGACCATTTACTGAATCCAGATCATCATCTCCTTCCAATTGTAGGACTCCCTCCTGATCGGGTTCCATACTCTGCCTCCTCTCATCATCTTCTCCTTCGGAATCTGACGATAGAGCTTCTTCTCCAACCATCTGAGTGTGTAGATCGATGACATACTTTCGGCCTTTGCTTTCGAGTGATAAAGTATTTTTCTTCCAATCGTGCTTTGCCTTGGCTTGTATCAGCCACCCCCGGCCCAGAATGGCATCATATCCTCTCCGCTTCAGTGGGATCACGACAAAGTCCAACAGGAACGGTTGTGTTCCAATCGTCACTGGTTGTGCTGTCAGGACTCCCAATGGCTTGATTCCATGTTGATCGGCCGTTAGCAGCTGGAATGTAGGCGGCCATAATGTCGGCTGTCCCAACTTTTTCCAAATGTCTTCAGGCAACACATTGACACCGGACCCTCCGTCCACAATTGTTTCCGTCAATACAGTCCCGAGAATTCCCATTTCGACGACTGCTGGATGGCGTCCAGATGAGAGGGCTAACAACATTGGATCTTCTGCACTTGCGCCACTTTCCTTCTCCTTTTTGTGTACTGTACTTGCTCCACGTTCTTGCTTCCTTCCATGTTCTCCTGGTAGTTGAGCAGCGGGAACAATGTTTGTGAGTGCCGATTGGAGCTGAGGCATAGTGAGCAACAGATCACTTATCCTGACAGGTATCTCGGCTTGCAAAATTTGCCGGACAATGTTCTGTTCTGCGCAGTTCCGTACGGAAGTACTCGGCGTGTCCTTCAGGTGTGTCGTTTCTGCCTGTGTTGCTTTCTGGATTTCTGCCCTTGCTTCCTCCAGTCTCCTCTTTTCTTCTGCTGGGTCAGGATAAAGCTTCGCTTGCTTTCGAGTGATGGCCAGAACTTCTTCCTCGTCTGTTCCTACAGTAATCAGATTTACTCCGGACTTTGGGCACTTGGTATCATCATGATCACCAGGTCCACACCAGCGGCATAGTAACTTCGGTGTATTTGTTGTGGTGCAGTCGCGGGCGAAGTGACCCCACAGATTGCATGCGCGGCATTGAACAATTGGCCGACCATTTGCATCGTACTGAATGCGACTCCTTCCTCCATTGTTGTTGTTGCCACCATTGTTGTTAGTGCTGTTGTTGTTTGGACTGCGCCGGTTGTTTCTATATCCACCTGATGTGGCACCATCCGTACTGGTGTTCCCATTCCCTCCGGACGGAGAGGCCTCCTGTGTCAGGAACACTTGCTGTGGTGTTCTTGTTTTCAAATTGAAAGGGCAGTCCTTTATTGAGTGTCCCATAATCTGGCAGATCTCGCAAAATTGCTCTTTTGGGCAAGATCCCTTCGCATGGCCTTCTTTCTTACATTCCGTACACCATAAGTCATTGCCCTTAGGTTCCTTGTTCATGTTCTTGAATTCCTTCATCATCCGAAGCATGTCTTTCTGAAGGGCACGAACCTTCTTGTTGCTTCCTTCGTCATCGCTGCTATTATTTCCGGAAGATGTATCGTCATCTGAATCGGACGAGCTGGTCTTCTTCTGCTTCTTTGTCTTCTGATCACTTTCGAGGTTCATTGCTCGGTTGTAAGCTTCATTGTATGTGGATGGCGGCACGATCTTCATCTTTTTCCGCAGCTTCGGGTGAAGGCCTTCAATGAACCATCGTTTCTGTAACCCGTCAGTTGGTTTATTCTCCATCTTACTGATTAAGTCCTTCAACCTCCTAGCAAAGACCCGTACAGTTTCATTCTTCTTTTGCTTGGTATTGAATATCTCTGCGACAATTTCATTGTCATCACGCAAAAGTTGAAATTCTGCGATGAACTCCTTCTTAATGTTATCCCAACTATTCAATTTCTGTGGATCGGCATCAGTAAACCAATCAATGGCAACACCTCGTAGGGTTGCGGGAAATTGTCGGATCCATTCGTTTGTATCTGTTATGCCATTCGCCCTCCAGATCGTTTCACATGTTTTACAATGTCGAATGGGATCAGCTGCTTCATCACCATCAAATTTAGGCAATTTTTCCTTCGGACCTGCCATTATTACTGTATGTCGAGGGTTTTGTTGTGTACTTGCGCTGTTTTGCACTCCCGCGCTGTTTTTAGCACCCGCGCTGTTCTGGACACCCGCGCTGTTCTGTACACCCGCGCTGTTTTGCACACCCGCGCTGTTTTCTACGTCCGCACTGTTTTCTGCTTCCGCACTGTTTTCAACACCCGCGCTGTTTTCTGCTTCCGCGCTGTTTTCAACACCCGCGCTGTTTTCTGCTTCCGCGCTGTTTGATGAAGAAGAGGGTTTGTCAATCGTAGCTGTCTGTTCCGGAAGTATATCTCGGACGAAGAGGTCACTCCACGCTCGTGCTCCTTCTGCACTCCGAGTCGTGCAAGTCGATCTGCTTCCGTCAGGATTCTCTTCCCGTGGCGTATGCAGGTTCAGAAACTCCTCCCTCGCTTCTTCCACCAAATCAAGCCGTTGTCGAGTCTCTTTCAACAATCCTTCTGCACTCTTGGTTCTGTCGGAAATCTTCTGAAACCTCCGTCGACGCTCTATCTGCTGAGCCAAAATTAAATTTTCCTGCGCAACGCGTATGTCATCTTTTTCCTTTAGCTTACTCTTGTCTTTGTTCAACTGATTCGGCATTTAATTCATCTCCGCCTGCCTGCGTGCCAGATCCATCGGGCAACGGCACCAAATGTTTACCGTATGGATTAATTAAGCAACACACACAAACAAAGAATACGAACATGAACAGCAACCAGCAGAACTCTTATTATTATCGCATATGCCAACAGTACATTATGCTTTTCTCATATGATATCATAATGATAAGATCAATACAATGCTTCCCGAAGGGGTTATAAATACTTTTCGACGAACCTTCCCGAAGGTATCCGTCGGCTAAGTACATCATGTCCGCTACAAACTATTCACCGTCGGCTACATAACAAGAACTTTCCCGAAGGAACCCGTCGGCCGATACACAATTTCTACCGACGACAAGGAAGGCCGCGGGTGAGGACAGAAAGGCCGCGGGGAGGACAGGACCCAATCGCAACTGAATCTTTTCGCCCAACGGTTTCACCTTGCAACAATGCTTGACAAAGAGCCTGTCCATCCTTTTTGATCCGCAATTCCTCTTGAAGTGATCTCATCTAATCGGCCATATTTCAATAACTCTTCTCTTAATCGTTCTTCAAGATCCGACTCCTCTAAGGCATTTAACCTCGTCTCATGCAACTGAAGCCAATCCTTATGCTTCAATTGTTTATCGTGAATGGAAGGAGTGGAGCACGGTTCGGAATGCAAATGATGCGGTTGCAAGAATTCAAATACCAAAAAAAGGGGGGACAATCACACACAGCTGTTGGCAAGTATTGGTTTAATTGGCAGCACTGTTGATTAAGATTTGTCTTCTCCTTTTCCGCGGGCTGAGATTTTTTTATAACGGACGGAGGAAACAAAATAAGAAGAAATAAGTCATTGTTGCATGGAGTTAGCAGGCAAGCGGAAGCCGTGGAAGAGTCAGTTGGCGGCAAATATGGAGAAGAATTCAAGAGTTTTGGCATCAGGGATTCGAGTTGCAGGCCCTTCCGGTTCCAGTAGCAAGAAACAGAAAACCAAGGAGGAACTCACCTATCTCACTGTCCAGTTTGAGAGTCTTAGTGGAAGCGAATGCCGGAAGTGGTGGCAGGAGACCCCCGAGGCAGACCAAATTAAACAGATTTTGCGGCGGGCACAGGTACATTGGGCTATTCAGCTTCCCACTTTTTCCATCCGGTTGTTTGAATCAGTATTGTGCACTATGATAAAAACATATAGCGCCCGGAGCAGAACAAGTACATTCCTATACAAAGAACATTAGATGTCAGTATCTTTTAAACCGAGGGATTTCACTAGAGTTTTCGGCATCCTTGGCCCCGATGGGAGGAAAGTGGAAATCAGGAATCACAAACTGTCACGGGAATGGAAGGAGCATTGGATAGCTCTAGTATGCAGGGATCTTACACCCGTGGAGAGGGAGACAGTAGTTCAGGGGACAAAGTGTAGAGGGCTTCGCAGAGACTTTATTCGGGAGGGTCATTGGCGTTGTATCATGGACGTTATCAAGAGCAGGTTGACAGGCGCCACCCGGGCCTTCGATATTGCATTGCCGCAGATTGTGTTTATGAATGGTATCATGCAGGGAGTGGTATATGATTGGGCCTCAGTATTTGCCGACAGGATGGAGGAATTCATGACGCTTCAGCACCGAACATTTTTCATGCCGCACCATGCCATCGGGTTGTTTCTAGAGGCTGCAGCTAGCCAGATTCCAATGGATGGCTTTGAGGCTCCTCCAAGGGGCAAGTTGGCAGACGGGGAGCCTCCCATATTCTACTGGCGACACTTAGATATAGGAGGGTCAGCAGCAGGTCGCAAGAAAGTACTCCGCGAATTGGCCCCTTCCGAGGAGACAGATAGCGGACGGGAGGGCATTTCGATGAGTGACGAGGCTGAATCTGTGGAAGAAGAGGAGAGCACATCGGCTGAAGTTGATGGTGAGACAGCGGGTGGTGGGCCCACATTCTTTACCCCACCTCAGTTGTCAACTTCAGCGCACTTGACTACCTCTTCAACAGTCATTCCGGCGTTTGGTCAGCGCCATGCCCCGGTTCTTATGACTCCTCCAGCGGAGGCAGATGTCCCACGGACAATGACGGAGGTGGTTCCACAGACAGTGACGGATGCTGTCCCACGGATAGTTGCCGAGTCATTGCCGACGGCTGTAGCGGAGGTGATTCCAGTTGCACTAGCAGATGTCACCGTCGCAGTCACACCGAGAGCACAGTCGCCACCGCCACAATCCGAGCCGCAGGTTCGGTTGGAGGTCATTGATTGTGATGCAGTGGTCACCGTTTCATCATCCTTTTTAGCAGAGGCCGAGTCAGCCCAGCCAGTACTGGAGATGAACATGGAGCTTGCGCAGGTCGACCAACCGGAGGTGATCGATAGAGCTAGTGAGTTTCTGAGGCAGCAGTTCCGACTCACTCCTGCCAAGCGAGGTCCGTCCATTCAGTCTCCTAGGCGTTCAGGAACATGGCCAGCGGTACTAGAGCCTCAGCTTCAGGAGGAGGGAATGCCACATGCCATGGTTGTGCCAACAGCAGAGATGGCGGCACCGGATGTGGGCATGGCTCCCGCTGATGAGGAGGGAAACAGTGATGCGGAATGGTCATTGGAGGCCTTCGCCAAGGAGGACTATGGGTCAGATGAGGACAGGTGCCGTGATTACCTTAGGACTATGAAATCTGCATTGAAGAAGGGCCACGATGTGGCAATTCAGGCCTTGACTCGGTGGAGGGAGTGGCACTTGATCAGAGCATATATCCGTGGGATTTGTCCTTGGCGATTTCAGACTTGCTTTATAGACAGGGGCTGGCCAGCAACGGAGACAGCTGGGATGTTGGCAGATTGGGCCACTGAGCCGGAGTTGGGACCCAGTGACACCCTTATGATGAAGCTGGCACATGAGATTGTGGGACTGTACAAAGATGTTTATTATGGTCGTCAGCATGCGGAGGCGAACAGGGTTGCAGTAGAGAGATCATTGGCAGCAGAGACTGAGGCTAGACAGAAGCTAGTCGCCGACTTGGCCGACCAGCAGGCAGCATGGGCCACAGAGTGGGCAGCACTACGGGCAGATTTGGCAGTAGCGGTGCAGGAGAGGGACGTGGCTAAGCAAGGTATGGAGGCCGTGGTTCGAGATAAGGATGCGGCTGAACACGAGATGCAGTTAGCCAGGACGCAGGCCATGGACGCGGCACTTTTTCTAAAGGAGGCCGTTGAAGTCGATTCAGACAGATCTCCGCATCAGGACAGAGCAGGTGTATGAGTTACGTCGCCAGCAACACACTTCTAGGACGCCCCCTTCTCTCTAGTTTCTTCTGTGGTCTGTAAGTTGTCTCCTAATTTTGTTAGTCGTCAAGAGACGACTTTTTTTTTGGGGGGGATGGTGTTAGCTGACTGGATAGTTCCGGCAATATTTTCTAGTTTGTAGCCGACGGTCCGGTGGTGTTTTGTATTCTGTAGTCGACGGTCCGACAGTGTTTCGATATTCTGTAGCCGACAGTCCGGCGGTAAATAATTTGTAGCGGATAGAATAATTGTGGCCGACGGACTCCTTCGGGAAGGTTTGGCGGTAGTATTTATAGCCCGTCTGGGATCATTGTAAATCATCATCTATCTACTATTGCGAATATAATTCTGCTGTTCATGTTCTAGTGTCTGTATGCGTTGATTTCTTTACCTGTACAGTAAACAGGGTTCTGTGTAGGAGACGAGCCATTTTTATCAGCAACCTATAATACATGGCATAAATAGTTAAATTAGAGCTTGGCTTTAACAGTTAATTTCTGATGGATTGCTCTCCACATTGAAATCAGGTTTTTGAAGCTCTTTATTTTGGCACCAGGTTTATATGTGTTGGCAATGGATGGTTCAGAAGTCCAAACATTTAAAAAATATGTTCAAATTTTGTCAAGTGTATTGTTTTGGGTTCAAATGCCTTCAAATACTCATCTTCTTCTATGATTATTATGTTTCTCTGCACATGGTTTACATCATACTTCACAGAGTCAGACTACAAGAGTACTCAACAAGTTTAAAACTTTCATCTCCACAAAACTCGGCAAATACCTGACAAAAAAATTGGCATAAGCTTCGCAACTTAAAATTTTGGAAAAAGAGGGGTAAAAATTTATTCAATCACAAACAAGATACAAGGCAGAGGCCAAACAGCCCAACGCAGCACTACAAACTTCTGTCCTCCAGGAGCATCTGATCAATAATCTCACGGTACTCAGTGGGGAGCTCATCCCTACTATTAATATCCCATTTACCCTCATTGTTTGACGCCCACTTAGCCAGACAATCCGCCACTCTGTTCCATTCTCGAGGGATATGACGAAAGGCAACAAAGTCCAGCGACTGACAAAGACCCAGAATTTGTTTGGCTATAGAGGCAAGTTGCCAACTAACATCTTCCAACCTTTGGTTGTGCAACATATCCACAACAATCTGTGAGTCAGACTCAAAGATGATCTTCCGCCACCCTAATGAGAGGCCACACTCAATAGCAACTTTAATAGCCAGGGCCTCCATCAAATTATTAGAATGTTGACCCTTATAAACAGAGAAAAGAAACACTGCACCACCATCATCGCCTCTACCAATAGCCCCAATACCAGCATGTCCAGGATTCCCCCGAGAAGACCCATCTGTATTGATCTTCAAGAAACCTATCGAGGAGGGGACCATCTCCCATCTCTACACACTCGCTGCATACCATGGCTTGGTCGTTTGCCGGGATTGCCTCGCCACCAGCTATCATTCAGGTGCAAATTCCTCACAATACCTTGATCCCCAGAATCAATATTAACTGACATATCACACTTTGCATATATCGTCTCCTGGAGCCTATTAAGAATCAACTTCCACAATTGGGAGTTGCCAGTTTTGACATCACAAAAAACTCTGCGATTCCTTTCCAGCCAAAGATTCCATAGAATAAAGACTGGACCGACCAACCAGGCCACCTGTAGGAAAGAAGTCTTCGTTGGAGGTCGGCCCAAGCTTTCCCAGAAATCAATAAGAGAATTAGCATGAATACAACCATGACCCCAAGCCTCCCACCATCTATGCCATATCTCTCTCGAAAAGGGGCAGAGAAAAAACAAGTGGGAGATACACTCCTCATTGTGCAAACAAAGAACACAAATCGAGGGACCTTGAAAACTTCGTTTGCGTAGATTCTCCGAAGTAAGGCATTTCCTCTGAGCCAACAACCATAAGAAAAAGTTACACTTGGGCCATGAATAGCTGCTCCAAACTTTCTTCCTCCAGTGCACTTCAGCCAAACCATGAAGGTTCCTGTCTAGAATAGCATATCCTCGAGCCACTGTAAATTTACCCCTTGGACTTGGACTCCAAGCTAGGTTGTCCCTCCCACTGAGTGAGCTACACAACCTATCCTCCAAAACACGAGAAAGGAGAGCTCGATCCTCAACAGATCCACCCATCGGCCACTCCTGAGGATCCTTCCAACAAGTTATCTCAACATTGCCCAGGCGCTTAACAGTCTTAAAATGCTCCACCTTAAGCCAATCAGCATCAACAAAAGTTTGGGAGAGAGGAAGAAGTTGGGGAAAGCTGGAAAGAATAGGAGGATGGCCATCCCATGAGTATCCGAACCGCTGTTGCAAATCTAGAAAAGCCCCTCCTTAACAAGTTGAGCTCCCCTCTTAAGAGTATTCCAAATGCAGGAGCCTTTCCCCATCAAAGGAAGTCGTGGTACCTCAGAGCAATCCGCACCAGGAAGGTACTTATGGGAAAGAATCTTGGCCCACTCTTGATCTTGACTATTACACCAATGCCAGTATAATTTGGCGGCCAACGCAATGACAGCAAGAGTCATCGACCGAAGCTCGAGGCCACCCGCATGCTTTGGCCTACACACATACTCCCACTTGACCAGACTCCACTTGGAGGAAAGCAGATTACCGGACCAGAGGAATTGCCGAGAAACAACATCAAAATCTCTCACAAAACTAGACGGAGGAACCTGGACACAACACCTGTAAATGGGAAGGGACTGCACCACAGTCTTAAGCAGAACCAATCTCCCAGTAGAAGATAACCATCTATATGTCCAATGACTAACCTTACTTCTAAATTTATCCAAAATCCCCTGCCAATAATCCTTCCGCTGAGCACCCAAGGACAAAGGGATCCCAAGATACATCAGGGGGAGCGAGCCAATCTGGAATCTAAGAATTCTAGCAATCCTGTTCTGAATAATCTAAGGAGTGTTAAAGAAATAAATAGAAGATTTATCCTCATTAATTTTTTGACCTGAGGCTTTCAAATAGATATCCAAAGCTTTCCTGAAATTAATTGCCTCACTAATTCTAGCCATGCCCATAACTCCAGTATCATCCACAAACTGAAGATGAGAGTATGAAGGAAGGTTATTACTCCAACTCCATCCTTGGATAATTCCTTGCTGAACTTGAGCTTTTAAAAATCTGCCAAGCCCTTCTGCCATAATAATGAATAAGTAGGGAGATAAAGGGTTGCCTTGCCGAAGTTCCCGAGAGGCACCAAACAACTCAGAAGGTTCTCCATTAATAAGTACAGAGAAAGAGGCCAAGGTCACATAGCTAAGAACCCATTCGACCCATTCCACCGGAAACCCAAAAGTCAAAAGAATTTTTTGTAAGAATTCCCAACTCACCTGATCATAAGCCTTGGCCATGCCAAGTTTTATAAACATAGCTGTCCACTTAGAATTAGCCATAGAATGGACCGCCTCTGTTGCTATCACAACTCCATCCAAAATTTGTCTTCCATCTACAAAGCCACCTTGTTCTGCATAAATCAAAGAGCCAAGAAATGGCTTGAGCCTTTCTGCAATTAGCTTGGTGATGATCTTATAGACCACATTACATAATGCTATGGGCCTGAAATGATCCAACCTATTAGCTCCTTCCTTCTTAGGTATGAGAGCCAAGAAGGTTGAATTCAGAGACTTCAGCATCTGTTTACTTCTGTATGATTCTTGGACCACATCTAGAAGATCATACTTTATTATCTCCCAGAACTCTTGGAAAAATTCAATCAGAAACCCATCTGGACCAGGGGCCTTACCTTTCTTCATATTAAACACAATTTTCTCCAATTCAGGAAGCAAGATAGGATTTAGTAGGGCTTCGTTCATATTTGCAGAAACAAGATGAGGGATACACTCCAAGATGTCCCGCTCCTTAGGCCCAGCTCCAAGCTCCTCCCTAGAAAAGAGATCAGAGAAGTACTTGACTGCCTCCCTAGAGATAGCTTCACGAGAAAAGATCTGGGATCCATCTGGTAAGACGAGAGGATAGAGAATTCCCATGCCGTCGTGCCTTCACGGAGTTGTGGAAAAAAGCAGCGTTCCTATCCCCCTCCTGAAGCCAATCAATACGAGATTTTTGCTTCCAAAAAATCTCCTCCCGAAGCTCCCATTCTTCTAGCTCCTTGAGGGCTAGAACCCCAGCTTCACTCCTCTCAAAACTCAACCCAAGGTTTCGAATCTGGCGGGTAATGTTATCTAGCTTGGTCTGGGCAGCATTCTTCTGAACATGTAGATAACCGAAACACTGTTTGTTCCATCTTTTAAGCCTGTACTTCACATGTTGAAGTCTCTTGCTGAAAGTATACATGGCCGTACCATGATCAGGCATCCCCTCATACCACCAATTGACCATTAGATCAAGTAAAGACAAGTCTCTTAGCCACATCAAGTGAAATTTGAAAGAGGGATTCTTGGTGACCCTATATGGAGTGATGGAAAGCTTAACAGACCAGTGATCCGATCCCCTCCAGTCAAGAATTTCAGAGCTGGTAACCCACCTGTTGTCCATCCAGTAGCAAGAAACCAGAAATCTATCAAGCCTTTCCAAGATAGCCTCACCACTACATCTCCGGTTATTCCATGTAAAGACTCCATTATTCGGTTTCACATCAATGAGAAATAAAGAGCCAATCATTTCTCTGAGCAGATTAGACGATTGATCCAGCCTAGCAAGCCCGCCTCTTTTTTCTTCTAGGCTAATGACCGCATTGAAATCTCCTGCCATAATCCATGGAAGAAAAGGTTCCAGGGAGCGAATGAATCTAATATGGGCCCATAACTGAACTTTACCTGCAAAGCCTGTTGGAGCATAAATGTTGGATAAGAAACACCTTTCGCCATTCTCAAAGCTAGTGGCAATCAAAGAAATGGATGACCGACTGGATAACCACCATAATGGGAAGACTTTCCTTGGGTCCCAGAAGCATGCCACCCCTCCAGAACTATTCAAAGCACCCACCCCCTGCCAAGCGCCATGAGGCCAGATATACGTTGCACACTTAGCCAAACCATCCAAAGAAAGTTTAGTTTCCTAAATAAAAACCGTATCAGGAGACTGAGATTCAATTAATCTACGAACAACCTTTTGCCTGGGGATGTTGTTCAACCCCCTTACATTCCATGATATCACAATCATTTATGGGGGTGAGAGAAATGTGAATCAATGGGACACACTGACCCAGACTCCACCAAATTTTCACCCATTATCTTCACTTTCTCTTGATCAGTCTTCCTACCACTTTTTATCGGTTTATTTAAAGGCCCCTTTTTGAAGGACTTCTGATGGATGCCTAAAGCAAGAGGAGCCTTATTGCTTTTACCAGAGCCAGATGCCCCCTTAGGCCAATGGGAGTCATTGAACACCCCTGTTGGTCCCTGAGATCCCTGTGCTCCACAAAGATCCCCAATATTCTGAGCAGGAGGAGGCACATCCATATCCAACTGCTCGGCCTGTAGGTCACCTGTATTAAGATTCTGATCCTCTCTTTGCACTTCATCTTCATGAATCTCCTGCTGAATATTGGCCTCGAAAGAGAGCTCAACTGGGATACCTTCCTCTTGGGCCATGCTACCAAGAGCATCAAACTTGTTAAAGGTGTCATCCGTCTGCCTGTCCATCCAGGCTCTCTTCTTACCTTTGCCCTTGTTGCGATATTTAACCTGGGTAAATCCCTCACTGTCAACAGGTCCATTGGAAGCTTTAGCCTTTCCCTTGTCCTCTCTAGGGGAGCTGGGGTATCCAAGGAAGGATTCTTATATCTGGGACAATGGTGCAGTAGGTGACCATACTCATGGCAGATTCTGCATCTAAATGGGAGAGTCTCGTAATCCAACTGCTGAATCCAAGAAATTGAGCCCATACAAATCTCCATTGAATCTGGTAGTGGGTTATTCAAATCAACTTCAACACAAATACGAGCAAAAGAAATTACCTTACGATCTTGTGTCCGAGTAGCTGATCCCATAGGTTTTCCAAGAAGCATCGAAATTGAATGAAGAATATCCTCCCTCCAGAATTCCAGAGGAAGTCTCGGCAGGCGAACCCAGACCGGAACACGAGAGGGGATTTCCTCAGTAGAATTAAAGCCCGTGTGCTAGGGCTTGATGAATAACCCCACCTGGTTAAAGAAATAAGGGCCACCTTCAAACGCCTTATTCCCATCCGACATGCAAGAGAATATAACCAAGAAATAATTATTGGCTGTTATTAGAATCTCCATATCTCCTTCTGGATTCCACACCCTACGGGCCTAGGAATCCAACACCGGTAATGAAAGACGGAGGCCCAAAAATTTGCATATAAGAGCATGATTACTCTAGTACTCGACATCCTCCGAAACCTGTTCAGGTTGAACGACAAGAATAGGGCGAACCTCAGCTTTCTGTAAACATCCATTAATTTTTTGAAGTCGAAGATTTCCATTCGAAGAGGGCTCTCCTTCCATTGATTGGGAATTGCCCTTCAAATCCTTACTATTGTCATGCACCCCCGAACCTAGCTCACCCATTACCAAATCATCACCAGAAGGCCGGGAAAAGGCGACCCCGAGATCCCCCATAAACCCCGAGCCCGGACTTGGCAAATCAGCAAGGGGAAGAAGGGACAAAGGCCCCTCAATCCTGCGCGGTCGTGGGCAGCCACTCACAACGCCACAAAAATCCCCGACTCCCAGCAGCAGACCCAATCCCATGGTCAAGAACAGCCCAAACTCCCCACACGCCAGCAAAGTCCCCTCAACCGCCACACCCAAGCAGAATGCACACTCAGCGACGAAGGGAGCAAAGAGAACCAGGTCGGGCTAGGGCACGCAGGCCCTAGCAGACCAAACCAGAATGTCCGTTACAGCCATCCGATCTACTTAGATCGCTTGGCAACTTAAAATTAAAATGTCTTAGAGATGCACATTTTTTTTTCCGTAAAATTCAATTACAAATTGTGTTAAATTAAAAATTAACATCTCAAAGAAAAAATGCAAAATTTATAGCAAAAACATGTGGAAAAACTTTTTAACTAGTGTTTACCTGCATCAACAATTTTACTCATGTTATTTTGCATCTATAAAAACATGAGAGTTAGATTTGTGAAAATTTGCCCAGCAAAAGAAATGGAGAGTACTTGCAACTTGGAGATTATTCACAGAGTTTGCAAACTATGGTTTACAACTTTACACATAACAACAGTTAGTTATGATAATTACTTAGTTGAATTTGCGGTTCTAAAATCATTATGCCTTTCTTCGTAAAAAGAAATTTAAATTTATAATGCTCTGGGATTGAACTAACAACGAATAGGTACTAATTGCCCTCAACTTTTTCCTCTTAATTCCTAAGAGATTTTTATATTGTTGAAGGAAATCGAGTATTCCATCATAGGGATCAGGCTAATTTCAATTCTGCCTTGTTAAAGTTGTGTTTTCCTCCACAGCAGTGAGTTTGGGATCAAATACCTTGCTTGCACAAATGATGCTTTTTTTTGTCACAGAAGAATTGTTATGCGAACCTAGTTTGTTTACATACACAGGCAACGTACAACTCAAACCTTGGACTTGTCATTAGCATTTGCTGGGCATTCTTCCACAAAGTCTCAACCCATTCATATGTTCAAGTTTTTGATGGTGTGTGGATTAAAACTCCTTCTACATTCAGTGTGATCTAGTACCTTGTTTCAAGACGTGGACTGGACTGGACTCAAACCTAGGAACAACTATGAGTGCATTGGAGTTCTTTTTCACCGAGATGTTGACCCTTTCCATATTAATAGGCCATTGAAATCCCTGTTTCTTTAAAGAGTGATAGCTCTATGGAAGGCCTCTGTAAGAAGTGTATTCATAGGGAAATAGATAAAGTAATAAAGTAATGATGTGATCATGTTTTGTAAGCTTCGGGACATAATTTGATATTTGTTTATTAATGCAAGTTACCAACTGATTTTGAAGAGAAGATCTCTGACATGCTTTGTTATAAGAATTTTATAGAAAGTTGATTTCATTACTAAAAGGTACTGCAGTTAGACACTAATTTGTGGTTGTGGATTTCTGCAGACATTTGTGAATTATAGTATAAGCTCAATGAAATCTATTTTGCTAGATGCAGGTATCAAGATGGATGGTATTGAACTTGAGATATAAGAACCACTTAAATTTTTACATTTTCTCCCTTATAGAGAAAGGCAGTTACGTAGAGAATAACATGGATGTAGTGGACCTTTTCACTTGTATCTTTGATCAGAGATTGATCCTTTCCATTATAGGTCCTTACTGCTTTTGCAGTCAAAAGGTTTATAGCATTCTTATCTTGCTTCATTGATATCAGAAGCCTAAGCTTTTCTTTAGTTTGAAAGCTTACAAAATATCATAGCGTCAGTGATATGATAGAATGCTCAGAACAATTTCTTTGAGATTGTTCGCCATTGTAAAATGATTCTATTGGTTCTCAAGTGATTTACTATTATTTATATTTTAAAAAATTTAATTATTCAAGTTAATGTCTATAGTCATCATTGAGCTGTTTTCTGAAAACTAACTTTGATTCTTTTATTTGGAAAAAGTTGAATGGTTTAGCTTCATATATTTTTATTATTTGAAATTTTATAATGCTGGCTTAAAATAAGTTTTGGTGTTGCCAGGTTTTGGAAACTTACATTATTGCTACTCCAGAGGATTTTGGAGGAAGTCCAAGCATCTGAGATATCGCTTCATAACTTGTTTCTTCTTGAAGTCTTTCTCAATTCCTTGGAAAGATCTCAGATGCTGTGATCTGATAATTGTCACATTTCTACTCAACTAATGATTCAATCAAATCAATAGCAATGATGGCAACAACAACTCATGCCCAATTTTTGCAGGTTTTAAAACCTTGTAAACATCCCAGAGGTTCTATGGGGTTTAAGGTATATATAGGAGAGAATAAATTCAAATTAAACCACAACTATGTTGTTATGTATGTTTTGTTTTCAGGAGGTTTAATTTGTTCATATTTTTCAATTTATAATTACAAGATAGTTTGAGTTATATATGGAGGGAAAGAATTTGCACAAATCACAACCATTGTAGCATCTATATTTTATTTTGAAGAGATTTAATCTGTTAATTTTATTTCATTTCTTATTATTACATCAAAATACAACAGCGTATGCATACATATACCACAGACAATATTTGAATTTTTATGGTCACTCTTTCTCATCAAGATAAGGTGCGTTCTGTTCTGTTTTTTGATTTTTTAAAATGAAACAAAATTATAAATGGGAAAAGCAGAAGGTTGGCGTGTAGTGCAAGTAGCATAGTGTGCAATTATAGTACATATATTAGGACAATCTTGCAAAAGCAAGTATTCAATGTAGTGGGCAATTGTAGTACTGTATATTCAGGCAGTAGTGCACATGTAAGTTTTCAGTACTGAGTAGAATTAATAACTGGAGCCTGCAAATCTTAGTCAGCGTGCTAAATCAGATTAAGAATCCCTCTTGATCTATGTTCATTGCTAGAAAAGACAATCTTGGTGTGCTTGCCATGTGTGTAGCCCTTGCAAACTCTCGTTTTCCCTATATTGGAGTTGGGCAATTCTATATTCCTTAAAAGAGTTGGAGCTCCATAGTGCAAGTGATCAAGTTTCTGGACTGATGTTTTGTTTTTGAATGTTCTTGAAATTTTTTGAGTTCTAGATGTATATGCTTTTTTCGTTGTTGTGATTTTCAGAATATATAGAATTGCTTGAGAAAATAAATACAATTACTGAAAACAATTATTGAGAATTACTATATCTTGCCAGCGTAAATTTCAATTGCAATTTTGATGTTTGCAATTATTACAGTCAAACATAAAGACAAAGCAACTAATTGAAGAACGTGTAATGTTTTGGCGTTAGATAAGTTGCAGCAGTAATAGTAGAATTTCCACGCCACATTCAAATGAGGATTTTAGATCAATACTTCAAAATGCTGCTATGGGATGTGACACCAAACAAGAATGGCTTGTCTGCAGCAAAAACTCCTAAAAATGATACATGCAGGTCCCAGCAAACCCTCGTAGGTGTATATATCCAATCACTGCCTCAGCCAGGTAGATCGCAGCCCAATCAAGACTCAGTGAAGTGACATTGATTGCAAGGGTGAATGCATAGATTCAATGCCAAACAGTCAGATGCTTCCTTCTTAAATTCACAGTGGTGGTAATTGTAATTTTTCTACAAACCCCTTCTCTTTCAACTTCCAAACACAGATGAAATGTCAATTAAACTGTTTTACATATTACAACAACACCAATTTAATTACAATTAGTATTTAAATCTCAGACACAATTCGCTGGATCATTTACCAGCTTAAAGTGCAACTCTAATGGAGAAATCAGACTTATCCAAATTCCCAACGCTGAAACCCTTAGAGACTTCACAAAATTTATAAAATGCAAAAGCCAAGAGGATGGTTCGATCTCCACAACGAGTCCTTTTAATAATAATTGCAAAGCTAAATCTTCCTCAAGACACTAATACCATTTGGCTTCTTGGTTACACTTTTCACTTAAGAGTCTTCAACTTTGTACCGTCGAATTATAATGAAGACTTATAAGTTATTCATTAAACTTACATTATGCTATTTTACAATGAAGCCCAATTAATCACTGAAGAAGCCAAGTCACCAAGTGCCTTAATTGCACTGCTAAAAATAAGAACTCTGCTAGAACTTACTTTAAATAGAAAACCACTCCATTGAGACCCTCAAAGCATAGTGTCAGCTCACAAGGGTTGTGATGATGAATTGACATCACCAAGCTATTGGGGCCTGCTAAATTGGAGACATTAGAGTCCTCCCTAAAGCAAGACTGAGTGCTGAAGTATATCCTCAAACTCCCAAGTGGCATTCTCATTTGGAAGACCTTGCCACTTCATCAGAAATTCTCTAATGATCCGCTGGTGCAAGTGCCTCTAACTAGTATCTAGTATAGCCTTAGGGATCAACTCCAATCTCCCCTCATCATCCAGTGGGGGTAAAGTAGAAGATGGGACAACATGCCTGCCTAACACCTTCTTGATGTGTGATACACGAAACACATTATTAGCACTATTGTCCTTCGGTAAGTCGAGCTCATGGGCTACCTCACTGACGTGTCTAATCACATGGAAGGGACTGTAATAGCAAGGCTTGAGCTTGTCAGCTCCACTCTTCGTGATAGAAGACTGCTTGTAAGGCTGCAACATTAAGTACACCATATGCCCCACCTAAAAAGAATGAGAAATCCTCCTTTGATCAACATACTGCTTTTGTTGATTCAGTGCCCTCTGAATGTTCCCTCTCAAAGTCCTCATGACATCATAACCATGCTATAGTAAATCCCCAGCACTAGGTACCCTATTGTCACTGAATAACAAATCTATGAACCATGTTCATACAAGACATCAAAAGGTATCTAAATAGACATGTGTTGAAGGGGATTATAGCAATACTCACATAAGTATATCCGCTTTACCCAAGCTCTCTGCTATTTGGACACATAATTTCGTAGATAGCTCTCCACCCATTTATTAACTATTTTAGTCTGACCATTAGTCTGAAGGTGGTAACTAGTGCTTAGAGTCAACTTTGGTCATATAATTTGAACAATTCCTACTATAAGTGACTTGAATGGCTATCTCGATCACTTACAATACTCTCGGGCCTGGAAGAACAACTCAACAATCTAAGTAGCTGAAAATGTATTGGTGATGGGAAAGAGGTGTGCACATGTGGCGAGGCGACCCACCATTACATAGATGCAACCTCTACCATGGGCTTTGGACAAGCTCACAATAAAATCCATGGATAAACATTCTCACTTCCCCTTACGATGGGAAGTGGCTGCACCAACTCTGTTGGATAGGTATGCTCCTGTTTGTTCTGCTGATAAACAAAACACTCTCTGACATACTGCTGCACATATTACTTCAGGCGCTCCTTGTGAACCTCTCTTAAATCTGTCTATAGGTCTTAAGGATACTGGGATGTTCAACAAATGGAGAATCACGAAAGGCCTATAATATAATTTGCTCGATGCCTGGTCCTAGGACCAAATAAATCCTCCCCTTGTAAATGATCAGCTCATTTGCAAGGGTATATTTGCTGTCCTGAATATTGCCATCAACAATACCAACTGCCCATTGATCCCTGACATACCCTGCAATGATCAAGTGTCTTGAATCCTCAGATACCTCTACAACCACATACAAGTGGAGTCTTTGTGAGAGTGTGTCAACAACTACATTATGTGTATCCTTAATATAAGAAATGTCAAAGTCATATAGCTGAAGTTTGCTGACCTAGTTCTGCTGCCTCTCATTAATATCCCACTGTCCAAGGAAATGGCTCACGTTGTTATGATCCATTTTAATGTAGAATTTGCTACCAAGTAAGTACTGCCTGAATTTGGCCAAAGCATGCATAATTGCCAACACCTCCTTGTCATAAACATTGAGTGATCTCTTAGGATCCCTAAGCTTCCCACTCTCAAATGCAATGGGATGGCGATCCTAGGAAAGAATGGCACCAATGCCCTCATCTGAGGCATCGTAATGCAACTCAAATGGCCTCGAAAACTGTGGCAATTCTAAAGTTAGGCTTGATGTCATAATCTGCTTGAACTTCTCAAAGCACTCTTGTGCCTTAGCAATCCACTCAAATGCAATCTTATAGGTCAGATTAGTAAGGGGAGCTGCATGTCGAGAGAAACTTGCCACAATTCTGTGGTAGAATGCACACAATCCAATGAAATCTTTAAGTTGTGTGAGGTCTTAGGTGTATGCCAATCCAATATAGCACGGTCCTTATTAGGATCCAAGCGAACCCCCTTTGCATTGATAGTGTGCCCAAGATAGAGCATCTTTGTCATGCCTAAGGCACATTTGGACGCCTTGGCATACAAGAAAGCCCTATCAAGAATGTCTCGTACTGTATCTAGGCATGCCACATGATCACCTCATGTCTTACTATAAACAAGTATGTTATCAAAAACTTTAGAACAAATCTCCTCAATTGACTATGAAAGACTTTGTTCATAGTAGATTGGAATGTGGCTAGGCCATTAGTCAGACCAAATGACATGTCTAAGAATTCAAAGTGACCATAAATGCTGCCTTCTCCACATCTTGCTCTATGACTTTGATCTGATATATGATATTTTGATCTCAAATCAATCTTGGAGAAGAGACATGCCCCATGCAACTTATCTATAAGCTCATTAATATGTGAAATAAGATATTGGTTCTTAATATATCTCCTGTTCAACATCCGGTAATCTATGCACATTATGTGCATCCCATCCTTTTTCTTCACCAAAATGATTGATCAAACTAAAGGATACTTACTCGGCCAAATATGTCAAATAGCGAGTTTCTTGAATGACCTTGTCTATCTCATCCTTAAACCGCTTAGGGTGCCGGTAAAGAGTGATTATAACGGGCTTAGTGCCCTCCTCTAGCTCAATAATGTGCTTTATCCCTCTATTAGGTGGCTTGCTAGGTGGTAAGTCACTAAACACTTTAGAGGGTTTAGTTCTAAGCTGTTGTATATCCGGTTGGTAGGCTGGTTTTTCTGCCCAATCAAATGTAGGCAACGTCCTACACTCTGCTGCCCAATCAACTGTGTCATGATCAAGAGGACATTGCATATGCTTAATAGAAATTAACTTCAGATTGCTTTTTGTACTAGCCATAAGGATGTGAGTTTTACCATCCTTAATGAACCTCATCTCCATCTTCTTGGTGTTGAGATAAATGTCCTCTATGGTGTGTAACCAACTCATAGGAAGCACCACATCATTGATGCCCATGTCTACCACATAAAAATCTGCCTTAAATGAATAGTCATTCAACTTCGTGGGAAGCTCATAAATCATCTTGCTATACTTAAGATTGTAACCATCAGCCACTTGCACTATAAGACCTTCAAACTCTTCTGTCTTAATCCCTCTTTCGGAGACCAAATGTGAATCAATGAATGCGTGAGTAATACACTGTCCTGCCAAGGAGACCACACATCCTAAATGCACCTTCCTTTCTCATCCTAGAAAGGTATACCACCTTAAGGTTAGAGTCATCAATCACTTCATTACCATTACCTGATGCCTTGTGTATCTCATGCTCATTATTAATTGGCTGTCTAGAAAAATCAGAACTATCATCCTCTTCATAGAACCACTCCATCATTCTATTTTTATGCTTAGGCTTCAAAGGGCAATCATGTTTTTCATCGTAGGGACCTCTACAATAAAGACATAGTCTCCTCCTCCTTAGATCATTAATTGTCTTCTGATCTAAAAAGGCTGCCATAGGACACTTAGAATTAGATATGTCATCTTTCTTAGGGGCTGCCCTCTTATCATATGATGAAGTAGGTGGATTGAAGGACTTAACCCACTCTCCGAGAGGCTCAACTAGTCCCTCTACAAATAACATAACCCATCTCCTCTTTGAAATGTCATACACCATCACATATAGACACTGAAATCCACTGATAAATGCCTCAAGGTCCTCTGTCTGTTGCAACTGCACCAACTCTTGAAAGTAAGTCATATGGCCCTTCCTATCAAATCTCTCTACCAACTTGTCAACAAACTCTTGGTACGATACTATCTAATCATGATGCAGTGAAACGCTCATAGTACTACTAGTCACGAGCTATCCTGTCCAAATGCAACACAACAACGTGAATGGCTTCCTCCTCAGTCATGGGATGCAAAGAGAGATAAGTTTCGAGCTTATGTATCCAAGCCCTTTTTATAATCTTCCCACTTCGAGGTCATCTTGTTGGTTGCTTCCTTCATATTAGTCTATCTAGGCCTCTATCTCTCAGGTGCAGGCCTACCTCTAGTTTGTTCTCACTTCTATGTGAAGAACTTGTCAAAGTTCAGATTCTGGTTGGTTGCCTATGGTAGAGCATGCCACTCAGCATAGTGGGCCACCACATCATCAACAAATGGTGCGACCTCACTTTTAGTACTAGCCACGTCAGACTTTTCTCTCAAGAAAGTAGGCTGCTATGGCCCATCGTATACACCTATATGCTTAGTCTTGTCAATCTTCTCCTCAACTGCAGACTTGTGAGAGATGACTGAAATACACTTGGTACCTCTATCTTAGTTCTGTCCTCTAGGGAGAGAAATGTGTTGCAAAGTCTCAGATAGCTGCTGTAGAACATCAACAATATGGCACTGACAATGTGCAAGGTCTCTTAGTGTCTCCCTAGTCTCTCTGTCAATCTTGGAACCTGTACCAGCATCCTTGTAACTTGTTCCACTAGAACCTCTAGAACCACCAACAACCCTGTCACCTATGGTGCCAAACTGTATCTCCTGTTCTCCCTCACTTGGTGGTGAAGTCCTTCCCTTGTGGGTATAATGCATGCTTGGTACTAACCTCTGTGCCATAGTGAACCCAATTTCCCTCTACGATGGCAGGAAACCACTCCGATACCACTATAAGAGCCCTATTGATTGACTCAAGCACTCTGCTGGATGGATGTTTTGTTTTTTGAATGTTCTTGATTTTTTTTTAAAGTTCAGGATATATATGCTTTTTTTTTTTGTAATTTTCAGAATATATAGAAATGCTTGAGAAAACAAATACAATTAGTGAAAACAATTATTGACAGCTACTATAGCTTAGCAGCATAATTTTCAATTGCAACTTTGATGTATGCAATTTTTACAGTTATAAACATAAAGACAAAGCAACTAATTGAAGAACCTATAATGTTTTGGTGTCAGATAAGTTACAGCAGTAATAGTAGAATTCCCATGCCACATTCAGATAGGGATATCAGACAAATACTTCAAAATGCTGCTATGGGATGTGACATCAAACAAGAATGGCTTGTCTGCAGCAAAAATGACTCCCAAAAATGATACACGTAGGTGCCAGTAAACCCACGTAGATGTATATATCCAATCGCTACCTCAGCCATTTAGATTGCAGCCCAATCAAGATTTGGTGAAGTGATGTTGACTGCAATGATGAAAGCACAGATTCAACGCCAAACAGTCATATGCTTCCTTCAAAAATTTGCAATGATAGTAATTGCAATTTTTGTACAAATCCCTTCTCTTTCAACTTCCAAATGCAGATCAAATGTCACTTTAAACTCATATACAATAACACCAATTTAATTATAAATAAATTTCAGACCTCAGACACATATCACTGGATCCTTTACCAACTCAAAGTGTAACCCTTCCTCAAGACACTAATGCCATTTGGCTTCTTGGTTACACTTTTCACTTAAAGAGTCTTCAACTTCACACCAACAATCTGTAATAAAGACCTGTAAGTTATTCATTAATGTTGATATGTGATAGCTTCAGTTGGATAAACCTATATATAATTATCTGTGAGATATATATGTGCGTTTATTATTATATGAGATAGACTAGTATAATAAAAATATATATAACTATGGTTATATTTATTATAAATTAATATAATAATAATATTATAACTATGGTTATAATATTAATTATTAATTAACAAATAGACATGTCCCTTAAAGGGACATATCTATTCATGACTTATTCTTATTTATACAAGGAGAGCTGCCTTTGGAAAACACGCACTATAGTATGACAGTGTCATTACATTTGCAGCAGATCCTTCAAATCTAACATGGTATCAGAGCAGGTTTGATGACATCTTGTGAAGTTCAATAGGTGATAAAGGTTCAATTCTGTGATATCTAAATATTATTGGAGAGATGACAAAGTTTGAAGGCCATCTCTTGTTGCATCAGAAGTTACATTTCATAAATGTTTGGAATTAAAAATATTATATCGGAGCTGCAAATTAAAGAGTCGATGCAATAGGAAAAAATGACTATATCTGAGAAAGGGTGATCGGGTATGATAGAGATGTAATCAGAATATCCATATTTGTTTATGACGGCAGATGATGAAAAGGCAGTTGCGAGACGTATGATTACATTGTGATTGGAGGAACAACAGGATGTCCTCTGGCAGCAATGTTGTCATAAAGTTATTATGTTTTGGTATTGGAGAGGGGAGGCTCGCCTTATGGAAATCCGGCCACTATAGACAACATAGTGTTTTTCAAGGTATTTGGCGACGCTGTGATTATCTGTATGCCCTTGAGGGATTTGTGATAGAGGATGGAGTGCAAACGGCAAGGGCAATGGTTTTGGGAGGTGGAATGTCAATCAATACGTTGTTATTCATATAGGTTTTGGTCTATGCCACAAATTCATGTGTCAATGGTGGTGATCAGACTTAGTGTCCCTTTGTATGTACAGTCCACAATTGGATTCCAAAGACAGATCCAAATGAAAAGTATTTCATATTGAGGCCATTGAGAGTTGGAGACTCATGAATGCTGATGATGTGAAGGATCGGGTGCTGTAGAGATTGGGAGGCACTATGGTACCATGAGAATTGTGCTGGGGTATTCATGCATGAACATCTTAGAAGGACATCTTGGATCAGAACATTGATGTGGCTGTTATAAGGAGAGTGGAGGGTATTGAGAATGCTGATAGAGAGTTATTTGTTTTATTGAAAATTTGCAAAGACTCTGTGGGGCAGGTATGTGCTCGGGTGGTTTATAGGAATGATAACCGAGGATACCTACGTGGACATTGGTGGAGTTGTTGATCAATCCTCTAAAGGTATGATATATTATTTCAGTATTATCTAAATAATATTAATCAATAGAAGTGTGATTATATCCAGTCATGCTTATGATTATTTATTAGTTGATTTATATTGATAGATATAAAGTACATTTATGGAAAATAATTAAGAGGCTAATGTAAATAGTTATCAAAATTTGATATTATAGAATATTTCACAAGGGAAACAGTGTATTAGTATGAGAGCAGATTGATAATCTTTGACTAACTCGGCCATATAATCTCTTTTAATGAAATGATTAATGTAATAAATAATTAGTTTTGGCTAAAGTAAAGTCTAATGGAATGGAAGATTAAATGTTGATGTGTAGAAAAGTATTTATTTCTATTTCTACAAGAGCTATTTGACTTGATCTTTTCCTCCGAGAATGTTATTGTAGGAAGAGGGAGATTGAGATTCAAAGGGAGTTTGACATGTTATTAGAGGCAACCTTGAAAGAGAGGGAGAGGACCGAGGATGTTATTTAGTTAACCTTCAGTGAACTCGGTCTTATTGATTAAGAGGGAGTAAACCATGTTGAGATGGATTCTCTAGTGTTCTATAAATTTTTGTAGTCAAGAGGATCATGATTCACACATTGTGACCATGTGATTTAAATGGGCCTACCCCTTATGTACATCATGAGGAAGTGACGACTTCCAAATGATGTCGCTTGTATTCACAAAAGTTATTTAAGGTGACAATCATATTATGAGATCAAATAAATTGAGTAAATGGTGAATGTCTTGCATCTCAACATTCTGGAAGACCATTACACAGAGTATTTGGTGAATATCATTGATATTCTGGGAGGCCAATACTCTAGATATCAGATGTGATATCAAACCTTATTTTTGAATAATTGGTGAATATCGTATGATATTATGGGAGATCAATACTCGTGATATCAGATGTGATATCACACCTTATTTGAGTACTTGGTGAATATTGGATGTTGATATTTTGGGAGACCAATACTCTTGATATCAAAACCCTATTTGAGTAATTGGTGAATATCATATGTTGATACTCTAGAAGACCAATATTCATGATATCAAAATGTTGAATATCTTCTGATCAAAGATATTCTTATATTGAGGAGATATATGATCACGTATTTATCCTCCCTAGCTAAGAGGGAGTATTGATGTGTGGTAGCTTCAGTTGGATAAACCTATGTATAATTATCTATGAGATATAGTTATATATGCGTGTTTATTATTATATGAGATAAAATAATATAATAAAAATATATATAACTATGGTTATATTTATTATAAATTAATATAATAATAATATTATAACTATGGTTATAATATTAATTATTAATTATTAATTAACAAATAGACACGTCCCTTAAGGGGACATGTCTATTCATGGCTTACGCTTATTTATATGAGGAGAGCTACCTTTGGAAAACACATACCATAATATGACAGTGTCGTTACATTTGCAGCAGATCCTTCAAATCTAACAATTAAGTAGAACTTAATAAATTAACTACAATATGCTATTCAACAATGAAGCCCAATTAACTGAAGAAGCCAAGTCACCAAGTGCCTCAACTGCACTTTTAAAAATAGGAACTTTGCCAGAACTGACTTACTATAGATAGCAATTCACTTCACTGAGATCCTCAAAATATGGGGTCAGCTCATGAGGGTCGCAATGATGAATTGACATTGCCATGCTAGTGGGACTTGCTAAATTGGGGACATTATACAAAGCTCACACAATTCGCCTCTTTCATGAATGAAGGCCTATTGTTTGATTGGGTTAGGGATCAATCTATAAAAATCATCCTCTCGCATATCTTTAACCAATACTTGACAGTTTCTTTGTTGTATTTTGATCATAACTTGTATCAAACTCACCTACACAAATAAGATTTGTCTTGGCTGAAATTTGTAAGTAGGTTATTCATTAAACTGGGAACATTTAGGACATCATGAACAATCACTTGATGGGATTTGAAATTAAAAGAAAACTATATTTCTTTAGCCAATACTTGACAGGTTCTTTGTTGTATATCGATGATAACGTGTATCAAACTCACCTACACAAATAAGATTTGTCTTGGCTGAAATTTGTAAGTAGGTTATTCATTAAACTGGGAACATTTAGGACATCATGAACAATCACTTGATGGGATTTGAAATTAAAAGAAAATTATATTTCTTTTAGCAGGATATGTAGGATTGTCATGAAGCTCTAGTTTTATATTAGCCTTTTACTGCTGAAGGTCATTTTTTTGATGCATGAGTAACTACATATCACCCTCCACCAGAACTTGTGTTAGCAGATAACTATGAAAGCTCATGCATTTCTGAAGCTTCTGCACTTGCAAAATTCTTTTATTTTTGTTGCTTGCCCTCCCTGGGTTTCTTCTGGAGCTATTGAGAAATGTAGTGGCCATTTTTCTGGCATTTGAAACACATGATCTGATCAGGTCTTTCTTCGATTTCAGAAGAATTTGAGTCTTCATTTCCTTTTTGATCATTCACAAGTCTTTGCCTACTAGTTTTTCTCATTCTCTTTATGAGGGGGTTCATTTTGACCATCTTCCATTTTGATACTAGTAGTTTTAAGTTTGGTTAATTTGGATGAAATCATCCCAAATCTTCTATAAAATGGAAAGCTTTTCATGAACTTATTTACCTTGAACAAAGGAATTATAAGATGGGGAGAACTTATTAAAGCTATGGGAACCTACTCTTTATCTGCCATATTTGATTCCTTTTGCACCTCCTTTTGGTGCATGTGCTAGTGTTGCTCCCCACAGTTAAATGCAAAGCTATAAATAAGATCTAGAGGCAACTGCAAATTAACATTGCGTTTTGCATTCTATCACAGAAAATGCTGTCATGTGTTAAACTGCATTTTCAAATTCAGATTAGGTAGGTTATGTGGACGGAAATATTAAGCTTAGCATTCAATCTTCAAGCTTTTGGAGGTAAACATCACTTTATGTTTTGTATCGGAGTCATCACACTTCTCATCTTTTATGTTCTCCCACTATTTACACTCTTTAATTTATTTAAACTATAGAAGACTCGTAAAGATCTTGGAGATAAATATGATTTTTAGTGTTTTGCATGTAATTAGAGGACTTTCCGAGTACTCGGTGAGTCTCTCAGTGCAAGTCTAAGCAGGCACAAATGAGGTATGCTAATTCATTTCTTCCAGTCTGTTAAGTCCAGTTGGTTAAAATTGTACTAGAATAGAGTGCATAGAAAACTATTTATTTTCCTAGAAAATCTCTGTATACCTTGTTTTTATAAAATTTGCCAAGTCAGTGCTAAGTTTTTGCTGAGTCAAATCCAAGCAAAAATCCAGTTTGGCGAGTCTCTGTTGATTCCAAGTGTGGTAGGACTGGAGGCAATGTTAAGCTTAATTATCTTTTTCTGTTCTCACATTGAGTGTAATCTAATGTGTCGAGAGAGGACAACTTTGACACTTCCTTGACAGAGAGCATGAATATACTGTGAAAAGGGAAATCATCTTGAAAAAATACTACCATTTTTGAATAGTGTATTTTCTTTAAATTTTATTATTTAGTATTTAAATATATCTCTGTAATTTTGTACATTTTTGAGAGATGGTGCTGTTATCACCGTTCCCAAACCCTTGGTGTCTGCTTTAGGTAAAACCGATTTGCATTAGTTGAAACTTGATTGCAAACTGCTTGGTTTAATGTTTTTGATTAAGCTTATAAATTTGCATAATGTCATTTGGATGAATAGACACTACCAGCCGTGAGAAGTGGCTTTTTCAACATTTACCGTGAGGCTGATGGCTAGGTGCTATAAGCTTACATCAATACATCGGTGGACCAGGAAATGCGAACTCGGTTGCTGCTTCTGCTATTTTTTTGGGATGAGAAAATATTTTTGGTGATATTGCTGATGGAGTGAATCTTTTTCTATTATATTTCCCAGTTTTATTACCGAGGCTGACACGCATTTGCTATAATCTGCCCAAATTGAAGAAAAAGATCTTACAAATTTTGTCAGGAGTTTTGAGATAAATTGAACACTAGTGGTGGACCTCTAGAACACACTTTTGAGCTCACTGGGTGTTCTTCAATTTGAAGTGAAGTACTGCTTCTGATTCTACTTCTGAACGATCAAAATCTGTTGTAATCTTTTAGCCAGCTATATTTCCCTGCCCACATATTTCAGGTGGACAATTCTCTGTTCTTTATGTCTTTACATTTTATTACTTTATTAGATGCATGTTGGATGTTATTTTTTGCCACTCAAGCCAGCTATATTTCTCTGTCATTTAAACCTATTTGTTCGTCCACAGACTCTAATATATGCTCTTTCTTTCTCCTTTCTTAACCCGAGTCACCAAACATAACTCAAACAAGGATAAAATGATGTCTGTGTTGTAAGGCAATTTTACATTCGAGTAAAACTAGAATTTGTGAAGGGCTCAGTAGTAGATGCCATTAAGATATCCTAGGCAAGAATCTGAGCTGGTTTCTACCTTTTAAAATGTTATCAAAGCCATCCTATGAGTGAGCTTCCGTCAGCATGCAGCTTAAGGATGTGTAAATGGGGCTCTGGATAAGGTGGTCAGTTGTGGTTGGTGATTTCATCTCTATTTAGTAAGGTTGACTTTTTCTTAATTGTTGCAGGCCAATAAATTTTTACTGAAATTCAGACCATTAGAAGATCGGATGTGCATGTTGAGTCATGGGTTCTCAACATCCACTCTGGTATTTTAATTTCCTTGCAATCAAATTATTTTTAATTTTCATATTTTTGGAATGCAATGTATCCAATTGCAGTGTTGACTTTTCATGAATTAAAATGTCATCATTGTCTCTTGATATAGAGATAATTTTACCAAATAGTGTTATACTGCACTGATTAGATTTCTATTTTGCAATAACAATTGGTTTGTTGCTATTTTCATTTTAGACTCTGCAGGTAGTAACTTATTCTTCCATTTGATGTACCCTGAACTTTTTAATTGCCTACAGTTTTCCAAAGGATCTATGGTCAAAACTTATGTGCAGTAAAATTTCATTATTGTGCTTTGTACACCAACACTTTTTAACCAAATTTACGATTTGAACATATGCTCTTCTGGGTTGTCTTGCAGAGACATAATTCTTGGAGCCTCAAGTTGCCCCACAAAGTAAACATGCCACTGTGTGCAGTCCCTAATGTTCACAATATTGTCACTTGTCAATTAGGACAGCCAAAAGATACAGCAGTACTTTCCATCAAAGCTTGTGCAGTATTATTTACCAGGTAATCCATAATCATATGAGGTTTTGCTGCCATTTACTTCGATAATTAGTGTATTAATGTTATTTTTCCTGTGGCAAACTGAAAATAGCTTCTGTGACAGCAATACAATTGAAATTTGAAACCCCTACCTGGCTTTTGAGATTGACTGTTTTTGAACATTGCTTTTGAGACTAATTGTTTTTTGGCCTTTCTCTTGACCTTAATCTTTTGGTATGGAATAAGTGCAATGCTGGTATAAATATGCCACATTACAAATGTTGTTGGTAGTACTGCTGAGTACAGCAATATGATTGGTTTTTACGACTATCTTTGTTTCGCTCTATTCAGCGCTTATTAATTCAGCAATATATGATTAAAATGCTACAGGAAAGAGAAAAGCGTTTAGATAACACTTTATTTGTAGTTGTATTTGATAGCATAGTGTTTATAGAAGGGTATATTGTACATTTATGTTACTATATTTAAAAACCCTACCAAAAGAAAAACATACTTGACAAGTTTCTTAGTGGTGCAGGGCTTACAATTATATGCAGGACAATGCACTTATACTCCAATGTGCTCCTGCTGTTGGGCTCATGGTATTTTCTGTATGGGGACTTGGGCCATTTCTGCAGTTGTTTCGTGTATGTTCTCCGAAAACCTAAAATTGACACTGATGTTTTTTGAATGCAACTTCATTTTCCGTATAATCTTCTAAGATTCACAAAGTGATTTTATTGATAAATTTGATATTTGAGCTGAACAATAATGTTCTTTTCATTAACAGTTCCTATTATGGTTAGTGCCTATGACTAAAATCATGATCTTTTGCAGCAGAATTCTGGGAACTGGAAGAAGAGCAGTACTTATTATTTTATGAAGTCTTATTTGCGGCCAATCATCCTATGGACTGGTGCAATGTTGATTTGTAGGTAATACCATCATAGATCTTGCATTGTTACTGTGCTTATTGGGGCCTGCATTATATTACCAGCCGTTTTATCTAATGTTTAGTCTATTTTGAATTTGGTTGCTTGGATTTGGAATACATTGATAGCAGCTATTTTTTTTGTTAAGGGAAGTGTTAGGTATATTACAGTGATGGATTTCTTTCCAGGGCATTTGATCCTTTTGTGGTTGCCTCTGAAACAAGCCAAGCTATCAAGCAGCGCCTCTTAAACTTTGTGAGATCGATCTTGACTGTCGTGGCATTTGCATATTGTACATCTTGGTAAATCATAAATCCCTGTCAACTGTCTTATCATTTGTATATTGTATGACTAGGTAAGATATTGAATCATATGATTGCATAATGCATGTAGATTATATTAAATAATCAAATATTCCATATAATTCCATGCAGCATGATTCAGCAGGTACAGAATTCTGCCACTGAGCACCAGAACAGCCTGGAAACAAGAAATGTATGCTATCATCATTTGTTTTATTATTCTACAGTACAATTCTTATGGTTGTTTAAGTTTTTCAGCATCAATTTGTAATTTGAGTGAGAAATTTCTATATATCAATTCTTGCTAGACAGGGTTGCTTAGTTTTTATGTAAATCTCTTTGCTTTTGCAGCTTGGACTTGAATTCACCACCAATGCTCTTTATACTGCAGTGGGGGTGGCCGTATTGGCCTTGTTTGTTCAGCTTCTGGGCTCTTCTATTCAGAAGGGGATCTTTGCCGGAGGGTTTGGAACAGTATTGTTGACTCTAGTTGGTCGTGAGGTAATTAATATTACTTTATTCTGCCATCAGAAAGGGCTCCACCTCAGCTATGGTGTATTGTTAATAGTTTCTTCAAGTGATTGATGTTGTAATTTGTGCTTTGAGTTTTAGACTTTAGTTTATACCTGCCAACAACAGGACTGCTTTGCTTCATTAGATGAATAAGGGATGCAGATGTAAGCTTTTCTGGGTTTTTGCTGAGAAAATGTTGATATTAAAGCAGTGGGGGCTTCTGAGACAGCTGCTTGGCATTTTATGCAAATTTGTTTGGTGTAATTTAAGGTTTGAAGAAAACTATTGAAAATTTTCCCATTCTTTCTATCTAGCTTTCCCACTTTCCCAGAGTCGATATTATTCTGCATCAAGCTGTTGTGGAAAGTTTCGTGTCCATGTTATCTTTTATATTTTGGACATATCGCATGCACTTTCTTCATCAGATTTTTTATTTATTATATCTTAAATTTTAATATTTACTGAGCTCTTTTGATTGTAGATTTTTAGCAACTATATGTCAAGCATAATGCTCCATATGACCCGGCCATTTGTTGCAAATGAGTGGATAAAAACCAAGATTGATGGGTATGAAGTTTCTGGAACTGTCGAGGTTGGTAATGTGTCATTACATGGTTCAATAGTACATAGTATAGTTGCATTTATGTACAACATCTTAAAAGATGCTGAACTTGAAAAGATAGCTAACTGTATGCTTCTCTTTATCATGTTCATAGAGGTATAATTTGATTTCCATTTTATTCAGTTTATTTTCAAACACTTATTTCTATATATATTTCTTAATTTTATGTTTTTCAGCATGTTGGTTGGTGGTCACCAACTATTGTTAGAGGGGATGACCGGGAGGCTGTGCATATTCCGAATCGCAAATTTACTGTTACTGCAGTACGGAACATCAGTCAGAAGTCACACTGGCGTATAAAGACTCATTTTGCTATCAGCCATTTAGATGTGAACAAAGTTCGAGTAAGTAGACTTGACTTTTTTCCTTCTAGCTTGTGTGACCATGATATGCAAAAGTGTCTTGTGAGTTTCTGTAATGGAGTATTTTTTTTCAATATGGTGTGCAGGAGAATGTGAAGTTACTAAGACACTTATGATTTTGAAGTTTGGTGCAGTTTTCTTTTTCTTTAGCATTAATTTCTGAGTTTATTTTCCTTATTTCAAGATAGTTTATTTCTATTAAACTCGTAGGCAGGATTAAAAAAATGAAACTTGAAACATAAATCTAGAATGTTACTAAAGTTACTATTGTGTGCGAATCAAGTCTTTCACTTAAAGCAAACTCCCTTTATTTCTAAGAAATGTATTTTGTAACTATAATTCATATTATGAATGATTGAAAGAGTGATTATATAAAGAGTTTGTTGCCTAATAGTGTTCATAGCAGACTCTGTTGGCAAAGAATTCTAGTTTATTCATAAAAGATACAGTTACAACTCTTAATGCCATACATGCATATTCATACATATGTAATTTGATTACTTACAGACCAAGAGGAATAGTAATATTCAAACACACATTTCATTTACTGTGTGACTATATAGAGATTATAATAGATCATTGTATTTATATTTACTATTTGTGCACTAATTGTGAAATCATTCTTCTCTAATTGTGCTTAAATTTTGTATCCTACAGGGTTGCGGTGCCGGTTACTATATGTATAAACTTATAAGATAAGAATTTACTAATATAAACCATTTTCAGAAATGAAGTCAGCAAATATCAAATTGTTTTGCAGATGACAAGTTTTGATGTCACCATAGCATTTCCCTTTCAATTCTTTCTTGTTGAAAGAAATCATGGTCTCTAATGCTTTCACAATAAAATTCAGAAAACCACATCATTGTTGAGTACAAGAGTAGAAGCTTAAGCTAAAGCAATTATTAATCTGGGTGAATAATTTTAGATTTTGACTTACAGTGCTTTTTACAATTTATTTTCTCTTTGTTCAGAATAAATGGTCTGTTGTTCTGTATTTGACAAGTTCCAACTGGATCTTAGTGATAACTTTACCTCTGTACCTTGACTTACATCAGCAATGTTTGGTGGAGATAAGAGTAATGCCTTTTTCCAACACAACAAGAATGGTTTAATATTTGGGACTACTAAGGTGGCTATTTACCATATTAATGTAAACATTAATTTAGCTTCTTTCTAGTTTGGAGAGCTTAAGAAGTTAAGAGCATGTCTTGGCTAAATGCAATTTGAAGATTTCAGTGCTAGTTTTGAACTTGTGAGATTTCAAGGCAATATCATCTCTTTTTTTTTAGCAATTTCATAGCACATTAGTTTGCATATTTTATATGACTTGACTGTACCATTTTTTGGGCACACTCTTTTGTTGGAGGCCTTCACAGCTTTCGTTGTTTTTTGTTTGGGCTTTTGTACACATTTTGATTTATGGTTGTTTTCATTAAGTTGCCAAATAATTGGGAGTCCCTATTGTTGTATCATCAAGTATCAGCTGCAACTATTCTTTTGAGTTTTCTGTTTCTGTTAACCTATTCTTGGCCACCACACTTGTCTTTCGTGTTGTGTCTCTTGGATGTTGATGAAGTTTGGATTATATATTGCTGCCGTACCCTTAAGGGGGTTTGTAGCTATATTTTATGAAAGGAATTTGTAAATGTAGATTGCAACTATCTAAACATTTTATTACATTCTTATTGGAACACTTCGAAAGAAAAAATGGCTTCTGTGGCTCCTGCTGGTGCTACAGCTTCAGTCGCTGCTAGGAACCTAGCAGATATGTCTGATGGTTCTGTGTTGTCGCCAGATTGTGATGCAAGATTTCCCTGGGGTGAAGGACAATAAGAAATCTCTCACTCTAAATCTGAATGGTGGTGAACATCATGCATTCAGTTTTGGTTGCCTGAAAAAAACAAAATAATGGGAGTGCTGTTTGTGGGAATGATTCCCTTGTTTTGAGGTTGCAGATGGTAAACTTTTAAGGGTTTGAAAGAGAATAGTTGCCCTTTACAGCTAAATGAGATCATGTCAAAGCTAGGATTTGTCATGAGGGGGCACAATGAAGTTGATATCTAGAATAGGTCCTGGGTGGCTATCTCAGGTGAGAAGGGCTCATTTGCATGCAATGGTGTGACTGGTGCTAAGGGGAGCAGCCTAAGCTGTTAAGTGTAATTGATGTCAAATAGACTCTTTTCTAGATGAATATCAAACCATGAAATGATTATCTTGTACATACCTGTGTGAATCTGAATACTCCGTTCTTCACATTACTGTTCTGTATAGACTCACAGTAAGCTCTGTATCTAAACAAATATGTAGCGGCTGGAAGATATCTTGTTGATATTATACATAGGGTTGCATATCAGGTGATAGAACAATGTTATACAGACTGGTTATGAATGAAGAACTTACAGCAACTGTTGCATCGTAGTTGGATATCAAAAGATAGATTTGCAGCCTCATGAATATTTAAAAATAAACCTAGTGTGATAATCATTCTTCAAAACGTTTGACAAAGAACTACAAGAAACGAATTTTGTTTAGAATTGCCAATAAATATATTCACAAGGCACTACAGATGTAATTTTATTTGGTCACGTAAAAGCAAGTAATAAAGACAAGGTTCAGAAAGGACAAAAGACAAAACTGGGAAAAGACAAAATTGGGAAAGGACAAAAGAAGTTTGTCTTAATATTTCACAGTATGTGTTGTGGCAGCCCGATGATAATGAAATCGTCCTATTAAAGTTTTGGTGACACAAAAAAATATTGAAACGGTGCATCGGTTTATTATTGGTGATGTGTTTCATATTAATATATTTAATATTTGGTTAGAGGACAGTTTTTTTACAAAGCGAAGGAAGTTGGAACGAATTTCAACTAAATCATCCTCTATATATATTTCGTATTATTGTGTCCATTTTGGATGGTACTAAAATAGAATATGTTTTGAAGAAGAAGCCAATTACATAAACATAAAAGTATTGAGAGTATATATTATTAGAAGAGCATACAGATGAAAACAAGTTTTTGAGATTGTATAAAATCAGAGAAGCAGATACATCAGGAACAGAGATCAACACAGAAGTTCAGAAGAAGACTTGTGATAATGTACAGGGCAGGTATATTTGATTTAGTTGTATGTTGAAATTTGAAGAAAATGTCTGTGAAACAATTGTTCCTGGTTTGATAGTTATCAGAAGTTGTAACGCCCCGCCAAGGGATCCAAAAGAATTAACCTAAAGTTTCACTAAGTTTGCTAAATATTTTTTTTTTTTTTTTTTAAAGTGAGAATGTATAACATACACATCAAACACATAGTAGCGGAAGCAATAACATGTAATCATCGACAAACATACATTGCAAGTTACATTTCTTAAAGATCCCAAGATGTTGAGTCACGTTTAAATTTAATTAATTCTAAGTCTAACAACTATCACATACATATGAAAGAATAATCAGAAAGTCCCATGTCCATAATATACATTTGTTCCGAATGCCTCTTGGCAAATTAATTCGGAATGCTCAATCATCCACTGTACAAGTCACAGGGTATGAAAGGCTTAAAAGAATATACATATGTAAAGATAAAGATACAACATCCTCAAATCCATGATACAAAGTACAGTAAAAATATATGAAACTATTCACTATACATGATACATCCATACATCCATAATGATAAAACATTTACCATAAAATCTAACTATCCATCATAATAATCCAAGAACATAGTGAAGGTAAATGCCAATCACGAAAACTCTAGTCATGGTGACCACGGAACGGATCTCAATGGTAAGAGTAAAAGCACTACCACCCGACCGCGTGGAACTTAAATGGTCCACTCCCACCGCGCTGAGGAGATAGTCTCAAGTCCCAAACAAGGTATCAAAACACAAAACACAAGTACTCTCTAAGTCTGGGAAATCCTAAAAGTATACTAACTCAAGGGTTCCAACATAGATAGACACCTAGACCCAGAGGTACCACAAGACACGTAGGAAACCTAATATGCAAGCGGGAAAGTGTCATCGCAAAAGTCACGTAGAAGTTACCCGAGCAATCCCTTAGGAATCTCGGGTCCCTACTGATCCCTGCGACCACTAGTATCCTCTCGTACTGACGAGGCATACTACGGAATGCAAGGTCATAACCAAGCGTTCTCTCTACCCTATCCTAGTCTGTACTAGCACTCAAGGCATGGGAGAGAACATACAATTATCTTGTTAGGTTCATTTTCTCTCATTTAGTGTAAATGTTTTCACTTATTAAAACAACTTACAATGGGTTACTCCAGGCAGCCTCTTAGGGCCCCGATCCCCATTGCAAGCCACTTCCCGACACTACACATAGATAACCTACCCTAGGCTCATGAAATCACAAATCAAAGAATCATAATAAAATCACCTCAGTCCTATACAAGCAACTGAAAAACATCATAAAAGATAAGCCACAAAATTACATCAGTTCTTCATGAGCAACAGATAAGCATCAAATAATAATCATATGATCACAACAGTTCTCTATTAGCAATTGAAGGCATCAATGATAGATCACAAAATCCAATGGTTCTCCAATGAGCAACCAGAAAGTATCCCAATAGTAAATTACAATACTGATCGAAGACTCCAAAATGGTCAAGTCAAAACATGACATCATCAGGAACATAACAAACACTTCAGTCCTCTCAAGTGACCGAAAAGAAATCCAAGTATAACTGATCGAGACTCAAAAATGGTTATCAAATATAACTGATCGAGACTCGAAAATGGTTAAGTTAGGCATCTCAAATACATACACCTCAGCTTCACACAAGGAAACTGGAAAGCAAAAACAAACAGTAAATACATCCATCATAGAGCATACTATTACATTACCTTGGTTGGTTTGAAAAGATCGAGAACAAATCATCATAACATCGCATTCACAACCCCGAGCCTCTGGTAACAACCTAAACTGGTCAACACTAAACCAACCTCATAACACTCAAAGCACAAAGAAGACATCAAAGTCTCAGAGATTGGAATTGAAAGTATATTATTGAGCTAAGGTAAGGTTTATGTTTTAGTTTAATGTCGAATTTCAAGTAACTAGGTTTTCATAACTACCCCTTACGATTAACCCATTTCTATAATAACTTCATTAAGTCAATAATCCAAATCTACCATTTAGTCAAATAATAATATTCATTATTAATTAACTTTAATTAAACTAATTTTAATTTAAATTAATCAATAATTACTTGTTCTAATTACTTATTTTAATCTATTTATTAATTGTTAATTTATTAATATTAAACCACAATTATTAATAAATTAATATTTACAAACTATGTTAAATGCATTTAATATTTATTTATTAAATATTAATAAAGATAAAACTATTATTAATTAAAATATATTATAATTTTATTAATTAAAAATTTTAATTAATAATAAACATTGTTATTGTAAATAATATAATTTAAAAAAAAAAAACGAATTTAAAAAAAAAATATTTATAAAACAAAAAGTACAAGTTATAAACCGTCGGCTATTCCAGCCGACAGCCTGTTGCAGTCCTGCGGCAGCAGGTACATTGTACCTGCGGTCGCAGTACCTGCAACGCAGGTACTGTCGGCTAGGCCGACCGTGGGGGTGGGCACGGGGTAAATCCCTCCCCCCCACTAAATTTATATTTTTAGTTTTATATATAATTTAATTTTAAAAACAACGAATTTGTTTTAAACAATTTCCTTTTTTTTTAATTAAGATTTAATTTCGCTTAAATATAAATATATATATAAATAAATATATATAAATTTATAAATATACTAACTCAATTCCTCTTTAATATATTAATATAAAAATATATTAAAGAATTGCCTCTTTTTTTAATATTGGTATAGAAATATAATCAACCATCCGAACTTCTAATCTAGAATTTCGGTATTAGATTCAACCCTTTCCCATTCAAATCTCATGTATATAGAAGTTTATAAACAAGCATTTGATAAATTCCAATATTGCAATGTTTAAACATTCATCACAGAGAATTCAGATTTACAAAACCTAGACACGAAGAAGACAGGAAAGGATAATTGCGTAATAAATCGATAATAAAAAACACAAGACCCTACCTGATCCTGATGCTATTATGCAATCTCCAAGAACTGTAAGAGAATTTGCTCCTCTCAATAACCTTCTTCTGGAAAACTTTCTTGGTATCAGCCTTCTGAAATTTGCTTCCAAAAGTAGTCTCCCAAAAATTTCCGTCCAAATACGTGTCCCAATTCGTGTCCCCCAAGAATGAACCCCCAACGTTGTGATTAGCAATTTTTCTCCTCAAACCGGGGCACTAATTGTGCGTTCACCCGAGAAGACTCTTTGCACAACTGAGTTAACTCAAATTAACCTTTATTATCTTTTATTTTATTTTGCATTCTACTTTCATGCACATTAAGTTGAATTATTAAATAACTTTATTTAATATTCCACTTGACTTCTATTTTAAATTAATTTATTACTTTAATCTCATGTGCACTTCATGAAATTAAAATAACATTATTAATTTCTATTATTTAATCTTTTAATTTAATTCTCATATTTAAACTCATGCTTAGATCATGCGATCTAGAATTCTTAATAATTTTATATCTTTCAACTTTTAATTTATTTTAGAAACTTAATTGATAACATATTTAATTAATTTAAATAACAATAATATTTAGCATTTATTTAAAAATGAACTCCAAATATATTATTATTAAATTAAATTAATATTATCCTGTTCTAAATTTATCTTTGAACTTTAACCTCTAAATTTAATTCTTTTATTTAATTAATTTCTCAATTAATTAAATATTAAAGACATCATATTAATTCTCCATTAAATTAAATTATTAATTAATCTTTTTAATTAGACTTAATTAATAGAAAACACATCAAGGACTCATATAACAACATACGAAAACCCTACATAGAAAAACACATACTAAATCAAAACAAAAAGGGTTATAATCACGAAATTACATCATTTGATGCATTCGGAGGGTACTTAACTCAGATACTTGTCCTAATTATCAATTAGGACAATTGGCTAAAGGGTTTAGGATTTGGACTTAAGAGTTTATTTCCCCTCTCTTACCATTGAGACAATGCGATAGGGTACGCTCATCCTGGCAATTCAGGGAAGTCGATACCCGGTACCTGCAACCTGCATAAAATTCACGCATGTACAAACACAATATTCTAAGCTAAACAGACAATGGAAGGAAGTGGTGCATCGTGTAGATCCCGACTAGCAGGTGACTACGACTCCCTTCCTTAACCACATCAGAAACACCATACATAAATAAAACAAACACACACACCATACACATGCAGTATGGGGTAAGTATCCATAAGAAGCACATGGAGTAATAAACCATCTAACTAATCATCATCGATAATTGAAAACATTGAATAATCATCATTCATGCATGAAATATAGAGTACCAAGTAATCTCATCATATAATAAACTGAGTGTAAAACAACATCTGATAATCTCTAAAATAATAATACTAATCATCGAACATAAATTGGCCTAAAAGAGTTTGGCAATGATAACAGAAATGCGACTTAGGGGTAGGCACTACAGAAGTTCAATTACAGTTTGAATTTTAAGAAGATGTTTTGATGTTCAGTAAAGTGATATCAGACCAAAGCCAAACTTTCAGAAATTCAATTCAATCCTTGTATAGAGATAATATAGTGTTTTAAAGCAAACTGGATTGTGTTTTGGATTCTAATTTGTCAATGAGTTAGATACTCATACAGATTAGGTGGGTGCTCAGTTTAAACGAGTTGTATCTCTGAAAAAGGGGTTGTTGCTCCTAAGGGTTGAAGCCCTTAAAGTTGTATTTGAAGAAAGATTGGTGAGATTGGATTAGGACAGTAGCTCCTAGCAGTCTGGGTGTTGGTGGTTTTTCCCGAGTTGGGTTTCCACGTTATATCTTCTGTACTCTTCTTGTGGATTGTGTTTATTTGATTATTGTTGTTGATATTATGGTACACTGATGAAATATTTAACACAAGTTTAGCAATAAATTAAATTGGCAAAAGATTTTAGTATAATCCTAATTCACCCCCCCTCTTAGGATTATTATTGTGTTCTACATAAGCGACTTTCCTTGGGTTTCTTTGGCTAGTGACAAACAAGCCGACTGACTAGTAGAGGGTTTGAAGGGTGTTGGGAAGCAATGAACAGCCAGAGCCATTTTGATGGTTTTAGTCTAAGTTACTGATTCCAATGAGGATCTGGAAGCCGATGTGGGATGTGGGATTTTTTTTTTTTGGGGGGGGGGGGGGGAGATGTGGATGACATGGAGAGGGAAGTGGCACATAATGTTGCAGTCTTGTTAGTTCTTATATTGATTGGGCGATTTAGGGGCTTGTGGTCGTGTTTGACTGAACTTCATAAGTGGATTACTGAGCAATGGTAGTCAATTTTGTACGGGTGTGTTCAAATTTATCATATAGCTAGAGGGTTTTAATTGTTGTTTTTGAAAATGTTCAGGATGGTAACAAGATTTAGTTTGATTTCCAGTGGAGCTAGGAGGATAGGTATTTGCTCATGTTCAAACTCTGGCATCCGTATTTTTTTCGGCTATCGAAGTTTTTGATAGTGTTATTCTCTGGGCTAGAATTCTCAACCCGCCTTTGCATTTCTGATTTGGTTTATGCTTTGAGGCTGTTGGAAACTCTCTAGGAAGCATTTTGATGGTTGGAGAAGGTTCCTCAAACCTCCTACATTTGACCTGTGCTTAGATTCTGGTTGAGATGGATGCATTGAAGCTTTCCATGAGGAAATATTGATTAAAACTTCATAAGGCTGCTAGGTGCAGCGCATGGATTATGAGGGAGTCCCTGTTTAGATGTTGAAGAAGCTTTCAAACATGGCATTTGGCTGCCCAATATGCTATATGAAGATTGGACAATGTGGACTCTTGGTGGAAGGATGTCTCCCCCTTCACTATACAGGGGAGAAGAAAGGAGATTTGCATAAGACTTTTGCTCTAGTTGTGAACGGGGGGATGTTGCATCAATCATCCAGGGATACGAATAAGACAATGTAACCATTATTGAACAATGCTAATGTTGTCAATTAAGGTATTGAAAAGGAGTTGAAGAGTGGAGCAGTGGAGCAATTATGACAAAGGGAAAGGGGAAAATACCGGTAGGGTCTCAAAACAAGGAGGATGATCCTTTGAAAGTAGGTCAACATCAGCAAGGTGTTAGAAATTCGGGTGAGATGACTAGGATTCTCCAAGCTATTTCGATGGATTGGCAAAATGAGGCTTCTAGGGTGGAAGATGGATGTGAAACTGTTAAAGGCTAAAAATGAAAAGAAAGCAATAGAAATCCTTTGATACAATTGCTTGTTCATAGACTAAGGTTGGAACTACAGGAAAATCTTGATTAAACTCTGTTTACAGGGCTTTTAATTTGGAACTTTGGTTTGAAATGTTATTGAATTTCTATTGTGATGATCTTTCTTCAGGAAAGGTGGTTTCTCAGGCTGTAACCATCCCTGGACTAGGCCAGGATCTTTCTCAGTTTTATAATTAAAATAAACTAACATCTTTAGTTGAATCTTGATAGATTTTAGTACCACATTTTAGTTTGTATGAGATTTCTTATCTTGGTCTCAATGCTCCAGCTTACAAACATCAGAAAATAGATTACAATGGTAATAGAGCTTGATCTTGCCAATCCAGAGTGTTAGAGCTAATAATTTTATTGCAACCTAGTGATAGAGAAATTGATTTTCTTAGAGAGAATGAAGAAAATTGCAGGATTAGAGTGAAAAAGTTAAAATAATAATATAAACGGGGGAAATAAGCAAGAAGGCTTTGATATATTAGACGACAGATATTCAATAAAATGCCTTTGCGAGTTCAAGTTAGGGTAAAAAAAAAAATGTTAAATTTCATGGCATAGTTATTACAGACAATGCAAAACCCAGATGTTCCAAGTTTTTCCCAAATCCCTATAATAAAGCTGCTATGGGATTTGCATCTAGGCTTTACTAGCTTAAGTATTACAAAGAGAACTTGAAGAATAGGATAGGATATGATAAGATAAACTATTAATGTCCAACAAGAGACCACAAACAGGCCTAAGGAACTGAAGGTACAAATAGAGGCCAGAAGGCAGCAAGACCACCAAACGGTGTCCGAGAAAAAGGAATCAAATAGAGCAAGGAGCAAAGAAAGAGAAACAACATTATACAAGGACAAACGATCAGAACAGAGACAATTTTGCAGCTTGGTTTGACGAATACAGAGCACCTGGATCAGGGTTTTATACATAAATGTTTCATGGATTTCTAAAATCTTAAGGTGGAGCATGGTCAAAAGAATGAAAGAAGATGAAATGCTTAGAGGCCTGCAACTCAGATTAGATAAGTTGACCATTCCTGATAATGACTGTTCAAACTAAAAATGTATTATTTTTGATTGGGCTCAAAAGTTGGATACATATTTCTTACCCAACCCTATGTATGAGAAGAAGCTTTAAATGAGGAATAAACTATAAAATTTGCTACTCTTCATTTCAAACATAGCACACAAGTAGTGGCATTGTAGGTTGGCTACAAAGGGGTACAGTTTGGTTAATTCCTATCATGATTTAAGCTAAAAATATATTGATAGATTTGATGGAAAGGATCCTAAGGTTCACTTTAGGGAGTTGACTTAGTTGAGGCAATACAATATAGTGAGGAACTATGTGGTAGAGTTTTAGAGAGTGTTAGTAATAAATTCCTACGTTTCCAAATAAGACTTACCATTCTTTTGATGAGGATATGAACGGAACCTTCTAAAGGCTGGTTGAAGACCTTCAAGAGCACACAATTATACTGAGAGGGGTGGGGCATTTGAATCAATATAATAAAAACTTGTCAATTTAAAACTTTTTATCCAAGCAATTAACTTCTTATGCTGAAATGAATAAAGGACCACAATAACACAGTTTTTATGTGGCAACCCAATGCGGGAGAATGCTGAATATCAATGATGCTCTACAACCTTTGCACATAATCAGATTTGCGATATGATAAATTGCTCGTTTATGATTTGTACTTCATCTACACTGTGCGACTCTAATTTGAAGATGATTTTTAAACAATTATCAACGGCATAGAGATGCTTCCTCAAATATGTCGCTGGTAATCATCTATATAGAACACTTATTTATTTATTTTTTAGACCACCTTTAAACTGACTTATCAGGCTCTCTATGTAATATGCATATATCACTGCTGCTTCACTCATAGCTGATGATATGTTTTACAATATCCTTCCGTCATTTCTCTGTTTAGTGTCTTTGGTTACATAGTGACATGGATTTTCTTGTCAAGTCTTTAATTGGTTTCACATTGCCGCTAATACATAACGCTAACTTATTATAGAACCCCATGATGACTTTGGTGACATCGATATTCTTTATTGCTGCTTAAACAACATATTTAATGTATGTGGATTCTTTAATCTTTAAAGCACGAATCTTTTTTTAAATAAAACACTTTACTTGTTGGCCTAATCATCTGTAGGTTATTTAACCAGTTGCCTTCATATATATGCTTTGAAACTTCATGATGACCTGGCAAGATTTTGTCTTTGACCACAATGGAATACATGCCGGTGACTTGCCTGTCATATATGTGTTGTATATTCCCTCTAAATTCTCTCTGAGATATCTTCATTTTCTGCGTGCCTCTTTTCTTTGTGTAGTCAATAGTCCTTATCATAAATTTTTTTATGCTCTTTTATATTTGTTCTACTCTGTCCATACCTGTCACTGCTTTGATATATTCATACTTAAGAATTTCTTATATGTTGCTTGTTTCCTTTCTTTTGCTTTCTTTTTCGCTCTTTTTCGGACACTGTTTGGTGTTCCTGTTGTGTTGCTCTTCATCCCTGTTGTACCTTGCAGTCCCTTGGACCCTTTGGTTGGTCTCTTGTTAGACATTACATTATCTTATCTTATGTATAAGAATTTCTCAATTATATATATATATATATATATGTTCACACTATGGCCTGTCCCTGATATTAATCTTCTTCTTATCAATGACAGACTTTATCCGAACAACATCAATGACATCAATGACATTAATGACAATATCTCAACAGACCTTTGGTTCACCATCGTTGCAGTAAGCCAGTCACTAAGAGAGTTCTAACTTTGTAAACATCCTTTCAAAAGAGTGCATCACATCAGAAAGCACCATAAAGAATAAGCAAATATGAAGAAACTAACAATATATTCAAAAGATAGAATGTGTTTATCTTTCAAGGAGTTGCGAGTCCTAAAATATGTGTTTTGAGAAAGACTAGGTACATTACATAGAGGTGATTTTAGATAAAGAATCAAGAATAGAGGATTTTGAAGGTTTTGATATTATATTAGCAGATACAGCTACTTGACATTTCTAAAGTTAGGGGGAGAAGAGAGTTTGACATGGTTGTAGGAGTCCAATGTTTATGTTTCCATGGATAATTACTCAAACTACAAAACCATAAAATTCTAATCTCAATTCAGAAGGAAACAATGAGCTTCTAGGGACAGAACACAAAGATTGTCTAGGAGAGGGCAAGTTGCTTGGGTAGCACACTGCTTAGTGGCAATTGCAGCTTCATCCACTTATAAGAAACCCTTTCATGTTGATATTTAGTCTATTTTGGATGAGTATAGTGTAGTATTTATTGATTTACCTCTAGGATTAACACTTGATAAAGGATTCAACATATTGAAGAATTGGAACTAGGTTAAGCTTGTGATAATTGCACCTTATTGCCATCTAAGAAGGTATAAGGAGATCAAAATTGCCTTAAATAGAATTTTGGAGATGGGCATTATTAGGCCAAGTTCTAGCCTGCTTTCTTCATCAATTGTTCTTGTGAAGAAAAATATGATCATATGATGTGAATGTTAATACTACAGGAGCTTGGAACAAGAAGATTATAAAAACAGGTGCACCATTCCTAAGATCAATGAGCTGATTGACGAGTTGTATGGAGGTTTGTATTTTTCAAGAGATTGTTTTGAGATCAGGTTATTTGCATAAGTGATGAGGACATGAACAAAACAACTTTTAGATTTCATTTTGGGCACTTAAAAGTTCTTGGTCACACCTTTTGATTTGTCAATATCTTCAAATACTTTATAATCATGTATGAATTATATATTCAGTAAGCACTTAATATTTTTTTGTTGTTTTTCTTTTATGACAACTTGATTTTACAAGAGTCAGGAGTATCATTTGAATTTTAGTTTCTCATATCACAACTTGATTTAGAAGACTTGGGAGGATCATTTGAAGTTTGGTTTCTCTTATGACAACTTGATTTACAAGTGTTGGGAGGACATTTGAAGCATTTGGGTACAATTTTGGGTATATTGGTGTAATACTTCTTTGCAATAGAATCTAAATGTGAGTTTGGGATGACGAATTTTTATATATAGGTCATGTCATTAGTGCTGAAAATGTTCATGGGATCAACATGGGTTCACCCTCCTCTTGCCATGTTGACACAATTAATAGCTTGAAACACTCTTAACAAATATGACTGAGAAAGGAGCTTTGAAATTTCTAAATTCTGCACAATGATTTGTCTGTTAAGCATAACTAGGTAATGAACTCATGTCTTTTACTTGTTGAACTAGATTTTTCTCTTCCATTTTCTACAAAATGTGATGCATCAAGGAAAAGAATTGGAGCTGTGTTAACATAGAAGGGACACCACATTACATTTTGAAATAGAAAGTCGAGAGAATTAGGAAAAGAACTCTCTATATATGACAAAGAGATGTTGGACATCATGCATGCTATGGAAAAGTTTAGACAGCATGTAATTTATGGTGAAGATAAATGTAATGCCTTGCCAAGGAACCTCTGAGGATATGAGCTAAACAAACATACAAAAGCATGGAATAATATTTTGTTTTTGATAACATTAAAGTCAAGCATGTGCAGCATATTAAAGTTCTAAAGCCTAAGCCAACTTGTAAGCTTAATGATCAAGTAAAAGACGTAAGCCACAAAATGTCTATTGAGCATAGAGAAATGATTGTAAACACATTAGGTGAGGTCTACAAGCTGATTCAACACACACATGACCTTTCAAAAAGCTACAAGACTCAACTCAACAAACTAGGCCTTCTCCTATGCCCTAGGTGTTGTGATTAGGCTCTCACATGCACCAACTCACAAACAATACCGACATCACTCAAACTCACTACAAACACATTTGGATACCTCAAAAGTTCCTTGAACACTCCAAGCTCCGATAGGCATTCTCAGTGGGGTCAAACTAACCCTTCAAGATATTGAGAACCTCGTGTACTATGGTGCCAATAGAGGACTTGGGGTTTAAACTAGGACATTCACATGACAAAGAGGCACTAGTGTAGTGAGCCATAGTTCTTTGGGTGTGCTAGTGTCCTTTTTGGGCATTAGTCCAAGATGGCTAGTTAGAGAATCGAAGGCACAATGTTCACCTTGATATTACTGAAGCATTGGCGTAGACAAAGCATCTTGGCATTACTCAATGGACACAAAAATTACTCGCACTACTTCCAAGGACACTAAGTGCCACTAACTAATGCAAGGAGAGGATTTGGAGGGAGAAAAAAAACTCCACATCATCCTAACCTACTGCCTTAAGATTTGACACACCAAGGACCATGAAATATAACACTTGAATGTTTTATAACACTTGTCAAGATGTATCAGATTATTCCAATGAACCCAATCTGAATCCACTTGAATTGACTCAAAACTTTTTCAATATAACAAAGTGACAATGGTAGGGGAGTACCACACCCTCCATTATATCGCAAGATACAACTAAGTTCATTATAAGAATAATTATGTTCTTATGCATATTGAAAAGTAACAACAGGAGACATAAGGAAGAAAATCACACATCACATCGTATTTGATAGCAACATCAAGTCTTACAAATCTATCTCATCTCATTTCCAATATCACATGTTTACATAAGGAGTGTCCAATAAACAATCACATCATTACGTTACTTTTCAATCAATATACATAGTTTGCATTTATGCAAGAATTGAAACAACCAAAAAGTACATGGGAGAGAGAAGGATACGGTGCAGTTGATGCCAATCCTTGAAGCCAAATGCATTAGGCCCCAATAGTAGGTTGTAATGCTACTCGACCATGTGGAACCCTTAGGTCCACACCACCATGCTCATGGGGATAGTCACATAATGCAAACACATACAAGAATATATGTGGATATGTAGGCTTAAACACACCATACACGGAGGAGACATCATAAGTGCTAGCATCTAGTGTGCTTGTTAAGCATTGTCAAGACATATTGAGATAGCTTGAAGATCACTTTCAACAAGCTTAGAATCATCATTTATTAAATGTAGATTAGAGTTGCACAAAGAGGACATTCAAGGTTGAAGACTTGGGTTTTTTGGGTTTGCAGCCATATATACTATCTTCCATAGGAAAAATGAGAGAAATGAGCGCACATTTATGCATTTGACAAGACCTTGAGGAGAATTGGAGTTGTTTATGAACTTGAGTTGACAAAACATAACAGAGATTAACTATGTATTTCATATTTTGTGCCTCAAATTGTCACTTACATGGAATATCACCCTTTGGATGGAGTCGCCTCCTTTAGATGGTGAAGGGGAGTTTATCAATAGTGTTTCTAGAAGCTACCATTATTACTAGAGAGGAAAAGTGAGGACCATAATAGAATATCTATTGCGATTAAAAATATCCAAATAAAGATGTTGCATGGGAGTGTCCAAAGATGTTTTAGCACTCAAATTTGCAATTGCTTGAGGGCAAGCAATTTTGCAAAGGGCAGATTGGCATGTCCTTTTTTCTTGAAATAAGTGGGAGAACAATCTTATTTCTTATTTCACATAGGTTAAGAGAACAAGTTAGGGAAATAATCACTTGAATGTTCGCCCCAACAACATCTTATGCAGTAACTACTTGAAACTTGTCCGCTAAGAACCTTGAGGAGATCATTGTCTCTATTGTTGCCAATGTGATCGAAGATTTGTGGAATGTGCCATAGATGATCGTGTGAGTTGAGACTAAGTGCCTTGAGTACCCAATCTTGATGGAGGTGCACTACCCACTTGAACTACTATTTGACCTTCGTACCCCTTAGCAACATTCTTAGTCTCTCTTCCCTTCTCTACAACAACCTCCAAAGTCATGAGCTCAAACAATTGAACGTCATCACTAATACAAGCATTCAAGCCCCAAACAAAATGTGGCGCTATCATAGGCTCATCATCTACAATACTAGCATACATGTAAATCTCAAATAACTAGTGCTCATATTGATCTACAAATATAGCCATATGATACAACTTATGGAATTGAACATACCTTTAACGATAATGCTTTGAAAAGAAATGTACTAGAATCTCTCTAAGATCAACTATGATATCGAAGCAATGCCAAAATGGATTTTTCCCTCCATGTGCCATCAAGTGGAAGCAAAGTTCCTTAGATGCATGACTGCACAATGAGCCTTGTTATCACCACCATAAGAATGCTTAGCAAAACATTGATCCATGTCTACAAGTGCGGTCTTTGCTTTAGTACCTCCACAAGAACCAACAAAAGCAGGTGGATGGGACCTAAGTGGGTCTCTCATATGTCCTACAAGAATGCTATCCTAATGTAGAAACACATGTACACTAAGAACACTCTTTCTCTCTATTCCCATCTTGATAATCATGATTTGATGAGTCAGACTCTTTTTGAAAAGCCTCCTATTGAGGTTTTAATTAGGCTGTTATTTCCCAAAGGAGATTAATGACTTAACTCTACATCCGCCATTTTGATCTCCTTTATGATTCTTTGCATGATGCTCCTATTAATGGTCATCTTTAGGCTTCTTTGGATAAGTCCTTTGATTAGGATTAAGTTGGGCACTCTATTGGCCACCATAAGATTTACCTCTATTGGTGCCCTTAGGAGGCATCCTTCATGACACAAGCACTGCATGAGTTAGGATAAACATGATCAAGTCAATAAGCCATACTAAGGCATTGATAACACAATGATGGGCATCATAGAATTACAGTGTCACAAGTACACACCATTCATGCCTTATATGCTAAGCACATTTGCATAAAAGCTCCTAAGGTATGAACATGGGTTTTGATACTAGCTGTAATGCTTCCTAAAGGAATTATCGAGGATAAACATGATCAAGTCAATAAGCCATACTAAGGCATTGATAACACAATGATGGGCATCATAGAATACAGTGTCACAAGTACACACCATTCATGCCTTATATGCTAAGCACATTTGCATAAAAGCTCCTAAGGTATGAACATGGGTTTTGATACTAGCTGTAATGCTTCCTAAAGGAATTATCGAGGATAGGACCTAAACATACATACAAATGCACGTTTTTTTGGAAACATTTAAGAGAAACATATGCAACATAGAGAAGTTCTAAAGGTGAGACCTCAACCTAGACGAAATACAACACTTTCCAAGAAGACTTTAGCCATGAAATGTCTATTAAGTAGAGGGAAGGGTCTCCAAACAAATTAGGCAAGGTTTACAAGGTTATTTGACACACACAAGACCCTTTCAAGAAGTTACAAGGCTATTTGGCAAACTAGGCCTTCTCCTAGGCCTAGATGTCAAAGATTGGCTCCATTATATACCAACTTGCAAATTGATGACACCTTAACCACTCAAACTCACTCAAAACACTTTTGGGATGTCCTAGAGGTTCCTTAGACACTTCAAGCTCCAACAGGTGTCAAATTGACCCTCTGAGACCTTAATAGCTTTGTTGGGCTCAACCTCAAGATTTTGCTGCCAAAGAGGACTTGGGCACCAAACTAAGACATTGGCGTGCTAGAGCATGCCATGCCTTGTCTAGGGTCTAGGTACAAACAATAAAAGATGATCATTAAATATCAGTTAAAAGGTATTAACAACTAAGGATGACCTCCCTAACCTAGGCAACTCAAACATGTAAAATAAGATTAATTATTGGGTTAACCTCCTTTGGTGTTGGTGCCCATTGTTTAGGAATCTAAATCAAATAAATAGATTTGTTGTTGGCCAATCCGTTTAAGGAAATGCAACCAATCAATGAAAAGGTGTGTGTATTGGTATGCATATAAAAGGTTAGTGGGGTCTAGTTTGGGCATGCACGAAGGAATATTATATTCACCAAAGCAGGGTTAGGGAATAAGGCAGTAGCTGCAGAGATAAGAAGTTTGAAATCTCAAATCCGATATTAAAAGTAGTAAGTGCAGAAATTTATACAAGCAACCTTGAGTTAGTAAGGGTTATAAATGGAGAATCAAAGAAAAGGAAGACATAATACATTCAAACTTTGACAAGCTATCCCATCAAACACTATTAAACTAGTACTCCTGCAAGTTGGTATGGAATGATAATAGTAAATAATATGTAATGCCTGCCATGAAGAAATATTAGAGCCTTAGAAAAATTGTTAAGTACTGAAACAAGTTTTTCTTCAAAAAGAACATTTTGTAAACATTGTTAATGAGCAATGCATGGATATATGGAAAAAAATGATTAGATTAAAGTAGAACAACGAAGTAGAAAAGCGGCTGGGATATAACAATAAATGCAATCTAAGTTGGTAGTAACCCTATTCTTGGTTGCTAGTCTTTTGTGTACTCGCTTTTTGAATGCACATTTGTCTGGGCTATGGAGCGAATTGAAGGCATGGTATGCTATCTAGAAATCACAAATGCATTGGAATAATCTAAACATCCCTTTGACACTCGAGGAACAAGACAACTCCAAAAAAGATGAGGGGACATCGTAGATGAACTCTCTGAGACATGAGGAATCATTGATAGATGCAAGGAGAGGATGAGGGTGACAAACACCTCCACATTATCTTAAACTCCTATCCTAACCTTTAACATGCCAGGGACCATGCAATAAAATGCTTGGACGTTTACATAACACTACACAAGACTCTTTGGAGTATCACGAACAAGCCTAGATTGGTTCGATTAACTTGAAGCTCCTCAAAGTCAATACGAATTCATTCAAACTCTTACAAGACCACAAGATGACAATGAGCAGGGACTACCTCACCCTCCAAGACATTTCAACACAACTAAATTACAACAAGAATCATAACAAAGGAAAGCACATATCAAATCATGTCTTATAACAACTCAAAAATCTATTTAATCTCATTTTCAACATATGTTTACATCACTCTCTATGAGGAGTGTCCAATTTACAATTGCATGATGAAATTGCTTTTGAATCTATACACAATTTACATTTTGCAAGAATTGAAGAGCTAGAAAATATAAGAGTGAGAGAAGGATAGTTTGCACTCAAATCACGATCATCAAGCCAAGAACTTGAATCCCCAATGGTGGTTTGGAACGCCGCGCAACCATGTCGAAGCCTTAGGTCCACCCCATTGTCTTTGTGGATATAGGTACAAATCCCAAATGCTAATAGAAGATTACGCATGGATAGGTAGGCTTATAGACATGCCATACACAAGGAAGTCACATCACGTGAGTTTGTTAAGCATAGTCTGCAGATATTGAGATTATTTGAAGATCACTCTCATCAAGATTAGAGTGGATGTAAATTTTATGCAGATTAGAGCTGCATAGAGAGGACATTTGAGGTTGAATATGTGTTTTTTTGAATTTACAGACCTATAAACTATCTTTCATTAGGAAAAAGGAGAAACTTGAGTGATAATTTTATGAACCTGACATCAACTTGAGGAGATTTAAAGTTGTTCATGGACTTGAGTCGCTAAAATATAGCTGTATCGACCATGTATTTCATGTATTCTATAGAGAGGACATTTGAGATTGAAGACATGTTTTTTTGAGTTTATAGACCTATAGACTATCTTCCATTGGGAAAAGGGGGAAACATGAGTGATAATTTTATGAAACCGACATCAACTTGGGGAGATTTAAAGTTGTTCATTAACTTGAGTCGCTAAAATATAGCTGTATTGACCATGTATTTCATGCATTGTGCCTCAAAAGGGCACATAGGAAGCATATCACCCTTTCATCAGAGTAACCCCCTTTGGATGATGAAGGGGAGTAAATATTGATTCTAGAAGCTATCGTGATTATTAGAGAGGAGAAATTGAGTAGGACCATAATAGAATATATCTAGTGCAATGAAAAAAACTCCAATTTCTTGAGAGCAAGCAATTTTGGAAAGGGTTGATTGTCATGTCCTCTTTCCAAACTTAAATGGTTGGGATACTAAACCTTGTTTCTTATTTCCCATAGGTTGAGTATTCAAGTTAGGAAAAAAAATTAAGAATAATATTTCAAGTTTTCCTTGTAACTTTAATAATATTGTAAAAGGATGAATTATATAATTGTTGTTGCTTTAATAATGTTTTCTTAGAAAGTAGTTTTGAACATCTTCGAGGTAATGTTGGTCGAGAAAATGAAACTCAAACAGAAAGGTGATTTTGAAGGCAGAGTTTGACACATGAGAGGTAATCCACTGCTATTGTTATCAAACCCGTTAATTATAGAACAATTTGTTCATCTTAATACCAGAGCAAGGAAACTTGTTAGTGTAGAGGATGTGAAAAGCAAAAATCCTCTTGGTTTCCATGTTGAATTGAAGGTCGAAAAACCATATAGCATAGGGGATATGAAGGACAAAAACCCTCTTGTTCACTTGTGGGGATTCCATTTAAGAATTGCAGTGTGCAAGAAAATTGCAATGAATTTCAGTTTCAGTATGGTGATTGAGGAATTCTGAAGTAGTTTCAGACTTGGTGATTCCAAGGTAATGTTATCTCAGCTTATTTTCTATTTCATAGCTAATCAATTTGTAGATTTCTTGGGACTTGGCCATACCATTATTGGGGGCGATTTACCTTGTTGGAGGTGCATGCCATTGTTATTTATTTATTTTTAATGATTTTTTGGGCCATCAAACATATTTATTGTAGTTTTCGTTGAGTTGCTTAACACTTCAGAGTCCCTATTGTTGCCACTGTACCATCTGGTATTAGCAGTGGCAATTCTTTAGATTCTGCCATTGCTGCCCTCCTTTTTATGGCGGTTACACTTGTTTTTGAGTCTATATCCCCTGGTGTTGATGAAACATGGATATAGAGTCACCCTATCCTTCAGTGGCCATAAAGGAATAGCAAATTTATAGAGATAATATTCTCTGCTGGAAATTAATTGTTGACAGATTTCTGTAGTACGTTTCAGTTTGTATTAGATATCTTGGTTTCAACTTTCAATAATAATTGTTCACTATTGAATTTCAGTAGTGTCGTACTGCAATCCTTGTTTATTCCAGTATGCATAAATCAGAATATACAACATGTTTTGCATATTTTATGAGAATTCAGAAAAGGTTACTACATAATTTGATGCAGACACTGGCTTAAGAACATGTCTCTGCTAAATGCAATTCAAGCTGCATATTCTTAGTTGTTCTAGTAATGATACATGTGTTCAAAATTTGATTTGGATAGATTACCTTGAAATGAATGCACAAGTTTATCTTTTTGAGTAAGTAATCTTTCTGTAATGTTAATCAGCCTTCTATTGGATTGATTTACCTGAGATTTCGGTGGTTTTAAATTTCAACAGAATGATGTAGAAATTGGTGAGACGCCCTATGTTTTTTATGCCTCTAAAATAGGTATTGATTTCTCTTCACAGGAGTCTAGTGTGCATAAATATTCAATGTAGTTTTATGATTTATATCCATTTAATATTAATAACTTTGTGATATCTATGGCCTTCCTTTATATAATATGGTGCTTAGATTTGTTTTATCACTATAATAGTATATAGTGCTTCATATAGGCAGTATTGTTTACTTCTGATCATGTTGGGTATCTTCGTTTGGTGGGTTTTGATTTTTGCATTCTGCGTCTTGAGAACCATTAGTTCTGATGTCTTTGAATTATCATTTTATAAATAATTTCAGAGTACTATTTTCATACAAAAACAGATTTTTTATTTGTACTATTTTATATCATTTAGGTAAGCTACATAGTTCTTACCTGTTTCTATTTTATTTACAGAATATAATGGCTGACATGCGCAAAGTCTTAGCAAAAAATCCACATATTGAACAACAGAGATTACCTAGAAGAGTATTTCTAGATGACATAAATCAAGACAGTCAAGCACTTATGGTAGTTGCGGATTCACTTGGTTTAATATGACTAATTACAGATCAAGTTCCTATTGCTATAATATAATGTTTTATTTGCTTTTCAATTTTGCTCAGTCTTTGCTCGTGTGCCCACAGATTCTGATATCTTGCTTTGTGAAAACTACACATTTTGAGGAGTACCTTTGTGTTAAGGTAGGGTTATCTAATTTTTTCTTTCACACACTTATCCAGTATCTCAATGAAGCTATATATATTATTAGAATCAGAGTAAGTCACCGATCTGGATGTGGTGAAAAGGTTACTTAGTACATAAGCATATTGCTTGTGATTTAATTTTTAAGTTCATAAGCAGTCTGCTTTTGCTAAACTTGCAATGCTTTTCACTAAAACTTAGTACTTCATTAATAAAGTGCTAGAAGACATTCCTAGTTATCTCATTAAGTGCTACAAGACATGATATCCATTCGTTTATTGTTACAGGAAGCTGTTCTTTTGGACCTTTTGAGAGTTGTCAGTCACCACCGTGCCAGACTGGCTACTCCAATTCGTTCTCTGTATAAAATGCCCAATGATAATGAGACACAAAGCATACCATTTCAAGAAAACATAGCTGGAAGAGGAGCAGGTGTGCCTGGTAATTGCCGTTTCCTACTCATTGAAAGTCGAACGGTGAATGGAGAGGATGGAGGAAAGCGGCAATCTGTGAGAAGCAATCAAGAGCTGAATACTGCTCACACCAAAGTAGTTGCATCAGAAGCTAAAGAGATTGAAGTTGGAACACTTTCATCCAAAGACACTATCAAGCATGATAGTTCAGATGCAAAGGGTAATCAGAAGCAGAAAGAGAGGGGTCCTGTTGCTAATGACCAAAAAATGAAGAGCAATAAACAAAGTTTGGAAGCAGTTGAAACATTGCTTCCACAACTGCATCCAGAAGGGTTGGATTCGGTGAGACATAATTCCAACAACAAGACCTTTCATGGAGCAGCTTTAGGAAAGCAAGCATCCAAAGATGAAAAGGATGAGATCAAATCGTCAGCTGAAGTTCATCATTCAGTCACGGAGATAAACAGAGTCCAAGCTGACTCAACAAACAGATTGGAAGATGAGTTACTCCTAGACAAAGGAAAGCAACAGGGTCAAGTTTCTTCCTTCCCATCTTCCAAGAGTGACCGGTCTAGTGTTTCCATTCCAACTTCAAGGCTTCCACTGGAAGAAAATACACCACAGGGCATTGCTTTGAAGGGACCAAAGATTAACTCTTCCAATTAAGGGACATGCTAATTCACAGGTGTAAATAAAAGAGCGCATCAATTCCAATTCTAGAATCTAAGGACAGTAGGGAGTCAAGGTCACCGTTGTCAAGCATTTTACAAACTGTTCAAAAGAGTCTACGAGTGGTGATGGAAAATGTACGGTGGATGTGTACCATATCATTTCATCCAATTATTTTTTTTCTTGGTCATGGATCTACTCAAATATGTCTATTTTCTCATCTTATTTGTACAGGTTATTTGAATTTAGCTCTGTAAAATTCAATACCAGCATTACAATCCGAGGCTTTCATTATTTATAAATCCTTGATTAAGGATCTAACTAAAAAAAAGAATTGAAAGGGAATGCTTAAAATGATAGCTTAAACACCCAAGCTTTGGTATTTTGATGGCGAATATTTGGTCATTTGCATTCTTGTTGCAAACTAGAGGTTAGATGCACCAAAGCACTTGCAAAAAGCTGAGAAACATTGAAAAGGTTTGTCAGAGATAAAATTTCAAATACAAAAGTTGAAACTAAGAAATATAAAACATCCCATTAAAATTGGAAGCAGTTTTTTTCCTCCGTTGGTATTTATGAGATCAAGGGAATAAACCAGTTGAGGCTGGACTGAAACTATGCACGCACCAGAACGTAACAATAAGATATAAAATTACTCATTATTGGAAAAGTAAAATATTTACATTTGGACAGTTATAAATAGAAAGGAGTAGTGATATTGAGAATTACAGAACATTTGAAACGTAATTTACTAAACTATCTACTTACGAAAACATATCTAATTATCAAAGCACAGATTAAACTAAGAAAAATGTGATTGAGTATTTACAACAATTAAGGTACACTTAAATTTGTAAAACTTAATATTCTAGAGGATAATATTTCAAACAACCCCAAATGTCAAACTGATGTATAGGCCAAGTTAGATGGAATTGGCTGATCTGTATAATGGAGGCCAAGTTCAAAAGTTTAGTAACAACCGAGACAACTCGATTCGATCTAACAAAGGATACAATATTTATGGAGATCCAATGAAAAAAATTTCAGATGGCCATAGGCGCGGGTGTAGGTACAGATGCAGGAGCAGGTGCGCAAGCAAGATTTCGTTCAGGTGTAGCAGCAAGATTCAGGTCAGGTGGTGGATCCGGTGCAGGAGCAATTGCTCAAAGGGGATTACAACACTCAAGGGTCTTTGTAAAAAAAAAAACCCTTCGGTTTTGATGATTTTTATAGTATTCTCTCTTCTACGCCCATTATATGTTCATGACGATGGTGATTTCAGCGTTGTCAGTTCCAAGAAACACATTTCAACAAAGGGGAGAAATCAATATTTCGAGGGAAAGCGGTAATCCAGCCTGCAAAACCCTTTTGTCAATCCCCGTTTCCATGATTGTCGAGAGATAGCCAATACAAGACATTTGCAGTTGGAAATCGGGGACAAACCGTGACCTTGGCAAGTTTCGACTTTTGAAAAAGGGAAATCATCAAAGTAGGATCCAAAACATCTTCCGAAAATTTTGCAATTTGATTTTTTTTTCGGTAGGATGTGAACAATTCAAAATTTTCTAAAGTTTTGGAGTTTGTAGTAGATCAGAGGAACAAGGGTTTTCTCCATTCTAATCAAGGTTGGAAGAATGGGCCTCGTGAAAACAAGTGTCGTCGTGTAGAAAAACAACCAATTTTTGGTATTTGTCGGGGGACTCCGCTTGGCTCTCTAGTTCAACATTCGAAGGCCATGGTTAAGGTTCTGAGCTCGGGTTAGGGTAAAGAGAATCAACCATCAGTTGAGGTCCATGGCACAAAAGGATCCAAATTAGTGCCTGCTGCTATGATATCACATCATTTGATTCAGGATCCACCTAGGGCTCCTTTCAAACCAAATAAATCTCAACAGGTGTGGAGAAAGAAGCAAGCGGTCGATTTCAATCCAAATGACCCTCATGTGCAACGTGTAGATCGGCTGACAATTACACTTCCAAGCCATCTGCTGCAAAACTCAATTGGATTGCTTCGACAATCTGCCTTATGATTTTTGCTCTTTTCTGATGTCAAAGATTGGGCCTTTTCGTCTTGGCTAGGTTTAAAAGATATCTTTCATATTGACTCAGAATCAAAATATTTTGTAGCTATATTTGATTCAAAAGTATCTAGGGATTTGATTCATAAGCAAAAAAGTTGGTTTTGTTGTGGGTCAGGGCTTTTTACTACGATTTGGACCCCTAATTTCAAACCCCAATCTGAAAAAACCCTCTTTTTTCCTTGATTTCTTTCCCCTCATTACCTCTAGAGTATCGGGATCCCCAAATTATCAATTTTTTTGCTAATAAATTGGGAATTTTTCTAAAGCGTGATCTTATACCCTATGATCGTCCACATTTGGATGTGTGAGTTTGTTTGCTTTTAGACATGCAGAAGCTTTTCCCTTCTCACTTGTCAATTAACTCTCAGTGGGGCCTTATGGGATAAGCCACTTAAGATTTAGGATGACCAAACAGTTCAAAAATTTCAAGCAAGATTGGGTCACTTTAATACTCAATGTCAACATTTAGTTCAGGGCTTACAGGAAGTATGCTCAGATTATAACTCAGATCCCAATTTATGTGCTCATAATGTTATATCAGCACCTGAATTCGATATGTTTACTATGGATTCCTCACAACTTGCCAACCCTTTAGAAGAAAATAAGAGTTTGGTTATTCACAATCCCACAGAAGTTAAGTTCTCTAATTTTGAAATTGGTTTTGCCTTTTATCCAATGCTTTATAGTTGGGCTGAAGGATTTTTATGATTCTCCGCCAATTAAACCTTCTTTGCATTACATGGATTTGGATGCAATGGAGATTAAGCATTCACATTTATAACTTTCATTAGTTTGCCATAAAACAAGGGATGTTAGCTCCAAGAGCCAATATGCAGATTGGAAAACTAATCAAATTGGAGACCAGATTGTTTGTACGATTGCTACTAATATAATTTTTGGTATAGCAGAGGAAGAAGAATTCAAATTAGGTAATTAGACAAATAATGATCTTAATGAGTTGTTTAAAGAATTTCAATTTTGGAATAGTCAAGTTGCACCATAGAATGCTACCAGTTGTAAGATTTTAGAGCTTGAAGAAACTGTATGCCAAACTGGTAAAACGACTTCATTATTGGACTCTTGCACTAGTCAGGATCCATTAGGAGTTGAGGATTGTATATATCAACAAGTGGCTGTAAACTCAGATTCCCAATACGAGGACACAAATTTGGGGGAGCATGAGATTATTAGGGAACAATCTGACTCACAACATTAGAACAACCTGAGCTTGTTTGATCCTCACCAATCTTTATCAATTGTTCAGTCTCCTTTTTGACAACAAATTCTCAAGACACCCAAATCGAGAGGTCGACCTAAGAGATCAAAGACTATAATTGAGATTGCTTCAGGTGTCCAGACGACATTAGATGATAAGTTTGTAGTTACCAAGAGAGTGACGAGGAGAATAAACTGTTCTCCTTGTCAACAATGAAAATTATCTCATGGAATGTTAAAGGCATTAATACCTTTGACAAGAGAAGCAAGATTCACTAGTTAATTGAATCCATGAAACCTGATATTGTGATGCTATAGAGACAAAATTATCACAAGATACCTTTCAAAAAACTATAGCTAAATGGCTAAGGTGGTCTTCATCACATTCTCCTAGCATTGGAGCTTCTGTCAGTCTTGCTATTCTATGGAATCCATTAACAGTACAGGGACACCTTATTCAAGAACATACAAATTGGCAATTGCTGTAGATGTTAGAGTTTGATGTTTCTTTCATTTGATCAATGTTTATGGTCCTACTTCTACCCACAATAAACTTAAAACTTGGGACAAATTATCTCAGTTAATTCAATTGCAAAATTCTCACCAAATTATCCTCGGTGGTGACTTCAATGCAATTTTGAATCAAAACGAGAAAGTTGGTGGCATTTGCCCACCTCTTAAAACTATTCAGGATTTCTCACAATTTGTGGAAAATAATGATCTAATGGACATTCAACCTTCTAATGGTAAGTATACATGGATGAACAAAAGGTTTGGTTTTGCACAAATTGCAATTCAGTTGGACAGATTTCTACTTTTGCATGAATGAAAATTAGGCAATTACCACATTCAATCTAAAGATTTTGCCAATGCCAGAATTTGATCATTTTCTAATTCCCCTAAATATCAGTCAACCAGTATCTCTAGATCAAATTCAGCATAAGCCCTCTTTTAAATTTGAAAGAATGTGGTTGTGACATCCACATTTCCTTCCTCTTTTAAAACAATGGTGGATCAATGCTCCCTTTATCCTAGGTTCTAAGAAGCATCAATTTGCCATGAAATTGAAACATGTTAAAGAGCAGATTAGAAATTGGAACCAACACGTATTTAAGAATGTATTCAAGCAAAAAGAGGTTGTCAAATTGCAATTGGATGAAATTTATAGTAACATCATTCAACATGGGATGGATAATGATACTTATGTCAAGCAAAAAAATCTTCAGCAGGAGTGGGAGGAATTGTGTAGTAGGGAGGAAGAGAGACAAAAGTCTAGAGAAGTATGGTTACAACAAGGAGATAAAAACAAAAAATTCTTTCACGCTTCAGCTCAACAAAAGCGAGCTGATAAATCAATCTTTCAAATCAAAGATTCAGATTCGGGTAATATTTTAACTAATGCACAACAAATCAGAGACGAAGGTGTCAAGTTTTTTAAGAACCTTCTTGCGCCAGCAGAATATCCAACGCCCCTACCCTCACAAGTTGAGGATTTCATTCAGAATATACCAACAATGGTAACTACCGCTAAGAATATTAAGCTCATGGCCCCTTTCACTGTTCAAGAAGTTAGAGAGGTAGTGTTCTCCTTTCCTCCAGACAAAGCTCTGGGACCAGATGACTTTACAACGCTTTTTTTTCAGAGTTGTTGGGATTTTATTGGTTGGAATTTATTAGCAGCTATTAAGGAATCTAGAAAATTCAGATCTATGCTCAAGTGCTTTAATTTTATAAACATTGCAATCATTCCAAAGTAAAGGAGCCTAAAAATTTTGTAGACTTCTGCCCAATCTCACTTCGCAATTTGATATACAAGATCATCACCAAAGCTATTTACTTACACCTTCAACATCTTCCTCTGTACATAATTGCTCTCTAACAAGGTGGTTTTGTCCCAAGCAAAGAAACAATGGAGGGAGCAATCGTAGCTCATGAAGTCCTTCATTCCATTAACATAAATCAATCTTCCAATTTTCTAATCAAGCTAGATATGCAAAAGGCATATGATAGAGTATGCTGGAATTTTCTTTTCCAAGTTCTCCAGAAAATGAGTTTCTCTAAACATTGGTGTAAGTGGATAAAAGCTTGCATTTATGGGGCTTGGTTTTCAATTATAATGAATGGATCAACATCAGGTTTCTTCTCTTCTACGCAAGGTGTCCAACAACGTGATCCACTCTCCTTGGCTTTATTCATTATCATGGCTAAAGCATTTAGCAAGAATATTAAGCATCATCACTTAATTGTCAAGTGGAAAAGAACAAAAACTGAGGGCACGCCAATCTCCATCACGCATTCTTTGATGACACATTACTTTTTGGAGTATCACAAGTTTTAGAAGCCAAACAAATCAAGAAAATATTAAAACTATATTCAGATGTATCAGGGCAGAAAATTAATTCTCAAAAATCAAAGATTTCTTATTTAATACAAACAAAGTTATATTAGACAAGATAGTGCAAATTTTGAGATTTTTTGAGGATTTTTTACCTTCCACTTATCTTGGGATTCCTTTTTTTATGGGATCCAATAAGACAAGCTTTTGGGACAGTGTCCTTCAAAGAATTAAGAGCAAATTTGTCTTCTGGAAAGTAAGATGGCTATCCTTGTCAGGTAAAATCTTACTTATCAAGTCAGTACTTTCAGCAATTCCAAATTATTACTTTACTGTCATGCAAGCCCCACTGTTAGTCCTGATACAAATTCATAAACTTATTAGAGGTTTTCTATGGGTGGGAAATATGACAAATGAAAAGAAAATTCCACTTATTTCTCTCCAAGACATGACACATATTCCTGCTTTAGGAGGAGTTAGAGTTCATGATTTGACAACAAGGAATAAAGTGTTTGGTGGCAAGTTGGTTTGGCAAATGTACACTAAATCACAGTTAGCATGGTGTCAAATAATGCTGAAGAAATATTTAGATAACAATGATACACATAGAATATTTTCCATTTTGGATCCCCCTAAGGGTTATGCTATTTGAATTTTATGATTGCATCCAGAGACATTGTTCTTCAATACATTTCCTGGAAATTAAACTATGGTGACAAGATTAATTTTTGGAGAGATTCTTGGAACAGACAACCCCCGCTAATCACACTACCAAATATTCAAGAAATTGTGCTTGCTTTAGAAGCAAAGTGGGGAAATCTTGTTATTCACTTTATAGATGCAGTATGTATTTTCTCAAGGAAAGTAATATGGAAAGATCCAAATCAACTCCCTATAGATAACCAACAAAAAGAACGTTTTCAATCTATTCTTTCAAAAAGACAAGCATTTGTATCCAAGTATGAGGATCAATTACTATGGATTCCAACTAAAACTGGTAAATATTCAATCAAAGAAGGATATAAGCTCTTACAAGGAGTTGCATCGGACAAAATTCCATCTCAAGCCTATATGTTCTGTTGGAATAATGTAGTGTTACCTAAGGTAGGTTGCTTTGCGTGGCTTGCAATTAAACATAGGATTCTAACAAGTAATCGATTGGAAAGGTTAAGTATTGCTCCTCCATTCAAATGCGTATTATGTGATAAAGATTATGAATCAGTAGATCATCTTTTCGTAAGGCGTCATTTTGCATACCAGTGTTGGATGTTTGTTCTAAAAAAAAAAATTACCCCACTCCATTACATAACAACATTTGGGATATTTTTCAAGCATGGCCAATTATTTACCCTAATGCCTTCTTTGTGGGAATTTGGCAATGCACTCTAGCATTAGTAATTTGGGCAATTTGGTGGGAAAGAAATAAGAGGATACTTAGAAAAGAAGTACTTCTCTAGACAAGGTGTTAGAGAACATGAAAAATTGATATTAGAAGTTACTAATGCAAGTGTTAGTAGATGTAAATTTAATCTATTATTACCTCTTGGGATGGAGGTATCATTCACGAAGGAAAATTATTGTTTATTCCATTAGGAATTGGCCGAATTAGAAGAAATCAAACAAGCATAGATAGGTCAACAATACGGTGACAACCTCCTCAGTTAGCATTTGTGAAGCTCAATTTTGATGGGGCATCCAGAGGAAACCTAGGTCAATCGAGATTAGGGGCATGTCTTAGAGATTGTAAAGGTAAAGTGCTTGCAATTACAACGACACCCTTACCTGCAGGAACTAACAATATTGCAGAGGCTCAATCATTACTATCAGGATTTATTCTTGCAAACAAAGGGGAATTTCAACGAGTTCAGATAGAAGAAGACTCATGTTATAATAACAGCTTGCTTCAAGCGACAAACGTCTTCTTGGAAGCTTCAGTACGTTCTACAACAAATATTGCTCTTAATTGATCAATTTTTTGATGTGACATTATCACACACATATAGGGAAGGGAATAAAGTTGTAGATTATCTTTCCAATTTAGGTTGTAATGGATTCTCCAATTTTACAATGCAACCATCAATGCTCATTGAGCAATACAAAGATTTACAAATGCTAAGTAACAATGAGTTAGTGGATTGTCAGAGCTAATTACTGTAGAACAATAGTTTAGTGTGCAAAGAACATTAATAAAAAGGAAAACATTCACAAACTAAAACTATATTCACATATGAGATTAGACAAAGAAGGTAAACAGAGAGTGCAAATCGAGTTGTCGTCCAAACCTCCTTGATTGTGTAAATGCATCCTTTGATGGAGATGTGTGCTCAATGACGTTGCTCAGTCTTCAATGAATGATATGATCAAAGTGGACTTATGGATGGATTTTTCCATTTTAGTGGTATCTTGATAGTTCTTAGGCTCTCAAAATAGCATTATAACATTAGCTTGGAAGTGGATGATATTTTTTAAGGGAGAGGGTTTCATTTATAGGCTAAGGGGTAGAGAGATGGAGGGTCAGGATGCTTTGATGGAAAAAAGGTGAGGGAGGGTTAGGATGCATTGAAAGGGGAGCACATGGATTGTGCTTGTTTGGAGCTAATAGGGGAGTGACACTTGTCATAAGGAGGATGAGTGTGAGGGGATGGAATAATGGTTGGTCAAAGGGAGTAATGAGAGAGGAAGAGTGTGGAAGGGGGATGTAAGAGGCATCAATGGCATGTAAGAGCCATAAATGCTCTTGGATAGAGATTGAAGAGGATAAGGGAGACTTGTTGACTTTGGCTTGGGTTAGCAAGTCTTAACCCTTGCTTAAAGTTGTGCACAAGGTTAGGCGAGGGATTAGGCTTAGCTTAGAAAGGGGGTTAGGGGGCAAGTGGCTTAGCTTTGATGGGATGGGTTAGTTAGGTGGCTAAGTGAGGTTAATATGGGTGGATGGGTTGGATTAGGGGTAAAGGTAGGGTTTAGGGATGTTTTAGGGGTTAGGAATGATTTATTTAATAAAATGGGGGATGTGAGATTAAATTAAATAGGTTTGAGGATTTAGTTAATTTAATAGAGGAATAGGGTTTTAATTGATAAGTAGATTTGGGTTATCATTTGATTTTATCAACTAGACTATAGTTAATTAAATTAATTAATTAACTAGGGGATGACAATTAATTAATTAAATAATAAATATTTAATCATTAATGTCCTAGGAGATGACTATAAACAATTACCTATTTGTGCAATTAGATTTAGGTGTCTACAATTACTATTTATTGCCCCTAATCAAAATCATTATTTCAGTACGTGGTGAAGTTAGTGAACTTCATGCCAATTCACCTTATACCGCCGAGTTTCATGGAAATTTTTTTTTCACTTGGATATGATTAGTTCTCATAATGGTTGTGTGGTGTGTATAACAAGAGGTGAGATCAATATGAAGATTGAATATGTTTATTATTCACATGGTATCTTGTCCTTTGTATGTTCTGCATATATCTACAAAAGCTTGATAATTATTATTCATGCATTAGTATTATAAAGTCCTTCAATAACTATTTTTATAACAGGCGATATTGGCTTCTCCACTTTCACATATTAGCGGAGCATAATGTTCTTGGTTATACCTTGTCTAAAAATGTCAATACCTTTGGAGTCATGCGTTAAGTGTGAATCTTGTAATCAATTTCACTGGTCCCTGTTGTCAAAAATTTATTGAATATGGATTATTTTGAATGTCAATGAAATAGTTCTACCCTTGCGAATTGATGATATGGTCATGGATGGGTTGTTCTTTATTAATTCTCCAATGATTCGACGAGGTATTCGACATGTAATTGGTGAAGAAGTCTTATGCCCTTCTTCAAGACATTTTCTATTTCCATCAAATGTTGTGTCCATTTTCTTTTTGAATGCCATGGATTTGTTACAATCGGTCCCCCTACTAGAAATTTTGGCAAGAAAGGTTGTTCTTCCTCAGTTTTGGAATGAAAATAAACTTGCAAAGGCTATGCAACAGTACGATTTATGGTTTGGTAATGCGTTAGTTGTTAGTTTGTTTCAAAGGTCTCAACTATTATGGAGGCATGAGTTCATTGTCATGTATGAAGCTCTCTAAAAAGTGTTTGAAAGGTAGAACCCACCACTGCAAGGTCTTTAGGGTATCAATTGGAAGAAAGAGTAAATCGTACTAGTTACGCCATTTTGGATATGCTGAGCTTGTCTAATATTGACTGTGTTTCTCAGAGCTAGGAAGGGCCTTCCTCAGGGGTCCCTATTCAAGTGCAATCTCGATTTTAGGAGATGTGGTGTGGCTCACATGATGATAATGTGGTTGCTAATTGGAAGCACATGCATGGAGTATCGACCTTGACAAGAGAGGTGGCCACAGGAAAAGGATGGGAACTGACTCACTTTGTTGGACAAATTTGTCAATGGGAAAATGAAGATGCTAGTCGGTCTCCTTCTGATTTGGGTATAGATAACACGTCAAGGTGGGAGAAATCTCCTCTCATTCCTTCTTCTTCTTACTAGGGGTGTACGTCAACTGATCCTGAGGCTGCACATGGGGAGGTATGCGCAGATATGGAGGAGAGAGATTGGAAACAAATTTTTTTTTGATTTTTTGAAATTTGATTAAACAATGTTAAAATCTGATGACTTGGTATCTTAATTGCTCAAATTTTGTAAATATGGGAAGAAGGATAACCTCCTTTTGTATGGTTGAGCAATTAATAATAGATATAAATAGTTGTATATATCAATGATCTTTGTATTTTGAGTGATAATGCCTGGTTTTCTTCTTGATTCTTTCCCGGTTGAGCCTTTTTGAATCAATTTTTTTGAAAAATTAATAAAAATATATTCAGTGGTTTGTCCACTTTTTCTTTAAAAAATAAAAAAATTTCAAACAACAAAACAATATGATTAAAATAAAAAAGAGAGGTTTTATTTAGGTAACTAGGAATATTGAAAGGTCCATGACCCTTGTACAAGAAATGAGATAATTAACAGGTATAGCAAGACAACCAAATAAAACAATGATAATGAAGGATATAGAAAAATTGCTAACTATCAACTATCAATCTCAAGTTAGGATGGTTTGAACTCCAAAATTTCTTCTTTACCACTAATAATACCACAAATTGTACTCCTTAGAGGTCACTTTCATTATTCTTAACACATTGCTTTGCTATCCACCATCTTAGATATTTTAAGAATAAATTCTAGCCTTGAATTTAACCAACTCAAGAAGATATGTCGTATCTTTTTATAAAAAATAAAATATCATGGTTTACATTTTACTGACATCAAATTAAAAAAAATTGGACAAGATTAACATCAGGGTACTAATTGTATCTTGCTTTTCGAGAACCTATTTAGGTGGGACTTGGCCAATTTGCTTACTTCACCAACAAAAATCTCTTGAAATTTTTAATATTGTAAACTTTGACATTTTGGAATCTAGCCTTGATTTTTTATTATGACAATTTAAAGATTAATTTATATTAACATTAATCTTGTAACCCATATATAAACTAGCAACCTTCCTAATTTTGATATGCAATCTTTGTTATAAGGAGATCTTATAAAATTTGAGTGGACAAGTTTGCGTGTCTAAAGGATAATGAACAATATCAAGCGTTCATCAAATCTTCATAAGTTTTTATTGACTCACTCATCAAGATGGAAGCCTTAATTAATGTTGGAGAATAATATAGAGAATTACTAATTGATGATCATCTTGTACCTCTTTTCAAGGGTTAAATATGTTTTCATGACAACCATAGTTTTTCAAGTTTCAACTTATATTTGACCTTATTAACTTATTCACTATTATTTGTGTGATTCATGCATTCTTGAGTTGGTTTGTACACCACTTTTATATTGTTGTGTATAAGGTTTACTTAATACATTTGAGTAGGTCTCTTGTTTGTATTTATGCATTTTATTGCTTCTCATAATCTTAGGCACACACAAGGTTTTAGACTAGAATTTTGTATCTCATATCCAACTTGACTATCCATAGAGGTGGAAACATCAAAACAATGGTTTGGTTGAGGCAAGCCCTTATATAGTTGCAATCATTCTTCTCTCTCCTCATGCTTGTACAAGCTCAAATGTAAGATTTCACATAAATGCAAGTTCAAGAGAACTAAGTAGATTGAGATAAAGATTGATATAGAACATTCAAGAGAAAATATCCAATCAAGCAAAGTCTTGTTGATTTGGCCTAAAATTTGGAGGAATAATAGTTTGGAGCCTCTTGATACCAATTTTGGGCAATTTCTAACAGTTGGACACCATTTAATATAGGGCACATAGTTCACTTGATCAATAGTTCCAGGCTCTATTTGCTATAATAGATGCACTTCTATATCTTGGTTTCATTTCTATTATTGTGTGTAGCTTTTTGTTTGTTTATTGATATGTCTTATTAGTTTAAATGATAATATATACATGCTTTAGGACCTAATTAGCTCACATCTTTGTCAATCAATCAATCTTCTATGCAATAAATGGATATACAACCCATGTTACTTGACTCTCTTCGAGTAGAGTTAGTCAAGCATAATACTTTTGGCTTGTTTGTATCTAAATGCTTTATGGAAAAAACTTTGGTTTTGGTAAGTTACCAGCTAGACTTGTCCATCATGTTTCCATCTCAAACAATTTGATGAAGCCAATGTCTTTTGTATATTTTTATTATATAAAAATAAAAAAATCTTGATTTACATGCATTTGTTGTGTCTTTTATCGTGTTTGTTTAGATTGTATTAGTGTTTGAATACTTTATTGCATTTGATTGTATCATTTAAAGGTATTAGTTAGAACACATTTTTTTCTTAGATTAGAATACCCAAATCTTGGGAAAAAAAAAACCTTTCTTGGAGAAAGTAAGTTGTTCGATCATGTTGGTTGTGGTTTTACATGGTTTATTATTTGTGATGTGTTATGGAGTAGTGACAACTCTGATGCGTTAGATGAAGCTCTTGAAAAACTTCATCACTAATGCTTATCCTCTACATCTACTAAATTGACCCTTCATCAAAGGTTGATCAACATGATACATATTATTAGTTATAATAATGAATCTAGAAGCTCAAGATTTTTAATACACTCATTAAAACATGATGAATCAACAATAGGGATAATTTTAAGAAACTCGAAACTCCCTCCGAGAGAAATGTATAAAATCTCGACAAATCCCAAATTACTTTTGGAGGGAGGGGAATTCATATTGATGGCAATTTTTTTTCAAAGTTGGGGGAGAAATTAGTTTGTATTGATGATTTTTTTCCCACCACTGGAAAATTCCATAAAATCTAGGTGCAATTAATTCATTAATTTGAGGGAAACTATATGATGTATGAGGCAAATTTTTATTTTATGAAGAAAAATATATATAATGCATGAGGCAAACTTTTTCCTTTTAAGGAAAACATATATAATGTATGAGGCAAATCTTTTCCTTTTGAAAAAAAAAACCATAATGTATTGATGAATTTTTTTCCTTCAAAGATTATTTTAAAAACTGTAATGAAAAATATTTTCTATTAATAACCACTTTTTCAATAGTTTTGACTTGTCATGTGGGCCAATGTCAAATGATAATTGATTAGAGACATCACTTTGTACAATGTTATTGATAATTGCAACGCGAACCCAACATCCATTTACTGTTCGATGATTATAGATCAACGGTTGAAGTTTTATTTTAGGCGAAATATCTTAAAGGAAACCTTAATATTTTGCAAGTCTTCCGAATGGTGACATATCTCCCTTCACCCAATTCCATTGTAATGGACATTAAATCAAAATCTTGTCTTTGTTAGTGACATTATCTATTGTATTAATTTCTGGGGAAGATTGTGTGAGAGTTTTTTCATCAACGTTTCGGATCATACTGTATGATCCATCATCAGGATGCCACTGAGTCACTGAGAGCAAAAAAATGTGGTACACACAACTTCCAATTTGGTACTGACAATATTATAAAAAAACCAATATACAAATTTCACACAATTGTGAATCTACGGGAAAGATTTACAAAGACTTCATCATTTAAAACAATTAGACGTGGAAGGACAAAGGAACGAATAGGGTTATAGTGGTGAGTTGGAAAGATGGCTCCCGCCCGTGCATTTCAAACTTCGGCTCTAGACTGCCCTAGTGTGGAGGATGCCCATGGTGTGGTGGTTGCCTCTGCCGCGATCTGACTCTCTGTTGCATCTGCTCATGTGGCTTCCTCCGGCCGGTTGAATCCTATGCCCCCTCCTGCTGGGACTACGATACAGCCGTAGGATCTGCTACTGTGGCTCCAATTGTGGACGCTTTTCCTGAGGTATCTCGGGTTGATGTTGGCCGATCTTTTATCTCTTATGCAAATGTGGCTGCTTTTGAAGCAAGTTTTAATGCTTCGGTTCTAAGGAAGGGGTCTTGTCCGACTATGGTTATTCATGCGGTTGTGTAAATAATCCGTTGGTGCTTATTCTTAAATCTGACATTGTTGATGAGATTAATGCATACATGGATGATTTCTTTGCTACTGCTGCTATTTTTCATTTTTGGAGGTTTTTGGCCCTCTCTCTCGAATTCGCATGCTTGGATCTCCAAATTTTTGGAATCAATTATTTCGGATTTAGTTTAGATCTACCCTATGGCAAAGGTTTTTTTTATTGTGAAATTTGTTAATGGTGATGACAGGAATGTCATCCTAAGTTGTGGTTTTTCTTGGGAGGAAAGGTTTCCTTTGATGGCCAAACCTTGGTATCCAACATTTAATTTGACTATTGAGTCCTTTAATAAGATTCCTTTGTGGGTTAGGTTGCCAAATCCCCCTCTTTCATTTGTGGCTGGACTCAGTCTTGGAGGTTGTGGGGGCTACCCTTGGGAATTTCTTATTGGTTGATTCAATTTCCTCCAATGTCTATAAGACATCATATGCTCGTATCCTTGTGGAGATGGATGTCTCTAAGGGACTCTTGACTATGTTGAAGTTGACTTCTTCATGTGGTTCTTGGATTTAGCTTCTTGATTATGAAGGTATTCTCTTTAGATGTAGGAAATGTCATAAAACTGACCATCTTGTTGCTCAATGCTCCTTTGATAAGGTTAGATCGAAGAAATCATCTTCTTGGTGGTTGGGGGTTTCAGAGGATCACTATACGGTCCAAAACGTTGCTTTAGATGTGGATGGGTTAGATAGCTCCTCTCATATTGATCCCACTTTGGATGAGGATTTTGTTGATATCTTTGATGATTCGCATGTTGTCCCTATAATGGTTTTGAAACAAAAGGTTGTTGCTAATCCGTTTCCTGTTGTCTCTTTGACAGCTTTGAGTCAAAATTTTGTTGCTGTTCCTTCTGTTGTTGACTTTGTCCAGAACACTGTTGTTGGCTCTCTTGCTGTGGGCATCTCAGGGGTTAGTGGGGATTGGCAGAAAGTTGCGGGGAAGGTGGAGGATGGTTGGACTTCAGTTAAAGGAAAAAAAGGCAAATTCTCAAAACCTTCATTTGATATGTCTTTATGTTCTCAAAAGAATGGACCAAAATGTAAATCTTGATGGTCTGTGGTCTCTTGGGTTGTTTGCCCTCTTGTTGGGAACCTTAGTGCATCCCTCTAGTTTGTCGGGTGGTTGTCCATAGTTGTTTTGAGATTCTCATTGTTACATCTTTTTTGTCCCTTTGTACAAGGTTTCGGGGCCTTTCAAAACCTGTTTTCACTTAATCAAAACAAATAGGGTTATAGAAGGAATTGTGAGGCAATTGAGGCTATTTATATGCAATCTAGTTTCTTTGTTCCTCATTGCTCAATTTGTCTTTGACAGATAAATTGTGATGGATTTGAGTAGTGAATAGAATGGACTAAGAGATTAGTGGGATTTAACATTCACCAATAGATCATATATGTCATTATTAGTACGGGATAGTCTAGTGCATTCAAGATACTATAGTGTTGAATAGTCATGGTGAAATTAGAAAACAAGTGTGACTCAAAGTATCTACATTGGGGAGAACCTTATTTATTTAGTAATGGCTTCTGCCCTCATCACATATAATTTAATTGCACCCTTCTTTGTGTGCTTCATCCGTAATTGGAATCCTAGTTTAGGTTATTAATTTGTAGCTAATTTGACTGCTCAATTTTTGTAGATTTAGATTGAGACTCCTAGTAGACTTGGATGCACATCTAAGGAGGCCTAGAAGGCCTTCTTGGGCTCCTTCTTAGATGAACCCCTAGAGTCAATTTGTAGGGAGGGCGACCCTTTCATAATCAAGGATATGAAAATGGTGTTGGGATGAAACTTCTTACCAAATGAAGTTAGACACTGTTAATACATACATTATGTCCTAATTTCTGACATCTCCTCGACCTCAAAGGACAAAAAGTGGACATGTTGCTACCACTGTCGAGGAAGGTTTTCAAAGAAGAATACTTAAGGGACGATGTTGATGTTATTGTGTTTGTAGAAATAGGGGTGGGGATCCCTTGGGCAAGTGAAATACCCAAGCTTCTCCTCCCAAGCTAAAATGTGACCATGCAACCTTTTCTATTGGGTTTGAATGTTGGGAACTGTAGCACCATAGGAAATGAGTGTTGATTTCTACGGATTTTTTTTGTAAGTGGTTATTTGTCAACAAAATGGAAGCATGCAGTACGACTCATTTGAAAAAATCTCATAATTAATCCTCTCTAGAGAATTCTACATAGGGGAAGGGGAATATCAGTAGGGTTTCCCATGCCCTGCCACCCTACATTTTTTTGTTTCCTTTTTATACCATTACAGTCATGCCTCGAGTTGTGACACTAATCCACATTGTAATTTTCTTAAAAAAGTAATAAACATTGAAAAATTTATTTCAATATGCATTTTATTGATACAAAAATGATTCTTAGACTGCTTTAATGTTTTAGCTTAAATATTTTGGAGGGTCCCAAATGATATCAAAATTTTGATAAAAAATGAATGAAACGAAAAGTAATTATTTGTAACTCTAATTTGAGAAAGAAACATGAGACATCCATTGTAAGAAAATTATCGTGGGCATTATTTCCATGGCACTGGCCTGGGGTTTGCAGTCTGAGTAAGAGGAAGAAACGATGAAGTGGGTGATGCACAACCTGTTTGAAGAGGACATGCTATTAGGCATGGACTCAATTTTGGAATGGGTTGTTCCAGGGTAGTTAACCGACATTCTGAATGCTTTGTAACAGAGGAAGAAGCCCAAGAATATGGCTATGTCCCCTTTGTGTGTGTGGCGGTGGGGGAAAAATGACGAGGTGGCCTATCTGCAAGAATCCTGGGAGGCGTGCATAGCATTAAAATTGGAATGACAGAATTGGGAGGACGATGTGGCTCCAGAGTTTCCAATGACAGTGGCAAGAAGGGGTTGTTCACAGCTAGAAGAGGTCGAGCTTTAATGGTTGATGCTGCCCATTCACCCATGTCGTGATAAGTTAAAGGCAAAAAATAATTTTTGCAAATTTTGGCATATATGGGCTCTGGTTTCTAGTTTTAAAGTACTGGGAATGTTATGGGGGATGGGTAGATTATGATAGGCCTGGATGAGCATTTTGGAAGACTTTCTTTTTGCTGGGTTGCAATGATCAAGCATTGTTAATGGTGGAATTTCGTTTGATCAGTGTGGTCAAACATATATGGTTAAAAGAGGAAACCCAGGTGAAATATGTAGTGCGGATGATAGTTTGGTGGATAATCTATGTTTTGGATGAATTCAATGGGGTTTATCTGTCGGAGTTATAAGGGGAATTAGAGCTATCTATCATATTGAATGAATATCATAGGTTTGTGCAGTTTTGTGCTTGTCGTTACAGTAACATATGGGATGAAGGTTCGTATGGGGGCAACGTGGTGGTGTTTTGATGAAGTTCGGTCAAGTTTGAATCCAGATCAGCACACGAGTAGGATAGTGATGCTATTTTTTGTAATTTCTGATTTTTTAATGAGAATCTTTTTAATGTGTAATAGGAGGGATGTGTAGCCTTTTAATAGGGGATCTATAGGCTATTGATGCCAGTAAGATAATGTTGCGGATATTCTATAATGAAGAGTATTTATGTTTCTTTAAGTTTAGTAAAATATCAATGTTACCTATAAAAGAAAATACATAAGTCCGTTGAATAATAAAATCAACTATGCAAGGTGTATTCTGAGGTAAAGTTGGGAACAAGATTTCCTTTTTAATACTTCATCTGAAAATGTGACACATGTTAGTGTCAAATGTCATTGACTTAAGTACTTAAAAATTCTAGTAATTATGGATTTAGTTAAATGTCATATAAATATCAAATATTATAATAAATTATATTAACATCAAAGATAGACTTTGCTTGTTGGATAAAAAGATCAACAATCCAAGGTGTATTATGGGCCAAAGGTTGGAACAAGAACTCTTTTCTCATACTTCCTCTAAAAATTTGACATGTATTGGTGTCATTGAATAAAATACTTTTGTAATTATAGACTTATCTGACAACATGTCATGTAGCACATTATGTGTATTTTAGGTCGAAGGACTTGCTCTAGTAACAAGACATGTCCACTGTTAGTTTACCAATACTTAATTAATTGTTATAAATTTATAAGCTTAGTTTAGACACATTGAAATATGATGACTGGATGATGATGTGTTAGGTGACTACATTGTGAAAGTGGAAGTATATTATATTAACAAGACTTAACAAATTCACAAAAAATAAATGAGGCATATAGAATTAGTTAACAAACTAACGACCTATGGTGATTAATGGGTGTTTATCTATTCTTTTTTTTGTTGTTGTAAAATTAATGAAAATTAACAAATTTTCAGAAAAACAACAACTCCTAAGTCCTTAATGTAAATGAGTAACAAAGAACATAGAAAATTACTAGAAATTAAATATTTATTACTATTACTGTGTAAACTTTGATTCTCTATATTAAAAAAAAAACATAAAATATAATGTTACATGGTACATGATGAATTGAAATTTTGATACATCCTTTTAATAAGTAATTATAGATTCAAAATCCTCGCAATGGCCTTTTCGTTCCTCCTATTGTTTTGAGAATAATTTTTCTTCTCATACCATAAGGCAAGAATAATCTTCCTAGAATATAAGAGGACAAAGCACTCAAAGAAGACATACACTTGAAGAAGATTTGTAGTCTTCTTTATGATTTGGTATAGAACTTTGAAAAATATTTCAAGGGGCGTTGAATGCCCCTAATGAGCCTTCCTTTGCTCTTCTAATTCTTTCCCATTACATCTATTCTAACCCATGAAAATTTATTGTAACCTAAATAATACAATGACATGAACCTCATCAACCTAATAGACATTATAAGAACTTGAATGCTTAGAACAATGAGTGCGAATTGAGAAGACCATAATGGACAACAAAAAAGAAGCCATTCTTGGTGTGTTTTTATAGGATTAGATAATATCATTTCCTTAAATATAATGATAAATTACTTAAATCTAAAAAAAAGTTGTTAGTGTCCTATTTGGTAAATCTTTATGACTTGAATCTTGATGATGACATGTCATTTGAGTAGGTCGCCATACTAGCAAAAACGAATGGGACCTGGAAAAATGATAATATATACCAATAGCCATTCAATGAATATATATCAATAATCTATATAATATTTTAGAGCCAAGTGGGAAATGAAACTCATTTTTTGTTGACTTCCTTCAAAAATGAGACACATATCCACTATCAACAAAACTCAAAATTAATTAACTATTACAAACTTATGTTCTTACTTTGGAACCATTGATGATTGGACGATGACATGCTGAGTGGCTTGGATAGGAAAATTGATGACGAATATCAGTGATAGTTGGATGAGCATAGATCAACAGACTAAGGTGTATTTCATGTTGAATTGGAATTCCCACCCACCCAAAGTTCCCACATAAACAAGGCACCCATCCTACCATAAATGTCAAACATTAAACTAATTAGTTTAGTTTTTTGTAGAATCAAATAAAAGTGACACATCGTATTGATTAAAGTGACACGTCAGATTTCAATTTTCCAGAAAGAAGCAACTAGTAATTAAAAAAAAAACTTCTAGTTCTTACCCTAATGTTCAATATTTGCCCTTCAAATTCTAGACTTCTAACTTTAAGAGGGTGTTGAATTTATTTTTGTGTTTAGAGTTTCTAACTCATATAGAGAGATTTAGAAATGGGTTCTATGCTCCGACCTCCTATGTCGAGGAACAATCAAGGAAACTAGGTTTCTCTTCCTAATCATAGTTTGCTGAAATTGAAATTCTAGGCCAAATCTAGGACAACAACTTCTTGCTTTTTTATATTTTTCTATCTTTTTGGTTTATTATTAAAGTTGTACAAATAGAATTACAGTTTTACTATTCATCTTGAAAGTTGAGGGTAAGATTTTTTAGGCCTACAAGTGTTAATTCTTAGTATTGGTTGCGACCTATCTAGTAATAATTTAATCATTTGAAAAAGGAACCAATAAAAGTAGTAAATACCAGAGGTGGAGAAAACAAAAATCATGAATATGAGAAAAACTAAAAGCCAAGAGAAAGATAAAATAGACTTAATAAAACTGGTTAAACTAGCATGTTTCACTGATGAATACAATGATATTTATGATCTTGCTATCTATAGAAAATAAGGAATCATGGAAATTAGATATTCACTACCTAATAAGTGGAGAGATCCAAAAAAGGAGACACAATACGTTACTTTTAACAAGTCAATAAATGTACAACAAATGAAGAGCGCATATGTACTCTTTAGTGGCCAGTAAAAGTAAATGATATTTCCTTCCTTTCCTTTCTAATGTGGACGATTCAAATTTGAGAGAAGAGGATTCAATGTGGCACTCGAGTTTTTGGAAATTTCTAAGTTCGATGCTGACAATTACTGATAGGATAATTTTCTAGACATCATTCTAACAAGCCTTGAAGCAAATGAGAACTTTGTAAGCAAATTTCAACATGAAAGTAATCCATTACTGACAATAATATTTTAATTCAATAATTATTGTCACAAATTATGGTAGTGCACAAATAGACAACAAGAGAGCAACCCAAGACATCCTACAATTTCTACCAAAAAGTTGCTAAATCATCTAAACAATCTATTATAAAAGAAATATTGGATCAATGTAAGGATAAAAATTTGACTTAGAGAGCAATTTGTGTTTTTTGGGATTTGAGGAAGAATCTTGATGATCCAAATACTTTTTTAAAAAAAAAGCAAAAAGTGGTATGCCACTAAAATTATATATATAATTATAAACTGGTTCAATGGCTCATGAAGGGAAGAATCCAACAAGAAACCCTCTAGTCGTTACCAATTACAAAAATAGAAAGAATGATATATGGTATCAAATACAACAAACCTAAACTAAAAAGAGAGCAACTAGGACCCTTATAAACATGGGTATACAATTTAGGTCTCTCAAAAAGTATTACAAACTCAAATATTCACATATATAATATATACCATGAGAATTACAAACTTGATCACCACCCCACTTTTCTTGATACCAATCTCAAACTATACCAACCCCCAACTTTCAATTGCGCCCAAAGCAATCAAAATTACAACCTACTATATTCATGAAATCTTTTAACCATTGCCACAAAACCAGTTATATACAAAAAACCACCCTCGGTAAAAAACTAATCTAAATCCAAATACTTGTGCAAATCTTTATGAAAACAAAGAGGATTGAGAGTTTAACAAATTATTGTGGAATACAAATCATTCAACTGAAGCATATGATGATGGAAATAGTGTACCATCTTAAATTGGATGCACTCCAATTCAATGAAGGTTTACCACCTATCTAATGCGAGATCATCAATCTCCTTGTACCTTTTTTTCTTTCTTTCTTACCGTTTTTGTTCTTCCTCCTAGATGGAATTGGAGTAAAACCTAACATAACCACTTTAAATATCCTATTTTCATGGCATTAAGTTCTAGGTCAGATTTGTCCCCCTAAGTCCTCTATTCCCTTCATCTATCCACTTGGAATCTTCTATTTGCACCATAAAATTTTTATCTTAGATTCTCTACTTGATTCGGGAGATCTGGACCTATTTTGGGATCTTTAAGGGATCCTACAAGTTCCAAGACTTGGTTGTTAGGGGTGCAGTGTGCCCCTAACTAATCAGGGCCACAATTGGCCCTTGATTGGCACTTATTTCGAGCCTCATCTTAGGGTCCCGTGTTCAAGTACCTTTAGATTGTTAGTTCCTAGGTAAGTTAGTCTATGAAAGTTAATCAATTCTAACCTCTATATAAACCCTTCCATTTTCTCCATTTCTCAATTCATGAATCATATCTCCAAGTACTCTAGCCCTCAAGTTCTCAAGCATTCAAGTTTTCAAGCCTTCAAGTCTTCAAGTAATCATTCAAGCATTCCTTCACTAAAGATCAAGGATTCAAGAAATTGAAGGAGTTTATCTTCAAGACCTTCTTCAATCCATTCAAGATCCTTTGCTGCATCTTCTACATCTATTTATCTTCATCTTCTTGATCCAAATTAATTGGTGAAGCAAGCACATTGCATTCGAATCAAGAGATCTGGCTACTATAAGGTGAATTCGTATATTTACTTTACATTCATGCTATTTCAATTATTTCAACTCAAGGTTAATTCCTAAATTGGAGTTTGTCCAAGGCAAACCCCCCATCAACAATAAAAACCCTTTTTTATTGCAATTTGCGAATATCGTATTAATAAACAAGTTGCAAATCTGAGTACCATATTTGGTTTTCTTCAAATTGCGAAATTAGAATCAACCTCACCCATAGTTAATCAAGGGAATAGTGCACTCCTAATGCTCCATTTCACCCCCAACTATCCAATTTTTCCTTGACAAATCTCTGAAATATTTTTGGCTTTTGCCTGTTGTTTGATATTTTTTCTTCATTCTGAACAACATAGAAAGCATAAAAAGGATCCAAGGGGTGTTTTCTCTACTTTATGTGTCCTTTCAATACATTTACTTATATCTAGCTCTAGCTTTGTACATTCATCAAGGGTTTTCAAGGACTTGGATATCTTTCCCTATTCTTCCTAGACCTAGTTTTCATTAGTGATCCTTACTTATTTGGGTCAACACTAATCCCTCTACACCTAGATCTTTAGAATTAGGATTGAAATGACTCATCTCCTTGACTTACCTCCTCTATTATGCATATGTGCATGTTGGCTATGTGATGAAATTAGGCTCCTATCCTTGATTTACATTTCCACCCTCACTTTATTGATGAACTCGACTTATGACATTTCGACTTTTGATTTGGTGTTAGATTTCTTTTTCAATGTTAGATCTTTGCATTCTCTTGTATTATCTTGTGATCTATCTTTGCATGAGTTATATTACATTGGATTTGAGTTCATGTCATCAGGTTAGATTTAGTTTTGTCTTCTTCTCTTGTTTGATGTATGTGCTTTACTACTTTTAGTCCTACTTATAGCATTCCTATTAGGAGATGTCATAGACTCATGACTCTCTTTGATTCAAATTCATATTCTCCTTGTCTTGGAAACCTTAGTGACCCTATGGTATCTCATGATCCTAATTCTTCTATGGAACATGAATCTTCTCACTCATCTTGTGATGACGATGAGGCTTTAAGGGTTCCTCTTGAACAAGTTGATAAACTTTCTACTAAGATTGATAAAATGCATGATTGGCTTCTACAAGGAAATCACAATATTGAAACTATTGCTGCTATTTATTCTCTTAAGAAAGTGATCCATAATGATGAACATGATGCTAATATTTTGCATGGTCTTACTCACCTTGTCCATACTCATGTTAAGCTTTTAACTCAAGTTGTTTCTGAAGTAGGAATAACTCCACCTATTTCTACTCTTGATCCTATTTTTACTATTTCCATACCTACATCTAGAATTTATACTTATGTTTCACCTATTATGACCACTTCTATTTAGGCATCTAATCCCCTTAAGAGTCTTCCTATTCCTTCTTTTCTTGTAAGTGTTCCACCTATTTCATTGTTGATATCACAACCTTCATATAATAGTATTCCTTTCACTTATCCTAATTCTCCTACTATGGTTCCTAGTGTTCCACCTGTATTTTCTTCTATTCCATCTAATTCATACACCCTTCCTAGAGTGTCAAATGTGCCTGTGCCATGTGTTTCTTCTAATGATTCCACTATCCTTAGTCTTTCTCAAATAGTGTATTCTTTAGAACAAGAAGATGCTTCTTTTACTCAATCTAAGTTTAATGTTCCTACATGTGATATGGTAGTCCTTTGTCTTTTGACATTATCCATATTGTTGCTCCCCAACAAGCTGATATGCCTCACCTTGACACTTTAAATGGTAACGGTGATCTTGAGACACATCTTAAGACTTTCTAAGTTCTATGTAGTGACTATGCTCATGACCATAGTATTTTAGCTAAGATGTTTCCTCACACCTTCCATGAAAAAGCTTTGTAATCGTATTTCTCTTTACCACCTTATTCTATTAATTCTTTCCATAAACTTGTCAATGCCTTTATGTAAAAAATATAGAATATTATTGGTCCTATTTATTCGATTGAGTATATGCATTTTAAACAAGGTTGTAAGGAGAAAGTGACCAATTTTATTGGTAGATTTCAGCATTTGCACGCTTAGATTTCTTGTCTTTTTCTTGATCTTGATATTCAACATATGTTTATTGTAAATTTACAAAAATAAATTAGAGATAAGATTATGCTTATTGAATTTACTTCTTTTTTCACAACTTTGTACAATGCTTCATCATTGTCAATTACAAGTTACTTTGTATATGCATTTTAAACAAGGTCGTCAGGAGAAAGTGACCAATTTTATTGGTAGATTTCAGCATTTGCATGCTTAGATTTCTTGTCTTTTTCTTGATCTTGATATTCAACATATGTTTATTGTAAATTTACAAAAACAAATTAGAGATAAGATTCTACTTATTGAATTTACTTCTTTTTTCACAACTTTGTACAATGCTTCATCATTGTCAATTACAAGTTAGTTTAAGAGCACCACTCCAATGGCTCCTTTACCTATTGATAAGAGAGAGGCCACACCTAATCATAAAAAAATTCAAAAACCTAACAACTACATCAATATTTAAAAAGACACAAATATTAGATGACCAAGTAGTTGTTGCATCTCAAGGTGTCACTTTATTTTTTGGACGAATCATAAGTTTACTCCTCTTTTTGAGTCATTTCATTCTATTATGAGTAGGTTGGTTAGTGCTAATATGATTACACTTCCTCCTATTAAATCACTTCTTTCTTCTACTACGTCAAGTTCACACTTTAATCTTAAAGCCCTTTTTCAATTTCATTGCGAGCATGAACATGCTATTAAGGCCTATTATTCTTTGAAACATAAGATCCGAGATTTGATTGATTCTAATGCCTTGTATGTTGATAGCCATGATAATAGAAACAAATTTTTGGCACCTCCCAATCAAAATATTCAAATCTACACTAATCCTTTACCTTAGCATACTAATAATACTATTGTTCAATGTCCCCCTTCTTCTTTTTCTCTTCTTGAAGTGAATGTTGCTTATGATACCTCATGATGAGTGAATAATAATAATTTTAATGCTATGGAATGTTTAGTTCAATCTCCATCTCCACCTAAGGAATATGTTCCCTCTACATATACTGATTAGCCTAAACATAAACTGAATTGTAAATGTCCTAGAGCCCTTGTTATCTCATTATTTGATGCTGATACGTTCAAGGGCCTTGATGGTCCTCTTTATATTACTACTCATATTTCTAAATATCCTTCTTATGGGTATCTTGTTGATCCTACTTCCATGGTTAACATTATTATTGAGGAACATTTATATGCTAAGAAAAAACATCGTGATTTCTATGAATCAACTGATACTTAGATCTAGACTTGTAATGGTTTCTTCTATCCTCCTCAAGGTTCTATATATTTTCCTATTGAGCTCCATAGTAAAGTTGTGAATAATACCTTTTTTCATTCCTATTTTTGATCAATTCCAAGTAAAGTTGGCTGTACCTTGGTTGACTTCCATGCAAACCATTGCTTCCCTTATTCATCAATGCATTAAATTTCCTTATGATGGTGAGATTAAGATGATCTATCATAGTATTTATCGCCCTTCTAGACCTCAACATTGTGTTACTCAATTTATTTTGGCCTTCTATTCCTACTACACCTCCTACTTGTATATATTATATTTTTTGCACTTATCAAGCTCATAAATGTCAAAAGGTTATTAAGTTAAGTATGTGTAGGGATATTTATCATGGTCTTTTACCTACACCTTCTATGCCTATTTCTTCTAATTCCTCTATTTCTAATTGTTAACTACCTCTTGCATCTACTGATCATCTTAGTGTAGTTCCTTCTTCTAGTGCGATTCCTCCTCCTAGTGTGGTTCCTCCTTCTACTTCTCAGCCTCTTGTTGTTCCTCCTGTTGTGCCACCAAAAAGTAATGAACCTATGGTTGTTGATCCTCCTTCATATTCTCAACTAGTATATAATAAAAATAATCATAACTAACATGCTTGTGAACATAAAAAGATCCACCAGACTCGTGCTAAAGATCGTATGAATTCTTATCATCAGCCCATGTATGTTGAGGAAGTTAATCATACTAATGAGATGAAAATTCCTATGTTGGATTCAATTTCTATTAATTTTGATGAAGAAGATACTTTAGATAATGTTGAGCATGAGATTATTGATCTTGATGTTGATTTACCTAACATGCATTTTAAGAATTTTACTCTACATCTACTCTTGAGCATAGTGACTCTTTTGAGGGTCCTTCTTTGGATTTAGCTATTGTTCCTACTATGTTGAATATAAATCCTCTTGCAAGTTATCCACCTTCTCTTATTATTATTGGCCGCGATAGGGGAGGGTGGAAACATGATTTAAGTGTGTGCTCTAGCATAGTAGCTTTTTGTGTGTTTGCTTGTTATTATGTGCTTCCCTTGTATCATGTTTTCTTAATGTTTGTTTAGTTTTCTTTACACAACCCTTGTTATCTATTGGCACAAGGTGATAAAGAAATCAAAGCATTGTATCATTCTTCTATTTGTATATTACCTCTTTTATTTGTCATTATATGTTATGTTGTACATGTGCTATTGTTCATACTTATATCCTTTTGTTGTCTGCTTGGATTTGTGATATGGTAACACCAATTCTTTTTGCTATGCATGGTGGCTATCCAAAAAGACTCTTCCTTGTAACTATTACATCTCTTTCTTCCATTATGTTGTAGTTATACTTCCTTTGCAAGAAGATGATATTTTTTAATCGATATAATATTTACATGTTATCATATGATCATACTAACCCCAAAGTTAGCAGATCCATTCTGTGCTCTTACATGTCATACATTTTATTTCCCTTGATTTGTCTTCTCCTTGGGGCATCTCATAGTGGAAACATATTTCAATGATTATACATACAATACATTAATGATATTACTTTTCTTAAAGTTTTATCATAATGTGGGGCTTACACTCAACTCATCTTTGCATTCCAACTATGGGTAGTGAATATAGATTCTAAGTATAGCTTGGGGTACTTTATCCCTAGATGCTTAGTATGCTTCCTAAGTTACCCTTGAATCTATGCACTACTACTTCATCCTTTCTTTTTCAATGCACACATCTTATGAATCTCTCTATAGATTATGCATGATACTAAAGAATGGATTCTCTATTCACACATTCAATACATGAAGTAAGTATCCTTGACACTGGGTCTCTCTTTCCTATACATGTAGATATGCTAAATCTCATCTATGGGTAACACATATTTTTTTTATAAGTCCCATACATGGGTAGCACAATTTTATTAGACCATTACATGGTGGTACAAGGAATATTGATCACTAGGGGAACCTTCTGATGGGTTGAATAGAGGGTTACCACCCCATTAGACTATTTCAATGCCATCTTTTACAACAACTCTTTCACTGATTCACAGTAGGGTGTGGAAAATTGGGTGAGATCATCACTCTTTTCTTATTTCTTCTAAGTTAATGATTTCTCTCTTATTATGATTTGGGAGTTAGAAAATTCCTATTTGCTTAGGGGCTTGATGGATTCTTTGTCTCCTTGATTTTAATAATAGTATCTTATGCTTTTTTTTCTACTTTACTAAGAGTTTGGATTGAGTCCATACTCTTACTGAAGTGGGGGCTAACTGTACCATCTTAAATTGGATGCACTCCAATTTAATGAAGTTTTAGTACCTATTTAACACAAGATCATCAATCTCTCTAACTTTTCTTCCTTTCTTCCATTTTTTGTCCTTCCTCGTAGGTGGAACTGGGGTAAAACCTAATAGATCCTCTTTAAAAATTGTATTTTCATGGCATTAAGCTTGAGGTAAGATCTATCCCCCTAGGTCCTCTCTTCCCTTCATTTATCCACTTGGAATATGCTCTTTGTACCATAATGACTATATCTAAGATTCTATACTTGATCCTAGAGATATAGGACATGTTTTGAGATCTTGAAGATTCTAGGTTCAGTTATTAGAGGCATAAGCACCCTTGACCAATCAGGGGCACATTCTACCCCTAATGGGCCAATTAGGACCACAATGCACCCCTAGTTAGGACCTATTTTGTGTCTCCTCTTTGGGTCCCATGTTTGAGTACCTTAAGAATGTTAATTCCTAGATAGGTAGGCCTACAAGAGTTAATAATTTATGAGAGATATATAAAACCTTCCATTTTCTCCATTTCTTAATCCATGAATCATATCTCCAAGTACTCTAGTGCTCAAGTTCTCAAGCATTGAAGTTTTCAAGCCTTTAAGCCTTCAAGTGTTGATTCAAGCATTCCTCCATTGAAGATCAAGGATTAAAGAATTCAAGAAATTGAAGGAGTTTATCTTCAAGATATTCTTCAACAAATTCAAGATCCTTTACTGCATCTTCTACATGTATTCATCTTTATCTTCTTGATCCAAATCAACTAGTGAAGCAAGCACATTGCATTCAATTTGAGAGATCCAACTAATGTAAGGTGAATTTGTACATTTACTTTACATTCATGCTATTTCAATTATTTAAATTCAAGGTTAATTACTAAACTAAGTTTTAACCAAGGAAAACCCCCATCAACAACAAAAACCTTTTTTTTTTAATTGCAAGTTATAGATATTGAATCGACAAATAGGTTGCAAATATAAGTACCCTTTTTGACTTTCTTTAGAACTGCAAAATTAGAATCAACATTGTATACAATCAATTAGGGTGAAATGCATGCTTGATGCTCCATTTCTATCTCAATTATCTAGTTCACCCCTAACAAATCTCTAATTTTTTTAAGGGTTTTATTTGCTGCACATTTTTAGGCCCAAATCCAACAATTTCCCTTCATTTTGAACAACACGTCAAGCATAAAAAAAATTCCAAAGGTGTGTTCTCTACCTTCTTTTTACTTTTATCACATTTACTTATATCTATCTCTATCTCCTTACATTCATCTAGGGTTTTCATGGACTTGGAATTCTTTCCCCTATTCTTTCTAGACCTAGTTTGTATTAGTGCTCCTTACTTGTTTGGATTAGCACTAATCTCTCTAGACCTAGTTCTTTAGAATTGGAATTGAAAGAACTAATCTCCTTGACTTCCCTCCCTCTATTATACATATGTGCATGTTGGTTATGTGATGAACTTAGAATGCTATCTTTAGTTCACATTTCCACCCTCACAAATAGTGAAAATAAAAATAATGAATATGTGATGCAAGTTAAGCCAGTTCCTACATCCACTCTAATAAGCAATAAACATTCATATTTTATAGGGGTTTATCTATTGATAAAATTAAAATATGGAAAAGAAATAGAGGTGATAGAAAAAATGGGTTATACATGTGATGGTGGTCTAGGTCTCTTTCCAATTGCACACCAGTTACACCAAAACATGGTGAGAAACCAATGCTTCGAGGTGAATCAACTTATTAATCAAAGAGAGGTACTGACCAGTTTCACACTATTGCAAAATCATTTATTCTAGATTAAAATCCAATTCCACCTATTACAATAACTCATACTTAATCACACTGAGTAATAAAAGTTGAATAACATGATATTCCATTTTGTGTTAGTGTTACTATTCAATTAAGTGCCATTTGTACTAATAGTAATACTAATTGTCCTCACAAGTATAGGTGCAACAATAAGACATCTCTTACAAAATGTCACTAGTAGTAGATACTATAGGGGATCCCAATGATTAAGGTATTGTAAAGAAGAAATAGGTTATGAAAATAATGCCAATGGTGAGTACAACTTTAACAACAACCACTCCTAATGTTTTGTTTGTAGATTTAGGACAAAACCCTTAGAATAGTCCAAAAAATCCACTTGCTAGTGACAATGGGATAAGATTAGAAAAGGGTGTTGGTAATCCTCAAAATACAATAATTAGAAGCATATGCATAGGTCGAGGCCTATGCATCCCTACAAGAGTTATTTTACCTTTCAAAAATTTAGTTATCTTAGCAACTCCATATTTTCACTTTGATGATTTTGGTAGTAAATTGGGATAAACAAATCTTAGGAATAGAAAAAATAAGAAGACATTGAAGAGGGAAGTATTTGATAAAACTCATCATGAAGAACTTGCATCAAATATGGTATTTCTCACATATGATCCGAACAAAGAAATAATGGAGTCTGTAGTCAAATTTATCCCTATAAATTTATTGTTAGCATAGTGGAAATGAATCTTTCCAAAAAAAAAAAAGTGGACATAGTCAATATGGAAAAAAGACCAACCAAGTGGTCTACACTTCATTGTTCAAGACAAAGAGAGAGAACAGAAATCTATAGAAGCTAAGTCAAAAGTTACAGGTATATCTACAAAATGAAAAGGAAAAGGAGAAAGAAAAAAATAATAAGTGTAAAGAATTAAGGAAAAAGGATATTATTTATGCCTTTACAAGTGGAATTGTACAACAAAAATAGATGGAGGAAGTAAAAAATACCAAGGTAAAATTTGGAGAGAGCAAACAAAAACTTGAGAATGAAAAAAACCACTTAAAAAGATTTATATAAAAATGTGGAAATTGGTGCTATGAAAAATAAATTAAAGGAGGAATTGGAGATTCATAGGAAAATTGTAAAATAATGGAAAGTTGAAGCAAAGAAAATAAGAAAACACAATGTAGACCAATTATCACATTTGAGACAAAAGCTACAAAAGGCAAATAATATGATTAAAAATCACCAAGATAACTTGAATGAAAAAATAAAAAATACTTCTAAGCATATGCACCAAGACATTTTGGGGCCAAATATTGTAGAAAAGCTAGAGGTATGATTGGTTTGGATGAGTAGATACTTTGAGAGAAGATTTTAGGAAGCTTGAAGACCACATTAACAAGAACATATATCTATATCCTAGAAAGGATATTCAAAAAAATAATCTGCAAGAAATCCTTATAACCAATGACATGTATTTCACATCAAAGGGGGTTAATAACTACATTCATGCTTCACTAAAAATGTCATATGTGATTTAAAAATGTTAATGACCAAGGTAAGAACAAGAAATTCTATAGAAAGATTGAAAAAATATGGACAAGATGAATCAAAATACATTAAAATTTCTCAATCTTGGTTTTCCTAATATTTTTATGCTAGCAATAAATTCATTGGAAGAGAGGGTTATAAAAAATGGTTGGAGGACACAATGAAGTCTAAATTAGGAAAGTTTCCTAAGAAGACAATTGATCAAGGTTCTGCAACTTACATTAAAACATTACCAACTTTAAATGTTGTATGAAATATTGGCTTCAAGTCATTATTCCAAAAGTGAAAGTTGGAGGTCATTTACTATAGTCTCAAAAATATTGAACTTCCATTAGGTGGAGAATGTAGCAACCTACAAAACTTGGCACAAAGATATCATCATATCAAGGCTATGTAATATAAATTTGTAATGATATTCTGGATGTTTTTTTCTAATGGCTTGAATAAGTTAGTTTGAATTGTAATTTTTTCAATAGGAGACATGTAGCAGTTACTAATTTAGTAATCCAACATATGAATCTATGATCATGATGGTCATTGATTTATAGATACATTCAATTTCAAAATTTCACAAACTACAATTGTACTCAAGTTCTTATAATATTAATTTTTGATGTGGTGTCATGAAATGTTGTGAATTGACTTGAAGTTGTTGTTTCTCCCTTGTTTCTATGAAAGGGAATTAAGGGTCATTTACTTAGGGTCATGAAATTGAATTTGGGTATTGACTTTTATAAGCATAATCATTCAGAGACTAGAGTTCTCTACTTAGTAATAGTGAATTATCAATTCATTGAATAATATCATATTTGTAAATAAAGTAATGAGAATCTCTATGAATTACATCAGATGAATTTCTACAGTAATAAGTGTAATAAACACCTAGGTTAGGACCTACTACATATATAATAGTTCAAGTTTCCACATCATATCATCATTGGAATCCTTCATTTCTTCTCCATCAAGTTTAGATCTCGCTTGGTTCTTCACTATGTTTTCTTCACTCTGGATACATCCCCTTAAGTACATCTCAAGTTCAACATTACCAATACTTGAGTTAAAAATATCATTTTTTGTGGCACTTCCACTTTAGTTTGAAATGTTACCCAACCCTCTTATTTGACATTTTTTCCTCCATGCTTTCAATTCACTACAATAAGGAAAATCATGGATATCATACTAGGATTCATAAGGCATTGATCAATTTTCCAAATTCTTTTCTAGTTTGTATCTTATCTTTGACTTTAAGAACCCCAAAGCACTAAAAAATATCACATCCTCCACTGATCCCAATATCATGATTATATATAAATTAGAAATATTAAAATATTTTGATTTTGAACTCGTTAACACATCACTCTAAGCTAGAGTTTTTGAAATCTTTTTTATTGATCCTTCATGGGGTTTCCACACAAGTTCATATTATACCTTCATCATATTTTAAAATGAAATGATTTATTTCTCAAATAATATTCATCTAAAATTCCATTTAGAGTTATTCCATTGAAATCTTTGGTTTTACAAAAAAAATCTATCCAAGTTAGTAGCCTAGGTAAAAAAACATTTCAAATTATTAAGACTTTGATAATGGAGAAACACAATAGAAATGGAATAAATTAGTTTGAATAGAGGGAATCATTCTCTAATCTATGAGGAAATATCATATGCAATTTCCTCCATATAAGTAGTTACAAACTCAAAAATATTGGAAAATAATTCCTTTATAACACTCGATAGTCACTTTCCCAGGTTCTTTCATGGTTCCTTAGAGTTGATCTTAGAAAATTAGTGCATTGGTATGTCAACTTTGCATACATCAACATATAACTCCTTGTTTGCACCGATCTGTAGAAGTTATCCAGATTGTTCAAATCTATGAGTCACATCCAATAATTTTTTGCACATCATCACATAACATTGATTGATATCAATAAAGAGTATTGAAGGTCATGAATACCAGTTGACACAACATAGCATATTCTTCTATATACACAACTTTTTGTTGGGCCTTGTTCTTTATAAACCCTCATTTCCACTAGCATGGGGAGAATGCTTACTGACATTAAGAGTGTCTTTGCATTACTTAAACTTTAAAGAATCTTATGAAATTTTTCTATGCTTGCATCATCATGACTTGACTTCATTAGACCAAGCAATGACAAATATTCTAAAAAATCTCGATGTGTTGGTCCATCCAAAGAGATCCATTTAGTACCAAAGTGTTGAAATTCCCTCAACTATTTTAGACTTTGACATAAGTGTTTATAGATATATCTTTGGTTAAAAAGTCAAATTTTTTTATTGAAACATAGTTGTTGACAATTCTAAAAGCTAGATTCACTTTGTGGGCCATACAATGAGTACCAATAATGTAAGGTGCACAATAATTTTCTATCTTTACACAAAGACCATTCCTATGGCCTTGAATTATTGAAGGTCCTTCCACTCCAATGCACACCAAATTTTTGGGAAATCATCATGTCATCTATACCTCCATATTCAATTAGATAACTCTATATTAGTTCAAATAATTTTTCCATTGTCACATTATCCTTCATTTTAGCAAAAAATAGTAAATGAGGTTGGGAGAAAGAAATGTGTATAGTATAAATATGCATTTATACCTTAGAAGTATTATCTTCTATTGTAAATTCATCTAAAGACAACAAAATAAAGTTTGATTCTTTAGTTTTTGCCTTTACATATTCATTTTCAACCCCAACAAGACAACTTGCCCATTCCCATCCATTGTTTATTGACTATAGATTGTTAGGTTAGTTATGAAATTTCAAAAAGTGTAATAAAGTACTCAATGATGGTTAGTCTATCATAGCATTCTCTTTTCTCAAAAATATAAAAGACAATACTTAACTAAATTTATTTTCCTACTTCCTTTTCTTTTTGAAGAAAAGTTTCAATAGAGCCTTTTACTTTAATATGTGTCATTTGTATTTTCTCTTGAAATCCAAATAATTCTGCATTCCTAACATATTGAACTTACTCCTTTGTTTTCCATTTTATCATTGATTTTTCAACTCCATCTATAATTTTATTTTCATAAAGTTTACCAATATGCTTCTCTATGGTGTATTTTTTAGATGGACCCTCTTTTCCTTTTCATTTACCATTGTGCAAAACTTACATTTGCATTCTATTGGAGGCTCACTTTGAATTAGATTTTTCATAGGTTCAATGAATGAATACTTTGAGGCTCATTTTATTTAAAAATGATCAATCGACACATCCTACTTCCATTTTTTTTATGCATTATTTTTTGATTTGTATTTCCTTTTTTCCTTTCATGACCATGGACCATCATCATCTCTATCATTATCATCTAAGATGATTATATTATTCTTTCTACTCTAGGTATTTCACTAAAAATCTTCTTTAAGTTCATCATGATCTAAGATATCAGGTTTTCTAACTTCTTCAATATGTTGTGTGCATGTACATTGGAAATATTATAAATATACTTGTGAGTTTGTGGCTTCTCAATTTTGGCCATAGAATTTTCCATCACTAAAATATGATGATAAGGTTCTACATTTTGCTGGCCTCTCTTGGATTTCCCCACATGCAAGACTCTTACCCCTAATCATGTTTGACATCTCCAATGAAATAAAAAATACCCAAAAAAATTACCATCTTGAAGAAGTAGCAATAGACTATAACATATAATTATCAAAATATGCTTTATTGATTGTATGAGCTATAATATAAAATTTAGATGTCATCATGTCTGAGGACTTTTGGGCAACCGTTGACCACTAACTTGTACCCACTAAATAAGAAGGAACTCAAAATTTCATAAAATAGAGGTAAAAACTTAGGTGAATTCAAAATATTATTACAACACAATACATTTCAAAAATTAATCACCCACCCTTGTGTCAGTTATAGTCGCCAATGGACTTTGAGACTTCATGATCATTTAGGATTGAGAGATCAAAACCAACTCAACAAAATTGTGTAAAATAATATGTTCTATTGGAAAATTCAATGGGAAGCTTATATGCTATATATATATATATATATATATATATATATATATATATATATATATATATATATATATATATATATATATGTCTCACAAATTTTGTGTAATAATAACATGCCTTATGTCATTTTTGAGGCAATTATGAGTCATCCAATGATTTTTTATGAATAATAGAGTTGGGAAAAATGCAATAGTTTGTGATATGCGCCCAAAAAATGTTAGGAAAAATTGAGGCCTCCTGTCAATAAATATTTAGAAAACCATGGAGAAATTGAGGTTGTCCAAAACTTCCCTTCAAAAATTATAGGCAAAAGTTTTCAGCTTGCAAAAAGGTAAATTTGATTGGTGATATCATGCAAAAAAAGGAGAAAATTACACAAATTGATTAGCGATGAGCCCATACATGTGACTCAATTTTTACAAAGTTTGGGCAATACGAATTGTCCAATATGCAAGATGTATCTGTCAAATCTTATGTTGCCAACATGCAGAACTTGCCAAATGGTGAATATTTGCCTCAGTTTTTTTTTTGATAAAAAAGTTTCACAACCTATTCGTAACATAGTTTCTCACATATGAAACATAAAAAATAATAAGTAAAATCTTATTGAAAATTATCCTTCTATTTATCTTCTTGCTTCTCAACTTGTGTTTTCTTTCACTATTTGTTTCACTCAATATATTAGAAAGGAGTTTGTTCTTGTTGAATTTTTTTGTACTACTCTTGCTGATATCGTCCTTTGGAAACCAATTCAAGCTTTTCCTACATACCATGTGATGCATTAAGAATATTTGTAAAAGATAGTGGTTTTACTTTTTGTAAGGCTAAATAATACAACAACCTTGTTAGATTATACACTCAAAAAGTTTAGATATTGGATTTTCATGATATGAGTTATCATATTTGGAAGTTTAAAATTGATATGATTCCCTTATCTTAATGTTTGTATAATAAATTTATTACATAAAATCAATGTGGATACCTCACTAACTCAACCTAATTCTCTGTCTATTTGCATCTTTGATAATGTTGGTAGACAATTATTAGGTACGATAACATTTCCTTATCTACAACCATCCATGATATGCATGATAATCTCACATTTAACATTTTTCTAAGATTAATTTTTCCAATCTTGATGTCTCCTTTAGTGTATGATGTTTAAAGGTGACCCTCTACAAGTCCTAAATTTAGTGGCATAAAATTCAAATATTCCCAATCCAAATTTTAAACTGATCCAACACATGTCAGCTTTTAGTAATTTGACTATTTCTACAAAAAACATGATTTCCCTTTTAGAACCCAAAGAATTTGATTAGTCTACAGTACCAGTGTTGAGCTCTTTTCATGCAGAGTATGTATTCACACTAAAAAACTCCAAGTCACCATAATCAATTTCAATCAATATATTGTTATAGGTAATGGAGGGTTTGGATTTGTGTATAAAAAGGTATTATAGGATGACACTAAGGTTACTGTCAAGCAGCTTGACCTAACAAGAAATACAAACACAAATTTTGTGTGGAGGTTTATGTTTTGAGGAGATCACATTCTCCATATCTTTCTTTCATTGATGGGAACACTTAAACATCACACACTAAGAGAAAAATTAAGCTTGGAAAAAGTAAGTCAACTATTTAACACTTTAAGCCTAGAAATTAGACCTTAGTGTGTGATGTTTAAGTTGTCCTTTCATTGATTAACTACTATGTAGACCATGACCACAAAATATTAGTCTATGAATTACATTCCCAATGGAAACCTTAAGGGGCAACTTAACTTTGATGGTCCTCTTGCATTCCTCCAAAATTGGATTGGGAGACTTGAATGAGAATAGCCTTTGGTGCAACAAGAGGTCCTGAATATTTAAATGAGTATGTAGATCCTTATGTGAAGAAGAAATATAATAATTGAAATTTAAAGTAATGAAATCAAAGACATGATCATTAAATGTTTGACAAATTCCTCAAAAAGAGATGTTATCCATTGAAATTAAAACAACAAAAGGAAATTATTGCAGTTATTGTAGGGCATACATGAAACACTTTTCTTCAGATAGCTCTAGTATATCTCAAAGGTAAATGAGAATGGAATATGTGAGCTGATTGCAACAATCATTTTATCATTTGATAACACTATCTCACCCTAAAAATGGTGGAAGAACTGGGAGAAATGCATGCACGTCGCAAAAATATCACAAAAAGTTATTTTGTTGTCAAAAATTATGATTTGAGTTCTTTGGTCAACATGTCTTTAAATTTATATTATAAAGTTTAATGTGGAAACATGGACAAGACACATGAACTATTCCTAATGGATACTAAAAAATATGTCATTATTTCATAATCAATACCATGTAATGTAATGAAAAATATAGGAGAAACAAATGTTAAATTGTGAGTAAGATTGACATCTAAATAGTGATATATCTTTGTATTGCAAGACTCTTTCCATAGGTTCTATATAATTGCGCTAGAGTTTATATTGCACCATAAAATGGGTGTTATTAAAATCATGATTGAAATATATGATAGTGAAAAGTTTAAAATATGGACATGCTACAAAGGTAAAATTGAGATTTTCATACTTCTAAAAGGAATGAAGATTATCTATTCATTCCTAGAGAAGAATGCGTTATTTATGTTCTTGGATGGGTAAATGGAAGGATGACCTTAATGTCAAAGAAGAAAGGAAGAAAAACCAGAACCTCAACAAATCCTACCTTGAAACATACATGATTGAAGTTTCATATTTTGAAAAAGTGACCTATATCACTTGTTGTAAACAAATGTTAGCTTTTGTGATTCACTTTTTGTAAAAGTTAGGAATTTGACATTTATTTTGTTAAAAGTTGAGGTTTGAACTCTAAGGTTTTTGAAATTTAGAGTTAGTTTCAAAAGCCAAAAATAAATTCCATGCTCTAACTTAGGTGGTTACAAGGAGGTTATCTTGTAAGCCTTATATACAATGCTCTCACAAAGTAGAGAAATGAAGCTTTTACAAAGGGGATACTATGGAAAAATTTCTCTAGAGATTTCTGGATTCACATTATGTATAGATGTGTCTTTGAATTTTTATATCTTCAAAGAGATAATGAAGAATGCATTAAGTTGTATGTCTTAAATGCGTTCAAGAGTTATTATTACTAATTTTTGTATGTCATATTAGTAATATCTTTATGTATTGGTGTAATCCATTAGTATGTTTAATCTATGTAGTTGATAGAAGAGAATGCATTCATTTCTTAGTATCTTGATTTGAATGTTTTGGATTAGTACATCTTTTCGTATATTAGGATTTCTGTACTTCTTTTCCCATTATTATATTTTGTTCTAGAAACCCTTTGTGATAATTATTCCATTGTGAATCTTTGTTAGTATTCTTATGTCTACTAATGAGGTTTTCATTAATCATCTTCTTTACTTCTTTCATGCTTCCTTTTGTACTTTCAAGTGAAAAGTACATAAAAATATCAAATATCCCAATCATATGAGGGATATTCCCCTCTCAAATGTAGATGAAAATTGCAAGTTGATGGTGACCAAGTTGCAATCTCTCGAACTATTGGCAATGTATCATTGTACATGAAAAACAAGGTCAAATTTGAAGACAATTTCACAGTGAAAAATATATTGACCAAAAAACCTAATTCTAATCTCAATCATAATCTTAATTTCCATGTCCATCTCTATCCCCCTCACCCTCTTTTAAATCATGAATTTTAAGCCCATAGTCTCAAATTGTTTTGATTAAGTAAAAATAGGTTTTGAAAGGACCTGGAACCTTGTACAAAGGGACAAGAAAGATATAACAATTGTTAGTGTAAATAATTATTTATTATTATATTTTACTTAAGTTTACTTAGGAATATGCATAGTCATATGAGTTGTCTTGTTGACAACATAGGAGTTAGAAATTTATTTGAGCACATGGTGTCTACAACATCTCTTTATGAGATACACCTATGTAAACTTATCCTCTCATCATCTCACAAACTGCTGTGCTCAATGGAGGATAATCCACCTTTGGTGGACATGTGCTGAGTTGTAATCCTTATCTCTTGTGTGACTTCTAGACATATCGATTGCTCTCATATATAGGTACCCTCTATGATGTATTCATCCAATTATCCAATTATCTAATATCCAACCATTTGATATCTATTATCATTTTGATTATTATTGAGATTCTCATTTGATCATAATTAGTCTCTCTTGTGCTATCTATTGAGCTTCTTGATCTTGGTGTTGAATTATTGCATTAGGCAAATTCTTACATGAAATCAGAGCTATACCAAATTCTTATATGGTATTAGAGCTATACCAAATTTTTACAACAATGAAGGATCTTAATACAACTGTGGAACACCACCTGAAAAACCAGACGGACACACTAGAGTTCCCAACAAGAGGGCCAACAATCCAGAAAGAAAAAGACCATCAAGATTTACATTTTGGTCCAGTATTTTGAGAATGTAAAAGACATATCAAATGAAGGTTTGGAGGATTTGAATTTTTTTTCTTTAACTGATGTCCATCCATCCTCCACCTTCCCAGCAGCCACCTGCCAATCCAAATAACTAGGGAAAACCATAGGGAAAGGGGTAGCCCCACTACTAACCCCCAAAACCCTCGCAAAAGAAAAATGGGCCTTAATACCCACTAAAATAGGAGATAAAATCATTGAATCAACACCAAAAATAATGTTCTAGATAGAGTCAACATCAAAAGAAGGGACAACAACAACATTTTGAACCAAAGCCACCTTAGGGACAACATTCGTATCATTAAAGAAAACAATGGAATCCTCAGCCAAAGAAATATCATTTTAAGAAGAGCTATCCACCCCATCTTAATCTCAAATTTTTTGTAGGATAATCTTGGGGAAATATGAGGGAAACATAAGAATTGTCTTTCCACCTCAAGAATCCTAATGATACACCTATGTTATGCTCATTTGCGACTAGAAAAATATCTTTATTCTCATTGTGCAATCATGAATAGAGGGACCTCAAAGAGATATGCCCAAGCATGCAAAAAGATTAAACACAACAAAACAAAAAGGAAACAGAGAGAACAATGCAAGATCAAATTTCATTCAATTGGTAAATCAATTACATTTAGTTGGAAATAAGCCTCCTTACATGTTAGGCTAGACAAGCCTGATTGCTTTGGAAAACTTTGGTGATTGACCTTAAATCCTTCTACTCTAAAAAATCTCTTCTAGAGATGCATTACATTTCTTATGTAGAATATATGGCATGCATGTCAACCAAAGGATTCATTACATCCCAAAAGAATAGGAAATATATTACAACAAATAGGATAATTCCTAAAGCACATTGAACTCATTTCATAAACCGTTTGAGAAGTTCAAGTTTGAGATGTAGGTCCACATGATCCATGAAAATGGAGATAAGCACTATTGATAATCATTGACCACAAATTTCTATCACTGATCCAAAATTGATCAAAAAGTCTAAGAATTTGCACAAACTAAATACCCAATAAAAAATCCAACAAATCTAAAGAAACACATAAATAAATGGTCTTCAATAGTAGAAATATAAGCATGACTAGATCCTAATTAGAATCTTATCTTTACATGTGCTAACTCAAAGAGATTATAACTCCCTCATTTGATCCCTCAAACTATACAACTAGGAAAACTAGAACAAATAAAAATAAAAATATTTTTGGTAAATGCCAGATTGGTCTGAAACAAAGATGCTCCCACATCACATATGTGAGGTTGATGAAAAAAATGAGTCTCTCACTTTGGTGCTTAAGAACATCAACATGATCCAACTTAGTTCAAGAAATCCATGAATGATATTTACTTGGTTTTTCTTTCCACTTTACTAAATACTCCTTACCCCTTCTACTCCTTCCAATTTCTATCCAAGATCATCTCTATTCATCTCAGCTACTTCCTAGGATATATTGCTACTTCACATCCAAACCATCCTCTAAAATAAAAGGTTGGAATAAATGATATAACTAATAGTGTAATAATTGGTGATGTTAGTGATTTTATTGCATGATGATCAGTTATTTTATTTCCATTAATGTCAAATATTGACCTAGTATTCCTAGTATGTAGTCTACCATAATTGTTATGAGAAGAGTATTGGAGTAAGATTTTGTGGTTGTGATAATCAAGAGAGAATTTGAGATGTCCCTTGAAGTGTATATGGTGACCACTACTTCTAAAGTGAAAAAAAGATGATCAGTGAATTCATAGTTCAACTAGTAGAATAGTTAGTGACAAGCAGTAGGTAATTTGATTGGTTTATCGAATCTATATTTAAGGAAGTGGAGTGATCATAATATGATTTGTTGAAGTTGGTGAAGCTAGTGTGGTTATGATAATAACTCATTATCATTATAGGTAATGTAGTTACAATATTGAAAGGTGACCAATAAAGAAATGACAGGTTTTATGAATGGGTTAAAGAAAAATAAACTCTTGAGTAACTACTAGTAATTTGGTCATTAAATAACTAGTGACAAGGTTGTAGTGACTTTGGATGAGTCATTAGTAATCTAGAGATAATTTTTTGGCATCACATTGTTTGAGAACATTGTATGAAGAAGGTTCTAGAGGAATAAAAGTGGTTGGTCAAAATATGTTTGACCTCTTGCACATAATTCTATGAATTAGTTAGTGCAATTGTGCAAATGAGTTGTAGGAAATAAGATATTGTCTGATGGTGATTGAATTTGAGTGCAATTTTTGAATTTTATATAAGTACCATGTTTAGAATTTGATTAAGGTAGTGGAACTAAAAAATTGCTATTTATATGTGAAATATTATTAGTTCGTATTGTTGATCATTGCTGAGCAAGTGTGTTGAAGAAGTGCAAGGTTTGATCCAACCAAAAAGAAGTAAAGTGTGTGAATAAGTGAGTTTTACCTTTAGTGGATCTAATCAAGTAGAGGTACTATCGTGAAATAGATCATTTCTTATGTTTTCCCCTAATAGTTACATAATGAAATTCCTTAATTGAGTAGATCCTTATAGGTCTTTTACTATAAATCCTTTAATAGGTGATACTTTATCTAGCATTAAAAGTCCTTTAACAAGGCTACCCCTAATAGGGTAAAGATCCTAATGAGGCTAGAGGTAAATCCTCTAATAGGATGACACCTAAAAATGTCTTTACTCCTAACTGGGTTAAGCTCTTAACAAGGTGTACTCAAGAAGAGTACATAATTTGAGGGTACTAATCTCCCCATAGTTTTGATTGAAGTTGGGTTTCTTTAATACCAAAATATCTATATAAAATTGGTGTATGTTTTTAATTCTTTTACGTACTCCTACTGATTTTTTTATAAGTTAAAGGTTGAAAAGGTTGAAAAGGTTGAAAATTTGATTATTTGGTTGATTATAAATTGATCCCTTAGGATGAACAATTTTCATCACATATTTGGACCTTTATTATTATGAAGACTAACAACTTGATGGAAAGATCCAAGATGATGAGGAAGGAAGTGTTGAAAACAATTATTTAATTGTATATTGTCATTGATGTTACACACATGTTACACTCTAACCAAGCATTGCCAGTAGTAACTGAGCTCAGAAGGCTCCACTATCAGCCAAGCATAAGTATAGAAGAAGCCAAGTTCAGTGATCAAGTGCAAAATGATCTAGGTCATTCATTGAAGGATTCAAGTGTTAATCAATTTAGGTGTGTTACCAAAGGGGTTTAGTGTTAGCCAAGTTAGGTTGGTTACCAAGAAACTCAGTGGTAACCGAGTGACCCGGTTTTAGTATCAACAAACCTACAATAGAATAGTTTTTATTATTATTTTATTTATGCAATCTGACTTAATCGATGCTAATTTCTTATTTGTAAAGGTATTCAAGCCGAATTGACATTGGGTTTCATATATATGAAAGGTCAAGTTGTGGATTGAAATATGGAAGTTCTGGAAGAAGATATAATGTAGATAAAGAAGGATATCTGATTAAGAGAAGAACATCCAAAGAGCTACAAAAATTATTTTGATCAGAGAGGATCTAAAGGATAAACTAGAACAATGATTTGAATCTACAAATTAGTTTCTTCATTAATCAGGTCAATCATTGTTACTCTCTAACAATTATAGCAACAAAGAAATCTCTTAACAGAGTTGACTTAATAGTCATTTAAAAAACCCTCTTACAAGGTGAAATTTCTAGATTGAAGTGTCTTAAGAGCTCTAACAAGACCACTCCTAATAGGGTGATTCAAATCCTTCAACATGGTCACACCTAACAATGTGACTTGTAACCTTTAACAGGGTTGGCTCCTATCAGGGCTCACTTCAGAAGAGTGAAGAGTTGTAACTAGTTGCATTGGTGGTTTTCCCAAATTGGGTTTGGTAAAAATTAATATTTTGCAAATATTTGTTTATCTTTTTTCTTAATTTCACTACTACATTTTTGTATGTTCTAAGTAGTTTTTGGTGATCAAAATAAGGAATCACTTACTGCATCTCTTTGTGTTTTGACATAAAATGGTTATTTATTACTTAAAACAAAGGAACCTATTACAAAATTGCACTTCTAGGACTTGCTCATCATGTGGCACTATTCATTGATCAATCAAGGTTGTGATCCTATTTGAATTCTATTGATCTCATAATGGTTTTGAAAAGTGAGTGTGAACACACTTAAGCCATTTACTCAGTTCATACTAAACATGTAATACATGTTGAGTACAACATGTAAATATAAGACCATGCTGAGTTGCAATGAGTGTTGAGTCACTCATGTGCTAAGTCACTCAAGTGTCGAGTAGATAGAATATGTCGTGTGATTCAAGAGATGAGTAAATAGTGGATGTCGAGTAATGCAGGTGGCAAGTCATAGAAATATAGTGCGTGTTGAGCATTAGTGACTTCATATGCCAAGTGACACATTTGACATATTTGTTTGTAATGGCACAAACAATTATGTAAACCATTTTTGAACCGACATAAAGATAGATTATGATCTTTTGGAGATAAGGATGAATCTATTTTTGGATTCCCTATGTAATTACATGTAGCCAATTAGAAAAAGGGAAGGTTTAAGTGGAAAAATGGATGAATCTCATCTATAGATTCATACATAACCCTAAGCCACCAGAGTCTTATTAAGGAGAAAAAAGCCCTAAACTCTTTACAATGAAAATGATAGTGTATGATGGGTGAATGATCAAATTGGAAGAGCAAACAAGATAGTTTACAAATCATTCAAGGTGACTCAAAAGTAAGAGTGAATTGTAGAATCAGTTAGAGAAGGATACAACATTGTTACGTCAGACCATGAAGGATCAAAAAGGATATTGTGCATAGAAGATCTATTATTAGGCAAGCAAGTTCCAAACACAGGATCTATGCTGAGACATTTTAACAAGTGATTTTAGTTAAATCTCTTAATAGAGTAGTCCTAACAGGCTGTATGAAGTCCTTTAACAAGGTGCTTATTTAATTGTAAGTTGAAGTCCTCTAACTAGGCACACTTCTAATAGGGTGTTAAATCCTCTAACAAGCTGAGACTTAACAGTCTTTGTAAGCCTTTAACAGGGCAAGCCTTTCATAGGGTAGACCTTGATTTATGGTCAAATAATTGTAACCTTTGTTGGATACACTTTATTTCTATGGTAGATTTTTGGGTATCATCTCCACCCCAGTTTTACCTTCTCACTTGAGGGGTTTTAGATAATCATATCTAGTGTTATGTGTGTGATTGATTACATGTTTACATGATTTAGATGTACATTCTTTACATGTTGTTTCAGTATATTAATGCATGTGATGTATGAATGGTGGAAGTTTTATGGGTCCAAGTTTAAACTCTCGATTCACACCCCCTCCCCCCCCCCCCCCCTCTCAGAAGTTTACTCTCTTCCCACTTGTAATTCCAAAAATTGGTATCAGAGCATGGTCCTTTGAAAGAGAAGCTTTGCAACTTTGAGGAAAGATCTTGAAATGGAAGTCTACATGCTGAGAAAGACTATTGAGAACTAGGAGATTGAAATACATCTCATACTACATCAACTAAATGAGGCAAGAGAGGAACTAAAGAAATCCTTAAAGAGAAGGAAAGAGATTGCTTTTGTAGAGAATGACACACTATACAAAGAGATAGACACCACCAAACTATTTGCAAATGGTAACTCTAATGAATTTGATGCAACAGTTGCAGATCTAATGGAAAAGAATAGAATCCAAGCTGAGGAAATCATAAATCTCAAGCTAGAGCAAAAATCACAAGCTATACTACTATGCAAGGTGACTAAATAGAAGAAGAAAGAAACGGAAGACAAAGCCATGATTAAAGAAGACAATAGAATTCTGGCAAGTAGATTGGAAGAGAAGTCAACATAGTTGACCAAGATCTCCAACATGCAATTGGATACTCTAAGTCAAATGATGAATGCCAACTATGAATTGAATGTCAAGGACATTGAGATAACCACATTGAAGTTACAGAATGAAAAATTGCAAAGTGACCTAAAAAGAGAAAAGGAATTTGCTGAATGTCTCAACAAGACAAATGAAGCCATCAAATACATTGAGCAATTACTAAGATCCCCTATATCCAACAAATATACATCAGGATTGGGCAACATAAGCACTGAAGAAAGAGAATCATCCAAAGTTGCTAGAGAAAGGAACATCAAAAGTAAGAACTCCAAACCCACTTGTCATAATTGTGGTAAGAAAGGACATACTGCTAATATGTGTAGGAGCAAGAATACAAATTCGAATGTCTAGCCTAAGAACATGACTCATTTTCATAAGTGCAATAAGCAAGGTCATTATGTGCATGAATGTAGAACCAAGACCATGCATAAGAAAATATTTGAAGGATATTGCTACAACTATCAGATGTATGGACATAGAGCCTTTGAATGCATATCCAAATCCATGTGGTCATCAAACAAGTCAAAAAAGGTAAGAAACAATGGAAACTTTTATAATTGGGATTATAATACAAGATATAACTGCCATTATCATCAAGAATATGGACATATTCCTAAGAATTGTATTAGGAGACACTTCAGTGGTAATTACAAAAGGTGGTTGAGTCAAACTACATGTTTTAGCTATTTGAAGATTGGTCACATTAGCAAGCATTGTCCAACTAGGTCAAAGGCATCAAATTGTGAATTTGATAAAAGGAAAGGCAGATGTTGAACACATGAGAAATGAGATGACCAAGACAAAGAAGAATGATTGTAGCACATGAAATAGAGAAGGGATTACTTCACCCAATGGGTCAGGTGATCACACCTCATCAAACTAGGCAACCAAGAGGTATGTGGGACTGATATTCAAAGTGTTATATCATACGTCAATTTCAAAGGAGATATAACTAAAAAGACTACATTAGCATGAATAAATATGCAAGATGTTGTTGATAATTCAAGTTAAATCTTTAAAAAAATTCATATTGTTTTCAAGTATAATAAAAAAAGAAAAAAGTTTCATATGTATGCCGAGTGGAATGTTAGTTTATGCCAAGTTGCCAGACTATCTAATTGATGCTGAGTTTGTAGTAGCTACTAAGTGATGGAAATATCAATTGATGGTGAGTAATTCTAAAAATGGTTGATGTTGAGCTTATAGCTATATAAGCACTAAGCATTAAATGCAAGGTTTTCGAAGGGTATATGATCAATTTCTGCTTGTTATTCATCATTTCAAATTCAAGCAAGAGCAATTGGAGCATAAGGCGATCCAAAAAATTGTTAAAGACATTTACAAAGTTTTTAGTGAAGATCTCACACCAGCATATAGATTTCACAAGGTATTTATCATAAGCTGAGCTACGTAGTTTACTTTTGCATAAACCCTAGTTTGACAGAATGACATCTAGTTCAAAAAATATAGAAGGGAAGGAAGTTTTGAATGTCTAGCTTGTCAGTAGCAAAGTGAAACAACCAATATTTAAAGCCATCACTGACAGAGCCTATAAACAAGATCGTTCTAGTGCTTTGTCAATGATCCTGTCAAATGTTATCATGGTGCAAGATGTTAGAAAGTGTTATAATTTAAAAATAGGAGGTATAGGAGATATGGAAATTAGAGATGCATATGACAGAGTGTGTGAGAATGGTGTTCTGAAGGAGGAATAAAAAATCATTGAGAAGAAGAATTTAACACGAGCCCTAGATTTTCCAAATGTGTTTAAAATTGAGTGGATAAGAATTGTTCTAAGTAGAATTCATGATAGTTCTTTATGGCTGGAAGGAGGACCTATTAAGATCACCAAACAAATAATTCATAGGGTTACATGTTATCCAACCCTAGATTGGCCAAAGACACTTAGAAGTAACTACAAGGAAGTGATAGAGAAGAAAATTGGAGCAATTTGGAATAAAAGAGGTATGCTTATAGATACCATCACTGACCCATCGCAAAATTTTGCTGTAAGGGTAATCTCTCATAAATTCTATCAATCTAGTAGATTGAATAGTGTACCATGCATAGCTATGGACGTTGGCTACAAGATTGTAAAGAAAGATCATACTTATAATTTGGCAGAGCTACGACTACAACAACTGATGGAAAATCTTGGAGCTATTAGAAAAAAAGAGTGCACAATGTAAATTTGGGTCAATACTAGTCTGTATATTCTTTTATGTGTAGAATACATTTCCCTCTTTTTGTATTGTAGATTGGAAGACCAATAGGTCAATTGTAGTATAGATCAATGTGTACATTGAGTAGATGGGAGAAAATTTTGAAACATTGATGACAAGTTATTTTGAAGATTTTAAGAAATCAATGAAGGAAAGAATGAGGATACCAGTTTTTTTGGTTGAACAACATTGCAATGACATATGTTTTCTTGTTGATGCTGATTGCACTTTTGTACAAGCTGCCACACCAAGGGTTAGATGGTTAAGACCACTTGGGTATGAAATCAATATTGATGAAGCATCAACAACCATCATTGCAATCCTAACAAAGGAAATTGATAAAAGTGCAAAGATATTTGACAATTATGAGATGGTAAAGTCAAATATTTGCATGGAATTGAAAACTGCCTCCACACTCAAGAAGAAAGATAAATTAGTGAGGAAACTAAAGGCCAAATTTGGAGAAGGTGTAGAGGAGGAAGATGAAGAAGAAGAAGAGGATGAAGAGGAAGAACTAGCACAAGCACAAGAACCTCTTGCATTGACTCAAGGCATGGGAGAGGATAAGGAAGAGGAGGAAACAAAAGATGTCAAGGGAGAAGAAGCTGAGGAAGCACCTACTCCTACTCAGCCAAAGAAGAGAAAGGCTAAGGCACAACTTGTGGCAAAGGCAAATAAAATTGTGAAACCAAGCTTGGCCAAGCCCACAACTCCTACCACTAGAGTCAAAACATGAGCAACAACTCAAAAGGCCAAGGAGAAGTCCAAGAAAATAGGAAAAAGGTGGCCAAGTGCAAAAGAAACAAAGAAGAAAATATGTTGTACAACCATATTCAGATGAAGAAAGGACATAATCAGATGAGAATAACCAATTTAAAGTGGTAAGTCATAATCCCCTATTTGATCTTGAAAATCTATGTGAAAATATCAAAAGAAATGTAGATTTATTTGGTTTAAAGCATATTGATTTTGATAAACTTGGGAAAGAAGAGAAGAATCAAGTGGAAGAGGCATTATATGCTACGATGTCTAAGTTTTAGGACACTCGACTAGAATTTTCCAACACAATACCAAACAGTTTATATGATATTGTTGAGAAAAAGTGGCATTTGGAGAAACAAATTAGAGAAACAACATTAGCTCAAGTGATGCCAGAGATAACAAAGGGACATATTGCTAAGGTTGTCAAAAGATATGCTATTAGGTTTACACCCAAATGTAGAGCCTTCAACATTCTTTAGAATAATATTGAAGATGTGGTCAAGAAATCAACCCAAATATGGAAACTTATCTATGGGTTGACCACTATGAAACAAGAAGAAGATGACCCTTCAGAGGGTAAAATTGATAAAAAAGAGGATGAAAAAGAAAAAGATGATACAGTTGGGGAGGAAACCAAAAAGAAAACTGGTGACAAGGCAACAACTAAACAACAACAAGATGAATAAAGTGTGCAAGACACAAAAGTGTCGAGTATCAGTCCCCTTCATGACACAAGTGCCACTATAGAGACCATAACTATCAAGGATGTTTCTGATGCTTTAGCTTAGAACATCAATCCACTAACTGCAAAAGATATGAAAAATATTCTAGACCAATTTACAGTCCAAGAAAAACTTTGTGACAATCCAATTTTGGTCAGTGTAGAAGAGTTGTAGAAGACAATAACTAAGGTCAAGGGAAAAGGTAAATATGCAAGCACTACCTTCTATTATCCCTTCAGTTAGTGGTGTAAAACCTTCATCTCAAATAATAGTAGATACATCTACTAAGGTTGATACAAGTGTCAAAGTTGATACTATTGAGAAGAAGCAACCAAAGGAGAAAGATATTGTAGGTTAACAACATAAAACAAGATAGATAGACTCATCTATACCTAAAGCATAGGAACAAGGTGTTATTGAAGTCATAGTAATAGATCAGGGCAAGCCTCAAGAACATGAGCAAATGCCTAAGGTGAAAGAATAGGAAGCCATCCATGCATTGGTAACTCAACCAAAATTTGGCACTCCTTCTACAAAAGTTCTACAGAAGCTGAGCATGGAAGCCATACCATTGCAAATCTTAGTGCCAAGCCCTGGTTCATCAAAGATTGATAAGGTAATTCAATATGGGGACATAAGCCTTGATGAAGAAATTGTGATTCCAAAATTTGACTATGACACCATGACATTTGAACAAATAGGCATATTACAACAAGCCGTAGAGAAGAAAAAGCATCAAGAAATGCTTAGGAGAGAAAATAGGCAAAAGCAAGCTCTCCAAGATATTAAAGACATCTTTTTAGATGCATTTAGCCTACCAACTCCTGAAGAGACCAAGACACTAATCAAACAACTCACAAATATAGTGGAAAAGGTTAGTAATGAATACCTTGATACTATTGCAAAACTTTTAGAACGGTCTGAGAAAAAGTTTCAAGGAAAGATGAATGAGAAAATATCTAGTGAAATAGCACTAACTCAAGTTGCATTGGCAAATAAAGTTGAATAAGTGAAGAAGGTACTTGAGAATATATTCTCACTGTACACCAAGCTATGTGATCCTACAGTCTTCACTCAAGAAACTAGGATCCATATTTTGAATTTGGAGAGAAACCTCAACATATCAAGTACTAAGCTACCTCAGAACCCAACTCAAAGTGAGAAGCATTTTAGGAAATTGTTCCAAACCCAAAGTCAATTAGCTATACTAACAACATATGAGGCTATCATAAGAGAAAAATTAACATGTATACAAGCATCCCTTACCCCACGCTTGGAAATATTGCACAAGAAACTAGGTTATGCTGAGACTCTACTAAAGAAAGACCCCAATCTTTCTACCTTAGATGGCCTAGTACAACTTGCTGTTGAGCTTGCAATCCAGATCAAGTCATTGGATGTTGCATGTGACAATTGGAATACAACCTTCATGATCATAATGGAAGTCCATAAATCCTTTTTGGACAAACACACTATAAGTGTATAACCCTTTTGACATAAGTGTCAAAAAGTGGGAGACAAAGCAAGGGACAAATATACCATGGGGGAGATAGAAACAATGGGGGAGAATAAAGAAAGGGGGAGCCAAAAAAAAGGAAGGGAAGAATAAAGAAAGGGGGAGCCAAAAACAAAGGAAGATAAAGTATGGAGGAAAATGGCCAAAAGAGACATACAAAAGATAGGGAGCATAGAGCATAATAACAAACAAGTTATATCATTGGGGTGATATACATTTTTGGAAAGTAAAAGTAGTAAACAGATACATATATCAGCTAAGACAGAGGTTATATCATTGGGGTGATATACATTTTTGGGATATATCATTGAAGAAAGCAATAAATAGATATAGATATTAGCCAAGACAGAGCATATCAAATGAAAGAGTATCAGATATAGTGCATTGAAGTTAGCAAGGAGCATAGATTTTGGATACAAAATAGATACATTAACTCAGGGGGAGTTATCAATTTTGAGTTATATAGGTTATTTAAGACTTTTGAAAATTTGAAGTTTTGTATATAAGCTGAGTCATGGATATGTTATGCTTGAGATGTTAAGTAGAATATTGTATATTTAAGTGTTTTTGACACATGTAAAAGGGGGAGATTATTGATCTCAGATTAGTTTTGACAAGTGAGTGTCAACACACTTAAGCCATTTACTCAGTTCATGCAAAACATGTAATACATGCTGAGCACAACATGTAAATATAAGACCATGCTAATGTGCAATGAGTGCCGAGTCACTTACTCATGTGTCGAGTCACTCAAGTGCTAAGCAAATAGACTATGCTGAGTGATTCAAGAGCTGAGTAAGTAGTGGATGCCGAGTAATGCAGGTGCCGAGTTAGAAGCATAAATACAATGCATGCCGAGCATTAGTGACTTCATATGTCGAGTGACACAGTTTTGACATATTTATTTGTAATGGCACAAATAACTATGTAAACCATTTTTGAGCCGACATAAAGATAGATTAGGATCTTTTGGAGATAAGAACGAATCTATATTTGGTTTCCCTATGTAATTACATGCAACCAATTAGAAAAAGGGAAGGTTTAGGCAGAAAAATGGATGAATCTTAGCCATAGATTCATACCTAACCCTAAGCTTCCAGAGTCTTGTTAAGGAGGATGAAGCCCTAAACTCTTTACAATGAAAATGACAGTGTATGATGGGTGAATGATCAAATTGGAAGAGCAAACAAGATAGTTTGTAGAGCATTCAAGGTGACTTAGAAGTAAGAATGAATTGCAAAATTAGTTAGAGAAGAATTGAGGATAGAGAAGGATACAACATTGTTACATCAAATCGTGAAGGATCAAAAAGTATATTGTGTACAGATGATCTGTTATCAAGAAAGCCTATTCTAATCGCAGGATCTATGTTGAGACATTTTAATAGGTGATTTTAGTTAAATCTCTTAACAGAATAGTCCTAATAGGCTGTATGAAATCCTTTAACAGGGTGCTTACTTAATTGTAAGTTGAAGTCCTCTAACTAGGCACACTTCTAACAAGGTGTTGAAATCCTCTAACAAGCCAAGACTTAACAATCTTTGTAAGCCTTTAATAGGGCAAGCCTTTCATAGGGCATACCATGATTCATGGTCAAATCATTGTAACCTTCATTAGATACACTTTATTACTGTAGTAGTGAAGATTTATGGGTGTCATCCCCACCCCAATTTTCCCTTCTCACTTGGAGGGTTTCTGGGTAATCATATCTGGTGTTATGTGTGTGATTGATTACATGTTATTTTAGTATATTAATGCATGTGATGTATGAATGGTGAAAGTTTTATGGGTCCAAGTTTAAACTCCTGATTCACCCCCCTCTCAAAAGTTTACTCTCTTCCCACTTGTAATTCCAACATAATTCATGGAGATATTATCATTTTAAAGATTATTGCTATAACTACTGTGATGAGGGATCATATATCATGGTACCTTTCAGTGATTACAGATTGAGCAGCTAGAAGTCAAGTATGATATCACCATAGTATATGGCAATCAAGGTTCATCACTGAGTGAAGAAGGTTCAAAGGAGACATAGAAATAGCCAATAGAAATGCATTACTGCTATATTTTATGGTGATGCACCTCATCGGTGAGCAAAGGAGATACAATTTTGATATACCAATGAGTGATATGTCTTTATATTGCTATATGTTACAATGATCATAGTCTGTCACTTAGTGGTGAGAGCACAAAATAGATATGGCAATTAGCAATAAAACCTAGAGATTGTTGAAGATTGTGGTGATTATTACTAATCAAAGTAGCAAAAACGTTAGTCTTGGTGATTAACAATGAGAAAGAAATTATCACTATGACATATAGAATTTATTGCTAATTGAAGAAGCAACAATTCAAATCTAGTGATTAGCAATAAAATGAGGTCATTGCTATGTCTTATAGTGGTCATCACTGATTGAAGTATTTTAAAATGGCTTTGGCAATGAGCGATAAAGCTTGGTGATCATTGTGGGCTACAATGATGGATGGTTACATTATTGAATGGGCATCACTGTAAGCTTTGACAATAAAGTTTAAAGTGATTGTTGATCGCATTTTGTGCAATGGATATATAGAGATCAACCATGAGCTACGGGATATCACTTTATCTTATAGCAACATTTCATGTCAAAATAAAAAATAGAGATTTAATATTACAATACCTAGTAGTAAGAAGGAATATTGGAGATTGTGGTTGAAGGGCTAGCAATATAACAATGAGTAATGGTATTATCATTATTAATCTAGTGACATGCACATAATTGAAAGTAGCTCACTATTGGAGAGATTTGGTTACAATGATCAAGAAGCTCATATATTCATATTGCTAAAGGCTATAGGGATCAAATGTTTGAATATTTTTTATTAGGTGTGGAAATGAGTGCACAAAATGACCTCTGAAATCTAGTCCATCTGCTACAATGATAGAAAATGTCTTTATGTTTTTGATTCACATGGAAAGTAAATGCACAAATGCAACCTGTTTTGTAATAAAAAGACAATCGTTGCAATTTTATGTTCATGAATTTTGAGAAGAAAGATTGTAAAATTGCCATTTATATTCAAAAAATAGAGGATTGTACTTGGAGAAGGTTTGAGAAGTTGTAATGGAGAGCTCTAGTTCTAATCAAAAGAGAATAGTAGAAAAGTTTAAAAAAAGGTAAAGTTGATAAGAAGAAAAAATTAGATGATGAGGTGCCACCATAGAAATTGAATGAAGATCTCATAGAACATATGGAATTTATAGGTGCTAAGTCAAGGAGAAGTAAATTTTCCTCTCCTGATAAAGTCGAAGACAAATATAGTGAGGTTGGATATTTTTTTGTATCAGTATGTGAAAAGACATCATAAGGCCCCTATATGTCATCTTTGGGAGATGAATTTGGGAAAATTGACATTAGCAAATGTGTTTTTGAATGTAGAGTTACTCAAAATCATTATTAGCAAGTGTAATGCTAAATATAGATATATATTATGGCAAGGATGGGGGAAAGTTCATGGATGTATCTATTGAATTCCTAAATGAAGCTTTTAGACTCAGTGATGGTTTAACAATGAAGTTGTCTTTCATAGAATTGAAAAATGAATATGAAAGATCATATGTTTCATATATGCAATGGAAACTGAAGTTACACAAAATTGAAAAGGAGCATCGATGGACCTCCATTCAATATCAAATTATTTAAGAGATACTTAGACATTACATACCGATCATGTAGAAAAGTAGGAGGGATGGAAGTGCCTAATTTGATAGCGATTGGTCCCATGGTGTTAGCATAAGATGTTCAAATGTTGGAGCCTCGGCCCTATGATTACATAGAGTATGTTGTTGACAATATTCACACTACTTTTGTTAGCTTTGATGAAATTGAATTCCCTACTTTCAAGAATTAGTCATTTCTTATGCATATGGTTTTATAGTTTGGTCAAATAAGAGGATTGTGGGGTGAGGGTTTGCAATTAAATTTGAGAGAGTTAAATGGAGAAATGAAGCTAGTACAAATGTGGACATCAATGTGGGATTATGTGTTTAGTACTTTTTGTTACCTTACATTTGAGGATCGCTTTGTTCAACATTTGTATTCTCTGGTTGGACATCAATCTTTTCCTTTAATTAGCCCTGACATTAAATATTTTTTAAGGCCTCAAAACAATGGGCTGGGAGAGAAGATAAAGCACAATTAGGGAGAATAGTATGCTTATGATTATTTCACCTTCATTAGAGTATTTTGATTTGAAGGTTACTAGCATCAATGCCTAATAGAATTGCTTATTTAGAGATTGTTAAGTAGATGTTAGAACCCAACAAACACCATTTTGGAGGAAAATAAAGAAATAAAACTTTCTTTCCTGTAACTTTATCTTTTGGAGACTTTACTATTTGCATAGCTAACTCATATGACAAGATGGGAGAGAAATTGCAAAATGAATATCACATGTATACAATGGATTCCTGGAGTCATTATGATCTAGAAGGATATATTCATGCCTGTAGGAAGTCTCAGAGATTGGGTGATTGCATTCACCATGGAAATGAATATGAGGAAAGTTTTAAGAACTTGGAATTGGGAGAAGCGTAGTAGAAGATTGTGGAACAAGAGGGGGAAATGTAGGAAAAGAGGCAAAAGGCTAAGGAGAAATTCAAAGAAGACATTAAGAGAGTTCCAGATTCCCCTATTCCAATTTCATGAACTATAGAGAGGCCAATACTTTAACCCTTGGAGCATGATGTGCAAATTCTTGAGAGGGTAAATGCTAAGAAGGATGAAAGACTTCTTGAATTAAACAAATTTTTAAATGATGATGCTTTCATCAAATAAAAGGAGTCCATGGCTATCTTGTATAAGCACAGAGGTAAGTTGCTGAGAGAGAGTATCAAAAATATCTCTCCTGAAAAATGAGCAAGAATTAATGTCAAATCTAAAAGAGGATATTAAAAGAGAGGTTGAGCATATGAATCTGACATGAGGAAGGCAAATAATGAATGAAGTAGGAGTGATGACTCTTCTTGGTTGGGATTTGAGTGCATCATACATCTTTGATAGTTTGATCAAATCTAGTAAGCAATACATGAAATTGGATGTGCAGGGAGTCAAGGATGTCATAATTGGTTCAATATTTGTGGAAGATGAGAAGTCAATGTAGTTATGGGCATTATATCCCCCACATAAAAGGCCACAAATAATTGATGTTGATCAGGATTTTGGTCATTTGATGACATTAAAGATAGGAGTGATAGACTCCAACAAAGTTGCAGGCATACAGGTGGATCTTGTATTATTCAATCAAGTAAGTGTGAAACAAGTGAATTCTAAAAGGGATAATTGGGAAGCCTTGTAAGAGAATATGTTGAAGATAAGTCAGCCTTAAATGTAACCAATGATACATTCATCTGATGATGCCTTGAAGATTGAATTGAAGAAATTACAAGAATAAAATGCCAAATTGAAAGATGTTTCAATAATCAAAAGAGAGGTTTCTAGCACTTTGATCATTTACAATGTTTATAAGCCTTTAGCCCTAAGAAATAATGAAGTGTATAAGAAATTGGTTGAGGAAAAGGATGCCCTCAAAGAGGATGAAGATATCAAGGAGGAAGAAAAGATAATTAAAGATCATGCTGTGTATTCACAAGAGTTCAAGGTTTCATTCAGGTTGATGGAGGAACTGGTAGTAGAACACAGAGTTACATCTTGGCATGAAGAAAATGGTGATATCATAGACTAAGAGAGACGGATGGATATGTGTCATGTGATGTAGAGAGAAGCCCTAGAAGTCATGTAGAATGATAACCTGGAGATGACAAAGGCCAACGTGCAGATTGAACACATGTTTGAAATCAAGGTTAGGGTCTAGGAAGCAATCAACAATGTAGATTTTGAAAAATATGACAAGTATGTAGATCATATCAAGTAGTGCAATGATTTCATTGAATCATCATGATCATAATCGACAACATTAGCCTTTGTTCCATAATCATGTTTATTGTGTATTCAATTTATTGTTAATATGTCAGTTAGTTATAATTTTTTTAAACAAAGGGGCATGCCCTTTCATCATGTAACCAATTTGATGCTTATAATTATAAGGGCCAAATTTAGAATAGTATACAAGATCATTGAAAATCATACATAATATATTATAGGAGTTGATTCTCTTTGTTCACTCTAGATTTTGTCAATTGTATGCACTACCAACACATGTAAAACTATGGTGAAGTATTTCAAATTTAATAAAAAAGATTATATGTTCCATTGATCTTTTGGTGATATCAATTTTGTCTCTTTCATTTTGTTTCCTTTGATCAAGTTTTCAAAGTTTTCTTTAATTGATAGTTCAATTGAATGAATGTAGTAAAGGATTTCAGTATTTGAAAAATAGTGATGTTGTGTTAATGATTAATCTTCATTACTTTTGTGTTGGCCTCTTGAGGAGAGTTAAAATAAATAAGATTAGATATTGAAGTTTTCTTAAGAATTTCAAGCAATTCATACTTCATTAAAGTGACAACAATTTGTCTTAAAGGAATTTATTGCTTTGTCTCTAAGGGTTACAAAAAGAATTATGAAGGAATGATAGAAATTTGATAAAGAATCCATTGGTTAAGGCACTAGTCTAATGTATTTATTTGAGTCTTCATGTTGATTGTAGAAAGGACATACATCCAAGTAATAGAGATAGATGAATCATACATTTATATACACTCACTAAAATTTTATTTAACCTTTAACCTTTTCATTTATCTTTTATCAACACCTATGATCTCACAAGTTATCTAGTTAAAGCTATTGATCTCAGATTGGTTTTGACAATTGAGTGTCAATACACTTAAGATTTTTACTATGTTCATGCCGAGCTAGTAACATATGACGAGTATAATATGTATAGATTCTGAGTTGTAATGAGTGCCAAGTCACTCATGTGCCAAGTAGTTCAAGTGTCAAGTGAATAGTTGATGCTGAGCAAGTTCAAGTGTTGAGCAAGACAAAATTATAGTAAGTGCCGAGCATCAATATTATCAAGTGTTGAGTAACACAGAATGGACCTAGTTGCTTGTGATTGCACAAACAACTATGTAAGCCATTTTTGAACTGACTTATGGATAGATCTTGAAACTTTGAACATAAGATCAAATCTATTTGGATTCCCTATGCGATTAACATGCAACCAATCATAAAAATGAAAGAAATTAAGTGAAAAAAATGAATGAATCTCAATCATAGATTCATACTTAACCCTAAGCCACCAAATTATTTTTAAAGGGAGATGAAGCCCCATAATTCAATGCGAGTTTTAGAGAATGTGTATGCAAGGAAGTGATGCTAGTGAATATTTTTAAGGAAATGAAAGGGATGAATTGATCAGAATCAGTTTCGAGGTGACTTAGAAGTGTGAAAGATTTGTAGAATCAGTTTGCAGAACATAAGAGAAAACTATACAACATTGCTACAACAGATCAAGATGATTAAGATGGATAGAATTGCAATCTAAAATGAGCAAGGTAAAGTTGTAAGTGTATCAGATCAAACATTCTACTATTACTTTCTAACAAATGTATTAGTAGGGTGAAATCCTTTGGACTAAGGTTGACTTAACAATCATTGTAAAATCCTTTAATAGGGTGACATTCCAAGTGAGTGTTCTAAATTCCTTTAGCTAGAAACACTTTTAGCAGGGTGTTAAAATCCTTTAATAGGGTGAGATCTAACAATTCTTTGTAAGCCTTTCATAGGGCAGGCCTTTCATAGGGCAGATCATGAGAATGCTCAAACTATGTAACCTTAAGAGGTAAACTTTATTGCTATAGTAGTAATCAAATCTAGTGTCAAGTGTTTATGTAGATGTATTTACTTTACATGTTATTTCAATATGTTTATGCATGTATTGTTTTAAAAGTTAAAAGTTTTATTGGTTAAAGATTAGTACTTCTGATTCACCCCCCCTTTTGAGAAGTATACATTTCCCATTTGTATTTCCAATAATTGGTATTAGAGCTAAGTTCTCATCAGGAGAAGCCTTATAGCTTGGAGAAAAGATCTTGAAATAGAAGTTTACAAGTTGGGAAATACCATTGAAAATTAGGAGATTGAGATATATTTCTTGCTATGACAACTGAATGAAGCTAGAGATGCCTTGAGAAGTTTACTGAAGAGAAGGAAAGAGATTGCTATGGTAGAAAATGACACACAATATAAATAAATTCACACCACAAATTTATTTATAGATGGTAACTCCTATGAATTCAATGTAGCAATTGCAGATCTCATGGACAAGAACAGAGCACAAGCTGAGGAAATTAGAAATCTCAAGTTGGAATAAGAATCACAAGCTCTACTGCAATGTGAAGTGACTGAACAGAAGAAAAAAGCTATAGAAGACAAGACCATGATTGAAGAAGACCAAATAATTTTGGCAAACATATAAGAAGAAAAACTAGTAGAGCTATCTAGGGTCTCAAACATGCAATTAGACACCCTAAGCCAAATGATGAATGCTCATCATGAGTTGAATGTCAAGGACATTGAGATAAATACATTAAAGTTGCAAAATGGACAACTATAGAATGACTTGAAAAGAGAAAGGGAGTTTGCTAAAAGTTTCAACAAGCCAAATGAAGCCATCAAGTACTTTGAGCAACTACAAAAATTCCCTAGATCTAGTAAAGACACATCAAGATTAGGCTACACAAGCACTGAAGAAGGAGAATCATCCAAACCTACTATGGAAAGAAACAATAAAGGTAAGAATTCTAAACCTACTTGTCATCATTGCGAAAAGAAAGGACATACAACTAACATTTGCAAGAACAAGAATGCTAGTCAGAATGCTAAGCCTAAGAACATGACTCATTGTCACAAGTGCAACAAACATGGTCATTAGCCACATGAATGCAAAACTAGAACCAGAACCATACATGCACCAAAATTTGAAGGAAATTGCTACAATTTTTAGAAGTTTGGACACAAAGCCTTTGAATGTAGATCGAAGTCCACATGGTTATCAAACAAGTCAACAAAGGGAAGAAGCTATGAAAACTACTATAACTAGAATTACAATACAAGACATAACTGTCATTATTGTCAAGAGTATGGACACATCCCTAAGAATTGCATAAGAATGCACTTCATTGGTAGCTACAACAGACGGTTGAGTCAAACTACGTGCTTTAGCTATTTGAAGACTAGTCATATCAGCAAACATTTCCCAACTAGGACAAAGGCACCTAACTCAAAGTTACGCAAAAGAAAAGGCAAGGTAGATATTGAGCACATCAGAGGATAGATGAACAAAGCATGGAGGAAGAAATATGGATTCAACACATCAAATGAAGGGATCACTTCACCTAGTAGGTCAAGTGATCACATCTCATCAAACTAAGCAAAAGTAGGTATGTGGGGCTGATCCTTTAAAATGTTTTATCATACATTAATCCCAAAAGAAGTTAGTATTGAAATAGATGAATTAGCATGAAGAAAGATGCAAGATGCTAAGGAAAATTCCATGGTTAAATCTTTAAGTTTTCATCTTACTGTTGAGTGTGAAAGGTCCTCTTTAATTATCGAGTAGAGCACTAGTATGTGTTGAGCTGACAGCCAAAGCTAGCTGAAGCCAAGTTAGTAATAGCTGTCGAGTGAAAGAAATTTCTATAGAAGCCAAGTAAGGGTAGTTCTTATAGTTGCTGAGTGATGGGAAAACCAATGGATGTTGAGTGAAACAAAAATTGCATTGGAGCCAAGTTTATGTTATATTTTGAAAAGGTATAAGGGTGAATTCTACATTTTTTTTTGTCATTACAAACATAGAGCAAGAGGGAGCAGAGTGAAGAAATGATTTTCAAGAAAGAATGAAGCATTTGCACGAATCAAAGTGAAGATCAAGTGTCAGATCATTGATTTCAAAGTATTATTCATCTATTGAGCTATGCAATTTACATATTTGTTAAAACCCTAGCTTGCATAATGGCCTCAAGTTCTAAGAATCCAAAGGAGAAGGAACCGTTTGAAGTCCAATTAGTTAGCAATGAAGTAAAACAACTAGACTTCAGGGCCATACCAAAAGTTTCATACAAGAATGATCTAGCAGGTGTGTTATCAATTATTCCACCTAAGGTTATTATGGTTCAAGATGTGAGAAAATGCTATAACTGCAAGGTAGGGAGAATTGGAGACATGGAAATTAGATAGACATACAATAGGTTATGCGAAGATGGCATGTTAAAGGAAGAATTCAAAATCATAGAGAGGAAAGGCTTAATCCATGCCCTAGATTTTCCAACTTTCTTCAAAATTGAGTGGATCAAGATTGTTCTAAGTAGAATACATGATTTATGTTTGTGGCTAGAAAGTGGACCCATCAAACTTTCAAAGAGGATTGTACATAGGGTTACTGGTTACCCAACCCTAGATTGGCCTAAAACATTGAGGAGCGATTCAAAAGAGGCGATAGAGTGAAATATAGGAGCGAAGTGGAACAAGAGAGGAATGATTATTAACACTATTAAAGATCCACTTCTTAATTTTGTAGTAAGAGTCATATCACACAAATTTTATAAGTCAAGTAGATTGAATAGTGTTCCTTGTATAGCAGTTGATGTAGGCTACAAGATAGTCAAGAAAGATCATATTTATGATCTTGCAGAACTACAATTGCAACAAATAATGGAGAACATAGGAGCGATAAGGAAGTCTAAAAGTTCTTAATGTAAGTTTGGTTCCATACTGATATGCATATTTTTCTATGTTCAAAATGAATTACCATCTTTTGGTAGAGTAGGATGGAAGACCAATAGGCTAGTTGCTATGCAAATAAATGAGTATATTGAACAAATGGGAGATAATTTTGAGATAGTAATGACTAGTTACTTTGAAGATTTCAAGGAGTCAATGAAACAGAGGCTGAGAATTTTTTTTTTCCTAGTGGAGAAATACTACAATGACATTTTTTTTCTAGTAGACATTGACTACACCTTCATCCAGACTGCAGTACATAGAGTGAGATGGTTAAGGCCTTTAGGTTATGAAATGAACATTGATGAAGCATTAGCTACCATCACTGCAGTTCTTGTAGAAGAAGTTGATAAGACAACTAATTTTTTTGGTAATTATGATGTTAAATCAAAGGTTGAAATGGAGTTGAAAACTGCCTCAACTTAAAAAAGAAAGAAAAAATGGTGAGGAAGTTGAAAGCTAAATTTGGAGAAGGTGCTAAAGATGAAGATGATGATGAAGAAGAAGAAGAGGAAGAAGAAGAGCAAGGCCAAGAACCTCTTGCCCTAACCCAATGCATGGGTCAAGATGTAGAAGAAGAAGGTGTTGAGGAGGAACAAGCTAAGAAAGCACTAGCCAAACAAGAACCAAAGAAGAGGAAGGCTAAAACATAGCCTACAACACAACTAAAGTGAAAGAAAGTAGCTAAACCAAGCCCTGCAAAGCTGACTACTCTAGCTAGAAGAGCCAACACAAGGGCCACCACTCAAAAGGCTAAGAAGCAAGTAAAGGAAAAGAAAAAGGCTACTGAACAACAAAATCCTATGCAAAAGAAACCTAGAAGAAAATATGTGGCACAATCATAGTCAGATGATGAAAAGATGGAGTCAGAAGACACAAGCCAATTCAGAGTGGTAAGTGATGCTCCCAAATCTAATCTTGAAAACATTTGTGACAATTTTAGGGATAATGCAGACTTAATAGGATTGAAACATATTGAATTTAATAAACTTGGTAGAGAAGACAAGAATATGTTAGAAGAATCAATGTATGCCATGATGGAAAAATTCAAGAACACACCTCTTGAATTTGATAACACAATGACTAAAGATTTGTATTCAATTGTTGAGAATAAATGACACTATTGCTTAAATATGGAAAAGGAAATAAGAGAATCTACATTGGCACAAGTGATGCTAGAATTGTGTTGGTACCCATATGGACTCAATGTTTAAATTTTTTAATGTGAAGTCTTGAACCTCTTTGAACTAAAATTCAAAGTAGTTCAAGTAGTTCGAAGTGGTTCTATGGTTCAAATGGGTTCAAAATATAGATTTGTTGATTCAGAAAAATTCAAAATCCATGTTCAGTTTAATGCCTGAATTCAATCTTGGCTCATAATTTAGGTTCAAGTTCTGCCAGTTCAACAATTTGAAGAAAGTGCACAAGTGCAGAATAAGATTGTGGGGATATGGTCCAGTTCAAAAATCCAATCTTGTTGTACCTCTAGTGATTCTATTCCACATTCAAGTTTCAAATTTCATTCAAAATTCACAACATGTTGATTCAGATGCTTAACGATTCAGGATTCTCTAATTTTGAGTTCATGTTGCTCAGACTAATTTTGGAATATTTCCAACCACTATAACACATAAAGCTGATAATGGTGGTCGATCATGTAGACAAAGGCACCTTCACTTTCTTGAATTTATGGTACTCTACTTGTATAATATCAATGATACCAAAGATATGATGATTATAACATTTGAAGTAAGCTTATCAGCATTAAGATTCTGGCAATTGAGTTTTGTGAGTGGGGTAGACTAAAAATGTTCATGAATGCTTGACATGAAAGGGCATCTTCAGGAGAAATACTTAAGTTCATAAAGGCACGATTATGTGATAATGATAGTAGATCCTAGCTCACGGGCTCATAATTACCAAACTATTCTTCATAATTTTATTTGTCTTAGGAGTGCCCATGGGTGAAATATTTTCTTTGAAGGGAGGTAACATGTTCTCGAGCCTCCCACAAAAATACAATGAATCTAGCATCTCACTGGGTTGATCCTCATAATCTATGATGTTGATGATATTCAAAGATAAGGAAACATTTGTTTTTTCCTATACCCAAGCCACAATGAGCTTTGTTCCAAACATAATGCACATGGTGCATAGATGAAAGAGATGGCATGCATAATATTGATGGAAATGGTTTGACTCTTGTGGTGAGTATAAAGGAGGTTTGTGAATCAAAGATGTTTTGAAATAGGAATATGAAGATGCACGTAGAGGACCAAACACAACATACCTCTCATTGCACAAACAACATGAAGGAAAAAGCCATGAGGAAAGGTTAAGTTACCCACAAAGATTAGGTTGTGATTTGAAAATTTCATATGCATTTAAAATTTGATGGGAGTGAAAGTGAAGTTGTATGTTCTATGTAGACTGCAAGGCATCAAAAGTGTCCCCATGTTATATAAAATTAATGTATTGAGAAGAATTGAAAAGGTCTCTGACGTTCAAGTCAAGGCTTTTGAATGTAGTTGGTGCATATGCTTGAACTTATCTACCATGCCTTCTTGTGAGGAGATAACATTACAGATATTTTAGGTCTCACCGATCCAAATCTCTACAAGGGATCACCATGTATGCCTGATGTGAGGGGAATGTGTAGAAAAGCCCAAAATATATGTGAAAGATGATAGCTATGGCAACAATTGGGTCCCAACTGATAATGAATAATCTAGCTTAGAATTGTGGTTGACACTCTATGGTGAAGCACGAGTATGAAGACACAACAGACCATGAGAGAGCACACTTGTATTTGTCATGCCCATGGCAGGATATGTAGAGTTTAACTATGCATGTGAAACATTGAGTAAACTTACAGCAATGCATATGTACTCAATGTGAATATAGATATAAAAAGGACATCATGGTACCACTTGCACGAGCCTATTCATGCATAATGAGCTATCACAATTAATTTTGAAACTAAGAAAAGAAACCCAATTGTGGCAAGATATATATATGTCACCATCTATTCTTGAGCCATTGAAAAGAAAGCCGCAAAAAAGCATAAAGATTTGCATGTTTTTCCTCATAGGTTGGCCCAATTGTGATAGTTGAGGGGGAAAAATGAAACTTCACAATCTAAGTTAATGGAGTCTATGTAAATGAGACTCAAGCTCAAGCTTGGCCCTGATGGAAATAGGTGGAAGTATACACAAGATAAATATACTTCAGCTCAATCCCTCTTCACTGAAATTGGGCACAAGCCCAGTTACTTAGGTTATAGAAGGTCTTGAATAAAAGACATATAATGCATAATGTTTTTTTTATAAAATGTAGATCAATGTAGGTCTCCAAGCCATGTAGAGAAACATGTCATGAAACTTGTGAATGTTAAAGCCATAACTTTGCAAAAGATTAAAAACACTTGAGGTAACACAACATGAAATACATATTTCAAGATGGTTGAGCTTGTGGAAGGACATGAAAGAAGTTGCCTAATGCCAATAAGGGATGTTTTAAAGATTACAAAGAATTCATAACAGAACCATGTTGGGATAACCACACATTATGGCATTAGCCATCAACAAATGATATCTGTCATCTAAGGTGGAAATAATTATAGACACCTGTCAATGTGTAAAGAAATGTGTTATACGAGCATTATGTTTATAATGTTTCAGGAGATAATTCCATTAGAGGGGAGGAAGTTGAGTAATGATTGGTTTGATGTAAAATTCACCCATACTCAAAAGGAAAGCCACAAGCAACATTATAATGTTTTATTGTCATCGCCCATGATATTTTTCCATTCCTTAATGACAAGATATGAAATATTCTTTGAGAATAATATGAAGACATGCAAATAAAGGCATTCTGAGAATTAGTTATGTAACAGAAAGCTATGGGAAAAGAAATAGATAAAGAGGCTAGTGAAAGGGAGATTTGGGGGTTCCACTTTTCTTTCCTAGAGGTAGATTGAGTGCTACAGTAGAAAAGAGAGACAACAAATTCTGGGACTATAGGAGAGCTGATCTTCATTTTCTTTTCTGAACTTTGTGTTAGTAAGAATAGAACATTTTGATCCTAAGTGTAATGAAGGGAGATTTTGTTTTATTTCAAATAGTGATTTTGATGCAATATGTATGAGGTCTATGTAATTTTATACATGTTAGGGAAGGGAGATTTGGGAGAAAATCATATACCAAAACTTTGAGTTTGGGTAGATTTCTTCCCACTGACTACTACCTTGGTGTAACTTTCAGTTTTATCTCAAAGCATTTAGTATCACTATTTCTTGAATAAATTTGATTTCAAGATACCTTTAAACTTCAGGTTCTTTGATTTCTCAAAATTTTTATTCGTTTTGTAATGCAACATCTAGGCAAATAGACTTTGTGTTATTTGTTGTTCTTTCCTTTCAAGTCACTTAGTTTTCACATCTATTTCATGTTTACGAGTAGATGTTCATAAACCTTTTGTGCTTTCTAGTTAAAAGAATCCATATTTGAATTCATTGTAAATCATGCACGGGGAGCTGTACCCAGATAAATTCAGAGGAATGTTATCAATTTAATGATAACCTATCCAACTGTTAGTGCTGATTTTGTCTTCTCATCTGGGCACTTAGATTTATTTTGTATGTATTTTCTTGGAAGGCAATCTATTCACTAAAAAATTATCAAAAGGGTGAATCAAAAAAGCAAATAAGAAACTTGGTAGCAAATTTGCACCCAAATATAGAGCCTTCAACATTCTACAAAACAAGATTGAAGATGTTGTAAGGAAATCCACTCAAATGTGGTGTAGACACCTAAAAACCTTTAGAAAATAAATTATTTTTATTTTTTGAAAAATCCTGATGACATCATCATTAATTAATTAATTAATTAATTAATTTTTATGCCATTAAATCCTTTTATCTTAATTAAAAATATTTAATTAAGGAATCCCTCCCAAAAATGTTTAAATCTTATTTAAACATTATTTCCTTATTTATTAATTATTTAATTAATAAATTGACCAAAAAACCCAAAATAAATAAAAAATTTATTTTTTGCCCAAAACTTAGCCAATTTCCTTAAGACCACTAACCTCTTCCAAAATCTTCTAATCCTTCTTTAATTTTGATTAAAGGCTAATCCCATCATTTGCTACCCCTAATCCAAACTCAAAATATTTAATTAAGATTAAATATTAATCCTCATGTTTATTAAAAAAGTTTTAATAAATATCTCCTCAACCCAAACCCTTGAAATAAATAAAACTTTATTTATTTCCTAAAAATCTAATTTATCCTCATCCTAAGAAGTTCTAGACTCTTCTAGAAAGTCTTCATCCTCATCCTAGGAAATTCTAGACTATTCTAGAAAGTCTTTATCCTCATCCAAAGTCTAGACTCTTCTAGAAGATGTCTTTAAACCTAATCCTAATCCCCTCCTAACCTTGTCACATTCCCTAAACATGGGTTAAGAATTACTAACCCAAGCCAAAGTTAACAAATATCTCCTCCTTCACCCACCCTCATTAAATGCCATCCACTTGCCTATCCCTAAGCTAATCCTAAACCATCCTAATCCATCCTCTAATCATTTGCACAAGCCTAAACAAGCTTAAAACCTTCCTAATCAAGTCCAAGTCAAAATTGCTCTCATCACCCTCAAAATATCTCAACCATAAAACTTTATGAAGTCCACTAGGTCATAAATGACTCTTACAAGCCCTTTTATTGCTCTTACAAGTCATTATGAGGGTCTTTATGAAGATTTTATCCCTTGAGCCTCCTTTGTTGACTCATCCTTCCCCTTTCCTCCATCCTCTCACCATGTGACATGTGTCACTCCTTGATTGGCTATAAGGAAGCACAATCCATGTGCTCTCCTCTCATGCAATCTAAGCCCTCCATGAGCTTTTTCCCATCCTTGCATCTTAGCCCTCAATCCCTCAAGCCTCTTGCCTATAAATTGGATCCTTCCCCTTTGCAAAATAACACAATCCATGAAGTAAAGTCATAATGCCATTTTGAGAAGCCATTTTACATCAAAACCATACACTCACACCCAAATTCCAACTCCATTTGAAGCCATTTTTGAAGCATAAGCTTGAGCATACATCCTATCTATTTAGACAAAGCTACTCAACAAGAGAGCTTCTTATTGAGAGAGTCCATTAATGGCTCATATTCTCAATTGCGAGTTCATCTTAGTCTATCTTGAAGTTTATGAATTTTGTTTAGTTTGTAGAAGCTTTATTTAAATTTGGTTTCTATTAGCATACTAACATTGCTCATATACATGTGGAAGTCGATACATGTCTTGACTACTATCAAGGAAGGAGAAGGGGATCCCTTTGAGGGAAGGAATAATGGAGAAGATGAGGATGATGATAAGGAAGGAGAAACTAAAAAAGAAAAAGGAGATAATATAGTGGAGGAGGCACAACAAAAAAATGATGAAATGACAATAGTTGAGGAGCAACAAACAAAATAAAGTGTGCAAGACACAAAACAAAGGTATCTCTTGGAAATTTTTGGCACCTACAGGAGAGGCATAAATATGTATTAATTGCCAGTCATTGGATATATTATCTATAAGAGAAGGTATGGTCTATACTTTCAGACCTATAGGGTTATCATGGTTAGAATTTTAACACTCCCTCTTAAGCTGATAATCCTCCAGAGAAATATTATATCTAGAAATCATCAATACAAATGAGTAAGCAAGAATTAATACTCTATATCTATCTATCTCTTATGTGGTATCATAGAACACATGATACAAAGTCATATTACTTAAACCTATGATATCAAAAATTACTGACACTAGTGATATTATACAAGATATATATAAAGAGTAATCCCTTCATTTATCCAAGTTATGATTTCATAGAAACTAGTATTTCCATATCATAACATGATCCTAAGTTTTAAGATCTACTAGAATATAGGATGAACCTGGAGAATACCAAGATTCTTCCTTTATCCAATTTGTGACCCATGAACATAGAAATGTCAACACCATAATATGATCTTGAACTCATCTAGATGTTATAGTAGATCTCTACTGTTTAGCACATTATCTAAGAGATCATCATCTCTCATAATGTTTTATACGAGTGTTCATTATTTTTTAGAGATCGTGACCTCTTAAAATAATGAATACAAATGGTGGAGCCCATAACAGTCAATAGCCCAACAAAATAAAATTATTTTATTAATAATCAAGAGAGTACAAATGGATTACAACTTAACCATACCAAGTCTCCTCCTGAAGAGTTCTATCTTCACTCTAGATAGAGGTTTGGTGAGTATGTTTACTGTCTGATTTGTAGTGCAAATGTATTCCAATTTTACAGAATTCCTGTCTACCATATCTCTTACATGATGGTAAGGAATTTCTATATGCTTGGACCTGTCATGGAAAACTAGATTCACTGAGAGCTTGGTGGAACTCTAATTATCACAATGAATAATTTTAGGATTCATGGCTTGCACAAATAATCCTACAAGTAATTTCCTTAGCCAGACTGATTCACGAGAGGCCATCACTACTATAATGTATTCAACTTTTGTGGAGCTCTGAGGTACTGGAGACTATTTTCTGCATATCCAAGATATCATAGCTGATCCTATACTGAAACAACATCGAGATTTTCTTTTCCTATCTTTAACACTTCCACCCCAATTTGAGTTAGTGAATCCATGCAAGTCTAAAGAAACTTTCTCATATTTGAGTCCATAATTAAGAGTGCCTTATAAGTATCTCATAATGTGTTTAACAACAACTAGGCGAATCTCCTTCAGTTCACACATAAACTAACTTAAGACATTAACAACATAGCAAATATTAGGTCTTGTATTTACTAAGTACATAAGGGACCCAATCATCTGTTTGTAAAGAGGAGAATCTATGGAAGGTGATTCTACAGCTTCTTTTTTAAGTTTATGTAAATTAGTCTCCATTGGAGAAGACATAGACTTGCAGTTCCACATTCCAAATCTCTTCAAGATATCTGATCTGTACTTTCCTTGATTAAGTATGATACTATCAAAATTTTGTCATACTTCCAATCCTAGGAAGTAATGGAGAAGCCCCAAGTCTTTCATCTCGAATTCTCTAGTTAGATCTTTCTTGCACTGATCTATAAGATGATCATCACCTGTGATTAATAAATCATCAACATATAATATCAGAATTACCATATCATCTTTATTTCTTTTATAATATAAGTTTGGATTAGCTTCATTCTTGGATAATCCTAAGCCGGTGAGATATTTATCAATCCTTTTATACCAGGCCCTGGGAGCTTGTTTAAGCCCATAGAGAGCTTTCTTGAGCTTGCAAACAAATGTGTTAGGATCATGGGTTTCAAATTCTTTCGATTTCTCTAGATACACTTCTTTTGAAATATTTCTATTTAGAAATGTTGTTTTTACATCCATCTAATGTACCTTCCATCCCTTTGATGCAACAATTGCTAAGACTGCTCATACAGAGGTATATTTGGAAATAGGAGCAAAGGTTTCTTCATAATCAATCCCTTATTTATGAGAAAATCCTTTGGCTACAAATCTAGCTTTATATTTCTCAATACTATTGTCAGCAACATGCTTTATTTTAAATATCCACTTGGAAGAAACAACAAATTTTCCTTTAGGTCTTGGAACAATTCTCCAAACATCATTTTTAATAATTGATTGGTATTCTTCTGTCATACTTTCTTTCCAGGCTGAATTTTTACTAGCATCAGAAGGATTGTTGGCTCTATTTTGGATAAATCACTCATATTTTCTATACAACTAGACAATCTTTTAGGTCTTTTACTTTCTTTGACTGTTCCTGAAGGTGTAGCAAATTCTTGAGCTGCTTCAACTATTTTTAAGGCCCAAAATGGTCTTTTCTTTGAATTTTCTTCAAGGTTCATATTTTGAAATTCATCTTCAATCTCTTCTAAGTTCTTCCTCTTGGATCTAGATTCACTATTTCTTTCAGAACTTGATAAAGGAGAAGGTTCATCAGAACGTATGACTCTTTTGAATGCAGGATCTTCCTCAAAGATTACATCTTTTCTAAGTTCAATAGTTTTCTATCTAGGTATGAAAATTCTATATGCTTTAGAAGTTTCACTATACCCTACAAAGATACCTTTCCTCCCAGAGGGTTCTAACTTGGTTCTCTTTTCTTTTGGAACATGAATATATATAGGACATCCAAAAATTCTAAGATAACTTATATTGGGTTTTACTTTAGCAAATAGTTCTTCAGGGGTTTTATCTTTAAGATAGGAGTGAGGGCTTTTGTTTTGAATATATATAATAGTACAAGAGGCTTTTGGCCAAAGATAGTATTCTAGATTTAGGTCAAAAATCATAGCCCTAGTAGCTTCTATAATTGTTCTATTCTTTCTTTCATTACCCCATTCCGTTCTGGGTTATAAGGAATTGTGTGTTGGATACAATTGTTCAATTGTGTGTTGTCTTTTGTGTTACACAAATGTCATATCAGTTATCAAATAGAGTCTACCAAGCTCAGTTGGTTAGCAAGGCAATTCTTAGTATCTACTGAGCTCAATTGGTTAGCAAGGAAATTCTCAGTATCTATCGAGCTCAGTTGGTCAGCAAAGAAAATTCCAGAGTCTACAAAGCATTCTTGAAAATACTCTATGGAAATAATTTCTACTGAGCTCACTCAGGTGTCGAAGGTTTTTGTGGCAAAAGTCAGTTTCTACCGAGCTCACAAGGTTAGCGAAGGAAATTTAGTATTTACCAAGTTCACTCGATCTCCAAAGGATTTTTTAAAATTTGCAGTGTTCACCGAGCTTCAATTGGTTAACAATGGAAATCATTTCTAGAGTAGGGTTAGCCAATGAAGGATTTCATTATTTTTGGAAATAAAGTTTAACTATTTCATGTAATGAATGTAGCCAACCGATGTAATGATTATTGGTAATTGTAACTTGTAAATGAGCCAACTGGATAATTTGTAACGTATAAATAAAAGGTCAAGTTGTGAATTCTAAAGTATGGATGGATGAATGAGTGAGCATGCGTATTGATTGTGAAGAAGAAGGTGTGAGAAAATTTTGAAGAAGGATCAGATATCCTTGAGGAGTAGCAAAGATTTATTCGATAAGAGAGGAACTAGTGAAGTAGAATAGAGATATGTATTAGAAAATTTAGTTGCATCTCATTTAGGTCAACTCATTATTACTTTCTCACAATTGTAGCACTGATTTCCAAATCTCTTAACAGAGTTGGTTTAACAACCATTTTGTAAATCCTCTAACAAGGTGGACAATTCTATTGAATTGTTCTAAAGTCCTCTAGCAAGGCCACTCCTAGAAGGTGATTAAATCCTTTAACAAGGTCACACCTAATAGTGTGTTTTGTAACCTTTAATAGAGTTGGCTCCTAACAAGGCTCACTTCAAAAGATTGAAAATTGGTAGCTAGTTACTTGGTGGTTTTTCCCATATTGGGTTTCCATGTTAAATGTAGTGTCTCTTGTGTTTATGATATTTTTTTTATGCATGTATGTTAAATATTTGTGAATGCTTAAAGATCAGTAATAACTTATAGTACATCTACTGAGTTACAACATTTTTTGTGTGGCTATCGAGTGATAGTAACTAGTTTTAAGACATCTAAGGGATCTGTGGATTTGTTTTTGTGGTAATTGATTCATCCCCCTCTTAGTTACTCCATCTATATTTCCAACAATTGGTATTAGAGAACTTGGTGGTTGCAAGAAGGATTTCAAGGATCTAAGCTAAAGATCAGGATGTCTTACAAAAGGGAAATTCCAAGGCTTAACAGGGATAACTTTTCAGCATGACAAGGTCTCATGAGACTCCATCTGGCTGCCATTGGAGATACAAGATTGAAATATCTTGATGAAGGATATGTAACTCCTTTTGGTACACTATCTATCAATGACATTGCTGAGAAGAAGACTCATAACACCATGATGATAGACATTGCATTTACCCTAACTATGAAGAATTTGATGATATCAAGGATTGCAAAACTACCTTTGCTATGTGGAACAAGCTGAAAGATATCTATGGAGGCGATGACAATGTGAGAAGAGCCAAAGAAAAAAGTCTAAGAGGGAAATTTTGATCAAATGAGGATGAGAGAGGATGAGAACATTGCTAAATATGTTGAAAGAGTCAAAGCAAGCATTAGTGCAATCAAAGCTTCTGGAGGAGATATCAAAGAGGAAACAATTGTAAGTAAAGTTCTTCGAACATTGCTTCCCATTTGTGCAATTAGAATTTTTGCAATTCAAGAAAGAAGATGTGAAGCAAATCATAAGATAAATTTAGAGGCCATAGTAGGAAGTTTGACTGCATTTGAGCTAGATAACTATGATTTCTAGCTTCCAAGAACATTGAATCAGCATTTGAAGCCAAGCTTTTTTTCAAAGAAAAGGGCAAGAAGATAAAAGATTCTCAGTCAGAAATTGAGGAAGAATTAGAAAAGAGTTCTGATAGTGATTTGAGCTGGTTGAAGCTCTACTTGCAAGGAAATATTCTAGAGGTAAAGGGAAATACAAAGGTAAGGTTCCTCTGATCTATTTTTTATGTGAGGAAATTGGTCATATTACTGCTAGGTGCCCAAACAAGAAAAAAAAGGATGAGAAGAAAGGTCACAAGTGTAATGGCAAGAAAGAATTCAAATCATTCAAGGAAAAAGGTAAGAAAACATGTTTCATGGCTAAAGATTCTAAAGATTATGATAATAGTGAAGATGAGATTGTTTATATTGCTGCAAAAGATGAATTTGATAATGATGAGGAAGATAAGATGGCACTTATCTCTCATGTAAGCAAAAATGATACATGGATCATAGACAGTGGTTGCTCTCATCATATGACTGGTGACAAAACTAAGTTTGAACAATTTTAAGACTATGATGGTGGTAGTGTGAGATTTGGTAATAATGAACCTTGTTGCATAAAAGGAAGAGAAAGAATCTCACTAACCAAAGAGCTTGTATGTGATAATGCCTATTGGGTTGAAGGTCTAAAAAAAATTCTATTGAGTGTGGCACAACTACTCAATAATGGATTCAAAGTGGAATTCATGCATGGAAAAGCAAGACTACTGGATGACAAAGGAAAGTTGATTGGATCAGGCATACAAACTAAAGGTAACTTGTTCTATCTTGAACTTGGTGAATGTTCATGTTTTATTGCTCAAGTTGAAGAAAGTTGGTTATGGCACAGAAGGTTATGTCATGTGAATTTTGATAACCTAGTAAAAATAAGCAAATTCAAGAAAGTAAAAGGCATTCCTAGTATAAAGAAACCTGAGGTTGGTCTATGCAAGAATTATCAGATTGGTAAGATGGGGAAGATTAGCTTTAAAAGTAATAATTATCAGTCTAAAGAAGTTTTGAAAATTGTGGATATTGATTTGTGTGGACCTATTGGAATTGAGAGTTATACTGGAGAAAAGTTCTTCATTCTTTTTGTTGATGATTACTCTAGAATGATGACTGTCATGTATTAGAGAGATAAATCAGAAGCATTTGAGAAGTTTAAATGGTATTTGGCCAGAGTAGAGAATGAAACAAGGAAAAGATTGAAATGTTTGAGGTTAGATAGAGGTGGTGAATTCATCTCCCATGAATTCAATAACTTTTGCATTGAAAGGGGAATCAAAAGATAGGTATCAACACCTGGAACTCCCGAGTAGAATGGAATAGTTGAAAGGAGGAACAAATCTATCATGGATTGTGCAAGAACTCTAATAATTGAAAAGAACATTTCTATCAAATATTAGAAAGAAGCTATCAGCACTGCAGTTCATACCTTGAACTGAGTACAGTTGAAGAAGGACTCATTCAAAACCACCTATGAGTTATAGTATGGCTATAAACCCAATTTAAGTTACCTAAAAGTATTTGAAAGTAAATGTTACATCTTGAAATAATCTAGAAAAGACAAATTTTATGTGAAGGGTGATGAAGGTACACTTTTGGGATATTCTTGCAAGAGTAAGGCATATAGATGTTTGAATTTGTCTACTCACAAAATCATAGAAAGTGCACATGTGAAAGTGTAAGGGAACTCAGGTGCGGAAACAAATTCCTACACTAATATCATAAGGAAAGTATGATGCAAATCCTATTAAAATCTTCTACACTTACAGATTCAATATCATGTAAACAACAATATTGCAGCCAACCATGCATATAGAAAATAGACAGAGAAAGGAACACATAACACAAGGATTTTTCAGTGGGGAAAAACCTTTCGGTAAAAAAATCCCACCCCTTCAAAACCTGCACAATATATTATCTTCAACATGAGGTTACAATACACTTGCAATGCAAGTTCAACATCAACAACAGAAGACTCCGGTAGCTACTCGCAGTACCAACAATACACCTTTTTCGCATTGCATCTCTTTGCAACCCTAAACATGCTTATAACACGCGCTTCACTTTAGGGATACTCCCAAAAGGTAAACCATATTAGGGTTTTACCATTCTCTGAGAAAATAGGAACCCCAAAATTTTTTTCGGGGTGATGCCCCGAACCCCACTATTGGGGTAGAGTGTACAGTTCTCAAATATCTTAGTTGCCACATGTCTTCACCTGTCATTGAATCTTCCAAACATAGCTCTTACGTGTCATAGGCATTCGTCATAACTATTTTAGTCATGATCTCCTTACACACAATTCAAGATGTCGACACATCAACATTATTTTCAAGAAATACATTTTACAAAACAAATAATAAGAATAGGAATTATACAAGGTTGAGACACCTTATTCCTAACAGAAAGTTGATGAGTTTGCATAAAGGACTGAAGAAGAAAGCAAAAAGGAACCATAAAATTATAGGAGATTTGTTTTCATTGAACCTGATACATTGCTAGATACATTTATTAATCAAGTGACTTCTACTCTCGAGTCTTCTTCAGTCATCGAGTTGCAAGAAGTTCCAATTGAGTCACAGGAACCTGAGTCACATTCTGAAGCTACCGAGCCAATGCCTACTAAGTCAGAGTAGCCAAAAGCTGATGTTGAAGCGCAAGAGGATGAAAATGCAATTCATTCAAGAGGCAAGGAACCTATATTGGCCAAGTATGTCAAGAGACATCATGCACCAGATTAGATTATTGGAGACAAATCTTAAGGTATTATGACAAGAAGTAAGTTAAAAGGTACTTGTTTACTTGCTGATTTTGAACCTAGAAATGTCAAAGATGCATTAAAAAATGAAAGTTGGATTGAGGTTATGAATGAAGAGATAGAGCAAATAGAGAAGAACAAAACTTGGACTCAATACCTAGGCCTAAAGATAAAAATGTGATTGGAACTAAGTGGGTATTCAGAAATAAGTTGAATGAAGATGGCAAGGTATCAAGAAACAAGGCTAGACTATTATGTAAAGGCTAATCTCAAGAAGAAGGAATAGACTATGGAGAGACTTTTTCTCCTATTGCAAGACTAGAAGGTATTAGGACCTTACTTGCATATGTTGCATACAAAATATTTAATGTATATCAAATGGATGTCAAATCCACATTTCTCAATGGTATTCTTGATGAAGAAGTTTACATTGAATAGCTTGAAGGTTTTATTGATCTAGACAATAAGGACATGGTTTGAAAGTTACATAAAGCATTGTATGGTTTGAAACAAGCCCCTAGAGCATGGTATGAAAGATTGCATAACTATCTTATTCAGATTGGTTTTCAGAAAACTAATGCTAACAATAGCTTTTATATCAAGGAAGGACTAGATAATAAGATTGTTTTGGCAAAAATATTTGTGGATGATACTTTTTTTACAGGGAATGATGATTTATGCAAAGAATTTTTAGAGAAAATGAATAAGGAATTTGAGATGTCAATGTTTGGTGAGATTAAATTCTTTGTTGGTCTTCAAATTCAGCAAAGCAAGAATGATATCTACATCACTTAGTCTAAATACATCAAGGAGATACTCAAAAAAGTTTGGTATGGAAGATTGTAAATCACTTGGGACTCCCATGTGTATTGGAGTAAAGCTTACCAAGGATGACGAATCTAAAGAGGTAGATTAGACCTTATATAGATCAATGATTGGAAAGTTGCAGTATGAAGTTCATACAAGGCTAGATATTGCTCTTGCAGTAGGTATTGTGGCAAGATTTTTAGCAAGACCAAGAGAAAATCACATGATTTCAATTAAGAGGATCTTACAATACTTGAAAGGCATTGAAGATTATGGATTGTGGTATAAATTTGGAGGTAATATGGACTTGAAAGTGTTTACTAATGCTGATTGGGTAGGAAACATTGATGAAAAAAAGAGTACAAGTGGAGTAGCATTCATTCTTGGAAAGAGGTTGGTTTTTTGGACAAGTAAAAAGCAAAATTGTATATCCCAATCTATAGGAGAAGTAGAGTATGTTGCAGAAGTAGTGAACTATTCTAATATTGTTTGGTTCAAATAGTTATTGGAAGGCATGAAGGTTGAGATCAAAGAACCAATTGTTATGTTTTGTGAAAATACAAGTGCAATTAACATATCTAAGAATCTAGTAATGCATTGAAAAACCAAGCACATTGCAATAAAGTATCATTTTGTCAGAGAATTGGTGCAAGATAAGGAGATCAAATTGGAATATGTCCATAGAAAGGAACAAATTGCTGACATATTCACCAAGCCATTACCTAAGGATGCATTCTTGTATCTAAGAGGTAAGCTAGGGGTCATTCCCCTATCTAAAGTTCACTAAAATGAAGTTTTAGTAATGCATCAATAGGAACCAAGTTGAAGATCTTTTTAGTTGATGTAGCATAGTCATGGAAACATTGCATATGAATTAGTACTCAAGGTACATTGCTACTCATTTGGTATGTGTTGTCTTTGGCATGTGTTGTCAAAGAGGGAGAGTGTAATATCATATTTTTAAAATTTGTATTTGTTTGTGGAGATTTTTTTGTTTCAAAAGAAGCTATGTAATTCCTTCATAGAGGGAGATTACTATATTAGAAGAGTTTGTGGCATAAAATCTAAGAGGGAGAAATATTCTATCAGGAAAAAGAATAATTTTTAAATTTCATTGTGCTATGACATGTTGTGTTGCCATCAATGACAAAGAGGGAGATTTTTGGATACAATTGTTCAATTGTGTGTTGTCTTTGATGTTACACAAATGTCATATCAGTTATCAGACATAGTCTACCAAGATCAGTTGGTCAGCAAGGCAATTCTTAGTATCTATTGAGCTTAGTTGGTCAGCAAGGCAATTCTCAATATCTACTAAGCTTAGTTGGTCAACAAAGAAAATTCTAGATTCTACTGAGCATTTCTAAAAATACTCCGTGGAAATAGTTTCTACCGAGCTCACTAGGGCGTCAAAGGTTTTTGTGGTAGAAGTCAGTTTCTACCGAGCTCACAAGGTCAGCAAAGGAAAGTTAGTATTTATCGAGTTCACTTGGTCTCCAAAGGATTTTTTAGAGTTTGCAATGTTCACCGAGCTTCAGTTGGTTAACATTGGAAATCATATCTGGAGCAATGTTTACCGAACAGGGTCAACCAATGAAGGATTTCATTGTTTTGGGAAATAAAGTTTAATTATTTCATGCAATGAATGTAGCCGACTGATGTAATGATTATTGGTAATTGTAACTTGTAAATGAGACGAATGGATAATTTTTAAGGTATAAATAAAAGTTCAAGTTGTGAATTCTAAAGTATGTATGGATGAATGAGCAAGCATGCAAGTGTATTGATTGTGAAGAAGAAGGTGTGAACAAATTTTGAAGAAGGATCATATATCCTTGAGGAGCAACAAAGATTTATTCAATTAGAGAGGATCTAGTGAAGCAAAATAGAGATCTATATCAACAAATTCAGTTGCATCTCATTCAAGTCAACTCATTGTTACTTTCTCACAATTGTAGTAGTGATTTCCAAATCTCTTAACAGAGTTGGTTTAATAGCCATTTTTTAAATCCTCTAACAAGGTGGACAGTTCTATTGAATTGTTCTAAAGTCCTCTATCAAGGCCATTCCTAGTAGGGTGATTAAATCATTTAACAAGGTCACACCTAACAGTGGGTTTTGTAACCTTTAACAGGGTTGGCTCCTAATAGGGCTCACTTCAGAAGAGTGAAAATTGGTAGCTAGTTACTTGGTGGTTTTTCCCATATTGGGTTTCCACGTTAAATGTGGTGTCTCTTGTGTTTATGATATTTGTGTTATGCATGCATGTTAAATCTTTGTGAATGCTTAAAGATCAGTAATAACTTATAGTACATCTACCGAGTTACAACATTTTCTCTATGGCTATCGAGTGACAACAATAATTAGTTTTAAGACATCTAAGGGATCTATGGATTTATTTTTGTGGTAACCGATTCCACCCCCCCCACTCCATCTATATTTCCAACACAATGTACTCCCTCTTGGTCCTTGATTCTTTACAAAACCTTTTAAACAAGTTAGAGGTATATTCTCCTTCGTTATCTATTCTAAGGGTTTTACTTTTATGTCTTGAAAATTTTTTAGTTAATGCTTTGAATTCTTTAAATCGTTGTAGGATTTCTTCTGATTCCTTGCATTTTAAGAAATAAATCCATGATTTCCTAGAGAAGTCATCTATGAACAAGATATAATACTAGAATCCTTCAAGAGAAAGAACAAACATAGGTCCACATAAATATGAATTAATTAATTCTAGTACATTATTTGTTTTCCTAGTACTATCATGAAAGGGACTTCTAGTGCTTTTACCCAGAGCACACCCCTTGCAAATACCAGGGTGATCTTTATTTAATTTGGGTAATCTAGTAACCATCTTTTCCATAGTTGACAAAGTTTTAAAATTAAATTCCCTAATCTTCTATGCCATATTTTGTTTGAATCTTTAGCTTCATGAACTAGGGCTTGAATGGATCGACTAGATTTTGTATTCAACTCATACAAATATCCCTTTCTTTGCCCAATTAACTTTTCTTTCTTGATGGAAGATTTCTTAGCCCAAGTTAATACTTTTCCATCCACGAATGCAACATTGTGTCCATCATCTTCAAGTGTTGTAATTGAGGTTAGGTTTCTTTTAATCCCTGGTACATAGAGTATAACTTTAAGAAGAAGAGTATTTCCTAATTTTAGTTTCAAAGTACAATTTCCAATTCCTTCAACTGAGTGTGTAGAGTTATCACCAATGCTAACTTTACCGTTAACTTTTTTTGATAAAGAATCTAGAGTTTCTTTGTATCCCGTTATATGTCTAGAAGATCCACTGTCAATCACCCATGCTTTGTTTGAAATTTCATTCGATAGAGAGGAATATAAAACAAGGTTCTCAAGATCATAAGTATCTTCTTCTCTAATGACATTTGTACAATTTTCCTATTGTTTGGAGTTTTCAAGACAATTAGATCTACAGTGTCCAAATTTTTCACATTTGAAACACTTTATTTTAGATAGATCTTTCTTGGGCTTTCCATTCTTTTGATTTCCCTTTTTCTTCTTGAAATGCTTCTTCTTTCCCTTATAGGAGTTTGCATTAAGAACATGAAGCTCTTCATCTTCTACTTTTAGTTTCCCTCCTTTATTTATTTTTCTGGATTCCTCTTGAAGACAATCATTCTTGAGTCTGTTAAAGTCCATAAGCTGATCTCTGGCACTTATTCCTTGTGTGAATGTTTCCCACGAATTTGGCAATCCATCTATAGCCATAAGCATTAATTATGTGTCATTAATAATGGTTCCTATGCTTGATAGTTCATCTCTAATGATGGCAACTCTTAGGAAATAAGAGTTTATTGATTCTCCTTTCTTTATCTGAATGTGATCCAGTTGCCTTTTTAATGCAAGAACCCTAGTTGCATTGTTTACTTCATATGAATTTCATAATGCATTCATCATATCAAAAGTAGTTTGATGTTTCGTAAGCATAGGTACGATATCATTTTTAACTCCATCCAAGATGATTTGAATAGCTTTTCTATTTCCATTGCTCCATATGGATTTGTGAGGTTCAACTGGGGTTTGTTTGGATGCTCCATCAATGAACTGTTTTACATTGTTCTCTTCAAGAATCATTAAGATTCTAAATTTCTAGGCTTTAAAGTGTTCTTTCCCATCAAACCTGTCCTTGGGTTTGATTGTATATGCCATTGAAGATAAGAGAAAATTACTAAGAATATATAAAGTCTGATGACTAAATTTGTAGAGCCATGGATTTAATAACTTGGCTTTGATACCATGTAAAGATTCTGCTAATTCTTTGCTCTTTGGATCAAACTTTTAGTTCAGTTTGAATGGCTGAGAATGATCTTCTACATATTATAAATATTCAGATTGTTTGATGAAGTTATACTTATCTTGAATGCAGATCCAATGCTCTATTATCAATATGATAATATAGAATATCTCAAACTTATTATTTGCTGGAAGTAGGATGCTTATAGGAGCAGACTGTTGTGTGTTGTGCGTCCCATAAATTACATTCATAATTGAATATATATCCTTTCTGGAGAGTATGTCCCTCAAGGGACATAACCCTTAACTTGGCATTAATAATAATTCTTCCTAAGCATTGATTTCAAGGGACTTAGATTAGTATTTAAAAAATGAAGTATTAGTTTAGTCAAACACAAAATAAAGGAATCTTTTGGAAATTTCCAACACCTATAGGAGAAGCATAAATATGTATTAATTGCCAACCATTGGATATATTATCTATAAGAGAAGGTATGGTCTATACTGTCAAACCTATAGGGTTATCATAGTTAGAATTTTAACAAGGTGTACCTCAATTGATCATAATTGATCAAGAAAATCTGATGAAGAGAACGACATACCCAAGGAAAAGAAGCAGGAAGCCATACAAACATTGGTTAATTTACTAACAACTGGCACTCCTACCAAAGTCCTTTAGGAGCCAAGCACTGATGCAATACCATTGCAGATTTCAGCACTAGGCTCTAGATCAACAAAGGTTGCAAAGGTATTCCACTATGGTGATGCACTGTTAGATGAAGAAATAGTGATACCAAAATATGATTTTGCAAACATGAAATTAGAATAGATCAATATCATGCAAGAGGCATTGGAAAGAAAGAAGAATCAAGAGATACTCAGGAAGGAGTATAAACAAAGACAAGCACTTCAAGAGATCAAAGCCATATTTTTGGATGCCTTTAGCTTGCAAACACCTGATGAATCAAAGCCCATATTAGAACAATTGTCAAAAATTGTTGAAAACGTGACAAATGAAGACTAGGAAATGAATGTTAAACTCATGGAATGGTCTGAAAAGAAGTTTCAAGGAAAAGTCAATGAGAAGATATCTGGTGAGATAACACTATCACAAGTTGAATTAGCTAATAAAATTGAGAAAGTGAAGAAGGTACTTGAAAATATTTTCTCACTATACACAAAATTGTGTGACCCCACACTCTTCACACAAGAAACAAGCCAGAGGATTCTGATTTTGGAAAGAAACCTAAAGATATCAGGCATGCAATTGCCACAAAGCCCAACTCAGAGTGAGAAGCATTTTCATATAGTGCTTCACACACAAAAGGAATTAGATGTATTAATAGCAAAAGAGGCTAACACAAGAGCCAAGGTAGCCCACATTCAAGCTTCCCTGACCCCTCACATGGAAATATTACATAAGGAACTAGCCTATGCTAAAATAGTGCTAAAGAAAGATCCTAATCTTTCAATTTTGGACGGCTTAGTTTACCTTACAGCAGAGACAACCATCCAAATCAAATCCTTAGATGTTGTAATAGACAACTAAGATGCTTCTCTCAAAATTATAATGGAAGTTAACAAGAATTTTCTGGCTAAATACACACTCAATGTATAGACCCTTTGACATAAGTGTCAAAAAGGGGGAGATAAACATAAGGAGGAGATAAAAGCCAAGGGAGACAAATATGCAAGGGGGAGGCATATGAAAGGGGAGATAAAGTAAATAGAGAGAAGAGCAAACAAAGGGGGAGTAAATAGTAGAAAAATAGAAACAAGGCATATTAGACAAAGAGTATCAACAAGAGGCAAATCTACTATAAGTGATTTTGGATATAGAAAAGACACATTAACTCAAGGGCAGTTACAAAATTTTGAGGTATATAGTCCATTACAAAATTTTGAACAATTTTGAAGTTTTATATATATGCCAAACTATGAATGTATTATACTCAAGGGGGATTGTATTCGTCATGTATAGTTAAGCATTTTTGCCACTCATGTCAAAGGGGGAGATTGTTGATCTCAGATTGGTTTTGACAATTGAGTGTCAACAAACTTAAGATATTTACTAAGTTCATGCCAAGCTAGTAACATATGCCAAGTATAATATGTATAGATGTCAAGTTTCAATGAGTACTGAGTCACTCATGTGCCTAGCAGTTCAAGTGTCCAGTGAATAGTTGATGCTGAGCAAGTTCAAGTGCTGAGCAAGAAAAAACTATAGTAAGTGTTGAGCATTAGTATTATCAAGTACCGAGTATCACAGAATGGACCTAGTTGCTTGTGATGGCACAAACAACTATGTAAGCCATTTTTGAGTTGACTTATGGATAGATCTTGAAGCTTTGAAGATAAGATTGAATCTATTTGGATTCCCTATGTGATTAACATGCAACCAATTAAAAAAATAGAAGGAATTGAGTGGGAAAAATGAATGAATCTCAATCATAGATTCATACCTAAGATAAGATTGAATCTATTTGGATTCCCTATGTGATTAACATGCAACCAATCAAAAAAATAGAAGGAATTGAGTGGGAAAAATGAATGAATCTCAATCATAGATTCATACCTAACCCTAAGCCACTAAAGTATTTTTAAAGGGAGATGAAGCCCCATAATTCAGTGTGAGTATTAGTGAATGTGTATGCGAGGAAGTGATGCTAGTGAAGATTTGAAGGAAATGAAAGGGGTGAATTGATTAGAATCAGTTTTAAGGTGACTTAGAAGTGTGAAAGAATTGCATAATCAGTTTGCAGACTAGAGGAGAAAACTATACAACATTGCTACAATAGATCAAGATGATCAAGATGGATAGAATTGTGATATGAAATCAATAAGGAAAAGTTGTAAGTGTATTAGATGAAACATTCTACTGTTATTTTCTAACAACTGTATCAGTAGGGTGAAATCTTTGGACTAAGGTTGACTTAACAGTCATTATAAAATCCTTTAACAGGGTGACATTCTAAGTGAGTGTTCTAAAGTCCTTTAGCTAGGTACACTTTTAGCAGGGTGTTAAAATCCTTTAATAGGGTGGGATCTAACAATCTTTTGTAAGCCTTTAATAGGGCAGATCATGAAAATGGTCAAACTATGTAACCTTAATAGGTAAACTTTATTGTTGCAGTAGTGAAGAATTGTGGGTGTCATTCCCACCCAAATTTTACGTTCTCATTGGAGAGTTTCTAAGTAATCATATCTAGTGTCAAGTGTTTATGTGGATGCATTTACTTTACATGTTATTTCAATATGTTTGTGCATGCATTTTTTTAAAAGTTAAAAGTTTTATTGGTTAAAGATTAGTACTTCTGATTCACCCCCCCCAGAAGTATACATTTCCCATTTGTATTTCCAACAAAAGCCTCTAGGGTGTGAGGCATAGGCTTACTAGCCTTGGTCCTATAGAGCCAAAATTGCAAAGGTTCACATCCTATTTTGGTGGGACCTATCAGTTGGAAAATTGCTACTAGGTATTCCCAGAATTGGATTATCATTCCATAGGAAACCTAGTCTGTCAATTTGGGCACCAACAAGGTTTCCATGTCAAATATTAGTGTCTCATGTGTTCGTGTTATTTACTTACTGCTTCATCTTTATGCAACTATGTTACTAAAGGTTAACACACATTAATATCTTGAGATTTCTTTGTTAACCAAGTTACAGTGAATATCTAGTTCTAACTGAGTTGTGAAAGGATTTAAGTTAATAAGAAGTTTGTATTGTCATCCGAGGGATTTGGAAATTTTTTGGTGGTAAATGATTAACCCATTCCCTCTCAGTTACTCCTTTTATATTTACAATAGGAAGGTCCTAATTTCAAAAGGGAGAACTAATCAGTTTGGTGTGGTAGGATAAAACTCTATCTTTGAGGTATGGATGAGAAATATTAGAATAATGTAGTTACAAGATATATTGTTTCTGCTAAAACCCTTGATGTAGATCAATTGTGAGCATAAGAGGAGTATACAATTACCATGGGGGCTATAATTAACACACTTTGTGATGCAAAATAAGTCAATGTCTAAGACCTAGAGACCGCTCATGACATGTGGAAAAAAGTGGAGAGATTCTATGCAGGAGACTCACATATGGAGAAGGCTAAGGTAGATAGCTAGAAAGGGAAGTTTGATGAAATGAGGATGATGAAGAATGAGAAAATTGAGCTATAAAATCATAGGATCAAATATATTTTCACTACTATAAGAAGTGTTGGATTTAATCTTGAGGAAGAGGATGTGGTAAGTAAAATAGTTAGAATTCTATTACCTAAGTATTCTATTAGAGTCTCAACTATTCAAGAAGTCATATCTTTTAATTTGGATGCATTGATAGGTGAATTGACTTCTTTTGGGTTAAGTAAATTTGATAATAGTATGCCTAAGATAGGAGTTGCATTTAAGGTATTTATGACTCTTGTACATGAAATAAGAGGAAATAATAATATTAGTTCATCTACTTATTATTCTAATGTCTCTGAATCTATTCCGACTAATTAAAAAGAATAAGAAGATTTAGAAGTGTTTCTTTCTAGAATATTACCTAGAGAAAGTGGTAAATATAAAGGTATACTAATTTTGAAGTACTTTTCATGCAAGAAGATTGAATATCTCTCTTTTAGGTTCCTTTAGAAGGAAAAGAAGTGAAATAATATAAAACACAAGGAGAACAAGAAGAATGCATGTTGTCTTGTAGAAGAAGGTGTTATTGATGAGGAGTCCAATGGAAGGAAAGAATAAGAGATTGTGTTTGTTTTAGTAAAAGAAGACTCCTTTGATTGGTTTCCAATTTGAGTCACAATGGCGATTGGATAACTAACAATGGTTTCTTATATCACATGATTAGTGATAAAATCATGTTAATCATAATGGAAGAATGTGATCGAGGATCAGTAAAGATTGGAAACAATAGTCCCCATGTTGTGAAAGGTAAACGTTTAATTATCTTGAATAATAAAACAAATAGTGATAATATTTAATGGGTTAAATATTTGAAACATAATTTTTTAAGTGTTTATCCATTAAATAACAAAGGATATAGATTGGACTTCATTGAAGGAATGTGTAGGATCATTAAAAAATTAGGACATGTGATTGCTATCATGAACAAAATAGAGGTAACTTATTCCATCTAAATGTTAAAAGTAGTCTAATTGCCAGTGTTGAGGATTGTTGGTTATGACATAAGAGATTCTATCTTGTTAGCCTTGGTAGTACAATCAAAGTAAGTAAGATGAAATTAGTAAGAGGATTTCCTACACTAGTGAAACCAAACAATGTAATGTGTAAAAATGTTAGCTTGGGAAGTTAACCAATTCTAGTTTCATCACTAAAAACCATTCATCTAAAGGAACCCTAGACATAGTACATACTAATATATATGGTCCAATAGGAACTAAAATCTCTTATGGGGATAAGTATTTCATACTATTTGTAGATGATTTCTCCAAACTAATGTGTGTTCTCTTTATGAGAAGTAAATCTAAATCTTTCTACATGTTTAAGATATTCAAAGCTAGAGTAGAAAGGGAGAATGATAAGAGGTTTAAATGTCTTAGGCTAGATAGGGGAGGTGAATTTACTTCACATGAGTCTAGTGTATACTGTGAAGAAAAAGCTATCATTAGGAAGATGTTATCTCCCAGGACACCTCAAACAAATGGTATTGCTAAAAGGAGAAATAGGTCAATAATCAATTGTGCAAGAATGTTATGTTACAAAAATGTGTTTCTTATAATTTTAATAGAAAAGAAATGAGTTTTTTAGTATACACATTGAACATAGTGCAATGAAAGAAAGGTATGAATAAAACACCCTATGAATTTTGATATTGTTGATCACCCCATTTGAGTTATTTAAAAGTGTTTGAAGTAGATGCTACATAAAGATAGATGATCATTAAGGAAAGTTTTATTCAAGAAGTAATTAAGGGATATTACTATATTCCTAGGGTATTACACTAAGATCAAATCCTACTAGTGTTTCAATAAGAGAAAAAATAAGATGGTAGAGATGTAATGCCTTGCCCGAACATACTTGGAACAAGGATTCAATACAAGCCAAGATTTTTTTTTACAAGTATGAATGCACATGACAACATCATATAGGGGTCACAAAGATCACAATGGTAGACTTCACCAACAATCCCAACAACCAACAGATCTCCAAATGCCACAACTAACCAAAATGACAACCACGAAAGAATGCAAATGATTTCAAATCTAGAACATTCCAAAATCAAAATCCTAAACCAAGGGATACAAGAACATTGTAAATGTTGGTGTAAATAAGTACTTACTATTTACACTTTACTTAGGTTAATGCATTATTTTATTATATTGCATTATTATATTATTTCTTAGGTGAGACACTTAGGAGTTTGCATACTCTTATGAGTTGTCATGTTGTCAACATTGGAGTAAGCAACTCTAATTCAGCATATGGTGTCTACAACACTAGAGTTTGCATAATTAATTGAGTTGTCATGTAGACAACATAGTTATTTGCACTCCCAATTTAGCACATGGTGTCTACAACATATTTTTTCATTCTACACCTTTGTAGGCTTATCCACTCATCATCACACTTACTCTTATGCTTAATGGAGGATAACCTATATCTAGTGGGCATGTGCCTAGTTGTATGACTTATCATGTTGCCAATTCCTATACATTCTAGAAGCATTCCAAAAGCCTTTATATACAAGCACTCCTAGTGTACTTTCATATCATTTCATATCAATAAAATATTGAATGAATATATTGTCATTCTGATCATACTCTCTTTGGTCTACTATTGTGCTTGTGTTTGACTTCCTTGGTCTTGGGTGAATTCTTTCCTAAGGAAAAGTCTTACATGGTATCAGAGCTGTGAGAGATTCTCTTTACATAGTCATTTGAGACCAATCTTGCTTCACCTCTTGGAGGACAACTTTGATCCAAAGATCCAGAGAATCCACAAAAATTGGGAACATCTAGAGCTAAAGCAGACCTCACCACTATGTCTAATACATTAATTCGATGAAAATTGGCTATAAATATGCCTATGCTAGGCCAAAGTCAATTTTGAGGAATTTTTTTTACAAACCGACACCCGAAGGCCCTATTTGTAGAATTAGTATAATCATTTCAGATCTGCATATTTTATCATTTGAATCTCTTCTATTTTTTTTGGATCTGCATTATTTTTTGAATTTTTTATTGGCCATTAGGCCAGTAGGAGAGATTTATTGTAAGTAAAGATTGGAGCTTGCTGTTGCAAATCAGATATTTGCATCACATTCAAAAGGTCAAAAAACTCCCAAATTGGACTTTGTTTCATCCAAATCAGACATTTGAGGCAGAATCTAGAGCCATTTTTTTTTTGGAGGCATGACAACAATGATTCAGGAAAAATAACAATAGAGGTGATTTTCAAACAAAGATATCTCCCTCATACGGATTCCTTTTTGCAAGCAATTTTCTTTTTTTTTGGGTAGAATTTTGTGATCTACACATTGGTGTAGGTGGTTTGAGATCTTTGTTCCTAAATTTTTTTGTAACTCGCAAATCCCAATTTTAGCACTTCAAATGCTTAGTATGGGCTCATTTGGACACATAATCAGGTTCCTTTTTTTTGAAAGTTCATAATTTTTTTTCTACTTTCTAGATTTGCAATTAGATTATAGGTTCTATGGATAGAAATACTACTTTCAAAAATAGGCCCTAAATTGGCGAGTGGCTATAGGGTGCCCAAATCATACATTGGGGGGGGTTAATTGCTTATTTCTTCATTTTGGGGGGTGTATATATATATTGATCTCATGGAGGAGTTTTCTTTCACATGTCAATTTGGAATTATACCACCATTGACAAAAAGGAACTATAATAATGGAGTGCTCTAGTCATTGATCATCTAAGAAGTGAGCATAAGGAAGTATTTTCTTATTTATGTTCCAACAAACTTATCTCTGACATTGAAGAACAACCACCTATTCACAGACTCTGGGATATTATTATACTAAATATGAGTTTTGATACTAAGAATGTCATTAATAAGCTCATTCACCCGTATGATATGTGGATAGATCTTTGGAAAAAATATGGAGATCCCACAATTCCTCCTTTTCCAGATGACATTCTATCTATTGTTGCTTCAGTATTGGTTCCTTCCACTCCATATGAGATCACACCTCTTGATGCTCCTATTGCTACTACTGATCCAGTTCCAGCCATAGATGCTTCTAATTTAGTGCAATAGGAAACACTATGTCTTCCTACTTTAGCTTCATGGGATGACTTCCTTTCAGATATTGCAGGCTTGTTGCGAAGACTACCTCATGCATTATGGAAATTGATCGTGACCAGCAATATTGCTTTAACAACTTCAAATATTTGGGGTCCTATTGATAGATACAAGGAGAGATCACAACATTATCAAACTCTACATGCACATATTGCCATAGTGATAGGTCCAGCACAACAGGGTACACCTAGTCTTCCAACTCCACCATTAATGGATGACTTCTTGATACATATTTCAAGTTTGTTTGTGGAGTCATACACAATAGATTTCGGGAACATCATTGATAATATACATCTTCTCTTTGATGGAGAATATCCTTCTTCAATTGATGTGAGGGCTCACTTTGACCCTCCTATCCATTCTCTACATGATCAGTCTTCTTAGGTTGATGTGATTGTGGATCCTTATGTACAATAGTTGTAGGAGGTCTCTTTATCATCTGAGGAGATAGTATGTTCTTTGGGATAGGTTATACATTCATCCTTGATAGAGATAATTGAGAAGGTTTCAGAGGCATCAATGATCATCAAGATTCTTTCCATACACAATGGAAGTATCTCATTTGTACCTATGGTATTTTTTCTTCCAAAGGGGAGGAACACTATTTTGTAGTCATGGATCAGCTTCTACATCAAAGAATCTATCACTGATTGAAATTCTTCATTTGGGGGGAGAAACTATCTTGTCTCTCTTCTTCTTCTCTCTTCTGGGAGGGACCTTTTCCTCTTTTGGGATAGTGTTCTTCTCACATTTTTCTATTGTATATACTTGATGTATGTCATAATGGGGGGGTCTTGATTACTCCATCCATCCATGCATCTAGTTTTTTCATCTCTCTTTTTGGGGGAGGGTTTTTCCTATGAGGTTCTCCCTCTTTCCCTACTTTATGAGAGATTGCATTTCATTATGTACATGGGTACCTAACATGGCCTAGTAGCCGAGACCCATCATGAATTTCATTCTAGCTTGTATAAGCTTAAGTGCATTACCCTAAGTTGCACTTAAGGGGGGGTGTTGGTTTAAATAAGTATTTACTATTTATACTTTACTTAAGTTTACTTAGGTTAATGCATTATTTTATTATTTTTTAGGTGAGACACTTAGGAGTTTGTGTACTCTTATGAGTTTTCATGTTGTCAACATTAGAGTAAGCAACTCTATTTTAGCACATGGTGTCTACAACATTGGAGTTTGTATAATTAACTAAGTTGTCACGTAAACAACACAGTTATTCGCACTCCTAATTTAACACATGTTGTCTACAAGATATTTTTGCATGCTACACCTTTGTAGGCTTATCCTCTCATCATTGCACTTAATCTTGTGATTAATGGAGGATAATCCATATCTAGTGGACATGTGCCTAGTTGTATGACTTATCATGTTGCTAATTCCTATGCATTCTAGAAGCATTCCAGAGGCCTTTATATACAGGCACTCCTAGTGTTATATCATCATTCTGATCATACTCTCTTTGGTCTACTATTGTGCTTGTGTTTGAGTTCCTTGGTCTTGGGAAAATTCTATTCTAAGGCAAATTCTTATAGTAAAGGGTATCCAAAATACCTAAAAAAACTTTTAGGAAAACCAAAAAGTGTCTGTTGTCTGACTAGACAAGTTTTTCCAGAACCTAGGCGATACTTTAAATCAGCACAGTATGATACTTTCCAGTATCGTACGACCTTTCTAAAGGAGTGCGATAGAATAGGGGTTTGGGCAACACTTCTCATGAAGGCATGTGATAATTTTCTAGTATCATATGACCTTTCTTCAAGAGGCATGTGATACAACATAGTGTTGCATGATAGAGTTTACAAGGGTGTGTGATACTTTCCAGTATCACATGATTCTTCTCCTTTGAGCATGCGATACTTTAATGTATCACCCAATGCTAATGCATGGTCACACAATAAAAGAAAGAATTACTCTGAGGACCCAAAAAAAGGATAAAATAGGAAATCAAACCTCCACACTAGGGAGTACTAGATCCACAGTTGAGGTATAGGCACTCAAACACAATAGCTACTAGACAAATATGCATGTAACCATATAATATAGTAGTGAAGGGAAATACCTGAAAGCAACATCACAATGTACTAAAATAAAAAAGTAAGTATACGGTTCCTCCTAATGATTAATAGCATCATGAGACCATCATGGGTCTTAGCCATCCCCATGCGTAACATCCCAAACCACCAACTAGATCATCAGAGTTATCTTATGAGGATGTCACTACTAAAACATGCTACAACATAAGAATAAGGAAATCTAACATGCTAGAAGTAAAACAGAAGATAATCCTACAAATCAAACTCATCATTTAACATATGTTGAACATCATACGAATACGAAGTCTAACATGCTAAACCAAAGCAATAGATACTCCAATGAAGAAATTCACATCATCTAATCATATGCTAAACATTATAATATAGGAATATGTCAAATAAACTAACATCATCTAAGCATGATATCCAAGAATTCCAATGGAAGCATAAATCACAAGAAAGTATACTCTAGAAGCCGAAGTACCAAGTGAAAACATCCAACAATGGTCACATTAGGATAAAATACCATGTCTGTACATCAGTCCCTAACAATGGTGAAGGTAGCTATGCCTCCCAACCACATGGAACCCATAGGTTCTCTCCCACCATGCTAATGGAGATAATGATCCGATCACAAACACACATAACATAAACATCCATGGCTATCATTCACGCTAGACAATAATGAAGACTAAAACCAAGAGCATGAAATAATGCAAGTATAATAGGTCCTGGTCAAAAACTCAATGGGCTACTATTTAGGGGTTGGCATCATGGAGAGTCACTTGGCATCAACAAGCCCAAGCTTGTATTGGTAGCTCAGACTTCCCAAGGAAGGAGCACATCCTGAACCTTTTTATTATCTTAAGTTTTATTACCACTCACACATTTTATTTAGTTATCACTTTAAAACTTCCTCTTCCAACCTATGGCACCATGATCACCAAGTTTTGAGATACAAGCCCCCTCCTTATGCTGCCCTACCCTACCCATGCTCATCCAACGATGAGTGCTCATAGGCATGCAGATTCCCAACCCAACCCCAATGATCATAACTCCTAGAAGTATGATAGAATATTGAGCCTTGCAAGTTACCCGATAAATGTACATGCACATACTCGTGTGTGGAAACTACCATCAAGAAGATCATAACACAAGGATTGGATGAGAACACAAGCAAAATATCACTCAACCAAAATAACTCAGGAGGATAGATTCTACACAAATCTCAATGACTAATAAAACCATACATCATGAAATCACTCAACTGGCCTCAATCTGGGAGTATGGATTCTACACAAATCCCAATGATGCAACAAGACCAAACATCATGAACTCACTCAACTGGCCTCAATTCGAGAGTATGGACTCTACATGAATCCTAGTTTCCACAAAACAATAACAAGGGTCCAAAAGAAACAATATCACTAGGTATAAAATCACTCAACCGAACACAAAGTTAGGAGTATGGATGCAACACACATCCCAATGCAAATATAAAAGTGAAACAATGGTCTGACTAACATCCTATGGATAATCCAAGTCCACGACCAACATTATGCCAAGAAAACCCAAGAGAATAGGGCGACACACAAATCGAGGTAAAAACCCCAAAAACTAGAAAACTTGAAAATTAAAACCCATTTGGTATTTGAGTACAAAAACTCTAAAAATCCAATGGAATTTGGGTTCAAACACCATATGCAAAAATGGCTAGCATAATGGTGTGAAACCCCAAAGTCCCATCCTGAAACAGGGAAAATGTTCATACCTGACCAACTGGGCAGAACCAAGAAACATAAACAAAGGGGAACACTAGTTCTCAACCTCCTAAAAAATGACAACCAAAAATAGAAGCTAAAAAAAAGAAAATAAAATAAAATGGGAGAGTCCTACCTCATAGCCAAAAGGGTGAAATGGGAATCTAAACCATAAAACAAAAATCCTATAGAAATAGCCTAGAATCACAGCAATCCTAGGTCTCCTCATGCTGGATCCAACGAGACCAACCTCACGACAATCCCACGCTTGTAGCTCCCACAAGGAACAAAATAATATTTCCTCATGAAGAGGATTTTGGGTTTTACTCTCAAACTTTCTAATTCAAAAGTGAGAAGTGAGGAATTTAAATTCCTTTTTCAATACTTATTCACTTTTTGAGTGAATAATCGATTAGGGAAAATAACTAGCCAACCTAGTTAAACCTCGAATTGACCCAAACAAAAATAGGTTATTCCTATTAAGAGGAATTCATCTATGGAAAAGCTACCAAAAACTAAAAATTAATTAAATAAAGCCCGAAAACCCAAAAACACTAGAATTTCCTTAACAACTTTTGCAACAATGTGAAACACTAAATGCACAAACATGCTTACTAGTCTAATTACATAATGCAAATGAGCTCAAACTTAATAATCACCAAATGGTTTAATTAAAAAATTAAAATAAGGATACATCGACCATACAGGGGTGACATTGGTGAAATATGAATAGTTGAATCACTAAGTCTATGTGCCACTTCCAGCGATATAAATCCTATACACTAAACAACATGATCAAGTGCAACTGCATATAATAACTTAGCTGCATTAAATCACCTAATTTAACCATTTATTTAATTATATTAAAATAATCCATATACATCACTGACGTTCACATAAACATAGCATTAAATCCATCACATAACATAATCAAAGATATGTCTAGATACTGGATAATTAGATATCATCATAAAACATATTGTCATCTCAAAATGGCATCATCATGCAATGTGATCAATTGAATAACATACTAGTCTAACATCCATGATACTCAAATCAAAGTATAACATCTAACCCTCAGGTTATCTCAAATGTAAAACATAACATGGGTATCAAGTATCTCTCAGATCAAAATATAACAAGGTAAATATCTGCAACACATAACCAATGAATCCAACGTGGATAATCCATTTCTAATTATTTAAGCATTTAATAATGGTTGTTTAAACAACATGAAAAGGGCACTTAAAACATAGTCATATACATGATTAACCACTATTGTAGGAACCTAGTCCAATGTAGTAGGGTAATAGTACATAGTGCAATCTCTGCACACATCTTAGGGTAATCGTGGAACAACATCATGATACCACATTGATCCTGGTAACCACTAGCACAAACCTTAGTGAACCATAAATCACATCATAATCTCATATATCAACCATAAGCATAATCAAAGCAACTAATATAGTAACACAAATCCAATCGCCTCAAGGGTTTAGACCACTCGTAGTCCCAATCACAATCCCTTCTCAAGGAGAGATCAACAAGGTTACATCCATCAGGATCACTTACAGAAGTCAAATGGGAGAGGCACCACAAGAGACTAAAAACATCAAAATTCATGGATACTCTAAGAAGAATGAAGAATCCAACAAAAGAGAACTATAATATTATCATGTATTTGTTTACACACAACTAGTTGAATAGATTCTACAACAGAATTGATGGAAGAATAGACAAATGCACAAGAGTTGATCCAAGTAGTTGAATTTTCTTCCAGAGGAGAATTGATATTACCAAGGAATGTCAAGCTAACTCACTCCGCATGTCAAATTATTGGTGATAAAAATGTTGGTGTATTGACTAGAATAAAGGCAAGAGGAAGTACTTATTTTCTATCTGAATTGGAACCAAAGATAGTAAAAGATACATTAAAGGATGAAGATTGCATCAAATCCATGAAAGAGGAAATGGAACAGACCATTAAGACAAATTAGACCTAGACATTAATTCCTAGTCTAGTGGGTTTTCAAAAACAATATGGATGGGACATGTGAGGTGGTCATAAATAAGGAAAGATTATTTTTCATATAATTGGAAGTGTTTCTTGCTAGGAGATTACCTATTGGAAGTGGCAAATACAAAGGTATACTACCTTTGAAGTGATTTTCGTGCAAGAAGATTATAAATCTTGATTTTAGATACCCTAACAAGGCAAAGAAGGAAAATGATAGAAAAATAAGGAGAACTTAAAGAAGGCATGATATCTTGAAGAAGGTGTTACAAATGAGGAACCCTGATAGAAGAGAAGAAGAAGAGATTGTCTTTTTTGTAGTAAAAGAATATCCCTGTAATGGTGATAAAGTAGTCTCAAAGATCCTCGGGCCCCTTCTTGTACTTGGGATTCTTTCGTGATAATAGACACAAATTGTTGTGAATAAAATCAAAGTCTTCTACTTATTTTGTAATCAATTAATTATGTTTAGCTAAGTTGATAAAGGAGTAAGTCTCCAATTCTTCTCAGTTGCTAAAGAGCTCACAACCTAGAGAGAAATTAAAAGAATACAAGAACAAAGGTAAATTCAAGGAATCAAGAGCGTTAACTTTAAGAAATTAACTTTTAAGTCAAATTTTAAAAACTTACTTGGGATAGGACCTTTATGGAAAGGGTTTGGAGGTACATATAGTCTTCCCTGTGAAGGCATCACCATCTAATGCCATCCATCATGCTTTGGTTTGCTATAGCAACTGGGTGGTGATCATTTCTTGAGACGAAGGCAAAAAATCTAGTCCTCACATTAACCCAAAAATTAGGATCTTGGAAGATTTTAGTTGGTGCCTTCTTATACCCATTTGAAACCTCTACATCTCTAAATGATACCATTCATATTGGAAGGTAAAGTGCTTCTAAATTATAGTACCTATGGGATAATGTAATACAATTGAACACTATCAAATATCAATAGACAAGCAATGGATAATATAAGTACAAACATTTGAGACACACTATAGTACCTCAGGGATAGAGTGTATCCAAGGAGGTGCAAAGATGTGGTCATCTTATTCCATATATGATGAATAATTTCTTACACATTTTTCTAAAAGATGTTTTGAGGATCATTCTCTCTCCATTATATGACCTGGGGTATGAGATATGAATAATAATCATCATTAGTAATTATGTCAATTTAAATTTTATAATCTAGGTATCTCTTAAATAAACAATGGTAGAAGGATGTAGAACTTACCGTTTCAATCTTTTTCAACATAGTGTCCATGGAATCATAAATATCCAAAATGCATAGTTCATTAATGTCTATAAAGAAAAGTGATTCCAAGATTGTATCAGTGAATTCTAACACATAATCCACACAAACCCATAAATTATCATCTAGTATCATTTCTTTTAGTTTTTGGCCCCTTGTTCTATAGGAATTCTTTCAAATACCTCATTTTCCATTTGTGCCAATGCATTCTTTATCCTCACAAGTTGTCTCAAGATGACTGTATGAGAGGCAATGTGGGTTTCAACAACCTAAGAACATGTTAAACTCAAGTTAGTAACACATTTAAATAAGTTATGTAAACAACATGAAAAATAATATTATCTAATGCAATAATATAAAAATTAAGTTTTAAATTTATAAATTTAGCTTCAATAATTCCAAGTTCAAGAAATTTCTAAAAATTTCTCATGCCATGTGGTAATTCGTGACAAACATTTAAATATCTTCAGTCTCCACCTAGTCTATTTGGGTGCCAATTGCTTTCATCACCAAATTGAGAGAGTGGATTGTGCATAATGTCCAAAAGATATGGTCATATATACTCTATCAATATCCCTAAAGCATTGCATACTTTTGCATTGTCTATGACCACTTGTACAATATTATCAACACCCATTAACTCTATGACATCAATGAGAATGTGGGAAATACATTCTACATCTTTAACTCTCCCTTCATAATAAATTTCCTTTAGGAACATTGCCCCCTTGGGGCATTAAATGATAACATTGACCAATGGATAGTTTTTACAATCGTTCCATCCATCCAAAATAATAAACAAACCCATTTGAGCCCAAAAATCTCTTATTGGTTGAAGTTGAGCCTCTACATGTTTTCTCTCAACATGAAATATGGTGGTGTAGATGCTTAAAATCATCCCAAATGCTATATTAATTTATTTAATATTTTCTTTGACATTATAATTGATTATTAATTAATTAATTATATTTTTCATATTCTTCTACTTATTTAATTAAATAGGTTCACTTTCCTAATGTATTTAAATTTAATTTAAATGCATCCCCTCTAATGTATAAAATTTATTTAATGCATAGTGCTCCATAAATCTCCTTTTAAATAAATCCCAATTTATTTAATTACCTCCACTTTATTAAATTCTTCAATCATGTGATTAAGTTAAATCCTATTTAATTTAATCCTAATCCCATCCTAAAACTTAGTCTACTCCCATACTCTCATCCTTCTAAGCCTATCCATTAGTTAATCCCACTTAATTAATCCTAAACACCTTTCTAAACACCTTTTAGTCCCTAAGTGTTTGCTCACACATGCATGAGCAACTCAAGATCCAAGAAAGCCTCCCTTTTATTATTTTATTCAAAATTCTCTTACACTCTTGCACACTTGTCCCCCTTTCCTTTCTCCAAGGTTGCTCACACATGTGAGAAAACCTTGAGCCATCTCTTTCACTGAAAAGGCTAATGTTGACCTTTGCATGGCTTGTCCGCTTAGCTCATGTGTCTCCCTTGTGGCACCTATGTGGATACCACATAGATGCCACCTCCCCAAGGCATCTCTCAAGCCTATAAATAGAGCCCTTGTCTCAAGTATTTCTCATCTCCTCCATTTGCGTTGTTATCATGCTTGTTTAAGCTTAGAGTTTTTTGGAGATTATTGCCAACCCTTTGGTAGATGTTAGATTTCTTTCATTTGATCTTGTATTTTCATTTAGTATTGTATCATTACATTTTTTTGTGGCATTCACTTTCACATCCTTGAATACTTTCAAGCATGGTTGCTTCCTTAACTATTGCATGAAGTGTTCTTCACTCATTTTTAGCATAGGTTAATTACTTCATCTTCATATTTTTATTATCATGGGATTCATCCATAGTTGTGTTTGAGGAGAGCACATCCACATCCCTCACTATTGAGCACACCAAAAAGGCCTCTTATGTGCACCCTTTTTGAGCTGCTTTGAGGTTGCATGAGGATTCTAATCTTTTGGTTGCATAGTTTTAAAACTCAAGTAGGATTAGTGGTTTTCCAATCTTATTTGAATCTTTGATATACACATGCTACTAATGTTTACTTGTTTATGTGTGCTCCCAATAGGTAAGGTTTTCTTGCATATAGGTGATGTGAAACTTTTTAGAGCCACATACTTTGTAACTAGAAGGTGCTTCATTTATTGCTTGCACCATCTCCCTCCAATAAGGTGTTCAAACTAAATTGAATGTAACATCATTTGCAATTAAACAATGTCCGAATCTATGATCAACAATATCCCTCAATTTATTTTGGAATGCCCTATCTAATGAGCTTGTCTTGAGGGCGAGTAGAGTTCGATCTACAAATTCATCACCCATAGATGACATAGAAAAAAAAGATGTGTACTAGTGCTTGGTTGATTGGGTGGTGGTGTTGGTTTTTTTTTTTGTTTGGAAGCACTACATTTTTCTTTAGAAAGTTAACTATTTGCATCTTCTTTCTCTTTTTCTAAGGATGTTATTTGTGCAGCTGGTAATCCCTTATTATCTTCCTTGCAAGCCTTGCACATGTTAATTCCTTGACCCCCATAACCCAAAAAAAATATAGTTTCACTTGGGAACATGATCTTCTATATTGTAAATGGCAATAACTACATTTTTAAATGTATGCCCCTCTCCCAAGACTTTGTGTAATTATTGTTTTCTGTCTCCATAAAGGAGATCCCTTATCATTTTTGAATTTTAGTGAATCCACGCACCCACTAAGCCTTGATGACTCATTTTATGATTATTACAATTTGGAAAAAAATTAAAGAAAGTCATGCTTCAACACTTATATGAAAACTTGAAAAAAATTAAAAGTTTTGAAAAATTTGAAATAAATAAATAATATATGAAAGAAATAAATAAAATGGTTTAAATGCATACCTTAATCACTTCTCACAAGATATTTGCATCTCCATAATCAATCTCCTTTGAATCCTAGTACTTCACTTCAAACTTGCAATGATGGCAGAGAAAAATAAAGAGTAAATATGAGGTGAAATGTATTTGGGGTTTTAATAAAAGGGTCATTTTGAGGATTAGGAGGCAAAAATATATATTAGAAAAATTCATATTTCATAAGTTGGCCCCAATAAGTAACAAGACTTTCCCGTGCATTCTCATTTTGGATCTAGACAGATCTGTCCAGATTTGCTGAGGGTCCTTGTTTTGGACGACAGATCCATCTAGATCCATGGGCCACAAATTTAGATAGATCCAAATTCTAAAACAATGACCCTACCCAAATCCAAATGGATCCAAATATAAATATGAATCCAAATCAAACTTGAACTTGGATCTGACCTTCTGAACAAAAATCCAATAACTAAGTAAAAATTCACATATGTTTATACCCATATATACATATATATGGTGCTACATTTACAAGTATATATATGTAGCTACATATATATAAATATATATTTATATGTGGTATAGTATTTATTCATGTATAGTCCTAAAAAGTTAGAACCCATTTATTTGGAAAATTGAGAACCTAGTGGGCCCCATTTAGTAATTTACTAGATTTTGGGTGTGTTTATTCACAATTTTCTCACCTATCTTCTTATTTCTCCCTAAAATCTCCTCAAACTGCCCTAATTCCAAAACCACTTCTCAAAATTTTCCTTCTTAGGTATGCGTTAACTTATGTCAACCTATACCTCAAGAGGTGACTTTTAGATGGTCTCCAGGACCAATGCCAAGGTGATTTATTTTTCCTTCCTAGTACATCCAACCTTCATGAATTTGGACTATGAAATCACTGTAAAAGAAGATGTCTTACCCTCATTTTAACATTCATCAATTGCAATACATAAAATTCCAAGAAATCATCTACTCTCAAGTAATCAATTCCAAGGTGCATTCATGATCTTTTTGGTGACTATAAGTAAGAAAGAAAGGATTTGGCTCCAAGATTTGAAGGTTATCATCCATTCAAGATCTCCAAGTCCTTATCCATCTAGTCAAAGGAAAATATTCTATTAATTTTATGAATTTCTATCTCGTGAAAGATTAGTAGAGGAATTATTATTTGAGAAAGAAGACCCACATCCATTTTCCTTTCCTCTCCCTCTCCATCTAAACTACCAAGAATACATACATTCATGATCTAGTATTCAATAGGTATAAATCAACCATATTTCTGAGGAAATCCTTGACTCAAGAAAACAACATTAAAGAAGGCATTCTTAGATCTTATAATATATAAAATATTCATATCCGTCCATGAATATTTGACAAGTAACGTGAATACATACATTTGTCTTGTTTTTTATGCTTTACTTATTTCATTACAAGACTAACTATTATATAGGGTCTTGAACAAGACAAGCCCCCTCCACCAATAATTTATCAATTTTATTGTGTGTGAAATCAAGTGACAATGCTATAGATTCAAATTTTTGAATTTGTAGAACTAGACATGGATACAAAATGGAACCTCTCAATTTTAGCATCACTAGGTGTTAGTAAACTAAGTTTACATATACCCAATATAGATTGAATTGAATTGACTTATACCTCAAAGTCAAATCATTCCTAGTACCTCTATATTTTTATAGTTGGATGGTTCAATCTTTAGGGTCTCAAATCTAGAACAATTTCTAGTTCTGATGAATTCTAGTAGGGTTTCTATAGTTATGAAGTTTCTTCCACTACTAACCCTTAAGATGAGTACATCTCCATTCTTTTTAATCCATAGAACTTACTCGATACATTAGATTTTATCTATCTTTTATTATTATTGCATACATGTTTTCTTTACTTTATATTACATATACATTGCATTTATATTCATATAGAGAAGACTCTAAAGTCACATCCTTTAGCTAGATGTAGCATTTGTTCCCCTTCATCATTTTGGGTTGTGCAAATCGGATTTGGCTTGAGAATAAAATTTTAGAGACCTTCCAATGTATGTAGAAAGTTGAGAACTATCATTGATCACCATTTTCTACATTACAATTCCTTTTAGTTTGGTTCTCTATTTTATGGGATTCATATTTTTATTAATATCTGTGGTGTAGTGGTATTCTCTTCATGATACTTTTTTATAAGGGTCTTGGTAGTTGGTATCCTCATGGAAGAATTAGCTTATATATGCTCTCTCTCTCTCTCTCTCTCACACACACACACACACACACACACACACACACACACACACACACACACACACACGAGGTTCATATTTCTTTATTGATAAACATTGGAATCCCATTAGTGGTGCATTTATGATATTACTTATTGTTTCAATTGTAGTAATATAAGGATTTTATTTTCATTCTACTCTAATTATCTACTGGGAAAGTATGTGTGACTATATTCTAGTACTATCTATGTAACATTTTGGATACATTTAGCTATATAGTTTTGGTGACAATGACATATATCATTTATTGTATTTAGTTTATACATATTGAGTATGGAATAATAAGGTTTTATTTTGAGTTATTAATATGATCTTATTCCTCCAAGGTTTTGATTTGATAACTATTTATATATCATTGTTGGGTTGATTTATTCCTCCATTGGATTGTCAATTTAAGCCCATTGATTCAAGTTCTTAGAAAGTATTTACTTGTTTCTTTGGATACATGTAGGATAATTATTTTATATATGTTTGTGTACATCCCTTGGTGTGTGTGTGTGGGGGGGGGGGGGGGGGAGAAAATGATAAAGCTTGATTGAAATGTGTAAATATAAGACTTCCACTTGCCACTAACATTCAATACAAGAGAAAGAGGGCCTTCCAAAAATAATTCTCAATATAACTGAAGTTAGATTAGCAAGACCCAAATAGGATGAATGGATTCTAATAATAAACCTAAGTTATATCAAGCAAGTATAAAAAATGTCCTCCTTCATTCAATGTTAATTAACTTTAACATGTGCAATGTGAATGCACATTTAGCTAGTTGATTTAATGATAAGAGCAATATAGATCTAGGCACTAAATATATGTAATCATCCCAAGTAAATAACTCCATTCTAAGAGATAAAATAAAGGGTGAAGAAATTACCTTGAAATTTGAAAGAGAAGACGCCTTAGCACTTTGAAAACCATAGATCTAAAAGTATGATTGAAATTTTTATTGTAGATTTATGATTATGATAGAAAATAAAAAATACCCTATCTTTGCCAAATCTCAAAGTATAGGTTGATACTCAACATCAAGGAAAAGTTTCTATATTCTTTACAAGAAGATTGACATGTTCCTTGGGTACTATAGAAATCTCTTGATGAATAGTTTTTGGATCCATAGTCACAATTCTGATATCCTTCTCATACACCAAAAAAAAAAAGGTTTTGTTTTGTTGGATGAGGGATTAACTTTGTAAATAATTATATTGAGGAATATATCTTGAAATTTAGATGTAAAATATTGATAAAGGTAATGCTAGCATGTAGTAGGACCGAATATATCTACAATGACAAATTTTGAAATGTGATTAAGTATGATAATGCAATAACATTGACTCAAAGAAACAAAAAAAATAAAAAATTCAAAACAATATGAATGAGACTGATTGTGACATGGATTTGTGTAGAATGGAAGAACATGACCGATTTGGTTGATATATCTCCTACTTGAAGGAAAAAGCTTGATGAAAGAAGGAAATGCTTGATCTTGATGAATGCTTATAGATTATTGCTTGAAATCTTATGTAAGTAAATGCTTTATCTTTATTGCTTTTAGGATGAAAATGATGGCGGAAATGAATTTATCAAGCCTCCTTATATACAATGTTTTAGGATTAAAAGTAAAGTAAGTAGATTGGGAGCAAAAGAAAATAACTGAAAGATCCAAGACACATTGGACCCCAAGATTTGAATCACTCAATAAAGAGATTGATCTAGGTTGACCTATTCTAGAATAGGCTGACCTAAGTCAACCCATTCCCAAAGAGGCCCAAAAAAAGGTCTCCAAGGTGTTAGAGAAAGTGCAGATAGACCAAGTAAATAATGAAACTACAAGAAGATATGACCAAAAGGGTGATAAAATAGCACCCTAAGGACCATGCCAAAAAAATAGAGATTACCTAGAAGTTTGATAAAGACTAGAAGAAGGGAGAGAGATATCAAAACCAAACTAAGGAGTTATACAAATGTCTCAAAATGAAGTGCTTCCATTTTAAGATATAAAGAAGAATTGTAAGCAATGAACATAATCTAGCCTTGTAGAAAACAAATCACTCTCTATCAAACAAGATGTATCATAGAATATTAAAACACCATCGAGAAGATATTTAATTCCAAATAAAATAATATTATAAAGTAAATTTTCACATATGAATATAACTATAGATGATTATTAAATGAAAAATATTAAAATCTAAGGCACATAAAGGCATTGTTAGGCAGTGAAAATCATGTCTTAAATGAAATAAAGCATTCCATACACATGGATAATAATGTATCATAAATAACTGAAATATATAAATAAATGAATGGATACCATGTTATGCCTACTTTAGTGAACAAGGGAGGAACAAAAAAGAGATAATAAATCCTTAAGAGAAAAAGAAAAAGAAAATCCAATATATGTCCTAAACGAGAGTTCCCTTATAAGAAAGATTCATTTACAAGCATAAGATTCCACTCAAGATGTCAATCCTTAGGTGACTTAATGAACCCATGTAAAAGAGACCATCAAACTATGAAATAATGCAAATTCACAATGGATATTGGATGCATTGGCATAAAAGAAGAGGACACATTATGCGTCCCTAAGTTGTTTAAATTTATACCTAACATGTGATTCTAGGAAAACATAAGATTGTAATCTAGATGTAAATTCTTATGTTACAAAATGAATAAATTCAAGAAATGATGTCATCATATAAAAGGAAAAAAAATAACAAAAGGGAGAAAATAGATCATGTGATATAGATAGGAACATAAAATGGGGCCCTTACCCTCCAAGTGAAGAGACAATGGAAATGACTATTATGTCACTCACAAAGTAGGACAATGATCCCATAAATGATAGGCTAGAAATTCCACATAGTGAGAAGGAGAAAAATAGGGATGTAAATATATCAAGTAGAATGATCATGAAAAAGATACAATTTATCATCACAATTTATGTGAAAAATACTATAGGCAATATGTTCTTTCATTGCCAATATGCATATACTCACAAAATAAAGGTCTTTAATTTTCAAATTCAAGGATGTCACTTTTGCAAGAGAATATTGGTGTGAAATGTAAGGTTGCACAAAGGTAAAGATTTGGTAAACCACCCATGTGCTCAATTTGATTAAGATCCTTATGGTCTAGGGTTGAATTTGTGAAAATGAAGTCATAATGATAATCTTTTTCAACAAGACCTAATTTGATTTGATATGTTTCTTGACAGGGAAAAGAAGAAGCATCAAGTGTGTGATCCTTTATTTCTATGGAACTCTTAAGAGAAGGAAAAACATAACTCATCAAGGCCTCATCTATAGGAGTATAAATGAAATGCACAAGAATTGGTTTATCATTAGGAGAAATAATAATGTTATCATCCAATTAAATAAAAGTTTCCTCGTGAGGAAGGAAGTGATCCATGTCCTTATCCAAGGACTCATTCCAAATAGTAGAATCGTCCAAGGATGGAAGAAAACACATATTAGGGGAGGAATAATAATGACTCAAAGGAGTTTCATGTGGTAGATATTAGTCAATATATCTATCTATAATGTCCCCACTATTAGGGTTAGTTTGGGACAAGTAATACCTAAAAAATAAAGGTTAGAGTCACAACAATAACAAAAAAACTATATTATTCTACCCTCTAATATAACTCCAACCTTAAGGATGTCTCCAGATCAGGCTTCCTAGCTTATAGCTACCTCGTTGTCTTCCCATAAGCACTCCCCTTAAAATTATTGGACAAGCATCCTCTATCCAAGGCTACTCACATATGTATATGTTGGAAACAACAGAATATTCTAGCACATTGATTATCAGCCATGGCCGACAATGGAGATCTTAATATCTCCATGTTCCATGCTTCAATATCGATTCTTGGCCATGGCAGACAATGTAGTTCTTAGTATCTCACATACTCCATGCTTTGAGTTCACATTGATTCTTGGCCATGGTGGACAATGGAGATCTTAATATCTCACATGCTCTATGCTTTGAGTCTCATTAATATCCATGGTGCTAACCCCATAGGTTAACACAATATTATCCACAAGTATGATTCATTAATATAAATATATTCATAAATATAATCCATAAACATACCTTTCTTATCTTCTTTTCTTGGTCCATGTGGCTTAATCTTTAGTTGGCCTTTCAATGAATTATTCCTTCTAGAATTATCTCAACTCTATATTTACTTTTTAAAATTCTTCATTTTCTAATTATAAGGCAAGCACACAATATATTTTTTGTTTCTTATTTACCAAGAGTCACAACAATACTTCATAGTTATAATCCTTTTGAAAAGTCATAACACTTCATAAATAAAATCATTTGGAAAAGTCTTAATACTTTACAATCAAAATATTTTTGAAGAGTCACAACTAGTCATAATTATGACCCTTCCAAAGGTTCGCATCCTTTCAATATCATTGATACTTTTTTAGAAAGTCACTTCCTTATTTTCTTCATATTACTTTTCTCTTCCATTTTTCCTTTTTGAACTCTTTTTTTTTCTCCTCTCTAAAATAAACTTTCCTCCTTTTTATATCTCAATTTTAAGGAGTCATGTCTATTTGTTAAACATCTCTTGAATTTTCATTAGATTTAGTTAATTCATATTATTCTATGTTATATTATTTACTTACTTATTTGTGTTTATTTTATTTATTTAAATTCCATTTAGAAAGTTTAATTTCTACAATATTGTCTCTTGTATTTAATTTTCTTTCTTTCTTTACTCATTTGATTTTTTAAAATTATTTAAGATATCATACTAAATATTATTTTATTAATAATATAGATTAAATAATTATTATTTCCTTATTTTATATTTTAGTATTAGTTTAATATAACTTTATTATTTATTTAATAATATTTATTATCTAATTATTATTAAAATTCTATCTTAAAATTGGGATATAAAAATCCATCCTATCTCAAATTGCTTGTCCTCAAGAAATTAAATAATTTCTTTTGTTGAGTTCAAGTATATATTTCTTTTAGTCCAAATTCTTAGGTTGTTATTATGGATATGTTTGAATCCTTTCTAATAGTAATTAATTTTCTACATTAGTCTTTCATAAATAATATTTTTCTAAATCCTTTTTAACCCTAAAGGATGACAAGATCATGCTTTGATACCACTGTAATGTCCCCACTATTAGGGTTAGTTTGGGACAAGTAATACTTGCAAAATAATGGTTAGAATTGCAACAATAACAAACAAACTATATTATTCTACCCTCTAATTTAATCCCAACCTTAAGGACATCTCTAGATCGGGCTTCTTAGCTCATAGTTACCTCACCATCTTCTTAGGAGTGCACCCCTTAAGATTCTTCTTGGACGAGCATCCTCTATTCGAGGCTACTCACATATGCATATGTTGACAATATCAAAATATTCTACCACATCAATTACCAACCATGGCAGACAATGAAGATCTTAATATCTCCATGCTTCATGCTTTGATATCGATTCTCGGCCATGGTGGGCAATGTAGATCTTAATATCTCACATGCTCCATGCTTCGAGTCTTACTAACATCCATGGTGCTAACCCCATAGGTTAACACAATATTATGCACAAGTATGATTCATTAATATAAATATATTCATAAATATAATCCATAAACATACCTTTCTTACTTTCTTCTTTTGTTGGACCATGTGGCTCTACCTTTAGTTGGCCCTTCAATGAATTATTCCTTCTAGAATTATCTCAACTCTAAATTTACTTTCTAAAATTCTTCTTTTTCTAATTATAAGGAAAGGACAAAATATTTTTTTTGTTTCTTCTTTACCAAGAGTCACAACAACACTTCATAGCTATAATCCTTTCGAAAAGTCACAGCACTTCATAAATAAAATCCTTTGGAAAAGTCTCAATACTTTATAATCAAAATATTTTTGAAGAGTCACAAGTAGTCATAATTGTTTCCTTTCAATATCATTGATACCTTTTCAAAAAGTCACTTCCTTATTTTTTTCATATTACTTTCCTCTTCCATTTTTCATTTTTGAATTCCTCTCTTCTTCTCTTGTTTTTTTTTTCTCTCTAAAATAAACTCTCCTCCCTTTTATATCTTAATTTTAAGGACTCATGTCTTTTTGTTAAGCATCTCTTGACTTTTCATTAGATTTAGTTAATTTATATTATTCTATGTTATATTATTTATTTACTTGTGTTTATTTTATTTATTATTAAATTCTATTTAGAAAGTTAACATACTTTCTACAATATTGTCTCTTGTATTTAATTTTATTTATTTCTTTACTAATTTAAAAATTTATTATTATATATAATTATTTAAAATATCATACTAAATATTATTTTATTAATAATTATATTAAATAATTATTATTTTCTTATTTTATATTTTAGTATTAATTTTAATATAACTTTATTATTTATTTAATAATATTAAATTATCTAATTATTATTCAAATTTTATCTTAAAATGGGGATATTACAGTCCATCCTTCCTCAAATTGCTTGTCCTCAAGCAATTAGATAATTTCTTCTGTTGAGTTGAAATATATATTTCTTTTAGTCCAAATTTTTAGGTTGTTATTATGGATATGTTTGAATCCTTTCTAATAGTCATTAATTTTCTACATTAGTCTTTCATATAAATTATTTTCTAGATCCTCTTTAACCCCACAGAATGACAAGATTATGCTTTGATACCACTGTAATGCCCCCACTATTAGGGTTAGTTTGGGACAAGTAATACTTGCAAAATAATAGTTAGAATCATAAGAATAACAAACAAACTATATTATTCTACCCTTTACTTTAATCCCAACCTTAAGGACTTCTCCAGATTAGGCTTCCTAGCTCATAGCTACCTCACCATCTTCCCAGGAGTGCACCCCTTAAGATTCTTCTTGGACGGGCATCCTCTATCCAAGGCTACTCACATATGCATATGTTAACAACATCAGAATATTTTGGTACATCAATTATTAGCCATGGCAGACAATGAATATCTTAATATCTCCATGCTTCATGCTTTGATATCGATTCTCAGACATGGCAGACAATTTAGATCTTGATAAGTAGGAGATAATTTCCACAGCAAGTCAAATTGTGATATTGCTATCAGGATTTCACCATGTGATTTTGAGTCAAACTCATTGACTCATGTTTCATGAGTAGTGATTCAACATGAATCCATCTCTCATGAGAATAAATGGAACACTTAGCACTCATTGGATCTAGGTGATGCTCACAAGGGCGAAGCACCAGGACTTCACGCGAGGTCAGCCATCCCAGTACTACTCCAGTCTAAGCGCGCTTAACTACAGAGTTTCCTCTATGGTTAAATCCAAAGCTTGCAACCCCATTTGCTCCATGCTTCAAGTTCACATTGATTCTTAGCCATGGCGAACAATGGAGATCTTAATATCTCACATGCTCGGTGCTTTGAGTCTCATTAATATCCATGGTGCTAACCCCATAGGTTAACACAATATTATCCACAAGTATGATGCATTAATATAAATAAGTTCATAACTATAATTAAAAAAATATAATCCATAAACATGCCATTTGTAGTGCCTATCCCTAGTTTACATTTTTTCTATTATTGCCGAACTCTTTTAGGCTAGTTTTATGCTTGATTACTAGCACTATTGTTTTGAGATTATTAGATATTGTTTTACATTCAGTTGATTATATGATGAGATTACTTGTTACTCTATATTTCATGTATGCATGATGATTATTTAGTGATTTCAATAATTAATGATGATTAGTTAGATGGATTATTATGTGTCTTCTTATGGATACTTACCCTATACTGCATGTGTATGGTGTGCATGTATGTTTTCTTTATGTATGGCATCTCTGATGTGGTTAAGGAAGGGAGTCATAGTCACCTGCTAGTCGGGATCTACATGATGCACCACTTCCTACCATTACTTGTTTAGCTTAGAATATTGTGTTTGTACATGCATGGGTTTTATGCAGGTTGCTGGTTCCGAGTATCGACTTCCCTGAATTGCCAAGATGAGCGTACCCTATCACATTTTCTCAATGGTAAGAGAGGGGAGATAAATTCTTAAGTCCAAATCCTAAACCTTTAAGCCATTTGTCCTAGAAAATTAGGACAAGTATCTGAGTTGACTACCCTCCGAATGCATCGAATGATGTTAATTCGTGATTATAACCCCTTAGTTTGATTTTGTATGTGTTTTACTATGATGAGTTTTCATATTTTGTTTTATGTCTTTGGTTTTTTTCTATTAATTAAGTCAAATTAAATAATTAAATTAATGATTTAATCTAATGGAAAATTATTATGATATTAAAATATTTAATTATATTTAATTAATTGAGAAATTAATTAAATAAAAATAATTAAATTTAAAGAATGAAAGTTATAAGTATAATTTTAGAACATGATAATATTTATTTAATTTAATAATAATATATATTAAGAGTTCATTTTTATATAAATGCTAAATAATATTATTATTTAAGTTAATAAATATTTTATCAATTAAACATTCAAAAATAAATTAAGAAGTGGAAAAAGAAATTAATTTATTAAAAGTTTTATGATTGCATGATGCGTGCATGAGATTAAATTTAATAAATTAATTAAAAAGATAAAGTCAAGTAAAAAAATTAAATAAAGTAATTTTAATAATTCAATAAATGTGTATGTAAAAGATTAAGAAAAGTTAATAATGAATTAAAGTTTGGTGAACAAGGAGTCCTCTCGGGTGAACGCACAATTAGTGCCTCGATTTTAGTTATCACCAACTGATGGGTTCATTTTTGGAGGACCAAAGTTTTGGGAAAGGACCGTGAATTTTGGAAGGAGAATTTTCATAAGAGAGAAGGTTTTGAGAGAAGAAATTTCTCTCACAAATCTTCTGTGTGTTTGTGATTTTAGCATTAGAATCCAGGTAGATTCTTATGTCTTGAATCACATAGTTGATTACATTATTTAAATAATATTGTTTTCTTCGTGGCTGTGAATTGATTGTCTGTGTTTTACTGCAACAAAACTTAAATATTGTAATTTAGAATTTTGGGTATGCATCTTTTGTATTCGTGAAGATTAGAATATCTCAGAATTATGTTTTCAGTAATTTTACAAATTGGGATTTAACCTGGAAGGATTCTAAATTTAGGAATATTTTTTTAAAAAAATTGAAAATTCAAATGGTTGATTATATGTTTCCTATCAGACTTAAATCACAATTGTTTAAAAAATATATATTTTTTAAAATCGTATTGGGGGGGTATTGATGTATACATACATACATATTTAAATTATTTTTTTTGGGGAAGTGGGGGTGGGGGGGATTATTGATTTATAAAATTTAAATTAAATTAAATTTAAAAAAATTAATATGAAAAAAGGAGGCGGGGCTGTGACACCCCCACCTCCCCCTTTTTTACTCCTTGCAACTTGGTTGCTATCTGTGAACACAGACTACGACTGCTGCATACGGTAGCAGTATTAACTACTACCAGTGGTAGCAGTCCAGCCTACAATCGTACGACATTAATAAAGTCGACGAGCTTTTAAAAAGTATGCTTTGTTTTTTTAAAAAAATTATATATTAATTTTTTTAAAAAAGATTGTTTTAATTAATTAATAACAATATTAAGTTTAATTTATTATTAAATTTAAAATCATATTTAATTTCAAATATTATTTATTAATTTTATTTATAAATTTGATTATTATTTATTAATTTAATAAATATAGTTAATTCAAATACTTATTAATTAATGTAATTAAATTAAGTTTAACCAATTATGGAAGTTACTAAATGAAGTCTTAAAATTATTTAATTATTATTGTTAATAATATTGATTTTAATAAAATTGTGAATTATTTTATTTAAAAATAAATAATAATTATTTAATAAATTAAATAAATAATTACCCCTAAATTATTATTTTTATAATTGACTTAAAATCGAATGGGGTAATTCTATATTTTATCTGATATTACGGATGGGTTAACTTGTAGGGTAAACTGAGAAGCTCTTTCACTTGAAACATACATCGAAACAAAAACTGAAACCTTATTGTTTAACTCAACTACATGTTTTTGAATCAAACTGAACTATGAGACTATTATGTTTTCTATGTATTGTCTATGCTTTGGGGTTTTGGGGTTGACCTAACTTTCACCAGTCTTAGGATGTTACCAGAGGCTTGGGGGTTATGTGATTGTGATGATGATGTTTTGTCTTCTATCTTTTATACCCAACCATGGTAATTTTTCTGGTATGCTCTATCATGTGTGTTGATCTATTGATTGTTATTGCTTTTTAGTGTTCTTTTGTGATGCTGAGGTGTTTGTATGATTTGTTCTTGGTGATGTCATGTTATGACATATTTGACTTAACCATTTTGAGTCTTCGATCAATTATTTTTTAGATGCTTTCCAGTTGCTCGTAGAGAACTAATGTGATATTGTGATTTATCTTTTGATGATTTCTAGTCACTTGTATAGGACTGAGGTGATTTTATATGATTCTTTGATTTATACTTTTATGAGCCTAGAGTAGGTTATCTATATGTAATGTCAGGAAGTAGCTTGGAATGGGGGTTGGGACCCTAAATGGTTCCTAGGGTAACCCATTGTAAGTTGTTTAATAAGTGAAAATACTACACTAAATGAGAGTAAAATGAACTTAATACGAGTCTTTGTATGTTCTTGCCCATGCCTCAAGTGCTAGTATAGATTAGGATGGGAATAGAGAGAACACTTGGTTGCGACCTTGTAGCCATAGTATGCCTTGTCAATATGAGAGGATACTAGTGGTCACATAGGGATCACTAGGGGGCCAAGGTCTTGAGAGACTGCCAGGGTAACTCTAGCATGATTCATGTGATGACACTTGCCCACTTACATAGTAGATTTCCTACATGTCTTGTGTGCCTCTAGGTATAGATGTCGATTTATATTGAAACCCTTGAGATAGAATACTTTTAGGATATCCTGGACTTACATAGTACTTTTGATATTTGGTTTGATATCCTGTTTGGGACTTGAGACTATCTCCTCCGTGTGGTGGGAGTGGCCCATTTAGGTTCCACGCGGTTAGGTGGTAGTACTTTTTTACTCTTACCATTGAGATCCATCCCTAGTCACCATGGCTGAAGCATTCCTTGTCTACATTTCTTTTCATTCTATCTATGTATCATTATGATGGATGGTTATATTTTATGATGGATGTTTATATCTTTTATAATGGATGGATAAATCATGTATGGTGGATGGTTTCATTTATTTTATTATACTTGTATCATTGATCCGAGGAGGAGGATGTATTTCTAGTTCTACAAATGTATATTCTTTTAGCCTTTCATACCTTGTGACATGTGCAGTGGATGATTGAGCATTTTGAATTTTATTGCCAAGTGGTATTCTAAATAAATGTATATTATTATATGGACTTTGGACTTTCTATTATTCTTTCATGTGGATGTGGTAGTTATTAGACTTAGTATTAATTAGTATTTAAATGTGATTCAATGTCTTGGGATCCTTAAGGAATGTAACCTATTATTTATGCTTATAGTTGATTTTATGTTATTGCTTCCACTACTTTATGTTTGATGTGTATGTTATTCTTCTTGTTTTATTTTTAAAATTATTTGGAAAACTTAGTAAAACTTTAGGTTATTTCTTTTGGATCCCTTGGCGGGGCGTTGCATCTAGTATTAGAGCTTGAGTTTCTACATTGGGAGCTCTGGGTATATTGGAATGCCACTAGTGTTAAGTAGTTGAACAAAAACAAAAACTTTAAACTGTTATATGTACCTATATCAAATTGAAACTTGAACTAGTTGAATTGAAGTCGAACTTAAACTTTTAGTTGTATATTTTTCATACTTCAACACTTAGACTTCAAAACTGAAATTATACTTAAAACCTAAAAATAGGCAAAATTGAAAATTGAACTTAAATTGTTTTCAAAACATGTGTCTTTTAACTATGCTTTACAATAGTATGTTTTATGGTTATTATGGTATCTTGTATCTTGTTGTAGGATGGTATCTAGGATGAGATCTTCCATTAGAGGTCGTAGCCTAGGCTATGGTAGAGGCTGTGCATGAGGCAAAAATATCAGTGTACATGAGTCTATCCATGAAGACCTTAATCAGGAAGAGGGTAGGGAAGAACATGTTAGTGAGCATCAGGAAGAGAACCATAAAGAGTAGTAGGTCAACTCAGAGGAAGTTGACTTGAGGCAAATGATGAAGACCATCATTGATCGCCTACCTCCACTTTAGGGTGTTGTTCAGGATGGGGCTCATCAAGTAGGACATGAGCATAGACCTAGGTCTAGGAGCCCTCAGAGGGATCGATAGAGATTGATTATATATACTCAGATGAGAGACCTTCAAAGCTCCAAGGTCAAGCCCTTTAATAGGCATGGTTCAAGATATGTAGCCGAGAAGTGGCTTATTGCTCTTGATAGGGTTTTTGTATGTAGGACTTTGACAGTAATGTCAAGGCAAGGTTTGCTATTACCAACCTGGAAAACTTTGGATCCACTTGGTGGACTATCAAGGAAAATAAGCTAGGCATAGACATGAATAGTGTCACATGGGAGTTATTCTTGGAAAACTTCCATGAGCAATTCCTACTAGAGGAATGGAAGAAGCATAGAGTAGATGACTTCCACAACCTAAGATAGTTCACTATGACCATAGTAGAGTATGAGCACAAGTTTTATGAGCTCATGCCCTTTTCGGGAATTAGTGACAACCCAACATAGTTAGCACAACATTTCATCAGAGGCTTGAACAACTATCAAGTTGGGGGTGGTAAGGTGTTTGAACCCAAAACCCTCAAGGATGTGGTACATAGAGTTGTTCTTATAGAGCAGAGTGTTAACCTAGGACATGGGGGTTTTGTAGGAGCACCTTCAGCATCAAGACCTAAGGGTAATCACAACTCTGGTGGTAATAAGAAACCTCCTTCTAGGGGTAATCAGAAGTAGGGAGGATCTTATCCTCCAACTTAGGGTGATGATGGTGGTTCTATCTCTAAGAACTACTGCAATGCACAACACAATAAGCACAACAAGTATGATCGACTATCTTGAAATGTTAAGTCTTATCCTAGTGGGGGTAGCGTTCAGCAGTCTAGTGCACCTAGGGTGCAGAGGACTTTCAACAGAGAGTATTTCTCATGCAAATAAAGTGGACACAAGTCATCCCATTGCCCTCAAGGGAAATCACAATTCTCAGGCCAGAGACTTGCAGCTTCAGAACCTACAGTTGGAGACATGAGTAGATCCCAGAGAGTGTTCTTAGTGGAGTCCTATCCTCCTACAGGGGGAAAGGGTCCAATGGGACCCGTACAATGAGTTCTTTAGTATTATCATTCTTGTAGGCTTCTAGGAGCAAGCCTAAGTCTGAGCATTGGATGTAGTGCCTGCCCCTAGTTTACGTTTTTGCTATTATTGTCGAACTCTTTTAGGCCAATTTTATGCTTGATTACTAGTAGTATTATTTTGAGATTATCATATATTGTTTTACATTCAATTGATTATATGATGAGATTACTTGGTACTCTATATTTCATGTATGCATGATGATTATTTAGTGATTTCAGTAATTGATGATGATTAGTTAGATGGATTATTATGTGTCTTCTTAGGGATACTTACCCCATACTACATGTGTATGGTGTGCGTGTATGTTTTCTTTATGTATGGTGTTTCTGATGTGGTTAAGGAAGGGAGTCGTAGTCACCTGCTAGTCAAGATCTACACAATGCACCACTTCCTGCCATTGCCTATTTAGCATAGAATATTGTGTTTGTACATGCATGTATTTTATGCAAGTTGTAGGTATCGATATCGACTTCCTTGAATTGCTAGGATGAGTGTACCTTATCGCATTATCTCAATGGTAAGAGAGGGGAGATAAATTCTTAAGTCCAAATCCTAAACCTTTAAGCCATTTGTCCAAAAGAATTAGGACAAGTATCTGAGTTGACTACCCTCCGAATGCATCGAATGATGTTAATTCGTGATTATAACCCCTTAGTTTGATTTTGTATGTGTTTTACTATGATGGGGTTTCGTATTTTGTTTTATGTCTTTGGTGTTTTTTCTATTAATTAAGTCAAATTAAATAATTAAATTAATGATTTAATCTAATGGAAAATGATTATGATATTAAAATATTTAATTATATTTAATTAATTGAGAAATTAATTAAATATAAAGAATTGAATTTAAAGGATGAAAGTTATAAGTATAATTTTAGAACATGATAATATTTATTTAATTTAATAATATTATATATTTAGAGTTCATTTTTAAATAAATGCTAAATAATATTATTATTTAAGTTAATAAATATTTTATCAATTAAATGTTTGAAAATAAATTAAGAAGTGGAAAAAGAAATTATTTTATTAAAAGTTTTATGATTGCATGATGCATGCATGAGATTAAATTTAATAAATTAATTAAAAAGATAAAGTCAAGTAAAAAATTTGAATAAAATAATTTTAACAATTCAATAAATGTGCATGGAAAAGATTAAGAAAAGATTAAGAAAAGTTAATAATGAGTTAAAGTCTGGTGAGCAAGGAGTCTTTTCAGGTGAATGCACAATTAGTGCCCAATTTTAGGAGAGAACTCCTTATCACCAATTGATGGATTCATTTTTGGAGGATCCAAGTTTTGGGAAAGGACTGCAAATTTTGGAAGGAGAATTTTCGGAAGAGAGAAGGTTTTGAGAGAAGAAATTTCTCTCACAAATCTTATGGGTGTTTGTGGTTTTAGCATTAGAATCTAGGTAGATTCTTATGTCTTGAATCACATAGTTGATTATGTTATTTAAATAATTTCATCTTCTTCATGACTGTGAACTGATTGTTTGTGTTTTATTGCTAGAAAACTTCAATACTGTAATTTGGAATTTCGGGTATGCATCTTTTGTATTCTTGAAGATTAGAATATCTTAGAATTATGTTTTCAGTAATTGAATGAATTGGGATTTAACCTAGAAGGATTTTGAATTTAGGAATGGAAATTTTTAAAAATTGAAAATTCAAATGGTTGATTATATGTTTCCTATCAAACTTAAATTACAATTGTTTAAAAATATATACTACATTTACATATATATATATATATATATATATATATTCTTTTTTTTTTGGTGGAAGGGGTGGGGGGGGGGGGGGGGGTCATTGATTTATAAAATTTAAATAAAATATAATTCTAAAAAATTATTTAAAAAATTAATAAGAAAAAAGGAGGTAGGGTCGTGACACCCCCACCTCCCCCTTTTTTACTCCTTGTGGCTTGGCCATTGTCTGCAAACATAGACTACTACCGATGGCAACAGTCTAGCATGTGGCCACATGTCATTAATAAAGCTGACGAGCTTTTAAAAAGTACGCTTTGTTTTAATTTTTTATATATTAATTTTTTTGTTAAAGATTATTTTAATTAATTAATAACAGTATTAAATTAAATTTATTATTAAATTTCAAATCATATTTAATTTAAAATATTAATTTTTAATTTTATTTATAAATTTTATTATTATTTATTAATTTAATAAATATAGTTAATTCAAATAATTATTAGTTAATGTAATTAAATTAAGTTTAACCAATTATGGAAGTTATTAAATGCTTAAAATTATTTAATTATTATTGTTAATAATATTTATTTTAATAAAATTGTGAATTATTTTATTTAAAAATCAATAATTATTATTTAATAAATTAAATAAATAATTACCCCTAAATTATTATTTTTATAATTGACTTAAAATCGAATGGGGTAATTCTATATTTTATCTGAATATATGGATGGGTTAACTTGTAGGGTAAATTGAGAACCTCTTTCACTTGAAACATACACCGAAACAAAAATTGAAACCTTATTGTTTACCTCAACTACGTGTTTTTGAATCAAATCGAACTATGAGACTATTATGTTTTCTATGTACTATCTATGCTTTGGAGTTTTGGGGTTGACCTAGCTTTGACCAATCTTAGGATGTTACTAGAGGCTTGGGGGTCGTGTGATTGTGATGATGATGTTTTGTCTTTAATCTTTTATACCCAACCATGGTAATGTGTCTGGTATGCTCTATGATGTGTGTTGATCTATTGATTGTTATTTCTTTCCAGTGTTCTTGTGTGACGCTGAGGTGTTTGTATGATTTGTTCTTGGTGATGTCATGTTATGACATATTTGACTTAACCATTTTGAGTCTTCAATCAGTTATTTTTGAGATGTTTTCCAATTGCTCGTAGAGAACTCATGTGATATTGTGATTTATCTTTTGATGCTTTCCAATCACTTGTATAGGACTGAGGTGATTTTATATGATTCTTTGATTTATACTTTTATGAGCCTAGGGTAGGTTATCTATATGTAATGTTGAGAAGGGGCTTGCAATGGGGGCTGGGGCCCTAAGTGGTTCCCAGCGTAATCCATTGTAAGTTGTTTAATAAGTGAAAACACTACACTAAATAAGAGTAAAATGAACCTAATAAGAGTGTTTGTATGTTCTCACTCATGCCTCAAGTGCTAGTATAGATTAGGATGGGAGTAGAGAGAATGCTTGGTTGCAACCTTGCATTCGTAGTATGCCTTGTCAGTACGAGAGGATACTGGTGGCCGCATAGCGATCACTAGGGGGCTAGGGTCCTGAGAGCCTGTCAGGGTAACTCTAGCATGATTTGTGTGATGACACTTCCCTTCTTACATAGTAGGTTTCCTACATGTCTTGTGTGCCTCTGGGTACAGATGTCAATTTATATTGTAACCCTTGAGATAGAATACTTTTATGATTTCTTGGACTTATAGAGTACTTTTGATATTTGGTTTGATATCCTATTTAGGACTTGAGACTTTGATATTTGGTTTGATATCCTATTTAGGACTTGAGACTATCTCCTCAGCATGGTGGGGGTGGCCCATTTAGGTTCCACGCGATCGGGTGGTAGTTCTTTTTTACTCTTACCATTGAGATCTGTCCGTAGTCACAATGGCTGGAGCATTCCTTGTTTACATTTCTTTTCATTCTATCTATGTATCATTATGATGGATGGTTATATTTTATGATGAATGTTTATATCTTTTGTAATGGATGGATAAATCATGTATAGTGGATGGTTTCATTTATTTTTGTAAGAATTTGGTATAGCTCTGATACCATGTAAGAATTTGTCTCAGGAAAAATTCACCCAAGATCGTAGAACTCGAACACAAACACAATTGCAGACCAAAAAAGAGTATGATCAATATATCATTGCATGTCCTAATACATCACTATGTTTAGATGATTGTACACACTAGGAGTGCCTGTATATAAAGGCCTCTCAGGAAGCACCTATAATGTCTCTAGAAGGTGCCAGGAGATAAGCTTGACAACTAGCACACATCCTCCATTGTGCATGAATGTATGTGCAACAATGAGAGGATAAGCATGACAAGGTGTCCCATGTGTGGCGATTTTGTAGACACCATGTGCTGAAATAAAGTGCTTACTCCTGTGTTGTAGATACCATGTGCATAGATGAGGTGCAAACTCCTGTGTTGTCAATATGACAACTCACAAGAGTACACATACTCCTAGGTGACTAATAAATAAATATTAAAATAATAGATTAACCTAAGTAAACTTAAGTGTAAATAGTAAATAATTATTTACACCAACAACCTTATTGTACTTGTATCATGGATCCAAGGAGGAGGATGTATTTCTAGTTCTACATATGTATATTCTTTTAGCCTTTCATACCCTATGACATGTGTAGTGGATGATTGAGCATTTCAAATTTTATTGCCAAGTGGCATTCAGAACAAATGTATTTTATTATATGGACTTTGGACTTTCTATTATTCTTTCATATGGATGTGGTAGTTATTAGACGTAGTATTAATTAGTGTTTAAATGTGATTCAACGTCCTTGGGATCCTTAAGGAATGTAACCTGTTATGTATGCTTATAGTTGATTTTATGTTATTTCTTTCGCTACTTTATGTTTGATGTGTATGTTATTCTTCTTGTTTTATTTTTAAAAAAATGTTTGGCAAACTTAGTAAAACTTTAGGTTATTTCTTTTGGATCCCTTGGTGGAGCATTACACCTTTCTTACCTTCTTTTCTCAGTTCATGTGGCTCTATCTTTAGTTGGCCTTTCAATGAATTATTCCTTCTAGAATTATCTCAACTCTATATTTACTTTCTAAAATTCTTCTTTTTCTAATTATAAGGAAAAGACAAAATAATTTTTTTTTTTCTTCTTTACCAAGAGTCACAAAAACACTTCATAGCTATAATCCTTTCAAAAAGTCACAACACTTCATAAATAAAATCCTTTGGAAAAGTCCCAATACTTCAAAATCAAAATATTTTTGAAAAGTCACAACTAGTCATAATTATGAGGTTTCCTTTCAATCATTGATACCTTTTCAGAAAGTCACTTCCTTATTTTCTTCATATTACTTTTCTCTTCCATTTTTTCTTTTTGAACTCCTCTCTTCTTCTCTTATTTTTTCTCCTCTCTAAAATAAATTCTCCTCCCTTTTATATCTTAATTTTAAGGAGTCATGTCTTTTTGTTAAACATCTCTTGACTTTTCATTAGATTTAGTTAATTTATATTATTCTATGTTATATTATTTATTTACATACTTATTTATGTCTATTTTATTTATTATTAAATTCTATTTAGAAAGTTAACATAATTTCTACAATCTCGTGTATTTAATTTTATTTATTTCTTTACTCATTTGAAATATTATTTATTATATATAATTATTTAAAATATCATACTAAATATGATTTTATTAATAATATAGATTAAATTATTATTATTTCCTTATTTTATGTTTCAGTATTAGTTTTGATATCACTTTATTATTTATTTAATAATATTAAATTATCTAATTATTATTAAAAATTTATCTTAAAATGGGGATATAACACTATCCAAGGGCTTGTCACAAATATTATCATTACCAAGGCTAGGCACATCGTGACCCGCTAGAGATCGATCACCATAATCTTAAAAAATATCCCCCTTTAGAATGGGGTGCTTTGAAGCTATATATATATAAGCTTGAAAACAAAGATAACAACTCATTGAAATGAAATGCAATAATTGTGAAAGAAATATTTTTGCATATGCAATCTAAGAATGTAAGATGATTTTGTTTTTTTTTGTATGTTCACAATTCAAATAAAATAAATATACGTGCAAAAAGGAGATCTAAATGCCTTTAATATAAACAAAGCATGCAAAATATATCTAGATGCAATATAACTTCAAACTCAAAAAGTGGAGATGTTTTGGGTTTACCAAAATATTTAGGGGCAAAATAGAAGTGCTTAATTGAAATGTATAAATATAAGACTTCCATTTTCCACTAACATTTAATACAAGGGAAAGTATTTCCAAACGTAACTTTCAATATAGCTCAAGTTAGATTATAAAAACCCAAATAAGATAAAGGGATGCCAATACTAAACCCAAATCATATCAAGAAAGTACACAAGAAAATCCTCTCTCGTACAATGTTAATTAACTTTAAGATGTGTGGTGCAGGAGAACCTAGGATCTAGGTTAAGGTCCTAGCACATTTTGGCTTGTAGATGGTTTTAGCCAACTATCAATGAATAACATCTAAATATTAAGCCCCAAGGGTGTGATTAGGGGTAGTTAGATAGGTGAATGAATGAAGAGTCTTAGCTAGGGTTGTCAATATTGTTTGTAATGTCTTGCATAGGTCAAGGGTTGACCAAGAGTTAACCAAACCTCTAATGTTGAGGAATGGTGTCAAAAATTAGTTTTGGACCATATGGAACCCATATGTAAGATTTTTGGATCCATACATGGTTAGAGGAAAAAATCATTTGATGACAACTTTGACAACTTTTTGCCCAAACTAAACAAACTTACATTTTTCAGTTATTGGGTCCATACAGAAGGTTACCACATGTGCACAAACATTATATAACAACATCACATGCCTTGTAGAAGGGTTGGTGTTTAGATTGTACGAATTGGAGTTGAGGCAATAACACAATTTGGAGCATTTCTAGTTACAATTTATTTTGCATACCCTAACATCCAATGTGAATGGATTGATTGGAATTTCTTTATTTCATGGATAGTTATAGGTTTTAATATAGGTGGTTTTTTAAATCTTAGATTGGTTTTGACAAGTGAGTGTCTACACACTTAAGTCATTTACTTAGTTTGTGCCAAACAAGTAGTACATGTTGAGCACAACATGTATAAAATAGAGCATGTCAAGTCCATAGTGAGTGCTGAGTTGCTCAAGTCCCAAGTAAACAGTGTATGCCAAGTGATACAAAATTTGAGTAAGCAGTGCATGCCTCACAATATAGAAATTAGTATATGTTGAGCATCAGAGACTTCAAATGTTGAGTAACATAGTTTTATCATAGTTTTTTGTAATGGCACAAACTACTATGTAAACCATTTTTTAGTTGACTTATAGATTGAATTATGACATTTTGATGATAAGGATGAATCTTAAGTTGGAATCCCTATGAAGGACATGCATCCAATTAGGAAAAAGGAAGGTTTAAGCAACAAAATGGATGAATCACATTCGTTGATTCATACCTAACCCTAAGCCACCTAGATCTTCTTAAGGAGGACAAACCCTAAACTTCATATGTGTGTGGAAGGAGTGAAGTGAGAAGTTTGCATGCAAAAATAGAGAATTCATGGTGACTAAGGAATTTTAAATTGAAATTGCATTGTAGAATTAGTTAAAAGAGATCAGAAGAAGGAAATAGTATGCAACAAAGAGACATCTGATCAAGAAGGATCAACAATACATCAATTTAGAGGTGACCTACCATCAAGCAACAAAGTGCTAATCAGATCAATGCTGAGTCATTCTAATAGGTGAATCTGTTAAATCTCTTAATAGAGTAGTCCTAACAGGTTGTATTGAAATCCTTTAACAAGGTGCTAACTTAATTATGAGTTAAAATCCTTTAACAAGGCACATTTTTAATAGGGTGCTAAAATCCTTTAACAGGGTAAGACCTAACAGTCTTTGTAAGCCTTTAATAGGGCATACCTTTCATAGGGTAGATCATGTCTCATGATAAAACATTGTAACCTTCATTGGATACACTTTATTACTGTAGTAGTGAAGATTTACGGGTGTCATCCTCACCCTAGTTTTACCTTCTCATTGGAGGGTTTCTGCGTAATCATATATGGTGTCATATATGTGTGAATGTTTATTTGTTTACATGATTTAGATGTACATCCTCTACATAGTATTTTAGTTTACTTATTGAATGTATGACATGGATGTGTGGTGAATATTTTATGGGTCAAAGTTTAAACTATTGTTTCACTCCCCCCCCCCCCCCCCCCACCAAAAATTTTACCTTTCCTATTGTAATTCCAACAATTGGTATTAGAGGTAAGTTCTTTGAAAGAGAAGCTTTGTAGCTTTGAGGAAAGATCTTGAAAATGGAAGTCTACAAGTTGGGAAAGATCATTGAGAATTAGGAAATTAAAATACAACTCATTCTACATCAACTAAATGAAACAAGAGAATACTTAAAGAAATCTTTAAAGAGAAGGAAATAAATTGCTATTGAGGATAATGACACACAATACAAAGAGATGGACACTACTAAGCCATTTACTAATGGGGACTATTCGATACAACTTATTAATTGTGTGTTGTCTTTGATGTTACACAAATGTCATATCATTATCAATCAATATATGTTGAGCCCACTAGAGTAATGAAGACAGTTCTCAGTGTCTATTGAGTGTTCCTATTTTTGCCTAGTTTAGAAGGTAGTGTCTATCAAGTTCACTCGGGCATCAAAGGAAAAGTTGTAGAAATCTAGTATTAACCAAGCTCACTTGGATAAGAAAGGAAAGTTGGATAGAACTAGTGCTAACAGAGCTCACTCAGTTGCCAAAGGATTTTCTCAAGTTTGCAGTGTTAACTAAGCTTCTATTGGTTAACAAAGGAAATCATTTTTGAGTCAATTTCTACCAAGTTGGGTCAGCTAACCAAGGATTTTCTTATTTTTTTGTACTAAGCTCAATTGATTTATCTATTGATTCCAGCTGACTAAGGTGATGAATATTGATTATTCTAAGTTGTATTTGAGTCGACTTGACAAAGTGAAAGATATAAGTATAAGGTCAAGTTGTGATTTCAACGTGTGTAATTCATGAAGATGTTATTGAAGATTTAATGATGAGAAGAGGAAGCAAATTTGAAGGATAAAGTAGAATATCTTTGTGGAGCAACAAAGATATATTTGATCATGAAGGATCAAGTACAAGCCAGAACAGAGATCTATAATCATCCATTCAGTTGCATTCAAATTAGGTCATCTCATTGGTACTCTCTAACCATTGTAGTAGTGATCTAAATCTCCTAACAAATTTGGCTTGATGACTATTTGCAAATCCTCTAACAAGGTGGCAATTCCATTGAATTGTTCTCAAGACCTCTAACAAGGCCACTCCTAACAGGGTGATTAAATCCTTTAACAGGGTTACACCTAACAGTGTATTTTTAATAAATCGTAATGAAAATATACTGATAACAAGCTACTAATATGCTGGAAACTCTAACAATTTTTGAATTAGCGGACTCGCATTTAGGTGGGAAACTAGTTGGGGAGAACCTGGTAGGAGGTACAGACCTTGGAGGAACTATGGGTGGACCTGGGAAGATTGATGGGTCGAGTTTCATGGCTGTTGGGGATGATGGTAAGTCTGGACATGTTTCAGACACATTTTGTGGGGTCTGTGACCCACCCTTGGATTCCACCTTTGCTTCTCGTGTGTTGGGTCAAGACAAAGAGGAAAAGAAAGATAATGTGGAATCTAATAAAGTTAATTCCTCTGTTGGAGAGAAGGTAGGGTCCTCAGAATAGAAGACCTAGTCATCACTTTTCGGCAGGAAACCAACTGGCAAATCTTCTTTCCCGCCAGTGACTTCTAAGACTAGTTGGGAGAAAGGTGAGTTCCAAGTTTTTATCCCTAACCCCATAGTGGATTTCTTTGTTTCCTCCATGGATTTCACGCTGGTTGGCAAATTTCTAGGGGCAAGACCAGGTCTAGATTCTCTAAAGAAAATGGTTAAGAGGAAATGGGCTATTCACGGGGAGGTGCACATAGCTCCCATGCTAAATGGTTTCTTTCTGTTTATTTTTAACTATAAGGAAGATATGAATCTGGTTCTCTGTGGAGGTCCCTGGTCTTTTGGAAAAATTTCTCTTACAATCAAAAAATGGGAGACTAATATGGTTTTATCATATTCCTTTTCCCTAACTACCCCGATTTGGGCCAGACTTCCTGGACTCCCCCTTGAATTCTGGCATGAGGACATTTTTAAGGGTATCGCCAGTTCTTTTGGTGAACTGGTGGCTTTGGATAATGCTACTGTGACCAGATCCAAACTCCAGAGTGCTAGACTATATGTGAAGGTGGTAGATCTGAATCATCTCCCAGAAAAGGTTGATTTAATTTCTAAGCTTGGTAAGAAAACCCAAGAAATCATTTTTGAAGATCTTCCTAATGCTTGTTATGCTTGTAAGAAATAGGGTCATTTGGTTAAAAACTGTCCCTCCAAGAGTAAAAACTACTTGAGTAGTGAGAAGGAAGTGAAAAAGACTAAGGTTCAGCAAAAGAAGGTTTGGAAACCTAAATACATTCATCTCAAAGAGAAGAAAGAGAATGAGAACTCAAAAGCTCCACCAACAGTTGCGGATAATGTCTCTGAGCTTCTTCTCAAGGATGGGGCTAGGCTTAGGTCTGAGACGGAGAATATGAACTCTAAAAAAGAAGTGAATGGCTTACAACTAGATCCCATCTTGCTTGAACAAGGTATAGATGACTTGCTAGATTTATCAAAGCAAATTGTTCTTTATCAAAAGATGGAGGATAAATGGGGTGATCTTGATGAGATGATTGAGCTTGAGGAAGGAGAATTCTTGGCTGAATCTGGAGCTCATAGTGAGGAAGATGAAACTTAGCCTAGGGAGATGCAGGTTTTTGACCCTTTATTTTCCCAGGATACCCTTATTAAGGACCCTCCTGTCCTAGAAGCTGTCAAAGAAGATGGAGTAATCTCAAAGCTTAAACCAAATTCAAGGAAAAGGGCTGAAAAAAAGAATAACATAAAGGGGGTCGAGACTCAAAGAAGTAAATTAGATTTGCATACTAAAGTGAATCCCAAAGCTTCAACCCCAGTAAAACCTGGAAAAAAAATAGACCAGCAGTCCAAGGTGAAACCAGATGTTGGGTCTTCGGATGGACATGGAAGGAAATCTTCTAAGAAAACTAGGGAGTTAGAAAGCTTGCAGAATATTGCTGATGGTTGTCAAGCAACTATTCTGGATTATACCCCTAAAATATGGAAATGAAAATATTACCTGGAATATTAGGGGGTTGAACAGTTACCATAAACTAGATGTTGTTAGGAATTTTGTTAGAGAACAGAAACTTGATTTTCTTCTACTTCAGGAAACTAAGATGAACAAAGAGAAAGCAGAGCAGATAAAAGCTTTTAAAAATTACTCTATAAATGCTAGTAGTTCAGAAGGTGCTTCAGGGGGAACCCTGATGCTATGGAAAAAAATTGCTTTGCTGGGACTATTTTGATTGCTAGTAAATACTTTATGATTGCTAAAATTACTAGTGCTGATAAAAAAGAGGACTAGTACATTGTGAATATATATGTGCCCAACATGAAAAGCCAAAGGAAGAAGGTTTGGGACTCTATATCCAATTTTAAAAGTGTGGATTACTCTGCACAGTGGATAATCATGGGAGACTTCAATGTCCCTCTTTATGACCATGAAAAAATGGGAGGTAATGCTACCTAGCTTGAAGGAAGAATGGACATAAGGGAGTTTATAAACAAAGAGGGCTTAGTGGATATGGATCTTCATGCCATTCAGTTTACTTGGAGTAATAAGAGAGTTGGCAATGATTGTATTCAGGCAAGGCTTGACCGTGCTCTTATCTCTCCTGATTGGACAAAAGATTTCATCTACAAGTTGGAAGCCCACCAAAAAATTGGTTCTGGTCATTTCCCTCTTATTTTCATAGCTAATAAGCTTAGTCCTAAGATGAATTTTCCTTTTATATTTGAGAAGATGTGGATGCAGCACCCCCAGTTTGAAAGAAAAATGGAAGAATGGTGGAACATCAAAATTGATGGTACTGCTCTCTTTAGAGTGACTTCTAAACTTAAAAATGTCAAAAAGAAAGTAAAAATTTGGAACAAAAACTACTTTGGGAACATTTTTGAGGATAAATCTATATTGAAAGAGGATATCCAAAAAATCCAGGATAAAATTCAGAAGGAGGGATATACCCCAGACCTTCTTTTAGAAGAAAATGAAAAGCTAACTCAATACCATGACATCATTACTAAAGAAGAGATCTACTGGAGGCAAAGATCAAGATTGATATGGCTGATTGAAGGAGATAAAAATACCAAATTTTTCCATCTATCCACTCTGAAGCATAGAGCCAAATCTCACATTTCACATCTTATGAAGGGAGATTTGAAGATTGAGGAGGATAAGGACACCATGGATGAAATGGTGACTTTTTTCATTGGTCTTATGATTGCTAACCCCAACATCAATATGGAACACCAAGTTGAGTTCCTCAGAGTGATCCCCACTCTAGTTTAAAAGGATCAAAACAAATTGTTAAGCTCAATTCCTAAGAATGATGAAATTTTCAAAGTTGTTTGTTCTCTAGGAGGAGATAAAGCTCTTGGTCCTGATGGCTTTCCCATGTTTTTCTTTCATAAACTTTGGAAACTTGTTAGAAAAGATGTTTGTGATGCGGTGAAGGAATTCTTTGGGGCAAAAAAAATGCTGAAGGAAGTCAATTCCACCTTCCTGTGCCTGATTCCTAAGAAAATTGGAGCTGACTCGTCTGATCAGTTTAGGCCGATCAGTCTTTGTAATTCTTTCTATAAAATTATCTCCAAAGTTCTTACTTCTAGATTGCTTCTATTGAGCCCTTTGATCATTGCTGACCAACAAAATGACTTCACTCCAGGTAGAAAAATCCTCAACTCTATTATTTCTGCTCATGAGAATATTCATTCCTTATCTTGTTCTAACAATCAAGGATTTGTAATGAAAGTGGACGTTGCTAAGGCTTATGAAAGAGTTGATTGGTCTTTTCTCTCAACCATTTTGATTGCCTTTAGCTTTGACAACAAGGTTGTTGGACTGATTCATTAGTTGATCTCTACTTCTTCTATTGCTGTCCTAGTTAATGGTAGCTCTTCTCATTTTTTTAATCCCTCTCGGGGATTGAGACAAGGGGACCCTTTATCCCCCATCCTCTTTGTTATTATGGCTGATTGTTTGGGGAGGTACATTGGGGATCTGGTGCATAAAGGAGTTATTAAGGGATTGCAACCCTCTTCTCATCCTCTTATATGTTCTCATGGCCAATTTGTTGATGATACCATCTTTATGGGGAAATCTGAAGTCAGGGAAGCTAGAAATTTGAAGCAAGCAATAAATATTTATTCTTCTGCCTCAGGCCAACTGGTTAACTGGAATAAAAGTGCTATGTTTTTTCTCAATACCCCTATTCTTAGACAACATAAAATTACCAAAATCCTTGGATGTTCTATAGTTTCTTTCCTTCTTCCTATCTGGGTCTTCCTTTAGGCTTGAAGGCTGCGGATTCCTTCTGGGAAGACCTTATTAACAGATTCAGCAAGAAGTTGGTTGGTTGGAAAGGGAACCTTTTAAGCCAGGCTGGTAAATTAATTCTTCTTAAAGCTACTCTCCAAAGTATACCAACTTATGCTTTAAGTCTTTTTAAAATCCTCACTAAATTTGCTGAGGCTATTGACAAAATTCAAAGGATTTTTTTATGGACTGGTTCAGAGAAAAAAAAGAGAATGCCTTAAATTGCTTGGGACCAAGTTTGTAAACCGGTCAGGGAAGGTGGATTGGGCATCCGAAAAATCATAACCATGAATAAAGCTCTTCTAGCTAAACAAGGATGGCATTTTTTCCATGAAAACAAAGAGTGGAGTACCATTTGGAAACACAAGTACCTTCTTAATTCTATTTCTCTTTCTGATTTCTTCTCTTCTTCTGATGTTATTCATCCTTCCTCCATATGGGGAGCTGTGTAGGTAACAAAGAAAATTCTTGGAGAAGGGTGCTCTTGGAAAATTGGTAATGGGATTAAGGTGAGATTTTGGGAAGATGTCTAGCTTAAGGATCACCTCCTGATTGAAGATGTTCAAGATATGACACAAGTTGACTTATGCAAGCAGAGATATGTCACTATTGTTAGTCATTACTGGCAGAACGACTCTTCGATGAACTTGAAGGACATTGATCAAAGCTTCAATCACATCCAATTATCTCTCAATGATGTTTCTCTCCACCCTTCTTTTGAGGATGAGATTATTTGGTATGCTGATCCTAGTGGGCAATTCAAAGTTTCTTCTTTCTTTGTTTCTAAGGAGAAGGAAAATCTTCCCTTTTGGTCTCAGGCTTGGACTAAGGGTCTCATTCCTAAAATTAACATCTTCTTTTGGGTCCTGCTTCAAAATAAAATTTTGACCCTTGATAACGTGCAAAAAAGAGGTATAAATTTGGTGAATAGGTGTATTTTATGCAAGAATAGATTTGAAGATAGACACCACCTGTTTCTAAACTACTCTTATACCCAGCAAGTCTAGACTAAGATCCTAATGTATTCGAACTTGACCTGGGTTCATCAAAACAATGTGGAATCTTCTTTTAAAAGCTAGAAATGCCCTTCTAAGAATTCTGATGTTTAATTCCTATGGAAAATTACTCTTCCTCATTTCTGGTGGGGTATTTGGAAAGAAAGAAAGAATAGAATTTTTAGAAATAGAGAGGTTCCAGGATGGGTGCTTGGTCAAAATATTATTAGAGCTTTTAAGGAGAATTTTAGATCTTTGAAGAACCCTAATCAAACCTTTCCTATTGATAATCCAATGCTTTTTGAAAATCCTAAACTTCAAACTGATAACCCAAGATTGACCATCTCTTGGAGTTCCCCCCCTAATGGTTGGATTAAAAGAAACTTTGATGGTGCTACTAAGGGCAACCCGAGAAGTGCGGGTTGTGGAGGTGTGTTGAGAGATCATATGGGAAATGTTAAAGATACTATAGCAATCCCTATAGGCCGGACTAATAGTCACATTGCTAAAGCAATGGCTGCCCTTTATACTATGAAAATTGTCGTGGATTTGGGATGTCCGAATTTATGGTTGGAAGGTGACTCTTTAAATATTGTTAATATCCTAAATAATAAAAGTTCTATCTCATGGTCGATAGAGGCCACAATCAAGGAGATCAAATACCTTATTCAAAAATTTGAAAAATTTGTCATATCCCATACCTGTTGGGAGGCCAACAGTGTTGTTGATTAGATAGCCAACTATGCTGTCCTAATGGGGAAAATGGTGAGGTGGACTGATGAATTAACTAACCAAGTTGATCTCAAAGAAATTATTCATTATGAAGCCATCCATGCGCAAGTGGGAAATATTTGTAAAGATTAGAAAGTTAATGATTTTGTGGAGTGATCACATTATTGCCAGATTTTCTTCCCCAAGGAAGTACACTCAAATGAATGCGATGTGGTTTTCACACATATCTTCGAAAAAGGGAGTCTCTTTTGATGGGACAAAAAATAGTTTTCATTTGAACCCTTTCATTCTCTGCATCTGGTTACTCTAGTTTGAGTGCGTTCTCTATTCTCTGTAGATGGGGGCGAACTGCACAAGCAGGACCCAAAAAATTGTGATGCCTAGAATGCTCGTGAGGATGTCTGGAAAATTCTACAAAAAGGAAATGTGACTTGTTATCTGGAGTGACTCAAAGGTTTTAAGCCACACATCACTACGGCTTTCTTTAAGAACTGGTCCAATGACAAAGTCACTCTCCATGGTGTTATTGTGAAACTTACGGAGGATTTTACTGCAAAGATCACGAGGCTCCCCACGGCGAGCATAAAATTCACCAAGCAAACCAGTATTTCAAATGCAGCCTACAAAAATTTTTCGAAAATGGAAGATAAGGAGAAGCAACTGGAAAAGAGTGGTGATTTCTTTGATGTGCGTCAGATAAAGGAGATCTGGAGGGATGTTCTTTGCTGTATCTGTGAGTATTTCATACTTGATGGAAGAAGTAAAAGAGTTCATAAATGCCACTTTGTTTTTTTAAATCACTTTAGACACAAAGATAGAATATCTTTCCCCTTCTTTTTGCAGTTTTCTTTACTTCATAGTTTAGAAGCCCATAAGAAGAAGGAGTCCAAACCCATTTTACATGAAGGATTGATTCTTCTTATTAAGGGGTATTGTAAAAATAAACACATTGCCTCTACTCCCTCTAAGGACAAGAAGAAGGACTCCATTAAGAGTAGGAAGGGTGACTCTATTAAAGGTAAAGATAAAGCCTTGAATTTGAAACCCTCGACTTCTCAAAAACATGAGGATGAGGAGTTTGAGACCGAGAAATTAGAAAGCTATGAGAATATTAACCCTGAGGATGAGGATGATACTGACGTCAAGGATTTAAGCTCTAACTCGGATGGGTACTCGAAGACTAAAGGTAATAATGAAAAAGGGAAAGAGGAAGCCAATAGTGAAGGTAATTCTGAACAGAGTAAATCTATTAATGAGGGTAACCAGGCTATATCTAGTGGGGGTGATAAAGTGAAAGATAACACTGTCAGGAACCCTGTTGAGAAGAGTAAGGAGGACCATACGGCTAAGGTTTCTTCTCCTATCAAGGGGATAGAGGAAGAAAAAAGGAAGGAGTCTGCTCACATAGAGGACTCTGTCAAGGCTTGAAAGGAGGATGAAACAGAAATGGAGGATAACAATAACAATGTTCGCTCCCCCCCACACGAGACTACTGAAGATGATAGTGATTCAATGCAAAGGGATACAATGCTCACCTTCTTGCATTTTGCTAAGGTTAAAGCTGACACCATGCTTAAAGTAGATTCCTAGATCTATAATGAAATGATGGGTTTGAAGAAAATGGTGGAAATTTTGCAACAAAACCAGGATACTATCAATGCCAAACTTAGCCAACTAGAAGGGCAGATGGGAGACATCCCTAACAAACTTAACAACTATGAGCAGAACCTCAGAATGTTAATCAAGGAGAGTAGCACTAAGATGGAGCAGGTCACCTTGAGTATATGTGCGGCCGCTGCAAGCCTGGGCAAAAGGGCTAATGAAGAAATCACTTCAATTGAGGGTTTGAGCAAAAGAACAAGGCAGAGCTCAAGGAAGAGTGCAATGAAAGTTTTTGCTGCTTCGATTGTTGATACCATTCAAGAGACTGCAGCAATTGGTAAGGAAGCTGCTAAAATGATCTTAGAGCTGCAATAGTGGCTCTGGGTCGAGTTCTCTGGTTTTGTTCCTGTCTAGTGATGGTCACTGGTTGGGGTCTCTGGTCTTGGTTTTTGGTTTTTCTCGTTTAGACTGTTAGTGGTTCCAGGTCCCTATAAAACCTGGGTTAGTTTGTTTTTGGACTTTTCTAGTGGTTTCAGGTCCCTATAAAACCTGATTTTGATACTGTTCTACAGTTTTTTGTAGGTTTATTTTTCCTATTGGGCTGTAATGCTTCATCTTTCTCCTTTTTGTTAAAGGGTTTTAGGGTCCCTTCAAAACCTGCTTTTATCATAATATAAAACAGTGTATTTTTTAACCTTTAACAGGGTTGGCTCCTAACAAGGCTCACTTCAAAAAAGTGAAAAATAGTAACTAGTTGCAATTGGTAATTTTTCCCAAATTTTTCCACGTTAAATCCTAGTGTCAAATGTGTTCATGCTATTTTCTTTTATGTGTTTGCAACTCAATTAAAGTAATGGTAATCACAGACAACATCTAAAGGTTTATATGTTAAGCACTTACCAAGCTAATCTAGTTATTATAGAGTTGCAACATTTTGTATGTGTTTACTAAGCTTCAACAGTATTCAGATATTTGTTTGCATTTTTGTATTGACATCTAAGGGATTTGCGATTTATTTTAGTAGTAACTAATTAACCCCTCCCCTCTTAGTTACTCTCATCTTTCCAACAATTGGTATCAGAGCTTTTGGTGCTTGCATAGAAGGTTTCAAAGACCTAAGCTAAAGATCAGGATGTCTTATAAAAGAGAGATTCCCAAGCTAAATAGAGACAATTTTACAGCATGGAAAGGATTTATGAGGTTACATCTAGCTACCATTAGTGATTCAAGTTGCAAGTATCTTGATTTTGAATAAAAGACTCCCACTAGAATATTATCGGTTGAAGATATTGCTGAAAAGAAGAATCACAATATCATCATGATACATATTGCATCTGCTCTTAGTTATGCTGAATTTGATGAGGTAAAGGATTATAAAACTATTATGAAATGTGGAACAAATTGAAAGATATCTATGGAGGAGATGAAAATGTAAAAAGAGCCAAAGCAAAAAGCCTTAGAGGGCAATTTGATCAAATAAGAATGAGAGAAGATAAAAACATTACAAAATATGTGGAAAGGATCAAGGCCAGTGTAAGTGTAGTCAAAGCATCTGGAGGAGACATTAAGGAGGAAACTGTTGTAAGTAAAGTGCTCAAAACTCTTCTTCCTATTTTTTCAATTAGATTGTCTATTATTCAGGAAATGAGATGTGATCCAAATAAAAAATTAGGCTTGGATGCTCTAGTTGGAAGATTGGAAACTTTTGAATTAGACAATTATGATAACTATGTTCCTGCTTCAAAGAATATTGAATCTACATTCAAAGAAAACCTCTCACTCAAAGAAAAGAGTAAGAAATCAAAGTCTAGTCAATTAAGAAGTGAAGAAGATGAATCATTAGAAGAAAGTTAAAACATTGATCTTTAAGTTGTTGAAGCCCTACTTGCAAGGAAGTATTCCAAAGGAAGAGGAAAATACAAAGGTAAAGTTCCTTTGATCCACTTTTCTTGTGAAGAATTTGGTAACATTGCTACTAAGTATCCAAATAAGGAAATTAAGGATGAGAAGAAAATAAATAAGCATAAAGGCAAGAAGGACTCCAAGAACTACAAGAACTACAAGGACAAAGGTAAGAAATCTTGTTTTATAGCTAAAGATTCTAATAAAAGTGAAGATGAAATGGTATATATAGTTGTGAAAGATAAATCTAATGATGAAGGAGATAAGATGACATTTATCTCTCCTGTTATCAAAAATGATATATGGATTATTGATAGTGGTTGCTCACATCATATGACTGGTGACAAAATAAAATTTGAGCACATAGAATATTATGATGGAGGTAGTGTAAGATTTGGAAACAATGAACCTTGTAACATAAAAGGAAAAGGATGTATCTTGTTGACTAAAAAACTTGTATGTGACAATGCTTATTGGGTTGAAGGAATAAAGCATAATCTACTAAGTGTGGCATAGCTGAATAACATTGGATTCAAGGTAGAATTCATGAATGGACTGGCCAAATTGCTGGATAGGAAAGGAAATTTGGTTGGATTTGGCAAACAAACAAAAGGTAATCTATTTTATCTTGATCTCAGTGATTGTTCATGTTTTATTGCTGAAGTAGAGGAAAGTTGGTTATGGCACAAAAGGCTATGTCGTGTGAACTTTGATAATCTAATCAAGATAAGAAAACATAGAAGAGTAAGAGGTATTCCTAGTTTGAAGAAGCCTGACATGGGTCTATGCAAGAATTGCCAAATTGGTAAGAAGGGAAAGACTAGCTTCAAAAGCAAAGACTATCAGTCAAAAGAAGTCTTGGAAATTATTCGCACGGATTTATGTGGACCTATCAAAATATAAAGCTATAGTGGAGAAAATTTTTTCATTCTTTTTGTTGATGACTATTCTAGAATGATGATAGTAATGTATCTAAAAGATAAATTAGAAGCCTTTCAAAAAAAAGTTGTATCTAGCAAGAGTAGAAAAGGAAACTGGAAAAAGGTTGAAATGCCTAAGATCAAATAGAGATAGTGAATTCATCTCCCATGAATTCAATAATTTCTACATTAAAAGGGGAATTAAAAGACAAGTATCAACCCCTGGTACACCACAGTAGAATGGTATAGCAGAAAGAAGAAACAGATCTGTCATGGATTGTGCAAGAACCCTGATGATTGAAAAGAATATTGCTCTCAAATACTAGAAGGAAGCTATCAGCACTGTAGTTCATACCTTGAATAGAGTACAACTGAAGAAAGATTCAAACAAAACACCTTATTAGCTACGATATGGTTACAAACCTAATGTAAGTTACTTGAAAGTATTTGGCAGCAAATGTTATATATTGAAACAATCTAGAAAATGCAAATTTGATGTAAAAGGTGATGGAGGCATATTTCTAGGATACTCCTACCAAAGTAAAGCATACAAATGTTTGAATTTGTCTACTCACAAAATCATAGAAAGTGCACATGTCAGAATTGATGAATTTGCAGAAAAGAGTGAAGAAGAAAGCAAGAAGGAACTTGAAGATTACAAAAGATTTCTTTACTATGAACATGATACCTTGCCAAATCCATCTGAGAGAAAAGAAGCTTCATCTCTCGAGTCCCAAAAAACTCCTATGGTTACTAAGTTGTAGATAGTGTAACTCAAGCTATAGTTTTAAGGACTCAAATCGGAGGCTACTGAGCTAGTTCAAACCAAGTCTGATGGACCCGAGTCATAGACAGGAGGACTCGAGCTTGAAACTAAAATTCAAGAAGGTGGTGGAACTCATTGAAAGTCCAAGTAACTTGTGTTATCAACTTATGTCAAAAGACATCATGCACCTAATCAGATCATTGGAGATAAATCAGATGGAATAATGACAAGAGTCAAACTAAAAGGTACATGTTTACTTGCTGAATTTGAACCTAGAATTGTTAAAGATACTCTTAGAAAATGAAATTTGAATTGAAGCAATGAATGAAGAAATAGAAAAGATAGAAAAAAAAAAACTTGGACTCTTGTTCCTAGACCCAAGGATAAAAATGTAATTAGTAAAAAGTGGGTATTTAGAAATAAGTTGAATGAAGATGGAAAAGTTTCAAGAAACAAATCAAGATTGGTGTGCAAAGGTTATTCTCAAGAACATATTGGCTATTGTAAAACTTTTGCTCCTGTGGCAAGACTAGAAGGTGTTATAACTTTACTATCATATGTATCACATAGAGGATTTAAAGTATATCAAATGTATGTCAAATCTGCATTCTTGAATGGAATTCTTGATGAAGAAGTCTACATTGAAAAATTAGAAGGTTTTGTAGATCCTAGCAAAAGAGACATGGTTTTCAAGTTACACAAAGCATTATATGGTCTCAAATAAGCTCCCAGAGCTTGGTATGAAAGACTCCATAATTACTTGGTACATATTGATTTTTAAAGAACAAATGATAATAGTAGTCTGTATATCAAAGAAGGACTAGAAAAGAAGATTGTGTTGGCAGAAATATTTGTTGATGATACTCTATTTATAGGAAATGATGATTTGTGCAAAGCATTTTTAGAAGAAATGAGTAAAGAATTTGAGATGTCAATGTTTGGTGAGATAAAATTCTTTGTTGCATTACTGATATAGTAGAACAAGAATGATATCTACATCACCAATCTAAGTATATCAAGGAGATACTGAAGAAATTTGGAATGGAAGATTCAAGACCAGTTGGAACCCCTATGTCTACTAGACATAAACTCTCCAAAAATGATGATTCCAAAGAAGTAGATAAGACCACATACATATCAATGATTGGAAAATTGCAGTTTGTAGTACACACAAGGCCTTATATTGTTCTAGCAGTTGGAATAGTGATAAGATTCTTAGCAAATCCCAAGGAAAATTACATGATGGCAATCAAGAGAATCATGAGGTATCTGAAAGGTACTAAAGACTACAATTTATGGTAGAAACTTGGAGGTAATTTGGACTTGAAAGTATTTAATAATGCTGATTGGGCAAAAAATCTTCATGATAGAAAAAGCACTAGTGGTGGAGCATTCTTTCTTGGTAAAAGACTAGTATCTTGCACAAGCAAGAAGCAAAATTGTACATCTCAATCCACAGTAGAGGAAAAATGTGTAGCAATAGTAGTCAATTGTTCTAACATTGTTTGGTTCAAACAACTATTGGAAGGAATGAAGGTAGAGATCAAAGATCTAGTAGTCATATATTGTGATAACACCAGTGCAATCAACATATCAAAGAATCCAGTAATGCATTCCAAAAAAAAGCATATTGCTATAAAATATCATTTCTTAAGAGAATTAGTGCAAAATAAAGAAGTCAAATTGGAATATGTGAATATAAAAGAACAGATTGCAGAGATATTCACCAAGCCATTATTTAAGGATGCATTTTTGTATCTAAGAGGTAAGCTAGGGGTCATTCCCCTATCTGAAATCCACTAAATGAAGTTTAGTGAATGCATCAACTAGAACCTGTTGAAGATCAATAAGTTGGTGCAAAATTTGCAAGGGCATATTGTAGATGAATCAATACTTAAGATATATTAGTATTTATTGAATATTGTCTTTGGCATGTGTTGTCAAAGAGGGAGAAGTTTACTATTATATCTCTAAAAAAAATTAGAACTAGAGAGGGAGAAGTTTTCCAAAGAAGAAGCTTGCTAAAAGAGGGAAAATGTTCTGAATGAACTTGGTAGCAGTTGTTGTAGATAGAATCTAGTGAAAGGAAGACTAACAAAGGGAGTTCTCAAATCTAAATCCAAAATTTCATTGTGCTATGACATGTTGTGTTGCCATCAATGTCAAAGAGGGAGATTGTTGGATATAATTGATTAATTGTGTGTTGTCTTTGATGTTACAAAAATGTCATATCAGTATTATTCAGTATATGTTGAGCTCATTCAGTTAGTGAAGACAGTTCTCAGTGTCTACTAAGCATTCCTATGTTTGCCTAGTTCAAAAGGCAGTGTCTACTGAGTTCACTCGAGTTTCAAAGGAAAAGTTGTAGAAAGAAAGTGTTAACTAAGCTCACTTGGGTAATGAAGGAAAGTTGGATGGAACTAGTGCTAATCGAGCTCACTCAATTACCAAAGGATTCTTGCAAGTTTGCAATGCTAACCGAGCTTCTATTGGTTAACAAATGAAATTGTTTCTGAGTCAATTTCTATCGAGCTGGGTCAGCTAACGAAAGATTTTCTTCTTTTTTTTGTACTAAGCTCAATTGATTTATCTATTGATTTGAGTTGACTAAGGTAACAAATATTGATTATTCTAAGTTGTATTTGAGCCAACTTGGCAAAGTGGAAGATATAAGTATGCGGTCAAGTTGTGATTTCAAAATGTGTAATTCATGAAGATGTTAATGAAGATTTAATGATGATAAGAGGAAGAGAATTTGAAGGATAAATAAAAATATCTTTGTAGAGAAACAAAGATATATTCAATTAGGAAGGATCAAGTACAAGCTAGAACAAAGATCTATAACCAATAGTTTAGTTGCATTCAGATCAATTCATCTCATTGTTACTCTCTAACCATTGTAGTAGTGATCTAAATCTCCTAACAGAGTTGGCTTAATAGCTATTTGCAAATCCTCTAACAAGGTGGAAATTTCATTGAATTATTCTCAAGACCTCTAACAAGGCCACTCCTAACAGGGTGATTAAATCCTTTAGCAGGGTCACACTTAATAGTGTTTTTTTTAACCTTTAATAGGGTTGGCTCCTAATAGGGCTCACTTTAGAAGAGTGAAAATAGTAACTAGTTGCAATTGGTGGTTTTTCTCAAATTGGGTTTCCACGTTAAATCCTGGTGTAAAATGTATTCATGCTATTTCCTTTTATGTGTTTGCAACTCAGTTAAATTAATGGTAATCATAGACAACATCTAAAGGTTTATATGTTAAGCACTTACCAAGCTAATCTAGTTATTACCAAGTTACAACATTTTATATGTGTTTATTGAGCTTCAGTAGTATTCAGTTATCTATTTACATTTTTGTAATGACATCTAAGGGATCTGGTATTTATTTTAGTAGTAACTGATTCACCCTTCTCCTCTTAGTTACTCTTATATTTCCAACAGGAGACACTAATGAATTTGATGTAGTAGTTGCAGATCTAATGAAAAAGAACATAGCCCAAGCTAAAGAAATCAGAAATCTCAAGTTAGAGCAAGAAACACAAGCAATACTACTATGTGGGGTGACCAAATACAAAAAGAAAGCTATGAAGATAAAGCCATGATTGAAGAAGACAAAAGAGTCTTGACCAATAGACTAGAAGAGAAATCATCAGAGCTAACTAAGATTTCTAACATGCAATTGGATACTTTGAGTCAAATGATGAATGCCAACTATGGATTAAATGTCAAAGACATTGAGATAACAACATTGAATTTGCAGAATGAGCAATTGAATAATGGCCTAAAAAGGGAAAAGGAATTTGCTAAAAGTTTCAATAAACCAAGTGATGCCATCAAATACTTTGAGCAATTATTGAGATCCCCTAGATCCAATAATGATACATTTGGACTAGGATAAACAAGTAATGAAGAAGTAGAGTCATCCAAAAAGTGCTAAAGAAAGGAGCAACAAAGGTAAGAATTCCAAACCTACTTGTCATAATTGTGGTAAGAAAGGACATATTGCTAATGTGTGCAAAAGCAAGACTGTAAATCAGAATGTCAAGCATAAGAGCATGGTTTACTACCATAAGTGCAACAAACAAGGTCATCAAGCACATCAATGTAGAACTAAGACCATGCAAACACAAAGATTTGAAGGATATTGTTATAACTGTCAAAAGTATGGACATAGAGCTTTTGAGTGCAGATCCAAACCCATGTGGTCATCAACTGGAAAACAAAGGTAAAGAACAGTGGCAACTCTAATAACTGAATTATAATACAAGATATAGCTGTCATTATTGTCAAGAGTATGGACATGTTCCTAAGAATTGCATTAAAATACACTTCAAAAGTGACTACAAATGATGATTGAGTCAAAGGACATGTTTTTGTTGTTTGAAGATTGGTCACATCAGTTGATAATTTCCAACAAGGTCAAAAGCACCAAGTTGTGAGTTCAATAAAGGAAAAGGCAAGGTAGATGTTGAAAATCTCAGAAATGCTATGAATAAGACATGGAAGAAAAATGAGGATTGCAACACATCAGGTGGAGAAGGAATCACTTCACCTAATAGATCATGTGATCACACCTCATCAAACTAAGCAATTAAGAGGTATGTGGGACTGGTATTCAAAATTTATATCATACATAAATTCCAAAGGATTTAGTACTAAAAACTCTACATAAGCATGAATAAAGATGCAATATGTTATTAGGAATCAAAGAAAAATCTTTAAGTTTTTCATGTTACTGTCGAGCATGAAAAATTTCCTATGATTCTCAAGTGAAATGCTAGAGGATGTCGAGCTAATAGAATGGCTAGTTGTTTCTGAGCTCGTAATAATTGTTGAACAAATGAAAGGACTAATGGATGTCGAGTGAGCCAGAAATTAGTTGATGCCAAGCTTACAACTATGTATGCACTTAGCATTAATTACAATATTTCAAAGGGTTATTTGATTGATTTCAACTCATTTTACATCATTTCAAAATTGAGAAAGCGAAAGAAAAGCTAAAGGTGATCTAGAAATTCCATCTAAAGCATTTGCAAAATATTTGAACGTCAATTTAACACCATTTCACCAAATTTTATAAGGTATTTATCGTGTGCCAAGCTATGCCATTTCATAATTCACAAACCCTAGTTTTGTAAAATGGCATCTAGTTCAAAGGGTGTAGAGGGTAAAGAGGTTTTGAATTTTCAATTGGTTAGTAACAAAGTTAAACAACCTATTCTCAAAGTCATACCAAACATTGCATGCAAAAAAGATCCCTCCAGTGCGCTATCTATGACACCACCGAAAGTTTTAGTGATTCAGGATGTTAGAAAGTATTACAATTGTAAAATTGGAAATATTGGAGATATGGAAATTAGAGAAGCATATGGTAAATTATTTGAAAATTATGTGTTAATGGAAGAATTTAAGATTGTAGAGAAGAAAGGGCTAACAGGTGCCTTAGATTTCCCTAATGTTTTCAAAACTGAATGGATCAAGATTGTATTAAGTAGGATACATGATAGTTCACTATGGTTAGACAATGGGCTTATCAAAATTCCCAAAATAATAACCCATATGGTAATAGGGTATCCAACCCTAGGTCAGCCTAAGACTATGAGGAGTGAATCCAAAGAAGTTATTGAGAGGAACACAGAGGTTGTGTGGAATAAGAGGGGAACAACAATTGACACCATAGAAAATCCTCAAATAGATTTTACAGTAAAGGTAATTGCACATAAGTTTTTCCAATAAAGCAAATTGAATAATGTACCCCGTATTGCATTAGATGTGGGTTACAAGATCATGAAGAAGGATCATACATATGATCTTGCTGAGTTACAGCTACAACAATTGATTGAAAAATTAGAAGAAATAAGGAGAACAAAGAGTGCTCAGTGCAAATTTGGATCTATTTTGATATGTACGTTCTTTTATGTTCAAAAAACATTTCTTGCATTTGGCACTGTGTCATGGAAGACAATTAGATCTGTAGTAGTTCAAATAAGAGAGTTCATTGAAGAACTAGGTGATAATTTTGAATCAATAATGACTAGTTACTTTGAGGACTTCAAGAAATCCATGAAAAAGAGATTGAGAATTCTTGTATCATTAGTGGAAAAGCATTATGATGATGTTTGTTTCCTAGTTGATGTTGATTATACATTTGTTCAAGAAGAAACTCCAAGAGTAAGATGGCTAAGGCCATTAGGCTATGAAATTAATGTAGATGAGGCCTTTGTAGCAATAACAACATTACTTTCAGAAGATATATATTATAGATAAAGATCCAAAGCATTTAGTAATTATTAAATGGCTAAGTCTAAGATTACATTCGAATTAAAGATTGCCTCTATCATCAAGAAGAAGCAAAATTTGGTAAAGAAATTGAAAGCTAAATTTGGTGAAGGTGTCAACCAGGAATAGGATGAAGAGGAAGAAGAAACTCATATCCAAGCACCACTTGCATTAACACAAGGACAAGGTGAAGATCAACAAGAGGGAAAGATAGAGATTGCAAAAGGTGTTGAGGAAGAAGAAGTCGAGGAAGCACCTACTCCTACTCCTACTAATAAGAAGAAGAGAAAGGCTAAGGCACAAACAAGGACAAGACCCAAAAATATTGTCAAACCAAGCCAACCCAAACCTATAGCACCTAACACAAGGGCTAGTGCACGTGTCACAACACAAAAGTCTAAAGAGAAAGCCAAACCTATAGAGCAAGAAAGAGGAGCAAAGAAAAGACTAAGGAGAAAGTACATTGCTCAAGTTGAATATGATGAGGAAAGAATATAATTTGATGACAATAGCCGATTCAATGTGGTGAGTCACAATCCATCTTCAGATTTAGACAACCTATGTGAGAATGTTAAAAATAATGCAGATTTATTAGGATTTTCTCACATTGATTTTGATAATCTTGGAAAATTTGGAAAGAATCACATAGAGGAGGCAATATATGCCATGATAGAAAATTTTAAGAAAGCCCCTCTAGAGATTGCTAACTCAATGCCTAAAATTTTATATGAAAGAGAGGAGTAGATTTGGCATTATTGTTTGAACGTAGAAAGGAAAATTAGGGAGACATCACTTGCTCAAGTTATGCCTGAACTTAGCAAGGCATAAATAGCCAAAGCCATAAAGAAATATGTTGTTAGATTTGTCCCTAAATATAGAGTGTTTAGCATATTGTATAACAATATTGAAGATGTTGTAAAGAAGTCTACATAGATGTGGAAAGTCACATATGGGTTAGCTACAATCAAAGAAGGTGAAGAAGAGCCTATTGAGGTTAATGATGATGAAGAAGATGAAAACAATGAAGGCATAGCTGAGGGAGGTACATAAATGAATATAGATGACCAAGAAACAACTGAGGTGGAGCAGCAACAAGAACAGAGTGTATAACATACACAATTGCCAAATGTCATCCCTCAACAAATAAAAAGTGTAATTACTAAAACTATCATAGTAAAGGATGTTTCTAATCTCACTATTCAGAATATCAATCCCCTAACAGAGGAAGATTTGAAAAAGATACTTGATCAAACTACACTATAGGATAAATTGTGTGACAATCTTGTATTAGTGACTGTAGATGAAATTTAGAAGTCAGTGACTAACACTACAAGGGAAGAGGTGAATACACAAGAACCACCTACCATCACCCTTCAAGTCACTAGTGTACAACCTTCAAATAAAGTACTAGAAGTTACACCTAGAAATTTTGATACAGTTGGAGAAGATAAAGTGGAAACTCATGCCACTACTGAAACATAGAGTCAAATAGGCCAGATAGATTTATTTGCACCTCCAGCAAAAGTTCAAGATGCAATTCAAGGCATTGTGGAAGAAAAGGACAAGCCTGAATGAGCAAGCAACTATTCAAGCCTGAATAGACTAAGTTGACACCAAAGCTGAAGGAGCAAGCAACAATTCAAGCCCTGGTAACTTTACCAAAATCTAGTAATCCTTCTAGTCACACTCTTCAAAGGTCGAGCATAGATGCAACACCTTTGCAATTTTCAGTGTTGAGTCAAAATTCATCAAAGGAAGAAGAGGGCACAACATATGGAAATGTAAGCTTGGATGAAGACATTGTTTTACCAAAATATGATTATGACATAATGACAATAGAGCAGATGGGTATACTACAAGAAGTCCTAGCTAGAAAGAAACATCAAGAACTACTCAGAAGGAAGCATAGGTAGAAGCAAGCTTTGCTTGATATTCAAGACATCTTCCTAGATGCATTCAATTTGCCTACTCAAAATGAAACCAAGCCACTGATTGAACAATTAACAAATATAGTGGAAAAGGTAAGCAATGTAGACCTTGATACTAATGAAAAATTATTAGAATGGTCTAAAAAGAATTTTCAAAGTAAAGTAAATGAGATAATATCTAGTGATATAGAACTTACACAAGTTGCATTGGAAACTAAGGTAGAGAGTGTGAAGAAGGTACTTGAGAACATTTTTTCACTGTACACCAAATTGTGCAATCCCACACTCTTCACACAAGAAACAAGGAATTGTATTCTGAGCTTGGAGAGTAACATACAGTCATCAGGAGCTAAATTTCCCATGACTCTAGCTCAAAGTGAAAAGCATTTCAAAACTTTATTGCAAACCCAGAGTCAGTTAGTAGCATTATCTATAGAAGAAGCCAACATAAGGGCCAAACTAACGAGCATCCAAACAACATTGACTCCTCACATGGAGATTTTGCACAAGGTGTTAGGCTATGTAGAAACTCTTATGAAGATAGACCCCAATATTTCTACATTATATGGCCTAGTCCACCTTGCTGCTGAGTTGACTATCCAAATTTAGTCTTTGGATGTAGCTTGTGACAATTGTGGTGCAACTCTTAAGATTATCCTTGAGGTCCATAAATCTTTCTTAGAAAAACACACTATTGGTGTATAGCCCATTGACACCAATGTAAAAAAGGGGGAGAAAGAGTAGCCAAAGCCAAAGGGAGAGCCAAAGGAGGAGAAAGTAAAAGCTTAAGAAAGGAGAGAAAGAGAGCTAAGCTAAGACAAAGTAAGAGAATGGGGGAGAAAGTGTGAATTAAAATAATATTGGTTAAGGCATATCTACTTAGCAGGAGTAACATTTTGAGTACATAACTAGATCTAACAACTCAAGTGGGGTATACAATTTTGAGGTGTAAGTTGTTGCAAAATTTTAATATTTTGAAATTTTGTATAGTAGTTGAATAAGAGATATATTATTCTTGTAAGAATAAGGATATTAATGCATGACCAAGTGTTTTTGACACTCATGTCAAAGGGGGAGATTTTATATCTTAGATTGGTTTTGACAAGTGAGTTTCTACACACTTAAGTCATTTACTTAGTTCATGCCGAACAAGTAGTACATGCTGAGCACAACATGTATAAAATAGAGCATGTTGAGTCTATGGTGAGTGTTGAGTTACTCATGTGCCAAGTCACTCAAGTGTCAAGATAGTGTATGCCGAGTGATATAGAAGTTAAGTAAGAAGTGCATGCCGAGTCATTCAGATGTTGAGTCATAGTATAGAAATCAGAATATGTCAAGTAACATAGTTTTTTCATAGTTGTTTGTAACAACACATTCTACTATGTAAACCATTTTTGAGCTGACTTACAAATTGAATTATGATATTTTGATGATAAGGATGAATCTTAAGTTGGAATCCATATGAAGGACATGCATCCAATCAAGAAAAGGGAAGGTTTAAGTTGAAAAATGGATGAATCACAATCGTTGATTCATACCTAACCCTAAGTCACGTAGATCTTCTTAAGAAGGACAAACCCTAAACTTAATATATGTGTGGAAGGAGCGGAATGAGAAGTTTGCATGTGCAAATAAAGCATTCATGGTGACTAAGGAATTGTGAATTGAAATTACATTATAGAATCAGTTAAAGGAGAATAGAGGAAGGAAATAGTATGCAACAGAGAGACATTTGATCAAGAAGGATCAAGAATACATCAGTTTAGAGGTGATCTGTCATCAAGAAACAAAGTGCTAACCTCAGGATCAATGTTAAGTCATTCTAATAGGTGAATTAGATAAATCTCTTAATAGGGTAGTCCTAACAGGCTATATTGAAATCCTCTAACAAAGTGCTTACTTAATTGTGAGTTAAAGTCCTTTAAAAATGCACACTTTTAATAGGGTGTTGAAATCCTTTAATAGGGCAAGACCTTATAGTATTTGTAATCCTTTAACAAGGCAAACCTTTCATAGGGTAGATCATGTCTCATGATCAAACATTGTAACCTTCATTGGATACACTTTATTACTACAGTATTGAAGATTTGTGGATGTCATCCCCACCCCAGTTTCTAGGTAATCATATATGGTGTCATATATGTGTGAATGTTCATTTGTTTACATAATTTATATGTACATGCTTTACGTGGTATTTTAGTTTGCTTATTGAATGTATGAGATGGATGTGTGGTGTATGTTTTATGGGTCAAAGTTTAAACTAATGATTCACCCCCCCCCTTAGAAGTTTGTAATTCTAATAGGTTTTGTATCATTTTGGTATCCTAAAGTGTTGATTAGGTAGGTGTTTAAAATTCATTTTTCTATTGTATAGTTCAATGTCCTGTTTTGAGTAATTACTACAAGAGAAATGGCTCTTTCATAAATTACACCAGTCAAATCACCATGGCCCTCTAGAATCAAGAAGATAACTCTATAAATAATGTATAGATCCATTTTTAGGTGCTTAGGAGGCTTTTATAGTTTCAAGCATGCCCTAGGAGAGTTTGGTGTATTTGACTAATAGTTACATGTTGCTGCAGAGCTAGCAATTGAGTGATTGGGAATGGTTTGTGCTAATCCAAGAAGTAGAGGTGGAGAAAAAGGTGTGGAGAATGCTTGAAAAAAAAATTGTGATTAGGAAAGATCTTTTGGAAAGGCTTTGGAAGTTAGAATTGGCTATGCTGTATTCAAACCCTCAAACCCCTTAAAAATAGGGTATTTGGCTAAGGTCATGTATAGATAGGTTGGGAGACTGAGACCTACATAATATTAAAAGTCTTTGAAAAAGGGTATCTAGAACAGTATTTATTTTGGAAGTTTATTTTCAAGTTTTAAGAAGTATGGCTTGTAACCCTTGATAGGAGACCTAATTGGGGGCTCTTAGGGCTAGTAGGCCTAAGGAGATATATTTGGAGTTTGGTGAAGTGGGTTTGTGAGCCAAGACTCTAGATTGCTAGGGAAGCTTAAATAAAGCTAGAGGAGGACACATTGATGGATTTTGGATATTTCATTAGGATTTGTGTCTTACCTTGCAAGATAGCAAGAAATGCCTAGTTAGGAGCCTAGATGAGTTAAGGGAGAAAGGAAGTGAAGTAAAAATTGGTGTAATATATCTTGTAGAAGGGAACAATTATGAGAGATCCTCTTGGGAATAGGGTTAGGTAGTAACCCTATAGCCTTAGGATAAGCCTTGTCAAGTTTGGGTAATTGAGACCTAAACTAGGAAGTTTGGATCTAGTTACACCAAATTGGTATCAAAGCACTTAAAAGGTCTGGGATAAGGCATTGTGCATGTCCGAATTTGAAGGTAAATTAGTGGGACAAAATACCATGGTGAAAAATCTTGAGTTGGAAAAAGAAGTGACATAACAAAAGGAGCATAATAGACTCCTAGAGGAAGCCTTAGAGCCTATGAAGGGTAAACTTGATGAAATAGTAGGAACAACTGACAAGATGAAGGAAAAATTGGATATTGTTGAAGGCAAGGGAAAATAAGTTATTGAAGAAGATGAAGAACCTAAACCTAGTCCTCCAATACAAGAAGAAGCTTTTCTTAAATCCTTTAAAGCTTTGAGTGCCAAGTATTTTGAAGGAGTACCCTTTTTCATGGGTAATATGGATTCTAATTTAGTGATGGAATTGATAGGGGGCATGGAGAATCACTTTGATTGTAAAGGCATTATTGAAGCACAAAAGGTGAAGGTTGTGAAATCTAGGTTAAGGGGGCCAACCCTCACTTGCTAGAAGTTTCTTTAATAAGAGAGGGAGAAAGAAATCAAGGCACTTGTAACTAATTGGAAGATAATGGTGAGCAAGTTCAAGGAGAACTGTCTGCTGGAGCATTATGAAAACCAATTGCACAAGAAGAGACAAAGTATAAAGAAAAAAGATATGGATCTAGCCTCTTACACTAAGGAATTTCACAAAATATTCCTAAGATCCAAGATCCAAGAATATGAGGCAGTAAAAGTGGCTAGGTATCTAGGAGGAATGAGATGGGGTATCCAAGAAGAAATTAGTCTATGGAACCCCACTACTATACAAAGATTATTCTAAATAGCTCTCAAAGTGGAAGAGAGGAACAAAAAGAAACAAGACACTCATACTAAAGGTAGAGGCAAGGGTAGAGGTGCTAGAGGCACCTATAGAGGTGGATATGGAGGCAGAACGAGTGACACTAGATTACAAAGGGATACAAAATCTAGTGAACCAAGTAATGAAAATGGTAATAGGGGTAGTTATGGAAGAGGAAGAAATTATAATGATATATGTAGAGGTAGATCAAGAAATTACAAAAAAGGTTCACATTTTTCTAGTATAAAGTATTACCATTGTGGAAAACTAGGGCATCCTACTTATAGATGTCTTGAGAAAGCATCATCTTCACAAGGTGAAAGGAAGGTCAACTATGTTTAAGAGGACCAAAGCAATAGCATTAATCTAGAAGTAAGTCTTGATTAAGAGAAATGTGATAACTTTATGTTTAGGAGATTTTTTCTTAGAGAGATAAGCAAAGAAGAACCCAATCAAAGGAAAGCACTTTTTAGAGTTAAATGCAAGATGCAAGGAAAAGTTTATAAAGTTATAGTGGATTCAAGATCAACTAATAATATCATATTAGAGGAAGATTCTCACAAACTTAAATTTGTAAGAATTTGACATGCTCATCCTTATTACATGGTTGAATAAAAGCCTTAATGTTTTGGTAAATGAAAAAGTTTGGGTAGATTTTTCAATAGGATGGTATCATGAAAAAATACTTTGTGATGTGTTACCCATTGATGCTTTTCATCTACTTCTAGGTAGACCATGGAAATATGATAGGGATTCTATCTAACATGGGAAGAAGAATTTGTATACCTTCAAGAAGGATGGAGTGACATATAAGATTCATTCAATTGTTGAAGAAGGCATGGATATGACCACAAATCAAAAAATCCTACTAATGAGTGGGAATGAGTTTTTGAGTGATTTCAAAGAGGACCAAGAATTTGGGTTTCTGGTTATGCTGAAACATAAGGAGGAAGAGGTGAAGAAATAAATCATCTTAGCAAGGGAGGTACACGAGTTGTTAGATCAGTTCAAGGATATCATCAGTGATGGCACACCTTCTACACTTCCTCCATAGAGGGCAGTTAGTCATCAAATAGACTTTGTGCTAGGAGCTTCATTACCGAATAAGGATGCTTACAAGATGACTCCATAATATAACAAAGAGATTGCTAGGCAAGTCCAAGAGTGGTTAGATCAAGGTTTGATTAAAAAAAGCATCAACCCATGTTCTGTTCTAGTGGTGTTGGCACCCAAAAAGGGAGGTAAGTGGACGTTATGTACAAATTCTAGAGTCATCAATAGGATAACCATAAGTTATAGGTTTTCTATCCCTAGAATAGAGGATTTGATGGATTGTCTAGGGGGTGCTAAGTATTTCTCCAAGGTTGATCTTAAAAGTGGTTACCACCAAATCAGAATGAAAGAAGGTGATGAGTGGAAGACAACCTTCAAAACCACTGAAGGATTATATGAATGGTCGATCATGCCATTTGGCCTCACCAATGCACCTAGTAAATCAAGTGTTGAAGAACTACACAGGTAACTTTTCATGGTAAATCTTGATGATATACTAATTTATAGTGATAATAAAGAAGAAAATTTGAAGTTCTTGGAAATTGTTTTGAGGAAGTTGTAGGAGAAGAAATTAACCATCAACCTAGAGAAGAGTGAGTTTTTGAAGCAAGAACTAGTTTAGCATGGATTTTTTGTCTCACAAGGTAACTTGAAGATGGATGACGATGAATTTGAAGCCATACTCAATTGGCCTAGACCAAATGTAGTTATAGCTGTGAGGAGTTTTCATGGCTTGCCACACTTCTATAGGAAATTCATAAAGAGATTTAGTAAGATATGTGCTCTAGTCTTTGACACTATCAAAGGTGGAATGAAAACTAAGTTTGCATGGACCAAAGAGGCAAATGATGAATTTGAAACGTTGAAGAGAGAGGTAACTACAAAACATTACCTAGTTTTGACAAGTTGTTCATTGTCGAATATGATGAAGCAATGTTGTTGTTGGGGCAATTTTGAGACAAAAAGGGAGACCAGTAGCCTTCTTTATTGAGAGTTTAAATGAGGATAAGTCAAGATACTCCTCTTATGATTTTGAATTGTATGATTTAGTACAAGCACTTAGGAAATGGAGGCATTACCTTTTACCAAAGGAGTTTGTTGTCTTTATAGATAACCAAGCATTGAGTTATAACAACTCTCAAAAGAAATTAAGTTTAAGGCACATCAAATGGGTGGATTTTCTCCAATCATATACATTTACCATTAAACATAAGAAAGGCCAAGAAAACAAGGTTGTTGATGCCTTGAGTAGGAGGTTACTCACCATCCAAGAAATCCAATTGGAAAATATTGGAGTGGATAGTTTTAAGGACCTATATGTTCAAGATGAAGATTTTTTAGAGATCTACAAGGTATGCCTAGAATTCAATAATACTTTTCATAGCAATTATTCTGATTTTACTTTGCAAAATAGGTTATTTTTTAGAGGAAATCAATTGTGTGTACCTAGAGGGTCCATGAGAGAAAATTTTATTCAAGAGAAGAATAATGGAAGTCCTAGCAAACATTTTGGTGTAAATAAGACACTAGAGATACTGGAGAGATTCTACTATTGGCCAAGAATGCAGAAAAATGTCAAGAAATATGTTGATTAGTGTATGGCATGTCAAAAAGCCAAAGTCACTTCTACAAATATAGGATTGTATCAATGCTTTCCCACACGAAATAGGTCATGGGAGTGCATTATAGGACAAAGTTGGAATGAGACAATATTTTTATTTTTGTTGATAGGTTTAGTAAGATGAGCCATTTTATTCCTTGAAAGACCACACATGATGCCAATTATATAGCTCATCTCTCTTTTAAGGAGATTGCGAGCATACATGGGTTACCCATCAACATTGTTTCTAATAGGGATGTTAAGTTCATGGGACACTCTTGGAAAACTTTATGGAAGAGATTAGGAACAAATTTATCCCATAGTTAATCTTACCATCCACAAACAGATGGTCAAACTAAAGTGATTAATAGGGTACTTGGAAACCTATTAAGATGTCTAACAAAGGAGTATGGTCAGACTTGGGATCAAGTCCTATCACAGGAATTGGTTGCCTATAATGATAGTATGAACAAAACTACAAGAAAAATTCCATTTCAAATAGTGTATGGTTACCATCCAAGAGGCATATGTGAACTTATAGAACTAAAATCACATGAAGAGCAGACATAGATGATTTTGCACAATCCATGAGGGAAGTACATGAATAGGTTAAGAGGACATTGAGTGAAGCTACTCAAAATTTGAAGTCAAAGATGGATACAAACAGGAAAGATTTGCAATTTGAGGTAAGATATTAGGTATAGGTACATGTAAACAAAACTAGACTTATTAAAGGCATTCCTACAAAATTACAGATGAGAAGGAAAAGCCTTGTAAAGAGCTTACAAAATATGGTTCAATTCTTATAAGATAGATTTACCCCAAGATTAGGCACTTTCTCTTATCTTTAATGTGAAATATTTGATTCGGTATAAAGGAATTGACATCAAAGAGGGAAACCAAGAAATAAAGGTCAAAGAAGACACTAAGGAGGTCAGTATTCCAACAAAACCCAAGCCTCAAGATGAAAGAGTTATGGATTCTAGAGTGAAGAAGAAGACTACGCATGGAATATATATGGAACATCACATTAAATGGATGAATCAACTAGAATAAGAGGCAACGTGGATAGCTGACAATGGGTTTAAAAAGAAAGGTATCTCTACTGAATTTCTGAATGTTCATCCACCATGAGTTCTTTGTTATAGGAGGAGACAAGTGCAGGAGCACCTAGGATCTAGGTTAAGGTCCTAGCACATTGTGTCTTGTATATGGTTTTAGCCAACCATCAATTAATAAGGTATAAATATAAAGCTCCAAGGATGTGATTATGGGTACTTATATAGGTGAATGAATGAGGAGTCTTAGGGTTGTCAATAATGCTTGTAATGACTTGCATAGGTCAAGGATTGACCAAGAGTTGACCAAAAACTATAATGTTGAGGAATGGTGTTAGAAATTAGTTTGATCAATACATGGTTAGAGGAAAAAGTTGCAAAATTTGTTCAAGCAATTTTGTAATTTTGCAAAAGTTGCATTTGACAACTTTGACAACTTTTTGCCCAAACTGAAAGAAATTACATTTTTTAGTTATTGGGTCCATATAGGAGGTTTCCACATGTGATAAACATTATATAACACCAACACATTCCCAAGAGAAGGGTTGGTGTTTAGATTGTATGAATTGGAGTTAAGGCAATAACACAACTTGAAGCATTTCCCATTATAGTCTATTTTGCATACGCTAACATCCAATGTGAATGGATTTATTGGGATTTATTTGTTTTGTGGATAGTTAGAGGTTTGAATATAGTTGTTTCTTTATCATTTTGGTATCCTTAAGTGTTGATTAGGTAGGTGTTTAAAATTCATTTTTCTATTCTATAGTTCACTATCTTGTTTTGAGTAATTGCTACAAGAGAGATGGCTCTTTCTTAAATTCCACTAGTCAAATCACCATGGCCCTTTGGAATCAAGCAAAGAGATCTTTAAATAATGTACATATCTATTTTGAGGTGTTGAGGAGTTGGTTTTATATATTTTCAAGCATGCCCTAGGCAAGTCTAGTCTACCTGGCTAGGAGTTGCATGTTATTGCAAAGCGAGCAATTGAGTGATTAGTTTGTACTAACACAAGAAGTGGAAGTGGAGAAGTTTTTAATAAAATTTGATGATCAGGAAATATCATTTGGCAAGGATTTGGAAGTCACAATTGGCTATGTTGTATTTAA